>CM065806.1:35080469-35680469 GCA_033398695.1 Orobanche coerulescens | reverse complement strand
TAAAGTATTTAAATACTGTAAGTCAGAAGATCTACAAATCCCGCAATATCCGGATCTCAGTCAGATGTCTGTTGTCATAGAATCTTTCCCAATGGAATAAATCTCCAACGGATATATTTCAGAGACTATATATATCTCCAGAGTTTAAAGATCATAGACATCTGAACGATTAATCTTCTGAAAGACTTACAATCGATCAAGCTTACAAAGAAATATTCAGAGCAAAACATATCTCCAAAGCTCACTGCTATTCAGATCAAAGAGATATACAGTGCTCAACAACTTGAACAACACTTCATCAGCTAGAAGCTCAGAAATTCAAAGCTGTTGTTCATACCCTGTTCTATCCTTGAACAAACCCAGACCAGCCATGTGTGGACTGAGTAATCTTTGCCTCTCCGGAACTGTGTGTGAAGGAATTGCATCGAAGAAGATGAAGCTTCAGAACTGTGTGTGAAGAAGCCAGTCAAAGTATTAGCTCAAACCAATCTGTGTGAACGGTTGAAGCTAAGATCTTTATATCAATCTGTGTGAACGATATATTGATTGTCTGTTGTTATAATTACGTAGTTGTGAACGCAGTAATTATAATAAACTTTTTACTCCTGTGTAGAGGACCAGTGGACGTAGAGGGGTTTACCTCGAACCACTTTAAATACTGCGTTATTTACCTTCTTCCTTACTTGTTTTAATTACTGTGTATTTAAGTATACTTTGCATATCGAGTTGCTGTATCCATAGCAACTTACTGTTTTTAAGACTTCCGCTACGCACTCAGATTTAAAACCGTACAGCTTGTAGTTTATAACTCTTTCCAAGATGTATCCAGTATACTTAGTGGCCAACAGTAAGACCTTATGACTCGTGTTTTGTGAATATCGATGTGTTTGATGAAGAGAAGTACAAGCATATAGTAGAACTTTCCATTGGAATCGAGTTGAGCGTATTGACCTATCTAAATGCTTGAGAGATGAGTGAATTGATAAAATTCTGTGAGGAACTACTAAGACTTGTTTTCTTGCATGTTCGATCAAGTGCCATTGCTTTCCACTCATTTGTGAGTTTAGGCTTCCATGACGAATTACGAGACTTTATGATACTTTTACATTCCCGGTTGATTGTATGTATACCCGATGATTAACTTGATTATTCAATCCTCCTCATCTTCTTTGTCATATGTTTTATTTCTTTTTGCTTGGGGACAAGAAAAAGTTTAGGTTTGGGGGGATTTAATGAGTCGATTTTTGATCGTCTCATTCCATTCTATTGAGTCGTGTTTTTGTTTGTTTTTAAGTGTTTTTGTTCTTTTTATGCTTGGTATGTTGTGTTTTTGTTTTGTAGGTAACCGGATGAAGATTGTGGTGAAATAGGTGCTTTTATTGCTAATATTGGAGTTTATGATGATCAAGAGTAAGTCGGGAGCGAGAAAATGGCCTAAACGATGAAGAATGAAGCAATGTCGGTCGTATTTTCCAATTTCCAAATTCATTACTACGAATTAGGATTTTTTCTATATATATATGGATTCCTCGTGAAATCATCTTCGCAACGGTATATTATACGCTAAATTCCGAGGTGTATAGAGGGAGATATGACTTCTAGACCACGGCCACGCAGTCCGGACGGCACCCGAACCGCGGTCCCAAATCCAGACCGCGGTCCACCCCCTGTTTGTGCAGAAAATGCGATTTTTTGCACTTTTTGCGATTTTTGACGGGTTTATAAGGGAAAACCCTATACACAACTTGACCAAGCCGCAAAACACGATCCAGACTCAGTTTTTGAGTGTTCTAAACATCTAGAGATACATTTGTGAGTGATTTTTATTCCTTGTATGAAGATTTTGTGGGTTTTTGAAGGAAGAACATCAAACCTTCCTCGGGCTTTGATTTTTTTTTATCAAGGGAAGATTTTTACCATGTTTTATTCTATGATTTTTGCTATTATTGTTGAAATGATCATGAGTAGCTAATCTTATCATATGGGTGTTTAGATTGAACCACACACATGTTCTTGGTTATTAGTTTTGATTGATATTTCGGGTATGAGTTTGGGATTGTTCCTATTTCTTTGTTCTTCATAATCTATCGTCATTCTTGATGAAATTTGTGCACGAATATTATTTAGACGCAAGAGAACTTATGATATAGATCATCAAACCTTTTTCATAGTTGTTGTTATTGTCAAAATCGAGGGGTTTCGTCGGTGTTTGCCATCAAACGACCCGATAGAAGCGATTGTGAATGTTCTAACCTTTTTCCGCGATCTTTTAGCGAATTACCCTGTAAAAGGTATTTAGCTAGTCGATTGTTAGTAGGGATTCTTCCCCATCAAAGGAGTTTCTCTTGTTTTCGAAAAGAACAATCGCGATTTTTAGAATTTGCCGCCATCAAACGGATTTCTTTTAATTGTGAGCAATCGGTAATTCCAAACCTTAATTTATTTGAGTATCGAAACTAATAATTGATAACGTGTGTGTCGGTGATTCTAAACTCCCATATCATTCTCATAATTGTAATCTCTAGATAATCCAACCTTAAATTCGGTGTTTTTAAGGCTTAGTTATTAATTTAATTTTCCGCACTTGGGTTACGATCTCACATCTCAATCGATTCATTCACCATGTTTTAATTTACTTTACTTTTGTTAATTCGACTATTTGCTAAACATAATCGAACTTCAAACCGTTTCCAACTCCTCGAGAGATCGACCTCGGAGTTACTTGCTGCATCCTACAAAAGCGATTCGTACACTTGCGAGTTTTAATTTATTCATCAGCACCACAGTCAAACGGTATGGATGAACGAGAGAATCACACTCTAAAAGAGATGATGAATGTAATGTTGCTAAGTTCAGATCTACCACAAAATATGTGGGGAGAATCCATCTTAACAACGAATTATCTTTTAAACAAGATATGCCATAAGAACAGGGATAGAACTCCTTATGAATTGTGGAAGGGAGTCAAGCCTTCCTGTAATTACATGAAAGTGTGGGGGTGTCTAGCAAATGTGCTGATACCTACACCTAAGAAAGTAAAAAATAGGCCCAAAAAATAGTTGACTGCATTTTCATTGGATATGCACACAACAGCAGTGCCTATCGATTTCTTGTGCATGAATCCAAAGTGCCTGAGATTCACAAAAACACAACTATGGAATCAAGGAACGCGTCATTATTTGAGAATATCTTTCCTTGTAAGACTTCAAGTTTGACGCCTTATCTCATCCGAACAGGCTTATGAGGCAATGGATGAATATAATGAAGACCAAATAGTGGATAATGACGATGAATCTAAAAGGATCAAACGACAAAAGACGGAGAAATCTTATGGCCCAGATTTCTTCACCTATTTGTTCGAAAAGGAACCTCATACTTGTAAAGAAGCTGTAAGCTCAAACGATGGACCTCTATGGAAGGAGGCTCTCAAATATGAAATTGATTCGATATTATAGAATCATACTTGGGAACTAGTGGAATTACCTCTAAAATGCAAGCCATTAGGAAATAAGTGGATTTTCAAGAAGAAAATGAAGGATGGAGCTGTTGATAAGTATAAAGCTAGGCTCGTAGTCAAGGGATACAACTAACATAAGGGTCTAGACTATTTATATACTTATTCTAATGTGACGAGAATAACTTCCATTAGGATGATACTTGCTATTGCTTCATTACGAGGTTTAGAAGTTCATCAAATGGATGTTAAGACTACCTTTCTTAATGGGGACTTAGATGATGATATCCATATGGAATAACCCAAGGGGTTTTTTGCCCCTGGACAAGAAAGGAAAGTCTACAAGTTGGTAAAATCATTGTACGGATTGAAGCAGGCACCAAAATAGTGGCATGAAAAGTTTGATCATGTTATATTAAGTGGTGGCTTCAAAATTAATGAATGTGATAAGTAGGTATATGTGAAGGACAAAGAAGATGGCTATGTCAGCTTGTGTCTATATATAGATATGACTTGCTCATTACTGGTAGTAATGAAAGAATAATAAAGTCTACCATGGACATGTTGAGGTCGAGATTTGATATGAAAGATATGGGACTCGCAAATGTGATTTTAGGGATTAAGATCACATGGACATTGAAAGGTCTCATGCTGACTCAAGCCCATTATGTAGAGAAAATTCTTGAAAGACTTAACAAAGATGACTGTGGCATAGCCAAAATCCCAGTGGATATGATGTTAAGACTATCCAAGAATAAGGGTGAAGGAGTATCTCAACTTGAGTACTCTCGCGTAATAGGAAGTGTGATGTACTTAATGAGCTATACAAGACCAGGCATAGCCTACTCATTCATTAGACTAAGTAGATACACGAGCAATCCCAAAAAAAAATCATTGGAAGGCGACCACAAGGATACTAAGATATTTAAGGGGCACTCGTGAGTATGGGCTGCACTATACCAGATATCCAATAGTACTTGAAGGATATAGTGATGCAAATTGGATATCTGTTCTAAGAGGATCCAGGTCAACAAATGGATATGTATTCACACTAGCTGGTGCAATAGTGGAATTAAAATCTTCTAAACAGACACTTATATCCCGATTCACGATGGAATCCGAGTTTATAACCTTAAAAAAATGTGTAGAAGAGGGACAATGGCTACACCATTTTATAGAAGATATTCTAAAATGGGAAAAGCCTCTGACCGCAATATGTATTCATTACGATAGTCAATATGCTATTGGTCAGGCACAGAGCGCAATGTATAATGGTAAGTCTCATCATATAACGAGGAGACATAATACCATTAGACAATTGCTAGCAATGTGGTTATCACTATTGACTATGTGTGGTCAAAGGATAACATTGCGGATCTGCTAACGAAAGGGTTATCAAAAGACCTTGTTGATAAATCATCAAGAGGAACGGGTCTATTTCCATAAAACTGGGCATAATCACTGTGGGGTCACTCCGAACCTACTTATTCCTAGGATGAAATAGTGATACTCGTAGGAAGAGGTTAAGCTTATGATTTTAATTATTCCTAAGTCGACAATATATAGTCGGGTGGAGTAAAATACAGGTTTACTCAAAACACTTAAAGGAATCACCTATGTTGGAGTGAAGAGGGTCCGCTTTAAAGGAGAATTGAAAGGCACAATTCAATAGAAACTCTCGCAGAACCAGGATGTTGTGCATGGCTAAAACATCACGATAATGAGAACAGAATAAATCAAGGAGTGCCTTTGTGAGGGATATACGATCACTTACACAAGCGTTTAGACAGTTCAAAGGCACCAAGTCATACTGTCTAGGCAGTAAGGTAAGTATATCCTTTTGAGGGAAGGTTCAAAGAGCATACTCTACCTATCCTATGCAATACCTAACCGCAGTAACTATCACCAAGTCAAACTTCATGTCTGACTTGTGTTGTTGGACCATCAATCTCATTCATCTGGGGATTATTGGAAAAAAAGGGATGCTTTGGACATCCCACTTGAGAGGCAATTTTGAGTGGGTCCGACTACGAGTTAATGTAAAGACTTGGTTGGAATATGTAGTACTCCGCAAGAGTTTTCCAAAACATGAAAGGACACTCAAAATGATTGAGGTATGAATGAGACATAATATTTCAAAGTGAACTCTTTGGAAGTGGGTTTGTGATGCTATACCACATTGGAAAAGAATAAAAAGAATTGTGTATATAAGGTGAGATGCACAAACTCTTGTTCACAACAACAAATGGGACATGAGTGGACGTATGACTGGGCGCCCGTCGCGCACACACACACATGCACGCATGCTGCCGCCGCCGTTGTCTGACCAACCGACCGACTCGACTCGGTTCGGTTGGCTCGGGTCGATGGGCTATTTAGACGAAATGCCTTGGCGTCTCGAAGGGATGGTTATCTTTTTACGGATTTATTTGGAAAAAATTCATTTTGCTAAACCGCCTCAATCATAAAATACAAATTTTTCGGATTATGATAAATATCAAATTAGATTGATAATTATCGAATTAATATATTATGATAATATCAAGTTAATCGGTAATTATCAGACTAATTTTGATGTAACCGATCTTATCGGTCACCAAGAACCGAGTTATTCCCAGAAGTTTGTTTGGGAAAACCCGAATATGTGAAACACTTATTTGTCTAAATGTTTCTCTCTCTATGAATTTCTCTCTCTAAGTATTTCTGATTGCTTAACTTTTGATGGACAACTTCTCTCCCTTTTATAGAGAAGGGGGAGAAGCCTGTCCCTGCGATCCTACTCTTATCGTGGGGGAAATCCCCGATTTTCAGGGATTTTGGCTGCGGCTGCCACTTCCTAGATATCTGGGATTTTGGCTACGGCTGTCAATCACTCGTCTGGGATTTTGTAATAAAGATAAAATCCCAGCTTTCCAGGAGTTTTATCTTTATCGGACCAGACTTTTCCTAGCTCAGGGTAGGGCCATCTAGCTTGGACTCCTTTATGAGGGAACCCCCTTGTTGGGGCCTCTTGTTCTTTTGAGAGGTCGGTAAGCCTGCCCGTCTTTGCTAATATTTACATAGTGTCTTCCGAGCTAGGGATGATGTCAGTCAGCTCGGACTCCTTCATGAGGAAACCCCCTTGTCAGAGTCCCTCGTTCTTTTCAGAGGTCGGTAGGTCTCCAAATACCGGGCTCTTTAAACCGGGTTTTTGCCAGGTCTATATTTTTCGTCCTATCAACCAGTCCCCCTACTCTAGTCGAGCTGTAAGACCGAGTAGAGTAGGACTGTTTGGCATCTGTCGACCTCTATATAATAAATTTTCGGGGGCTGATCTCTAGGTAATGATGATTTGTCTCTGAATTCGTGCGCATTTATGGCCACTTATTTTCTTTTCTGAGGCCTCGCTTCTTAACCGTTGTCCCTCTATATCCAGGTCCAGGTGTCGCCCTGTTATAGGTCTACCGAGGCGTTACAGGATCTGGTCGTTCTTTTGAAAAGGTAATCGGACGCTCCAGATCGTCCTTACCTCCCTCGGTTTCTATCACTCTCTCCTATAAAAGGAGGGATTCAAACTCTTTTTTCATTTCCACACCCTCACCTTCTTATACCAGAGCACGAAAATTCTACGGCGATGTATTCGATCGTAGCTACCATTCCCGGCGACATCCTTCATCCTCTATCTCCGGCGTTCTTCTTCCTGCCCAACTTATGGGTATGTTTATTTGAGTTCTCTTCTTTTCTCCTCGCCTGTTCCTCTCTTTTATATTTGGTATTTAGAGTTTGTTATATACACATATTTTTCTAAAATGTCATCTGCTTCCGACTCCCAAAATCTCTCCGGTCAATCAGTCGTGGATTCTTTTTTGGAAGGCTTCTTTCGATGAAGATTCGGGTGGTAGGTCGGAGCAAGCTGTAGGCTCCTCCCTTTGTCTCGTAGATGAGCCTATGGGTAATATAGACTGGTTGGAGCTAGGTGATATACCTTCTAGTCCTCCTTCAAGGATCCCTCTAATTATTGTAGATCCCTCATCCCCTCCTCCTTCCGGCAAGGTGACTGTTATCGGCCTATTGGCCGATCCTTATCAAGCAAGCGCGGGGGCTACGCGTGTCCTTCCTCCTCATCCTTTATCTAGGACTAGCCCAGCCTCCCTAGCGAGCTTTATAAGATTTCTTAGACTTCCCCGGGGTGGGATTTTGTCACACCCCAAGCTTTTGACATCCCTGATCACCCTCCTCCAGGTCACATCACTTGGTTTGTGGATCACGTGAACAGTGGACATCGTTTTCCTCTTCACCCTTTCCTTGTTTCATGTAATCTTGCTGTAATTTCGATGTATTTTATTTTATATAAAATTGTAATCGAATTCGGAAAAGACGGGATCACGAAGAAATAGAGCAGAACCGGGACTGCCGGGACTACTGGGCAGCCGCGGCCGACAGCAGCGAGCAGGCGCTGCCGAGCAGCACACGGCTGCCTGCCGAGCAGCGCCGAGCAGCTGCCAGGAGCCGCGGGCAGCCTGGTCCGGGCCGGTTCGCTGGTTCGGGCCGGGTCGTCCAGTTTTTGGTCCGGTCCGTTTCGCCGCCGTTCGTTGCGTCCGCTGGAGAGTCGGGATTTAAAATTAATTTTTTTTTGTAATTAATTTTGCATAAAAGTGAAATTTTAATTTTGGAAATCCACGGCCCGGAAGGGAGGAGCGACGAGATGCTTGATTCAGTGGGAGAGATCGAGTCGAAGATTTTCTCGGGTTCAACTCAAGGAAGAAGACTGTGACAATTGGATAATTTAATTACCATGCTTTATTTTTGGTTTTTATTGTTTTGATGTATGACATGTATGAATATATGCGTGATATGTTTTTTACATGTTAGGACGAGAAAATTAAAAACCTTAAGGCTAAAATAATTAAGTGATTAAATTGATTTATTTAAATAAAATAAAATTGGCCTCCATAATTAATTTAAATTATGAAGTAATTAGCATGCGCGTTGACATTAGGGTCTTCCTCCATATCGGATGTGCTAATTATAGGTTCATTAGTTTTAAATTTCAAAATGATAACATAAGGTAAATATTATTTTTTTATGATAGGACCTCTCCATCTGTAGGACTATTATTTAAAAGATAATATTTTAAGGATGTTAAATTATGGAGTTCACTTAGGTGTATTAATTAATAAGCTCCCCATCGGAATCTATGTTAATTAATACGTGGCCAAGAGGAACCAACTATTAATTTTACTTGTCATAACGTAAGTTGACTAGATAGTAAAATTAAAGATGTAAAATCTGCTTGGAAAATGTGTGTGTAAACGTCCACACGATCGTGGCTTGCATATGCGGATTTTTGAGGTGTTGGTTGCTAGCATATATATTGTTTTTTGAGGTTTTTCGATATATTTTGCTATGCATTATGTGATGGATGTTTTTAATATTTATCTCAGATGTCTTTCAATCCTCTAGTTGTTATTCTCAAAGAAAATAAACTTGATGGCACTAACTTTGCCGATTGGAAAAGAAACCTTGACATTGTCCTGACTACTGAGGGGCATAAATTTGTCTTAACTGATGAGAGCCCTCTGGATCCAGAACTGGACGCCACTCTTGGAGAGTTGGATGAATTCCGAAAATGAAAGAAGTCTGATGAGATGGCTCGCTGTTACATTTTGGCTTCACTGACAAATGTATTGCAGCATCAGCATCAAACAATGGGCTCGGCCGCGGAAATGATGAAAAGTCTCACCGAGATGTTTGGTCATCAGAACCGGGCGGCTAGACAAAATGCAATGAGGGTGTTGATGATAACCCAAATGTCTGAAGGGACCCCAGTAAGGGATTATGTTCTAAAAATGATGTCTCGTTTGAACGAACTGGGCATACTATGGGCTATTATTGATGCGGAAATGCAGGTCGATATTATCTTAGGCAGCTTACCAAGAAACTTTGAGCAGTTCCGCCTTAACTACAATATGAACCGCAGGACATATACTTTGGCGGAACTGCTGACAAAGCTTCAATCTGCTGAAGGTCAAACAAGGTTTTCATCAGATTCTTGCGGCAACCGGTGCTACTTCTTCCAAACCAAAATGGGGAAAGAAGAAAAAGCAGGTTGGCCAGAAGCAAGTGGCAACCCTCAAGGTGAAAAGCAAGACTCCTCACCCCGAGGCGAACAAAAGGCCAAAGTAAAAGTGCTACAAGTGTGGTCAGAAAGGATATTTTAAAGCAGACTGCCCTGCTCATAAGAAATGTATGTCTCGTGCACTAGTAGTCAAAACATGTTTGGCAACTTGTTCATCCACTTCATGGATAGTTGATTCAGGCTCCACTGATCATGTTTGTTTTGACTCGCATGGTTTTCAGGTAACCAAGCATCTTAGTGTGGGCAAAATTACCATCCACTAGGGCGATTATTCCAGGCTTATGGCTGTTGCATTGGGAGTCGTGCAGTTGAAGATTAATGATAAATTGTTAGTCCTAAATAATGTATTAGTACCGGATTTTATAATGAATTTAATTTCGGTTTCTAAATTAAAATGCGATGGTTATTCAGTTTATTTTGATGATGATGCCATTATTAGGAAAAGAAACGGTGAATATATTTGCAAAGGTATTTTTAATGATGGACTATATGTTGTTAATATTGCACAAACTCCTATCCATAAATCACTTAACTCTTGGTCTAAACCTAAAAAGAGAAAAGAACCTTCAAGCATAAATCAAACATATCTGTGGCATTTACCGTTAGGGCATGTAAACCTTGGAAGGATTCAAAGATTGGTAGATGATGGCCCATTGGATGATCTCCAAGTTGAGTCACTTCTAATTTGTGAATCCTGTCTGGAAGATAAGATAACCAAAAGGGTTTTTATAACCAAGGGAAACCGTGCTCAGAATTTGTTAGAATTGGTTCATACAGATGTATGTGGTCCAATGAATATCTAGGCTAGGGGTGGTTTCGAATACTTCATCACGTTTATAGATGATTATTCGAGATATGGATACACCTATTTGATGCGACGTAAGTCTGAAGCCTTTGACAAGTTTAGAGACTTCAAGGCTGAAATAGAGAAGCATCATGGGAAGAGTATCAATTCACTACGATCTGATTGTGGTGGCGAATACCTTAATGGAGAATTTTTGAATTTCTTGGCGAATGAGGGGATTTCGTCCCATCTCACTGCGCCGGGAACTCCAAAACAAAATGGTGTGGCTGAAAGAAGGAATAGAACTCTTTTAGAAATGGTTAGATCAATGATGAGTTATTCGGATTTACCTATTTCATTTTGGGGATACGCCTTAGAAACAGCGGCGTACATTCTAAACGTGGTGCCTTCGAAATTAGTTCCAAAAATACCCACAAAACTTTGTAGTGGGCGAAAGCCCAGTCTAGGACATGTTCGGATTTGGGGTACTCCAGCACATGTGCTGAATAAGAAAGCTGATAAGTTGGTATCTCGTACAAAAGTGCGAGTGCTTGTAGGACATCCTAAGGGAAAGAAGGGTGGCTTATTCTATAGTCCCCAGGATCAGAAGATCATTGTTAGCACCAATGCGCGATTCCCCATGAGCGAGATAATTCTGGAAGAGCTGAGGGGTGAGACTCCGTCTATACCGATCGTACAAGCGCCAACAAACACTGCACCACGTATCGATTATGATACTTTTACACCAACTCAGGATTTGCCTCATCGCAGTGGGAGGGTTGTTCGTCAACCAAAACAATTCATAGGCATGGGAAATTCTTCGGACTCAATCCTAGGTGAAGATGAATCAGATCCCTGGATCTACAAGGAGGCAATCCAAGATAAAGATGCTGACTCCTGGCAAGTAGCAATGGAATCAGAAATGGGATATATGGATTCCAATCAAGTGTGGGAGCTAGTAGAGCTACCTGATGGTGTACAAACCATTGGGAGTAAATGGGTCTACAAGCGAAAGAAAGGAGGTGACGGGAAGGTTGAAACCTTCAAAGTGAGGCTTGTTGCAAGAGGTTACACTCAGAAAGAGGGTATCGATTATGATGAAACCTTTTCGCTGGTAGCTATGCTTAAGTCAATCTAGATTCTTTTAGCTATAGCTGCGCATTTGGATTTGGGGATTCGGCAAATGGATGTCAAGAATGCATTCTTGAATGGGAGTCTAGACAAGGAAATCTATATGCACCAACCAGAGGGATTCATTGCTGAATGAGAAGAGCACTTGGTGTGCAAGCTTAAGAGATCCATTTATGGACTTAAGCAATCACTACTACAAAAAAGACATTCAACATCGCTCGTTTAACATCGGTTTTGTAAAAAACGATGTTAAAAAAGACGCGGTGGCATAATTGAAAATTTTAAAACAAATTAACATCGGTTCTGCTAAAAACCGATGTTAAATTAACAATTAACATCGGTTTTTAGCAGAACCGGTGTTAAATTAATCCATTTCACATCGGTTTTTAGAAAAACCGATGTTAATTTTTAAATAAAGTTTCGATTTTTTTTTAAAAAAATCCAGATTTTTTAAAAAATTAACATCGGTTATACAAAAAACCGATGTTAAACAATGCTAATTTTTAATTTAACATCGGTTTTTAGAAAAATCGATGTTAATTTTTAATTTAACATCGGTTTTTTATAACCGATGTTAAATTTTTAAAAAATCTGGATTTTTTTAAAAAAGGAGAAACTTTATTTTTTTTAAAAAAATTCGGAATATTAATATTAAAAATTGGATGTTTATATTTATTATTCAAAAATAAAAGGAAAAAATTGGAAGTTTTTATTTAAAGTTCGAAAATAAAAAATGAACATTAGTTCAAAAATAAAAAATAAAAATCGGATGTTTTTATTTAAAGTTCGAAAATAAAAAATAAAAATCGGATGTTTTTATTTAAATTTTTGAAAAAAAAGTGGAATATTATTTTTCATAAATAAATAAAAACTGAATTATTATATATATTTTAAAAACCTGCTAGTTTTTATTTTTGTAATTTTTTTACTTTTTATAAAAAACTATTTTATGTTTTTACAAAAAATCTAAAAATAAAATAAAAAACAGATTAAATATTAATTATAAATCTGATCCAGATTTTTTAATTTTTTATTTTTTATTTTCGAGCTTTAAATAAAAACATCTAACTTTTAATATTAATATTCTAGATTTTTTAAAAAATAAATTTTCGATTTTTTAATATATATATATATATATATATTAAATTATCTTATATTTATATAGATTTATAAATGTATATAGTATATAAATATAACACATAGCAAAAAATATACAAGAAGTTCATCTGGCGGAGTGGTAATATCACACTTCCACAAGCAAGAGGTGGTGAGTTCGAAACCCACCAACAACAAAATTTAATGGTATTTGTTGTAGGTTGGTGGGGCTTGGTGCGGGGGGCTGGTGCGGGTGGTTGGGGCGAGTGTCTGGGTTGGGGTTAGGTTGGGCTAAATTTGGGTTAGCATGTCCGATAAAATTTTAAAATCGCGAAATTTAACATCGGTTGTCCCAGAACCGATGTTAAATATCGCGATATTAAAATTAACATCGGTTGTTATAACAACTGATGTTAAAATCGAAGTTTAACATCGGTTATTAGAAACCGATGTTAATTTTAACATCGCGACATTTAACATCGGTTCCAAAACCGATGTTAAATGTCTGTTTTGTAGTAGTGTCATCTAGATCTTGGAACACTCATTTTGACGAAGTTGTCCAGTCATATGGATTCGTCCAATGTCCGAGTGAGAGTTGTGTGTATAAAAAATGCGACGGAAACGTGTTGGTGTTTCTTGTACTGTATGTAGACGATATCCTTCTTATTGGAAACAACGTGAAGGAATTGTCGGATATACGAGTATGGCTATCTGAGCAGTTCGATATGAAAGATCTGGGAGACGTAGGACACATCCTTGGAATCAGGATCTTTCATGATCGGAAGAAAAGGATGTTGTGCTTATCCCAAGCATCCTATATCGATACAGTGCTAAAGCGGTTTAGCATGGAGAATTCCAAGAAAGGTTTTCTACCTTACAGACATGGAATTCAACTATCTAAGGATATGTGTCCCAAGACACAAAAGGAGATAAATGACATGAAGATGGTCCCTTATGCGTCAGCTGTGGGAAGCCTCATGTATGCTATGCTTTACACTAGACCAGATATCTGCCATGTCGTAGGCATGGCTGCTAGATATCAGTCAAACCCAGGACCAGGACACTGGATTGCTGTTAAGAACATACTCAAGTATCTGAGAAGGACTAGGGAGTACATGCTTGTATATCAATCATACGACCTGTGTCCAGTGGGTTACACTGACTCATATTTTTCATCGGACAAAGAAAAGTCCAAGTCTACTTCGGATTATGTGTTTAGCCTGGGAAGTGGAGCCATTAGTTGGAGGAGTGTAAATCAAAAATGCATCTCGGAGTCTACCATGGAAGCCGAGTACGTGGCAGCCTCTGAGGCAGCCAAGGAGGCGGTGTGGCTCAAGTACTTCCTGCAGGACTTAGATGTGATTCCCGATTTGCCAAAGGGTATTACACTTTATTGTGATAATACTGGTGCAGTCGTAAATTCGAGAAAACCACGAGCCCACAAGGTAAGTAAACATATTAACTGCAAGTACCACATCATACGACACTTCGTAAAGGAAGGAGGCACAGTTGTAGCCAGGGTTGCATCAGAAGATAATCTTGCTGATCCTTTCACGAAAGGCCTACCCTCAAAAGTTTTTGAAAGGCATATGGAAGGAATGGGATTACGGTGTATGGCAGCATTGCTTTGAGTATAAGTGGGAGAAATGAGAGACTATGTAATGGAGTAGTATACTTAAAAGCATGCTTTGAGTATAAGTGAGAGATTGTTAGGATTGCATACTGCAAAGCATACTTTATGCTTGTATTACCTAATTTCCCTGTAACTACCTATGAGAATATTATTTACATTTAATCACATGTTTTGCATATTTATTCACGTTATGGTTATGCAAATGAAATGTCTAATTATTTTATATTAGAGATAATGTGGTGTGTCGGTGTCACACGGAAGATCACATTATCGGTGACTTATAAAATAATATAATAGTTCACAACCTATATAATTATTAGATTATTATATAAAAGGTTGTAGTGTATGCTTGAGATTAGTTGGTCTTGATTATTAGCATACATTAGCGTATTTGCATACGTTGAACTGGATCGAGGTGAGATAGTGTCTTCTGTACTGACTGTAAGAATAACGTAAATCTCGGATAATTATTATTTCTTAATTCTAAGTATATAATATTTAATTGTGTATTATAATACTTATTGCTTTGATTTACCATGGGTGAGAGTCAAAATGATCGACTCAATAAGCCTCGTATCTTGGGCAATAATATTATTTATACGACAGTTATTATTATTACTAGAAATCGTGTCCCGACTCGTATGGGTTGATGATGTCCCCTTGAGGAGCTCGATAATGATTATTATAGTAAACCCTGCAGGTGAATTTAATTCCGATATAATAATAAGGTTCGAGTGGTACTACTCTTGGATAAGATATTAATTAATTAAAGCTGTCAGTAGCTTATAATTAATTAATGGACATTCGTTATCTTAAACAGGGAAAATAATATATTTAATAAGGAGCCCAATTTCGTAATTTGGGATTTTGGTAGGAAGTGCAACATCATCCTTTTAGTGGACTAAGTTGATATTAATATATTCATTATATTAGGAAGAGTCCTAATATGGTGTTGTTACCCAAAATATTATCCGGAGATGATATTGCTGGAATTGTCGAGTAACAAACAAATGCGAGAACACTTCCGTGGGAAAGTAAATAACACAAGATTTGCCGGGGTTGTTAGTCCCGGGCTTGAATGCTCTCACGAGATGTTATTAATATGAATACTAGGGAGTACAAATATTAATGTTAGAATACTATTACACTGAGTGTAAAGAATCTAGTTATCTTAGCTATTGAGCGTGAAGATTGCCAGAAGAACCAGATATGATGCTCTGTGAGTTCTTGCTTTTTATGTTCTGTGTGACTGAATTCTTCTGTCAAGTAATTTCACTGTGTATGTGTCTGTATTTCTATCCAGTAATTCTCCCGTCCTTAGGCCACTGTTGGAGGCCTTCTATTTACAGGAGAAGAAGTTGCTAGGTCCTCCCCGGTGATCGCGGGCGACTGCCGTTTTCTATAATAGAATAAGGTGGGCGATCGCCCCATCACGTGGGACTGTTTCCTTAAAGTCCAAGGCTGCTGCTGGCAGCCAGATGTGCGAGCCAATAAGAAGTCCGCACGCGTCCTGATTCGCTGTCTGGGGAGGGCCCACTTTGTACCTTTCGGCGGGCTTGTCGGTAGGTGTGAAGGTGGTGACAGGCTGGGGTCAAAAGGCCTTATCTTGTGGCGCCTTTTGCGGATCTGCACGTGGGTCTTCGTCCGAGATTCGGTCTTCGAAGACTCTGACGGGTGTCGGATTCATACGTGGTACGGGACGATCGTTTACAGTCGGACATTATAGACAATCGCCAGATACCGATAGACGATCGCCTCAGACGTCGATCGCTAGGCGCTTGCCCAGCATCTGTCTTCTTTGGCTGCCTCTTGACCATTGTGCCGATCGCCATCGAGGTGTATAAATCGCCGCACAACAATTGCCCCCCAGCTCGCTCCGATGTTGAAAACATGGGGTGAGGTGGCACTGTTGGCGATCGCCTGCTTTAGACGATTGACTCGTCTGTTTATGACAAGGACGATCATCGCCTGGATGATCTGATTTCGAATCCGGACGATCTTCTTATGCGATGGAAATAGCGGGAAGTGGAGGCGGGCTCTCGAAACGTTGCAGGGACACGCGTCGCACTACCGTTGGGGGAGTTCGACGGTTTTGTCAGACTTGTCGCCTGATGTGCCCTCGAAACGACACGTACGCGGGTTTCGAGGGCTGCATTTAATGTGTCCCCCTCCCGACGGTTGCACTTCAGCCCCTGGGATTCCGCCTATTTGCACAGAGGTCCCTGCACTCGCCTATAAAAGGGCTAGGGCCACTTCAGTTCAACTCTTTATGCGCCCTTGCTTTTTAGACGAGACTTTGCCGAATTTCTTTGAAGACTCTTGTGCCGACCGACTTTCTTTCTAGGTAAGAACAAAAATTCTTTCCCCCCTTTTCTCTGAAACATGTCTGGAGGAGGATCCAGAGCATATGAGGCTGGTAGCTCCTCTGCCGCCGCGACATCGCCCGCCCGGGATGAAGCCTCCGCGGTTCTCCACATGGAGACGGCCGTTGAGGCCATCCGTGCGGGAATCACACCCGCGGAGGTTGAAGAGCTCTTCAACGAGGCCGACGCGGCGAGATCGGCGGCAGCGGCGGGACAGAGAGGCTCGCCGGTGGATGAGGATGAAGCGGTGAGGCTGTACTGGGAGCAGAACAGTGTTTTCGGCCGGGCCTTTTTGGAGTTCACCGGTCTTATGGAGGGGATTGCCGGACCATGTCCCCAGTTTGACTTCGAAGCATATTCTGACGCCCACCCCTATTAGCCCATGAAGCGGACGGTGTTTCGGGCCGCGGACCGCTCCCCGTGGACCCTCGGTCAGATTCGGAGTTCGGAGACTAGGAAAGACTTGAGTCGCTGGAGGGCGAAATTCCATATCCCTTCTGACGTCTCGCTGCACGTGCCCTTGGAGAACGAACGTGCCGACCAACCCCCCAAGGGTTTGGTCGCCGTCAATGAAATGATCCTGGAGGCCGGCCTGTGGTTCCCCTTGCCGTTTGTCGTGTCATACCTGCTCACCGCCTGGAATGTGGCGCCGCTCCAGTTGACGCCGAACGCCTGGCTGCAGATTATCCGCACCTTGACGCTTTTTGGCGGTCATCGGTTGTTCCGCCTACCTTCTGTGTTGGAAATGAACTATCACTTCAAGTTGACTGCGCACAAGGGATCGGTCGACGGCTACCATATTGTAACACCCCCAATCCACTCAGGGATATTACACGCCGTAGACCCTCTCCTCGAAGATCTACCAGGCTGGTAACAACATTTAACATCTCGACAATGCCTTCAAGGCTACAATGACTTAGTAGACCGATTTGGTCTTTCCACAATTACATACAACTCAAATACAACTCATGCCCACGCAGGGGACAAAATACAACCACACCCGTACAACGGGAAAAGTATAGCAGCGGAAAATAAAGTACAACTGAACCAATAAACAATATACGGTTCCTCATGTGATTAGTATCGATCATCTTTCATCATCCTTCGTGCCGACCCTGTGTTATGCTCCAAAACCTGAATGCAAAAACAGACATCCACCCCCCGAATACTCGGGGGTTAGCAAAACTCCACTGTTTTGCTAGTGCAAGAACAAAGTGCAAATACGAGCCATACAATTCACATTCCACGAACAACAATGACCAAGGATCCTCAAAGATCCAAACGAAACGAAAAGTACTTCCCGAGGCAAGGGTTTGAGAAAACATTTCAAAATCGAAATATCATAAATCAATGGAAGTAATTTATAAAATGGTTTAGAATACCATCGAGAGTTTTAATAGAAAACAATTTAGGATTATCAAATCCTACTTTTCAAACTCCAAAAGACAAAGGGGTCACCTCCCCAAAAGTTTACTTTCTGAAAAATGACATTAACCAAACCGTTGGGATTTTAGCCCCAAATCCGTAAAACGACTTTTACAAAACCATTGGGATTTTAGCCCTAAATCTCATCAACTCACAGTACACAAGAACGACCACAAGGTTCGTATCCCAACATCAAAATCCACAAATAAAGGATTTAAAACAAACAACAAAATACTCCAGTGCCATCCTAGCCAAGTAAGCCAAACGAACAACTTACCTCTTACACACTTAGTCAATGCATGCAATCATGAAAACCGTTCAAAAGCACTCATTTCCGGAAATGCCAATATCGAATCACATTTGTAAAAATGCACCACAATTAACCGCGGACCCACAGCTTCGTGGATCCCTGCCGAGACCCCGTCGGATCTAACCCACAGTGGTTAAAAGCAAGCTCGCGGTTCCACAGCTTCGTGAAACCCTACCGAGACCCCGTCGGATCTAACCCGCAGTGAGCATACACACACACACGTTACTCATGTAATACTAACATGCTAAGAATGTAAGTTCATTAAGAATACTCACTAGAGATGGCCATTAACTCGACACCATTATCAAACTCTTCAAAACACAATAACAAGATTAAATACGGAATACACGATTCCATAACTTTAAACAATAGGAGTATCATCATCAAACCCTTCAACGTTCAAAATAATCAAATCATAATCAATTCTCAAAACACCGTTCACAAAACACACTCGTTTTGAAAGA
Organism: Orobanche coerulescens; assembly: GCA_033398695.1. Lineage (NCBI taxonomy): Eukaryota > Viridiplantae > Streptophyta > Magnoliopsida > Lamiales > Orobanchaceae > Orobanche > Orobanche coerulescens. The sequence continues at coordinate 35,661,692 of CM065806.1, read as the reverse complement.
AAGCCTTTAACGAGGCTAAACCGAAATCCTTTGAAACTTCATTTCAAATAACCAAACAAAAACATCACGACGACCACCGATCATCATATCCATAAAACGAGAAAAGTATGGGCAAGGTACTTGCCTCGAATAACCACAACGCGGAGAATCGGCCGAAGTAGGTTGGCACGAACCGACTACGAACTCGCCGACTCCACCGAACGACAATCCACAACAATGAACTACGAACGAAAACAATAACAACGAAAATGAATTCCAAAGTACGACCCAAAGCCGTTGAATTCAAAGAACAAATGACGAAGGTTCAAGGATTTCCCCCAAAACGGCCAAGAACACGATTCGTTCCGTCAAAACCCGAAAACGGAATTCCAAGTTGAAATATGGATATACAATCCATAGAATATGTTTAACAACATCATTTAACCATAATCGATCCATCGAAAACGGATGAAAAACGAGATCGGGGACAAATCCCCCAAAAAGTCAATTTGAAGGAAATCGAGAAATATACTTCGATTCGACGAAGAACAATGGATTAAATGATGTTAAACACAAGAATACTATCAAGATTAATCATACCCATCATGAATTAATCAACAACACGGAATGAATCAGACGAAAATGCAAAAATCCCCAAATTCACGAAATTAGGGTTCTAAGGAAGATTACCTTGATTCGCTGGATCAAAGGTTGATAACGGACGATTGATTGATGTTATGAACTCAAGGACTTCATGGATTTGTTGTTAAACAACATGGCTTCGTCGCCCATGAATCGCCACTCGCGGAAGGAGAAGGAAGGAAGTGAAAAACGAAGTGAAATGTGACTGCTCAGCCACATTTATACTGGGCCAGACTAGCGTGCGCTAGCCTTCCCGGACTAGAGTGCGCTATCGGCCGGTATCGGCCGAGTACCCTCGGCCAGGGCCCACATGACCCGGCATCACCGACCAACCCTGCCGACCAAACCTGTCGACCCGACTCCCGCTAGCGTGCGCTAAGGAAGCTGCTGCCGCGCTGCTATCGATAGCCTGGGTGAGCTGCCCGGCAGATCGCGTCGCCCGGCCGGCCGGCGGCGTCGCTTCCTGCCGACTAGCGCGCGCGCTACGCTCGGCGTAGCGTGCGCTACTGCCGATCTGGCCGAGTCGAGAACCTCGAAACCCCACGCTGCCCGAGCGATAAGCGTCGCTGGCCCCGCCACGGCGGCGTCGCTACACTGCCGGTTGCGCGCGCGGCCTTCCGGTCGTGGCGTGCGCTCGCCGGTTCTGCCGCACCGTCCGGCGGTGCCGCAATCGTCCGGCGATCCGCCGTCGGCCCGATCCCGCCCGCTGTGGCTCGACGACCCGATTTCCGAAACGTCACGGAGCGAACACGGCGAAAAGTTCGCGGACAACATAAGCGACTCGAAATGAAAGCGTAATACCATAATTAGTCATACGCGACCAAGAAAGCGGTCGAGACAACAATTACAGATACGGATACGTAACTTTCAAGAAATTACAAAATGGCCCAAAACGCCCGGAAATCACGATACGTGATCGAATAACCAAACCGAAGTTCACAACACGTCTAACAAAGTTAAACGGACTTGCGGGAAACTCGAAACAACAGTTTCGGACGAGATTCGCAAGAATCGAACTCAAGTGCGGAAAAGTCGCTAAAAAGCACAGAACTCAACGAAACGACACCGAAACGAACTCGGATGTCAAAAAGTGTAGAATTAATCATTCTCAGAATGACGAAACGGTCATGAGCGAGTCGTCAAAACGGACTCCGACCGAAAAAAGAAATTTACCGAAAATCGAAAATTGCGGATATTACACATATTCAGGGTCGCATGGGTAGGGTAGTCCTTGGGGTGCCGAACAAAGTTCGGGGCGACCTGGAAAAATGGTGCTGGGTCGGTGGAGCGTGGAGGTCGGCATCGAGCGATAAGCCAGAGGAAGAGTTGGATATCCCCACTAGTTTTCGGGAGAGGAATCCGAGTAAGGGTTTTAACTCTCCCTTTGATCGGATACACCTTGGACTGATCTAATTTGGTTTCCTTTTTGCAGGCTTCCTTGTTCCAGCGATCGGTGATCTCCCTTTCGACTTCTTGATTGTCTGGGAGCGAATTCGCGGTCTGCCGGACTCCTATATCGACGTTCGCACAGTCAACCACGAACCTCATTGGTTGGGCGCCCGATTGTTTCGCTTCCCTCGCCATCTGAAGGTTCCAGGTATAAATTTTTATTTTCTCTTTCCTTCTTGACGATCGTCTGACCCAAAGCGATGTCTAACTTGATTGAATTTCTTCTTTGACAGAGATCAACTTTCTCCGCTATTCTGAGCCACCGAAAGAGATCTTAATGTCGAACCCCGGTCTCTTGGGTCGTCTCCACCAGGGAAAGAGGGCGGGTCGTGCCCCTACAACGACGTCCCGTCCGGTCCCCGAGGAGAGACCTACTATAGTGCCGGTCGTCGAGCCGGAAGCTCGGGAGGAGGAGGAGCTCCAGTGCAACCGCAAGAGGCGGAGGCCGGAGGAGCCCCTGCCGACTGCTGCTGTGGAGGCATCCATCACGGTGCCACCGGTTGCTGTGCCGCCTATCTCTGCTGTCCCAATGGTGGAGGGGTCTTCGGCCTCAGCGGCCTTCTTGAAGACATCAGCGATCGCCGATGCTGAGACTCCGCGGGGCAAGCCCTTTTTCGGCCGCGACCCCGAGTTGGCCGCGAGGTAAGACTGATTTGAACTTTCTGGGTTAGGCTATTTGTGTAGGATGTATACTAACTCCTTCGTGTTTTTGTTTATGTTGCAGGATCCGTCTTGCCGATACGAACATCTCACCGATGGTGTTGGATTTCCTGGCGAGCAAGTCCCCGCGCCAATCCATCAACGTTCCCTCCTACATCTCCTGGGCCATCACCTCTCTTCCTAAGGCTTGGACGACCGACCTCGACGCGATTGCTCGTCGGCGGTCTGGAGATGCCATGCAGGCGACACTCGCCCTGACTCTCCAGGTGGCGATGATGGCCGCCCAAGCCGTTAAATATTACGAGGGGCGACCCTCTACTGCTCGCCTCCATCAAGATCTTGAGGCTGCTCGGAACCAGAATGCCGAGTTCGCTAATCGGAAAGTGGCCATGGAGAAGGAGTACCTGGAGATGGCCAAGCGAGCCAAACAGGACCTTGACCAGATGAAGCAGGAGCTTGACCGGTCCCGGGGGGTGGTAGATCGGTTCCGTGACCAGATGACGGATGCTCGCCGGTTGCACGCGCGGCCTCGCAGGAGGAGGTGACTAGGCTGAAGGCAATAGTGGACCGGCTCAACGGCGAGCTGGAGAAAGCGAAGGGGGAACTGGCTGCCAAGGTAGCCGAGCTCGCGGATGCGGACAAGACGGCCGCGGGGCTGAAGGAGCAGTTAAATGTGATCGAGACCGATCCCTACCTTAATGTGGAGTACGTCGGCGAGTACGCATACTATATGGCTTACGCCGACGCTATCCATGCTGCCAAGAAGGTAGGGCTCGAGGTCAGCCCTATGATGGAAACCTTCAAAGCCTATGTACTCGAGCATCCTCTGCAGCCGGACTTCTCCCTGCCGATCCTCGACCTCACTGACTTAGGGATCGATCTGAGCTGGTATCCGTTTCCGGATAAACTTGTTTACCCTGAAGCCGGTGAGGAAGCGCGCGCCGATCCGCCTGCTGGAGGCAAAGGCCAGTCGGGGTGGCCTGAGTGACGCTGGAGTTGTTTTGTTTTCCTTTGCTTGTAATTTCCAGTTTTTCCTTGCATTGCCTTCGGGCTTGTATGTACAATCATTTGGAATGGAATAAAATACTTCTTTTTGCATCTGATTCTTTGTATGTACGATTGCCTCTTCTGAATGTTTGCATATGAATTTATACAAGTGTTCACACAATTGCACTTGATGCCTTGTTTGTACGATCGACTGTCTGAATATTCCGCATCACTTCGACTTTGCACAATTGTCTGAAAAGATCCGAATGTATTGGTACACTTGAAAATTCTTACTTGTAAATTTCTTGAACAAAACCGATCGTCATGTGTGTGTTTGAACAAAGTCGATCGTGTATGGTTCCTTCCTCCCAATCGCATGTAGGAATAGCTCCACTTTGCCCCTTGATTTTGTTTACTTAGTGTAAGTAAGGGAACGAAAATAGTATGTTTGGTGAGCTATCTTTAGTTTTGCCGATTCTTCGAGGGAGGACGACTGTTTTGACTTTGAGGAACCGTGCACGGTCGCGGAGTTCGATGGACCGACCTCCATAACCGTGTCTTTGTGTGCGAGGGACATTCCATCTGTCAGTCTGTCTCGCGACTTACTTTATTGTTAGGGTCCTCCGTTAGGCTGCGCCCGCCTTGTATTTAAACGAAAGGCGAGCGGTCTTGGTCTGGAGGAGTCCTTGCACGGGGCGTCGTCGGTTTATTCGACTCCACGTCCGCGGCTTGTTAGCACTTTTCTACCTCAGGTCGCCATGTTAGATGGCGACCCTCGACGGTATACGTTGTGACGGGGTAGGGACGCGTCGCCTTGTCCGGGTACATCATGTTAGATGATGTACTTTTGAGGGCGCGCGAGCGTGTCCACAGATTTATTTGGAGGGTCCTTCGGCTAAGCTCGCCTCATATTTAAACGAAGGGCGAGCGATTGCAGCCCAAAGAAACCTTGCATGGACGAAGTTGTCGGTTCCATCGACCTCCAGGACCATGGCTGCACTTTTCTACCTCGGATCGCCATGTTAGATGGCGACCCTCGACGGTATACGTTGTGCTTGGAGGGGCGATCGCTTGCATAGGTCTGTCAGGTTAGATGACGACCTCTTTTAGGGCGAGCGAATCGTCCTCTTCTTATTTGTTTGTTTTCGTCGAGGCGAATCATGTATAGGGGATCGAAGAATCTCATTAAAATCTGCGTACATTGGGTAACTGAATACAAAGTTTTTACTGGTAGTATTTCTTCAAATGCACGGCGTTCCAGGGATATTGATCCGGAGTGCCGTCTGGGTGTTCGAGTTCGTAGGCTCCCCTAGTTAGCCACTTAGATATCCTGAAAGGGCCTTCCCAGTTCGGGCCAAAGACTCCCGTGTGGGTCTGGATCTTTTTGAGGACTAGGTCGCCCACTTGGAACCGCCTTTCCTTGACCTTCGAATTGAAGAACTTCTAGGATCTCCTTTTGTGGATTGTGTTCTTGATTTCCGAGGTCAGTCGCCGTTCTTCGAGCATGTCCAAGTCGATTCGTCGGGCTACATCATTGTCCGTCGTCATTTCCTGTTCAGTTTGGTGGCTGAGGACGGCGATCTTTGAAGGGATCACTGCTTCTGTTCCGAAGGCGAGGGCGAACGGGGTTTTGCCGGTTGAGTTTCGGGTCGTCGTTCGGTAGGACCACAAAACATCCGGGAGCTCGCTCGCCCATCGTCCTTGTTTGGATTCGAGTCGTGCTTTGATCGTGTGTTTGAGGATTTTATTTACTGCCTCTACCTGCCTGTTCGTCTGAGGGTGGTAGGGGGCCGAGAACAACTTTTTGATTCCCCATTTCTCGCATAATTGCATGACTTCCAAGCCATCGAACTGCTTTCCGTTGTCGGAGATGATAGCCTGGGGTAGACCGAACCGGCATATGATGTTCTTCCAAATGAACTTGATTACTTGTTCTTGGCCGATCTTGTTGAGTGGTTCGGCTTCAGCCCATTTCGTGAATAATCGACCCCTACGATGGCAAATTTACATCCTCCTAGCACCGTCGGCAAGGGACCGATGAGGTCCATGCCCCATTGGGCGAATGGCCATGGGCTGTACATTGAAGTGAGCTGCTCGGGGGAGAGCTTGATGTTTGGGCCCATTACTTGACACCTGTGACACGATTGGGCATAGGCGATCGCGTCTTTTTGTAGTGTGGGCCAGAAAAAACCTTGCCTTGTTGTCTTGTGGATGAGAGCTCGTCCCCCAGCGTAATTTCCACAGATCCCATCATGGATCTCGGCAAAAACGAGTTGGCCTTCCTCGGGCGTAATGCACTTGAGGAGAGGAAGGCTGAAAGCTCCCTTATAAAGCCAGTCGTCCAATAGGGTGTATCTGGTTGCACGGAGTTGGAGCTGGCGAGCTTTGATACGGTCGGCGGGGACCGTCCCGTCCTTCAAGTATTTGATGAACGGAGTCATCCAGTTCTCTTCGGCGATGGCAACTGTGGTAATCAGGCTTCTGTCGATCGCCGGCTTTGCTGATTTTGTGATTTGGATGTTAGAGAAATCGGCCACCCCATCTGACGACGCTAGTTTAGACAGGGCATCGGCCTGGGAGTTGTGCTCTCTCGGGACTTGTTCAATCAGCACTTCTTCAAACTTCGTGCACATTTCGGCGACCAATTCTTAGTATTTGATCATTTGTTTGCCGCGCGCCTCATATTCTCCCTTGACTTGGTTCACGACCAAGAGGGAGTCCATGAAAATGTGGAGATGGCGAACATCCAGGGCGAGGGCTAGATTGAGTCCTCCTACCAAGGCTTCGTACTCGACTTCATTGTTGGTCGCCCGAAACCCAAAACGCACAGCATTTGTGAAACTTTGGCCATCGGGGCTGATGAGGACAATCCCTGCCCCTGCTCGCGAGTTGGTTGCCGAGCCATCCACGTACAACTTCCAAGCGGGGCGACCGATCTGGGTCGGACTGGGTGGAAATGTTAATTCCACCACGAAGTCCGCCAGGGCTTGGCCGTTGATCGCCGTGCGAGGAGCGTACGTGATACCGTATTGGGCGATCTCCAGTGACCACTTGAGGAGTCGTCAGTTGGTGTCTGGACGGTGCAGAACTTGCCTTAGGGGGAGAGTCGTCAGGACCTCCACTTGATGTTCGAAGAAGTATGCCCTTAGCTTGCGAACACTCATGACTAGAGCGTAGGCGATCTTCTCCAGAGGCGTGTATCGCGTTTCCGCGTTATGGAGCGCTTGGCCAACGAAGTAGATTGGCAAGTGTACTTTCCCCTCTGCTCGCACTAAAACAACACTCAGTGCGACCTCTGAGGCCGCCAGGTAAAGGAATAGCTTTTCGCCGGGGATCGGCTTTGCCAAGATCTGGGGGTTGGATAGATACTCCTTGATTTTGGTGAATGCTATTTGACTCTCCTTTGTCCATGCGAACTTCTTGTTCTTTATGGTCGCGAAGAACGGCTTGCTTTTATCTTCGAGCTGAGATATGAAACGGTTGAGGGCAGCTATACAACCCGTGAGGCGTTGCACTTACTTGATATTCCTTGGCTCCTGCATGTCGAGGATCGCCTGGATCTTGGTGGGGTTTGCCTCAATCCCTCTTTGGCTCACGATGTGCCCCCGGAACTTCCTGGAGCTTACCCTGAAGTTGCATTTCTTGGGGTTTAGCTTCATATTGAACTTCTCGAGGATGGCGAACGTCTCGGCAAGGTCATTGAGGTGATCTTCATTTTTGAGGCTTTTGACCACGATGTCGTCAATGTAGACCTCCATGGTCTTGCCGATCTAATTGGTGAACATCCCGTTGACCATGGTTGTTACGGCACTCGACTAGTCGCGACTAGTCGGCGACTAGTCGACCAGGCGATGGAGGGAGGTCGTCGCGGCCATCCAACTCGTCGTATGTAAAAAAGTCACCCGCCTTGGGTCGACTGGCTCGCCTGGTCGACGACTTGGGTCGACTGGGCGACGACTCGGGTCCGACTTGGACCCGCAATTTTTTTTTTTTTTTATAAATCGCAGGCATAAGAAAAAAACGTACCTCTCACAACTCACACAACCCTAATTGAAGAGCCGACTGAAGAAACCCACTTCGGTCCCATCGCCTGAGTCGATCGCCGCCCGCCGCCGCACGCCGATTTGCCGCCGCTAATAAACAGGTACGTTTTCTTCTTCTTCTTCCTGCGCCGATTCTTCTTCCTCTTTCTATTGATATTATATATATATATATATATTATATATATATCCAGTATATCCAGTATACTGCTATTATATCCAGTATATCTATTATATCCAGTATACTGCTATTATATCCAGTATATCTATTGATATTATATATATATAATACAGCCAGTATATATATATATATATATTACTTTATATATGGTATATATATACTGCTATTATATCCAGTATACTGCTATTATATTCAGTATATCTATTGATATTATGTATATATATATATATATATAATACAGCCAGTATATATATATTACTTTATATATAATCAGTATATATATATATAATTATATATTAATATATAGTACATACAGTAGTATACATATTACATATAAATATAATTATATATATTGATTATGTTCGAATGTTTTTCAAATTGTAGATGGCGAGAATCAAATGAAGCTTATGATCGGCTAAGGATCCAAAACGGAAGGCTAAATCCGGGATGTTGGGTGGAAATATGGATTTTGGCGGATTTAACAAATAAAGATGTGGTTCAATGCATTCTTTGTAGTAAGGTCATGCATTCGGGGTAAGAAGGTTGAAACAACATCTTGCGGGCGGATTTCTGATGTAGCAATGTGTACGAAAACTACACCCAATCATAAAAGAAATGAAAGACTATATTCGGAAGAATGCGAAGAAGTCTCGTGCCACTTGATGACGATCTAGATGATGATGATAATAATAATGAAGATGACGAAGTTCATGAAAATCCACATGAGTCCTCAACAATTGGTTCTAATACTTTGTCAAGTTCCAGACAACAACGAAAAGAAAGAAGATGTCTTTCATAGTACCACAATCAAAACCAACAAAGACAATTGCTTCTATGATTCGAAAAACTCCCGAAGAAGTCATTGAGGAAAGACATAGTAAGGGTCCATCTCAAACTACTCTTGAAAATTCTACAAAGACCGAAGAAGAAAAAGAGAGGGTGAAGATGCACATAGCAAACTTCTTCTATGAATGTGGGATACCATTCAATGCCGCTAACTCCAGGAGCTATGAGATCATGGTGAGTCTATTGGACAATTTGGCCGGGTTTGAAGCCGCCCACCTATCACGAGTGCATTGCCGTTACTTGAAAAAGCAAAGAAAGAGACAGACAAGTTGAGAGAGAAACATGAAAAAGCCTGGAAGCAGTATGGTTGTACACTTATGTCTGATGGATGGACCGATAAAAGGAATAGACACTTGATCAATTTCCTTGTTAACAGCCCGGAGGGTACCTTTTTTCTAAAGTCGGTTGATGTGTCAAGTAAGGTACAAGATGCACGGATGTTGGCTGATCTATTCGAGGAACAAATTGATTCGATTGGGAGAGACATTGTTGTTCAGGTAGCTACATACTTATTTTGTATTGTTTGTCTTCAATCTTCATTGAACTTGAGAAATGTTCTCACTTGTTGCATTAATTTTAGGTTGTGACAGATAATGGTGCTAACTTTAAGGCGGCGGGAGGATTATTGTGCGAACGGATACGTACACTTTATTGGACTCCTTGTGCTGCACATTGCTTAGACCTTATGCTAGAGGATATTACAAAGTTGAAGGAGTTCGATGCTACCATCACACACGGTAGAGGAATAACAACATTTATTTATAGGCATGGTCGACTCCTATATGCCATGAGGGAGAAGACTATGGGAAGAGACATTGTGAAAACGGGAGCTACAAGATTTGCTACGGCATTTCTTACATTACAGAGTTTGTACAAAATTAGGTAAGTCCCTCACTTAGGTCCTCTTTAATTTTTAAATTCATTCATTTGTGAATTGAAAGTATAATATCAAGATGTGTATAGGGATGCTTTGAGGAAATTGTTTGGTGGTGAAGAGTGGTTCAATTCTAACTTGGCTAAAGCATTGCGGGAGGGAAAGTGCATGATGTTGTCCTCTCAACAAGGTTTTGGAATAGTGTTGAGGATTGCATTAGAGCATCACAACCATTGTTGGTTGTCTTGAGGATTGTTTACGGAGATGAAAAACCGGCTATGGCGGAGATTTGTGCGTCAATGGAATATGCCAAGGCTAAAATCAAAAGTGCACTTGAAAAAAAACCAAGACTTTCAAGCAAAGTGTTAAGCATTATTGAGAAACGATGGGACTCTCAAATGGAAGTAGATATGTATATCGCGGCTTTTATTCTTAAACCGGGAAGATTCTTTGATATCGAGAAGATGATTATGCATACTCCGCACGATTGCGAATGAAGTTTAATGATGTTCTTGAAAGGATGGTTCGTGATACAAGTGTGGTGGAAAAGATTAGTGACCAAGCCGATCAATACGAAAATTCAAGGAATTCTTTCGGAAAGCAATTATCGATTCGTCAAAGGAAAACTAAGAATCCACGTAAGTAAATTAAGTTAATGTTTATAAATTAAATTTATAACTTTTTGTACTTGTACCATCACAGTAGAAATGCTTATTAATATATACATTATCTGTTTTCGTTATAGTTGATTGGTGGGGTGCTTTTGGTGGCAATACCATTGAGCTTGCAATGTTTGCAAAGAGAGTTGTTGGACTTTGTTGTTCTTCATCCGGTTGTGAACGTAATTGGAGTACTTTTGAGTTTGTAAGTAGCTTTATTATTTTCTTCTATATAATCAAAAATGTATTTTTCAGTTTATAAGTTACATGTCATTGATTCATTGTTATTTATGTTATATATGTATCTAGATTCACACCAAGAAAAGGAACAGATTGGAGCATCAACGTTTGAATGATTTGGTGTATGTTCAATACAATCGGAAAATTGCAACAAGGTTCCAAAAGAGACGTGAAGATGGTACAAATTTCGATCCATTGCTTCTAGATGATTTCCAATGGGATAATGAGTGGGTGAATGGAGAAGTCGTTGATCCCGGTGATGTGGATTGGCTTGCTGTAGATAGAGCTTTGGAGGCATCGGAAGGCATTGATGGACGTCGGAATCCTAGTAGAGGTGGTGGTGGGGATGTTGCTAGGCTTACCTACAGTAGGCGTCGTGGCAGTGGTTCTTCTCAAATTGATGCATCATCCGATAATGAGATGGAAACGGATCCTATCATTTTAAATGATGATGAAGGTGTGGATGATGATTATGGACATAGCCACCAACTACTTCTACTCACGAAACTAGTGATCGTGACACATGTGACTTGGAGCTTGATGAATATGTTTGATCATGATTGTGTTTTTTTTTTATTTTGCACTATATTGGATTCTACTTTTCTTTTGTTTGAAACTTGCAACTTAAAATTGGATGATTATTGTTATTCTATTTTGCAATGTGGTATTTGTCATTTGTCATTACATATTTACATAACAATTTCATATATATAATTATATATATATATATTTATAATTAGTCGTCTAGTCTCGACTAGTCTACGACTAGTCTACGACTCGCCATGCCGGACCTCCGTCGACTCGACTCGACTTACCGCCGTAACAACCATGCCGTTGACTAGTCGCTGGTAGGTCGCCCCTGCATTCTTCAGACCGAACGGCATTCGGACCCAAAAGTATATGTCTTTTTCCATGTGGAACGATGTGTGTTTTATGTCTTTCTCCGCCATGGGGATCTGATGGTACCCGGCGAAGGCATCAATGAACGACATCATTTCGCAGCCTGCCGTGCTATCGACCAAGTGGTCAATATGAGGCATCGGAAAGTGGTCTTTTGGACATGCCGCATTAAGGTCGGTGAAGTCGATGCATAACCTCCAGGAGTTGCTCGGATTTTTGACGAGAACCGCATTGGTTACCCACTATGGCTCGTCTGTAGCTACTCCGATTAGTTTGTTGTCGAGTAGCTTTTTGACTTCTATGTCGAGCGCTGCGTATTTCTCAGGACCGAATTTCTACATTTCTGGTGAACAGGCTTCCTTGCCGGTCGATCTTTAGATAGTGGCAAGCTTGTTCAAGACTTATGCCGACCATATCTTGATGCGACCAGGCAAAGACTCCGATGTTCTTACGTAGTAAACTGATCAGATCATTCTTTAACTCGAGGTCGACGCTTGTGCCGATCTGTACTTCCCGTTCCGGGCGAGCCGGATCTATCGTTATACTTTCCAACTCTTCAATAGGGACGGTCGCTTCTCGTTTGGAATGATTTCCGGACTCGATCCTTGGATCGATGTCGAGACTTGGCTCGAAACCGATCCTTGGCTCGATGTCGTCCGTCAATCGATGTGAGATGCCGTCCTCTGAGTCAGGCTGGTACGAGGTGCTTGGCTCGTCGATCTCCATCGGTTGATTATCGATCGTCTCAATATTATAAATGGTGTGGGAAAAAGTTACGACACAGGAGTAATTCAAACATTTCTTAGCCATTAGTTGGTCTCCTTTTACAGTACCGACCGTCCCATCGGCAGTGGGGAATTTGATACAGTAAAAGAAAGAAGAGGCGACCGCCTCGAAGGTTTCTAGAAATGGACGACCTAGGAACCCATTATAGATGCTGGGCCTATCTATGATTACAAAATTTAGGTTCCTAGTAATCCTAACCTTGGGATCGTAATAACATATTAGCTCGACAGAGACTTGATCCTTCCATAGGCTTGGACTGTGATGTCGCCGAACCCTTGGAGCACGGTGTCAAATGGCTTGATGAACTTGGTCAGGTTGCCGAGCTGGTCAAGAGCGGATTTGAATATGATATTGCAAAATCTCCCATTATCAACCAGCACGCGATCGACCATTTTCCCAAGGATACACGCAGAGATTAACAATGCATCCTCTTTGGGGCACTGCACTCCCTCCCTATCCTTGTTGGAAAAAGTGATGAGCGCGTCTTTGGAGATGGTCGGTTCTGGGGGTACCACGACATGGACCCTGGCGAACGCCCTCAATTTGGCCTTTCGCTTTCTGTTCGACATGGTGGAAACCGGGGAAAGGCCTCCGAGGTTTTCACCTCCTGCTTGAAGTATATTGATCCGACCGCCAGGGTTGATCGGAGGGATCGACTCATCAGAGTACTCTAGCTCGTTCTGCTCGATCCTAGCGATTGGGTTGGGAGGGATTCCGTCGTTCTGTCGGCGCTCGCGCCCCCCGGTCCTCTCTGCTCGGGGCTCTGGCTTGGTAATCAAGTTATCCAATTTGCCTTCCTCAAACAGTCTCCAGAGTTGTCTGATGAGGTCCCGGCACTGGCTGGTGTTGTGGCCGGGACTCTTGTGGTAGGCACAAAATTTGCTACAGTCTAGATGACCGTGGTCCCTCACCGGCTTCAGTTTTCTAAGCCATTCGCGCCCCTTGATGGCGTTGAAGATGTGGGCCGGATATAGGTTGAGGTTGCGGAGAAGGTGAACCTCCACATCCTCGAAAGCTTTGAATTCGCTGGGCGGCTTCGCGATCGCCTTTATGGGCTTGGCGACCGCCTTTATCGGGATGTAAGATGGCGACTTCCCTTCCACGGTAGATCCCTCACCTAAGAGGAGGGTGAGCATCCTCTGCCTAGCCAGAAAATCAGCGGCCCTGACGCGGAAGATCATGTAGGTCGGGGGGATGTCCTTCGTAAGGTGTCTGGACATGGGCGAATGGCCATAGAATCCCCCTAGGACCGAGTAGAGAGCGAGCTCGTCGCTAATGGGCTCGCCGGTGAGGACTATTTCATCCACCCGGTCGATGTAATCTTCATCGGGCTCGTTCTTCCCCTGCCTGATTTTCATCATGCGGTGGGGACCTTCTGGCCGAGCAACTTTGGCGGCGAAATACGACGTGAAGTTTTTCGCCAGCTTCTCAAAACAATTGATCGAGCACAATGGCAGTGAGATGTACCACCTATGGGCGAGATCGCCCAACGTCAATGGGAACATTCAGCACTTCGTCGCGTCCGATGCCCCACATCCGTTCATGTAAATCCGGAATTTGCTCAGATAGGTCTCCGGATCCGATCTCCCCTCATATAGAGGTGTTTGAGGGGGAGCGATCTTTGGTTGAACTGGGGCGAGATCGATCTGGGCCGCGAGTGGCTCACTCGGTCCAGCGATCGATCTCTTGGCGCCTGCCCCAGTTTCTAGGAGCGCCTTCATTTCGTCGAGCTGGCACTACATGGCGGTCATCGCTGTAGCCTGACTGCTCGCTGATTGACTCTCGGACTGGGAGCCAAGGTGATCATGTACTGATATCCTTGCTGTAACACCCCCAATCCACTCAGGGATATTACACGCCGTAGACCCTCTCCTCGAGGATCTACCAGGCTCGTAACAACATTTAACATCTCGACAATGCCTTCAAGGCAAAAAAAATGACTCAGTAGACCGATTTGGTCTTTCAATAAATACATACAACTCGAATACAATTCATGCCCACGCAGGGGTCAAAATACAACCACACCCGTACAACGGGAAAATATATAGCAGCGGAAAATAAAGTACAACTATACCAATACGACATCAACGGGTCCTCGTGTGATTAGTATCGTTCATCTTTCATCATCCTTCATGCCGACCCTGTGCTCTGCTCCAAAACCTGAATGCAATACAGACATCCACCCCGAATACTGGGGTTAGCAAACTCCACTGTTTTGCTAGTGCAAGTATAAAATACGAAAACGAGCCATACATATCATACTCCACGGAACATGTTAATCATAAACATACTTCCCGAGGTAAATCACTTAATCAAAACGGTTAAATCGAAAGATAGGGGTAAACCCGATCTACATCTTGTGAAAACATTTTACGATCTCGGGAGTTTTGAAAACACATTGGGATTTAAGAATTCTCAAACCTTTCAAAAACGTTTAGGGACACAGCCCAAAAGTCATTTTCCAAAATTCAAGTTCCGATAACAATACGCAGGTCCACAACCCATTTCACAAAACACGGTCCGTGACCCAAATCACAAATCACATGTTCCTAAGGATTATTCGTGTCCCGTGCTAACAAGCCACGAACCTCAGATGCTCCCGAAGAACAAACCCGAGTGAATAACCCAATAGGAAAAACATATCAAATCACATGTCACCGTAATCATGATCACGTGACTACAAGCACATATACGTACATAATCAAACCACAACCATAAGTTATCCCGGCATCGCGCTAACAAGCCACGAACCTCGGAGTCCCCGCAAGACATACCCGATGATACCCCACAAGTTATCTCGGCATCGGGCTAACAAGCCACGAACCTCGGAGTCCCCGCAAGACATACCCGGAATGGATAACCCTACGGTCACGCCCAACCCATACTAGCAAGTATGGATCCCGGAGATTCAACAATCCTACCCGGAGGCACATCACATACATCAAGCACACAACAATAATCACTTATCAAGCCAAACAACATTAAGTATCACAACCTCCTTTCAAGGAGTAACAACTAATATCACACACATTACGTTCTTACCGAACAAGTACACAATAACAATACGTAATCCCCGGCAAAGGATTACGGTCTATCAACTCACTTGAAGTGATCATATTATCTTTAAACATACAAAACCAACACACATATTCCGAGAACACATATTCACGAAGTATACGAATTATTGTTGAAAGACAACATTTATCGAGAACATACCAATCCCTTTTTACGTTCATTAAATATTGGATTTCGCATAAAATCATTTATCAAGAATTATATCAACGAAACATGAAATGTATGGGCAAGATACTTGCCTCAAAATCGGTACGCAAGTATTCCGACGAACACGGCTCAACCGGAAATCTTCGAAACGCCCAATGCTATCGAAACGGAAGACGACGACGAACGAAAGGGTTCAACACGGTTTCTTCGCAAGAAACACGACCCTAACATCATACAATCAATAAATCATCGATCATACGAGGAAGAATAATCGTAGAACGCCCGAAAACCCCTCTAAGACATTTTACCGGACACCTTCAAGGCGTCGGTCAAGAACTCGACCCAAATAACGAATCGATACGATCCAACCATGGAATAACAAAGGAAATGATATAATACATCTAAATAATCATCAATCCATCAAAATCCTAAGTTAAATCGGATTAATCGGACGAAAACAACCAAAACCCCCAAATTCCCCAAAACTAGATTTCTAGGAAATCTGACCTGATTCGGTAGATCGGAGGATGTTATAGGATGGATGATTGATGATATAACCCAAAGAACTCCATGGATATGTTGTTAAACAACATGGCTTCAAGCTTAGAACACGCCCAGCAGCGGAAGAGGAGAAGAAGAAGGGAAAAAATGAGCTGAAATGCTCAAAAAATGAATTTATAGGGGTTGACTGCCCTGCCGGACACGGCCCGCGCCGATCGGCACGGTCGTGTCGCACAGCTGGCCGACAGGGACTCGACTGTGTCCTGCTTGACACGGTCGCGGCGCGGAGGGCCTTCCGATAGTGACCCGTCCGACAGCGACTCGTCATGACTCGACCGTGTCCTGGAACACGGTCGGGCGTGTCGGCAGTCGGTTCTGGCTTATCCGGAAGAGTTCGGCACGGGCCGTGTCGGACGACACGGTCGGGTCCTGAGACAGAAACTCCGGCATTTCCGGACGAGTACGGCACGGGCCGTGTCGGACGACACGGCCGAGTTCGGCCGGCAGTGATCGGCCAATAACGAGCGGGTGAGCTAAAACCACCATAACTCTCTCGTCCGGACTCCGATTGACTCACCGTTTGAACCATTGGAAAGCTAACTTGATGATTTATAATGTTGAAAAGATTAAGAATTTTTGGAGTTACCAAAAATTAATGGTGACTTTACAAAGTCGAACTCCCACGTGAAAAAGTCGATTAAGGACACGGAACTCAACAAAACGACACCGAAACGAACTCGGATGACAAAAAGTGCAGAATTAATCATTCTCGGAATGACGAAAGGGTCATGATAGAGTTGTCAAAACAAACTTCCTCCGAAAAAAGAAAATTACCGAAATTCGAAATTGTGGATATTACATTCTACCCTCCTTAAAAGAAGTTTCGTCCCGAAACTTAAAACAAGTAGGGGGGAGAAATATACCCGCCAGGAAAACTCGACGAGATACACAAAAATAGGAAACTCGCGCCCAACGGCGAAACGCTTGCAAGAAACGCAAAGAGACATACGGCGTGACAACACGCTCCACGACGACCAACACAATGTCGCCGTTAGGGATACAATAAAACCAACAAATGACAAGCGTCATCAAACGGATAATATAGCCAAGTCAATTATCCGACAATCACAAAACACAACAAACGAAAGTCAGTATGATTGACCAACCCAACGGTACATCAATCGAAACGCGAGCCAATCGCTGAACTAATACTGAATTCCACCGCCCAAGGGTTGGAAGATCGAAAACGAGACTAATTTCCCAAACTTAAGGGAATTAGGAAGGAGCCTGAATGCTCAACGATCACGAAATGAGGACAAAAACCGAACAAACAAACGACCGAACCACAACGGTCGAGACAACAAAAGCGAACAATCATGTTCGAATCACGAAGAACAATAAAATTCAAACAACTCCAAGGTTCACATCTCGACTCGAGACAATATATGATCCGGTGAAAACAACAACGTATGTATTCACATAAGATCCACATGAAAGGGAATAGAAATTGAAAAGTCACAACGACAAACGAGTTATTCCGAAATGATGCCACACTCGTTCGATAAACAAAAACAAGGGGCAGGACAAGCTCAGAAATGTCAACGAACATAAATGAGTCGACAAAGTAGAATATACAGAAGTTCAAAATCTGATCCACTTCGAATAAAAGAACTAGTAGAACCAAAAGATGTTACATCCGAACAAGGTTCACAAGTATCGAACCGGACTCGGAAAAGTCACAGCGATAAACAGAAAAACAAGATCACAGCTCGTTCGAACGATGAAACCGAAATACAGAACAAGTTCAGAAAGTGTCAACGAACACGAGCGAGTCGATAGACCTGAGAAAGAGGAAATGCAGGAGTCCAAAAATAATACGGGTATTATATTCGACCCCTTCTAAAAGAAGTGTCGTTTCCGAAACTCACAACACGAAATCAAGGTGACAACACAACAAGCAACTGACAGAAACATCTTTCAAAGGCCTCTCAAGGCCGATTCCGATGACTGTGCTGAAGCGCGAACTCCAAAAGTCTCGGTAGACAATTCGCAAAACTGAATTCGGTGTCCCTCGAGTCCACACTTGAAATGTGTTACTGACGAGAAGGACAATTTACACGTGTATGCCCCGGAACATCACGGTTGAAATGCCCCGGCTCGGCATACCGAAAATACAAATGCTAGATACAATGGGGCATAACGTCGCAAAACAACATAGCGGAGATGCCAACTCAGCACAACAAGGAATCATAATACATATCATATACAACGATTATCATCGTAAAATAATACACACAAACACTTCAGCAACGACGGTATCGTTCGGCGACCTCAACGGCCCGAACGATAACCAGCACATAATTACAACCATCATGAAACAATCACACATGTACACAAACGTACAAACTCAAGCTTCAACAGCTCACACCCGTGCGACAACACGCAAATCACCACGAGGCGACAAACAGTAAATACTAGTTCACACCTCTCACAGAGGGCTAGTACAACAAATGCGTGGCAACGCCTCGACGTTCATGCCACCAATTCGATCACAATTCGGGGTTAACACCGTAACGAAAGTTCGAAAACCATACACGCATTTCCGGTCCGCAAACAGGAATGATAGGTTTTAAAAACAAAAACCACCTTTTGAAAACAGTTTGGAAACAACAGTTGATCTTGAGTATCATTTTACAAAAAGTAGTACAAACACCATTATCGAGACTTTGAAAGTCATCTTGCGTTTGAACAAAAATGAGGACACCTTTCTTTTAGTGAAAAACTTTCAAAAATATTCGACCCTTGGGTCTAAGCAACTGCATTTGAAAATATCTCAAAATATTTTTGGTCCTCAACCGGAAAATTTTTGGAATGTATTGCGGCACCTTGAAAACACCGCAAGAAAATAATTCGTTTTAAAAGTACGTCTCGAATTTTAATTTTCTAAGATACTCAAGGTTTTCAAAAATAATTCAATGGGCTAGAATGCCCAAAAAATTTCACGTAATTACAAGGAACAATATAGCGCCGTGGGTCCCGCGCCGGAACCCACCAGGCTAAAAACCATTTACAAAAACGCCAAAAAGGCCGATGACGGTAATATTTCAAAAACTCACAGAAGCCATTTAGAAAATAATAAATACCGTCATAAGAATTTCGCCAAAACGATCAAGGCCGTAATGCCAAAAACTCGGTTAAGGAATTGGTTTTCGAAATAAAACTCAGTCGGTAAAATACCGAAATCCATTAAAAAAGAACTCACGCAGCGGATAAAAGAAATAAAGTCAAACATGCACAAGACAGCAACACTACTCATCATATGAACGAAAAATGGGAGTCAAATAATCACATATCACGAAATCAAAATCCATAAGAGGATTCCGTCACTTAACAAATAATCATAAAAATAGCTCGTGTCACACGAGGCTCAACACAAATAAGGGAGACTTACATCCACAGGTCGCACGAAGATGATGATCGCCCACGATACTAATCACGACCAACAAACTCAGACGACGCGTCGCGACACGACCCAGTCAGATAAAATCCGACGAGACAAAAACTCAATAGACACCACTGACCCGACAGCCTAGGTTTCCACAACCTAAAGCTCTGATACCATTCTGTAACACCCCCAATCCACTCAGGGATATTACACGCCGTAGACCCTCTCCTCGAGGATCTACCAGGCTGGTAACAACATTTAACATCTCGACAATGCCTTCAAGGCAAAAAAAATGACTCAGTAGACTGATTTGGTCTTTCAATAAATACATACAACTCGAATACAACTCATGCCCACGCAGGGGTCAAAATACAACCACATCCGTACAACGGGAAAAAATATAGCAGCGGAAAATAAAGTACAACTATACCAATACGACATCAACGGGTCCTCGTGTGATTAGTATCGTTCATCTTTCATCATCCTTCATGCCGACCCTATGCTATGCTCCAAAACCTGAATGCAATACAGACATCCACCCCCCGAATACTCGGGGGTTAGCAAAACTCCACTGTTTTGCTAGTGCAAGTATAAAATACGAAAACGATCCATACATATCATACTCCACGGAACATGTTAATCATAAACATACTTCCCGAGGTAAATCACTTAATCAAAACGGTTAAATCGAAAGATAGGGGTAAACCCGATCTACATCTTGTGAAAACATTTTACGA
Source organism: Orobanche coerulescens (assembly GCA_033398695.1). NCBI lineage: Eukaryota > Viridiplantae > Streptophyta > Magnoliopsida > Lamiales > Orobanchaceae > Orobanche > Orobanche coerulescens. The sequence goes on along the minus strand of CM065806.1, from coordinate 35,641,544 downwards.
TCTCGGGAGTTTTGAAAACACATTGGGATTTAAGAATTCTCAAACCTTTCAAAAACGTTTAGGGACACAGCCCAAAAGTCATTTTCCAAAATTCAAGTTCCGATAACAATACGCAGGGTCCACAACCCATTTCACAAAACACGGGGTCCGTGACCCAAATCACAAATCACATGTTCCTAAGGATTATTCGTGTCCCGTGCTAACAAGCCACGAACCTCAGATTCTCCCGAAGAACAAACCCGAGTGAATAACCCAATAGGAAAAACATATCAAATCACATGTCATCGTAACCGCAGTCACGTGACTACAAGCACATATACGTACATAATCAAACCACAACCATAAGTTATCCCGGCATCGCGCTAACAAGCCACGAACCTCGGAGTCCCCGCAAGACATACCCGATGATACCCCACAAGTTATCTCGGCATCGGGCTAACAAGCCACGAACCTCGGAGTCCCCGCAAGACATACCCGGAATGGAAAACCCTACGGTCACGCCCAACCCATACTAGCAAGTATGGATCCCGGAGATTCAACAATCCTACCCGTAGGCACATCACATACATCAAGCACACAACAATAATCACTTATCAAGCCAAACAACATTAAGTATCACAACCTCCTTTCAAGGAGTAACAACTAATATCACACACATTACGTTTGTAATACCCGAGATTTCTGTTATGTAATTGGAACTTGTGATATTGTAATGTTTGTACTTGATTTGAGTATTATTTTCCGTATTTCATAATCCGATGTTGTCGAGCGTTTAATTCCGTGATTGTGATTTAAAGATTGTAAATCTGCGCATGTAGCGCACGCTATCAACTATGTTTAGCGTGCGCTAACATGGGTTCATATCGCACGCTACTGAGTATCCTTAGCGCACGCTATGCGCGGTCAAATTGATTGAGACGTGCGGTAGGTGAGAGCTGGCCGGGGGACCCCTGTCGGATGGTGTCGGGATGTACCTGGACGGCTTTCGGGGAAAAGCCGAGTCAACGCCTTAGCGCACGCTACAGGTATATGCGTAGCGCACGCTAAGTGCCGAGTACAGTTTAGTCCAGTGAGCCGTTAGCGCACGCTACGAGCAGGGTCTAGCGCGCGCTAATAGCCATTTATTATAAATAGGACAGCATCCTATTCGTGATTTCAGTTCTCTCTACTCTCATTACCCGAATTCCTACATGTAAAACATAACTTCCCTCACCCCAAACACTTCATATCAACATCCTGATTCGTGATTGAAGATCGTTCATCATTGGAGATTGTTGTTCAAGCTTTCGGTGTCGGATTGCTTCATTTTCCTCCGTGTTCTTCACTACTTGAGGTAGGTGATTCTTCACCAATGTTAGTAATGTTCTTAAGGACGTCTGATCATGCTTAGATAGCCAGTTATTTCGTTTATGATCGGTCATCACATGTTAGAAGGATACTTTGACGTATCGGCACTATTTATCTTATGAACCTTTGAACCATCTTAGTAGAATGGACTCCTAAGCGTTTTCAAATCAATTTATGATCAGTAGTCGGATATTACCCAGTTGCTACGTTGTACACGTTGGAATCATGTGTTTTGGGACTTGGAATAAATCGGAACTTAGAACATTTCTTGAAGATCTTAGAATAGATATGATATTGAGATGACTATCCGTATATTTGTATTTCACGATCATAAATCTTCCTCAAACCTTTTTAGCATGATTTGCCCGAAGATAACTTGTATTATCACGGTAGAATTCATGAGTTCTTCACCATTCAACCCAGTTTTCGGATTTCAGTATTCTGCCATGCAGTATTAGCGCACGCTAACACGTGTGAGTTAACGTGCGCTATCGGGGTCAGTTAACGCCCGAAACGTACGTAGCGTACGTTATGAGACCAGCCGAGTCAGACTGCCAGACCGTGGCTAGCGCACGCTAGTCTTACACGATAGCGTACGCTAACAAGCCTGCTTAGCGCACGTTACGTAGAGTACGTAGCGCACGCTAAGCAGTCCAGGCAGATTGGTTATTTTTGAGCCTTTCGGCCGTAGACCGAATTGTTAGGCCATCGTTCGACTTGAGATGATTTGTATATCGTTCCTTTTGTTAAGGTTCGAGCTTGTTACGTTGATCGAAGGAGGCGGCCTTCGAGCGTGTCGAGAACATTGAAGTGTTTCGTCCTTGCCATTTTCGAGGCAAGTATCATATGTCGAGTTCGATTTATCATGCTTGTGGTTTTATTCATATTGTTGAATATGAGATGTGTTTCTGAGAATTTTCGTGATATTCGTTGTTGTTTGTTCGTATTGATGAACATATTGAAATGCATATGTGTATGCATAATTGTTTGATTGTGGTATAAATGATCCGAGGGGGGTCATGAGGATCTATGCTGAGGGCGTTGGATCGAATGTCCACCATGCGTTGGTCCGACGGGATCATCATGGGGATCTATGCTGAGGGCGCTGGATCGCTGGACGGGTTTTCCACCATGCATTGGTCCGACAGGATCATCATGGGGATCTATGCTGAGGGCGCTGGATCGCTGGATTACCATATATTGTGTTGATGGAATCGTGAGGATTCGCATCGTTGGATTCCGGTGGCGGAAGTCCGTTTTGCATGTTTTATGATGTATTGATGATTTATTGTATGATGATACTTGTACTAGCATTGTTTTGCTAACCCCTTCGGGGGTGGACATTGTTTTGATGTTCAGGTAGCCGAGGAGCGGGAAAGCAACCACAAGATGCTGTGACGATGAGATGGCTCAGTGATGTGATTGGTGTTATTGTTATTGTGTTTGGTCTTCTTGGTTCGTTTAGTACTCGAGTACGTCTGTTTTAATAAATTCAATTCGATATGGTTGTATAAGTTAACTTATTTGATTGGTTGAACCAAATCTGTATTTGAACTTCAGTTGTTCGATTGTATTGTTTTTACATTTCTTCTAAAATTAGCCTTGTAAATCCTTATCTAAAGGGTTTACGGCGCTGTAATTATTCCGAATATCTCGGGGTGTTACAGAATATGGTATCGGAGCTAAGATTTATGGATATCTTGGCAGTCGGGTTAATTGGGTCTGTTTACGTTATTGATTATTGGTCGTTCGTAACATCACTGCTGAGCCAGCATCGTCAAGTGGACTGTGGTTGTAAGTTTCCTAATCTCGAATACTACTGTTTTATTTAATTTATGTCTTGTAAACATTGATGGATGTACTTTTAGAACGTTTGCCCTGGATATTGAGTATTTATGTTTACAGTATGTTGAGAGGAGGTCGTGGACGCGGACGCGGTCGTGGACGCGGACGTGGAAATGCGAGGCAAGAAGAGTCGGTATCTACTCCTGAGATAGCCGCTAGCCAAACGGATTCACATTCCGGGGGACAGCAGGGATCGGCAAATAATAATGCAGACCCTAATGTGCCGGGAGTACTTCAGCAGGTGGTTGCCCAGATAAACCAGTTTGCTCAAGTTGTGGATCGCATGCAGACGGCGATGGGACAGTAGCATAACGCGGATAATCGGGGAGATAAATGGCTTACCGAGGTGGTCAAATTGTATCCTCCGAAATTTGACGGTTCCGCTGAGACGCTTTCGTGGTATCATTGGCTGAAGGAATTGGAAAAGATTTTTGCAGGGATTAACTGTCCCAACGATAGGAAGGTTCCGGTCGCCCAGTATCTTTTGACCGGGGAGGCTTTCGACTGGTGGGAGGCCATTCGACCAGAGGAGCACAATGTTGACTGGACGGAATTCAAAGTGATGATGGAGGCACAATATTGTCCTCGTCCAGTTAGAGAAGCCCGAGTTCGGGAATTTTTCTCACCACAAAATTTGGAAGTATCTGTGACGGACGTGATTAAGACTTTTAATCACCAGCTGACTTATGTGCGCCACTTAGTCAGGACCGAGGCGGAGAAGATTTTTCATTTTGACATGCGAATGAAGCCGGAAATTCAGCAGTATATGTCCGGATTTGAATGTGCCACCTTGCGACAGTGCAGGACAAGGCGTTGGCCTATGACATGAAAGAGGCGGCAGAGAGAAATCGACGGAAGCAAAGAAACAGAAGGTGTCTGGCAACTTCACGGAGAATAAGAATAGCGGGCCCCGCCGGGGTCAGTCCTCTTTTCACTCATCCAGGAGACCTCCGCATCCTTCTCGAGGAGGAAAGAAGTTCCGGGCAGCACCGACTATTTCTGACGCAGGAAAGAAGTGTTACAACTGTGGCAAGGCGGGACATGTTCGACGTGATTGTTTCGCGCCTGCTGTGACCTGTTTCGAGTGTGGACAGGAAGGACATCGCGCAACATTTTGTGGGAATGTGACCCGATCTTTTGGTACTCACGCTCCAGCTCCAGTCCCGAAGGAGACGAGTGTGAACCAGACGCAGCAAAGTGGATTTCAGCAGCAGAACGCTAGGAAGAGAGAGGCATCCAGTGCTGGGTCCGTTCCTCCACGCCTGTACGAAATGAGGAAATCTGATGATCGAAACACAGCTGTTGCATCAGGTACGATTCAGATCCTTTTGCAACCAGTTAGTGTCTTGTTCGATTCGGGAGCTACGCATTCTTTTATATCTTTGAACTGTGTTAATCGTTTGAACATCTCGTGCTTGCATAATTGTGAACCTTATGTTGTGGGATTGCCGAGCGGAGAGAAAATTGTGGGAACACTAGAAGCTAGGGATTTCCCAGTATCTATAGAAGGAAGAGATTGGCCATCGAATCTTATTGTAGTTGACATCTGCGGTGACGATTTAATTCTCGGAGATGATTGGCTCAACCGTTATGGAGTGTCTTTGGAATTACCGAGAGAGAGTCATTTCCATCATTGCGATGACGGATCGAACACTTATTCCGAGGATGGAGACCGGAAGCTCGGGAAAATTGATCAAGGCAATGAAAGTCAGAAATTATCAAGCGGGGATGTCACGGACTTTGGTGTTATGCCATGAGGAAAGAGGAAGGAGTAGAGCTCGTCCATTTCGGTGGTGAATGAGTTCTCGATGTATTTCTGACGAACTACAGGTTACCTCCGCGAGGGGAGTGGAATTCACTATCGAACTAGAGCACAGGAGCAGCTCCTATTTCCGAGCACCATACCGCATGGCGCCAACCGAGATGTATGAACTCAAGAAACAACTGGAGGAATTATTGCAGAAGGGTTATATCCAACCTAGTGTTTCCCCTTGGGGAGCGCCCGTTCTTTTTGTCCGAAAGAAAGACGGATCCCTCCGACTGTGTATTGATTACAGGGAACTCAATAAGATGACAATCAAGAACAAGTATCCTATACCTCGGATCGACAACTTGTTTGATCAACTGCAAGGGGCAAGGGTATTCTCGAAGATTGACTTGCGATCAGGATACCACTAGTTGAGAATTAAGGAATCGGATATACCGAAATCTGCATTCAGATCCCGGTACGGGCATTATGAATTCGTAGTGATGCCGTTTGGACTTACCAATGCTCCTGCAGTATTCATGCAATTGATGAATCGGTTATTCTTGGAATACTTGGATAAATTTGTGGTCGTCTTCAATGATGACATCCTGATATATTCGAAAAACGCAGAGGAACATGCTGAACATTTGCGTGTGGTTTTGAGCACCTTGAGGAAAGAACAGCTATATGCAAAATTTTCAAAATGCGAGTTCTGGCTTAAGGAAGTGACCTTCCTTGGGCACGTGATATCAGACGATGGAGTTCAGGTGGACCCGAAGAAAGTCGAAGCGATCTTAGAATGGGAAGCTCCTAAGAACGTGAAGGAAGTCCGAAGCTTCTTAGGACTAGCTGGATATTATCGCCGCTTTGTAGAGGGATTTTCCAAAATTGCTCGTCCGCTCACCCAGCTATTACAGAAAACTCAAAAGTTCATGTGGAATGAGAAGTGCAGCCGGGTTTGTGAACTTAAGAGGAGGCCGACGACACCTATATTAGCGCCGCTGAAAGGCCCAGCGGATTTATGGTATCTGGCGCTTGAATCGAGTGCAGGTTGTGTATTGATGCGAAGGATAAAGTGATTGCTTATGCTTCTCGGCAATTGAAACCATACGAGATTAATTACCCGACTCATGATCCGGAGCTAGCAAATGTGGTCTTTGCCTTGAAAATCGCGACATTATTTGTATGGCACTCATTGTCGAGATCTTTACAGATCATAAGAGCCTCAAGTACATTTTCGATGTAAAGAGTTAAACATGAGGCGGAGAAGGTGGTGGAATTAATCAAGGATTACGACTTAGAGATTCTCTATCATCCGGGAAAGCAAACGTAGTAGGCGATGCTTTGAGCCGTAAACTGTTTCCCTTCGAGTGTTGGAAGCACTTACGTCCCAAACCAAGTATTCAATGGGAACCGATCCGCGAGGATTGAAGTATGGGCACCGGAATCCAAGGGCAACTTTATGTGATGGAACCGACTTCATCATTAGTCGAGGAGATCAAGTCTAAACAATCGAACGATTCCGATCCTTCGATTGTGTGACGAAGTAAAGAAAGGAAAAGCCCGTGATTCGTGATACTGCATTTGATGGAGTTACGAGATTTCAAAGTCGACTTTGCGTTCCGAGGATGATGATTTGAGACGGACAATTTTAAAGGAAGCTCATAGCGCGCCTATTCTATTCACCCAGCGGTAGTAAGATGTATAAGGATCTTAAGCAAAACTTGGTGGGGAATATGAAGAAGGACGTAGTGATACGTTTCGAAGTGTTTGACTTGTCAGCAGGTTAAGATTGAACATCAGCGACCTGCCGGAATGTTAAAGCCGCTCCCGATCCCTGAATGGAAGTGGGAGGATATCTCGATGGATTTCATCACTAGTATGCCAAGGACTAGAACGGGAATGAACGTGATTTGGGTTGTAGTTGATCGACTAACCAAGTCGGCTCATTTCCTAGGGATCAAAGATACATGGGGACCCGAGAGATTGGTGCGAGTATTTATTGCGGAGATAGTCAGATTGAATGGGACGCCGAAGACCATTATTTCGGATCGAGATGGTCGTTTCGTGTCGCACTTCGGAAAGCGATTCACAAGGCTTTGGGGTCGAGCTCAACTTTAGCATGACTTATCATCCCCAAGCAGACAGTCGGTCAGAAAGGACTATTCAAAGTAGAAGACATGCTTAGAGCTTGTGCATTAGATTGGTCGACCGATTGGGAAGTTCACTTGCCCTTGATCGAGTTCACCTATAATAATAGTTGGCATGCTTCAATTAAGATGGCACCATTTGAAGCTTTATGCGGAGAAGATGCCGATCACCCCTGTGTTGGGATGATTCTTGGTTGATCGGGACGGAACCGAATTGATTATTCGGACTCAAGAGAAGATAGCTTTGATTCGAGAGAGACTGCTGGTATCAGTCGACAAAAGTCTTATGCGGATGTACGTCGCCGCCCTCTAGAGTTCGACGCCGGGGACCACGTACTGAAGGTGTCTCCTACACGAGGGATTTTCCGTTTTGGGAGAAGAGGTAAGCTAAGTCCGAGATATATCGGACCATTTGAGATCCTAGAGAGAATTGGGGATTTAGCATACAGGTTGGCCTTACCGCCATCGCTGAGTCACGTTCACAATGTGTTTCACGTGTCCCAACTGCGGAAGTATGTACCGGACCCCAGTCACGTCATTGAGTTTGACGAGATCGAAATAGCTAATGATGGCACCTTCGAAGAAAGACCAATCAAGATACTTGAGAGCCGGATCAAACAATTGAGGAATAAACCAATACCCTTGGTTAAAGTACAATGGTCACGACATGGAGTCGAAGAGGCCACTTGGGAAACGGAGAACAGTATGAAGACTAGATATTCGGAGTTGTTTTCATCTTAAGTTTCGGGACGAAAATTCTTTTTAGGGAGGAAGGATGTAATACCCGAGATTTCTGTTATGTAATTGGAACTTGTGATATTGTAATGTTTGTACTTGATTTGAGTATTATTTTCCGTATTTCATAATCCGATGTTGTCGAGCGTTTAATTCCGTGATTGTGATTTAAAGATTGTAAATCTGCGCATGTAGTGCACGCTATCAGCTATGTTTAGCGTGCGCTAACATGGGTTCATAGCGCACGCTACTGAGTATCCTTAGCGCACGCTATGCGCGGTCAAATTGATTGAGACGTGCGGTAGGTGAGAGCTGGCCGGGACCCACTGCCGGATGGTGTCGGGATGTACACAGGCGGCTTTCGGGAAAAGCAGTCAACGCCTTAGCGCACGCTACGGTATATGCGTAGCGCACGCTAAGTGCCGAGTACGATTTAGTCCGGTGAGCCGTTAGCGCACGCTACGAAAGGTGGTCTAGCGCGCGCTAATAGCCATTTATTATAAATAGAATGACATCTATTCGTGATTTCGATTCTCTCTACTCTCATTACCCGAATTCCTACATGTAAAACATAACTTCCCTCACCCCAAACACTTCATATCAACATCCTGATTCGTGATTGAAGATCGTTCATCATTGGAGATTGTTGTTCAAGCTTTCGGTGTCGGATTGCTTCATTTTCCTCCGTGTTCTTCACTACTTGAGGTAGGTGATTCTTCACCAATGTTAGTAATGTTCTTAAGGACGTCTGATCATGCTTAGATAGCCAGTTATTTCGTTTATGATCGGTCATCACATGTTAGAAGGATACTTTGACGTATCGGCACTATTTATCTTATGAACCTTTGAACCATCTTAGTAGAATGGACTCCTAAGCGTTTTCAAATCAATTTATGATCAGTAATCGGATATTACCCAGTTGCTACGTTGTACACGTTGGAATCATGTGTTTTGGGACTTGGAATAAATCGGAACTTAGAACATTTCTTGAAGATCTTAGAAAAGATATGATATTGAGATGACTATCCGTATATTTGTATTTCACGATCATAAATCTTCCTCAAACCTTTTTAGCATGATTTGCCCGAAGATAACTTGTATTATCACGGTAGAATTCATGAGTTCTTCACCATTCAACCCAGTTTTCGGATTGCAGTATTCTGCCATGCAGTATTAGCGCACGCTAACACGTGTGAGTTAACGTGCGCTATCGGGGTCAGTTAACGCCCGAAACGTACGTAGCGTACGTTATGAGACCAGCCGAGTCAGACTGCCAGACCGTGGCTAGCGCACGCTAGTCTTACACGATAGCGTACGCTAACAAGCCTGCTTAGCGCACGTTACGTAGAGTACGTAGCGCACGCTAAGCAGTCCAGGCAGATTGGTTATTTTTGAGCCTTTCGGCCGTAGACCGAATTGTTAGGCCATCGTTCGACTTGAGATGATTTGTATATCGTTCCTTTTGTTAAGGTTCGAGCTTGTTACGTTGATCGAAGGAGGCGGCCTTCGAGCGTGTCGAGAACATTGAAGTGTTTCGTCCTTGCCATTTTCGAGGCAAGTATCATATGTCGAGTTCGATTTATCATGCTTGTGGTTTTATTCATATTGTTGAATATGAGATGTGTTTCTGAGGATTTTCGTGATATTCGTTGTTGTTTGTTCGTATTGATGAACATATTGAAATGCATATGTGTATGCATAATTGTTTGATTGTGGTATAAATGATCCGAGGGGGGGTCATGAGGATCTATGCTGAGGGCGCTGGATCGAATGTCCACCATGCGTTGGTCCGACGGGATCATCATGGGGATCTATGCTGAGGGCGCTGGATCGCTGGACGGGTTTTCCACCATGCGTTGGTCCGACGGGATCATCATGGGGATCTATGCTAAGGGCGCTGGATCGCTGGATTACCATATATTGTGTTGATGGAATCGTGAGGATTCGCATCGTTGGATTCCGGTGGCGGAAGTCCGTTTTGCATGTTTTATGATGTATTGATGATTTATTGTATGATGATACTTGTACTAGCATTGTTTTGCTAACCCCTTCGGGGGTGGACATTGTTTTGATGTTCAGGTAGCCGAGGAGCGGGAAAGCAACCACAAGCCGGCTGTGACGATGAGATGGCTCAGTGATGTGATTGGTGTTATTGTTATTGTGTTTGGTCTTCTTGGTTCGTTTAGTACTCGAGTACGTCTATTTTAATAAAGTCAATTCGATATGGTTGTATAAGTTAACTTATTTGATTGGTTGAACCAAATCTGTATTTGAACTTCAGTTGTTCGATTGTATTGTTTTTACATTTCTTCTAAAATTAGCCTTGTAAATCCTTATCTAAAGGGTTTACGGCGCTGTAATTATTCCGAATATCTCGGGGTGTTACAACGTTCTTACCGAACAAGTACACAATAACAATACGTAATCCCCGGAAAAGGATTACGGTCTATCAACTCACTTGAAGTGATCATATTATCTTTAAACATACAAAACCAACACACATATTCCGAGAACACATATTCACGAAGTATACGAATTATCGTTGAAAGACAACATTTATCGAGAACATACCAATCCCTTTTTACGTTCATTAAATATTGGATTTCGCATAAAATCATTTATCAAGAATTATATCAACGAAACATGAAATGTATGGGCAAGATACTTGCCTCAAAATCGGTACGCAAGTATTCCGACGAACACGGCTCAACCGGAAATCTTCGAAACGCCCAATGCTATCGAAACGGAAGACGATTTACTTAACGAAAGGTTTCAACACTGTTTATTAGCAAGAAACACTACCCTAACATCATACAATCAATAAATCATCGATCATACGAGGAAGAATAATCGTAGAACGCCCGAAAACCCCTCTAAGACATTTTACCGGACACCTTCAAGGCGTCGGTCAAGAACTCGACCCAAATAACGAATCGATACGATCCAACCATGGAATAACAAAGGAAATGATATAATACATCTAAATAATCATCAATCCATCAAAATCCTAAGTTAAATCGGATTAATCGGACGAAAACAACCAAAACCCCCAAATTCCCCAAAACTAGATTTCTAGGAAATCTGACCTGATTCGGTAGATCGGAGGATGTTATAGGATGGATGATTGATGATATAACCCAAAGAACTCCATGGATATGTTGTTAAACAACATGGCTTCAAGCTTAGAACACGCCCAGCAGCGGAAGAGGAGAAGAAGAAGGGAAAAAAATGAGCTGAAATGCTCAAAAAATGAATTTATAGGCCGATCGCTCGCCGACACGGCCCGCGCCGATCGGCACGGCCGTGTCGCACAGCTGGCCGACAGGACTCGACCGTGTCCCGCTTGACACGGTCGCGCGGCGCGAGGGCCTTCCGATAGTGACCCGTCCGACGACTGGCATGACTCGACCGTATCCTGGAACACGGCCGGCGTGTCAGCGATGGTTCGCTTATCCTAAGAGTTCGCACGGGCCGTGTCGGAAGACACGGCCGGTCCTGAGACAGAAACTCCGGCATTTCCGGACGAGTATGGCACGGGCCGTGTCGGACGACACGGCCGAAGTTCGCCGGCGGATCGGCCAATAACGAGCGGGTGAGCTAAAACGACCATAACTCTCTCGTCCGGACTCCGATTGACTCACCGTTTGAACCATTGGAAAGCTAACTTGATGCTTTATAATGTTGCAAAGATTCAGAATTTTTGGAGTTACCAAAAATTAATGGTGACTTTACAAAGTCAAACTCCCACGTGAAAAAGTCGATTAAGGACACGGAACTCAACAAAACGACACCGAAACGAACTCGGATGACAAAAAGTGCAGAATTAATCATTCTCGGAATGACGAAACGGTCATGATAGAGTTGTCAAAACAAACTTCCTCCGAAAAAAGAAAATTACCGAAATTCGAAATTGTGGATATTACACTTGCCCCATGGTAGGTGACGAGTTCTCCGCCACCGGGCTCAATTCTTGGGCGAGTGGGGGCCCGTTGGCCGGCTTGTCTTCTGGGAGTTGGATATGCCGAACTCCTGGTGACAGATTCCGACTCCGATGTCTCCCGGCTGGGGCCTGAATGCCCGGGTCACCATGAGGGATCGCTCCCTAGGCGGCTGAAGACGGAATCATCCCGCCTTACGAGAGCCTTTTCCTGCGGCTCGGGGCTTTCCAACGATTTCTCGACGTATAGCCCCTTAAGCTTTCGCTTGCCTACTCGGCGGATGGCTAATGGAGTAATGGTGGGCGAGTCGCATGCCCTCTGTTGCTCCCTGAGGATGGCCACAGCCTCCTCGATCTGTTCCGCGGTCTGGAACTGATCGAGTGAGAGGCTGGGACCGTCCCTCGGGGGCGGGAGTGAGAGCCTAGCATCGCCGCGGTCGCCTTCCGCCGTAGGTTGGGATTCGGTCTGGGCCGGAATGAGAGGTCCGGCAGATCGCAGGGTGGCTCTTTTCGAGGTCGTGGCAGACGTCATGTCTCTGAAGGTTCTTATTTGAAGAACAGTGAGTGTTTCTTCAAGTATATGCCCCGGAGAACAGTGAGTGTTCTTCGAGACGGTCGGAATAAATGAAGGTTAAGAGAGGGCCCCTTCCTCTAGCGCCAATTGTTGTTACCCAAAATATTATCCGGAGATGATATTGCTGGAATTGTCGAGTAACAAACAAATGCGAGAACACTTCCATGGGAAAGTAAATAACACAATATTTTCCGGGGTTGTTAGTCCCGGACTTGAATGCTCTCGCGAGATGTTATTAATATGAATACTAGGGAGTACAAATATTAATGTTAGAATACTATTACAATGAGTGTAAAGAATCTAGTTATCTTAGCTATTGAGCGTGAAGATTGCCAGAAGAACCAGATATGATGCTCTGTGAGTTCTTGCTTTTTATGTTCTGTGTGACTGAATTCTTCTGTCAAGTAATTTCACTGTGTATGTGTCTGTCTTTCTGTCCAGTAATTCTCCCGTCCTTAGGCCACTGTTGGAGGCCTTCTATTTATAGGAGAAGAAGTTGTTAGGTCCTCCCTGGTGATCGCGGGCGACCGCCGTTTTCTATAATAGAATAAGGTGGGCGATCGCCCCATCACGTGGGACTGTTTCCTTAAAGTCCAAGGCTGCTGCTGGCAGCCAGATGTGCGAGCCAATAAGAAGTCCGCATGCGTCTTGAGTCGCTGTCTGTGGAGGGCCCACTTTGTACCTTTCGGCGGGCTTGTCGGTAGGTGTGAAGGTGGTGACAGGCTGGGGTCAAAAGGCCTTATCTTGTGGCGCCTTTTGCGGATCTGCACGTGGGTCTTCGTCCGAGATTCGGTCTTCGAAGACTCTGACGGGTGTCGGATTCATACGTGGTACGGGACGATCGTCTACAGTCGGACATTATAGACGATCGCCAGATACCGATAGACGATCGCCTCAGACATCGATCGCTAGGCGCTTGCCCAGCATCTGTCTTCTTTGGCTGGCTCTTGACCATTGTGCCGATCGCCATCGAGGCGTATAAATCGCCGCACAACATAAGGTAAGATGAATTTATTGGGAGTCCCTCCATAATCCTCCTTAAGATCCCTGGTGGTAGTCCAAGAGCCTATATATAGGACATTAAGGGGAGGCCTCTTTTTGACATGTCTTGTTGAGGTTGTGAGATCAAATTTTTCCTCTTGTGTTTAATTGTAGATCTAGACTTGTGTCTTTGATTCTACAATTTAGATAACACATTAATTTGCTAAGAGTTTTCATAAAATACTAGGAAGCAAAGAAAAATTGTGTGACCACATACAAGAGAATTTCGGCCGATCCCATTAGTGTCCAAGCAAGATCCGGTAGCTCGTTTCCCACACAACGTCCGGGTTAAGGCGGATCATACTCTAGAAGGTCTAAAGGTAGAAATAGAAGGTGATCAAGACGAAAGCAACTAATTCGCTTTAAACGTAATATCCTATGATCTTTTAGATCTAGATTAGGATATTTTAATAACCAACATATTTATTTAATAAATAATAAAAAATATTTAAATTGCTTATTAGTCTTAGTAATTAATTAATTAGCATGCCTAAATAGATCTTATAAACTTCCTCAAACTTCGCTTCCGCTGTATTTTACTTTCCAATAGAAGGAAGCTCATAGTGCGCCCTATTCGATTCACCCAGGCACTAGTATGATGTATAAGGATCTGAAGCAGAATTTTTGGTGGGGCAACATGAAGAAAGATGTGGCGGAATATGTCTCGAAGTGTTTAACTTGTAAGCAGGTTAAGATTGAACATCAGTGACCCGCCTGAATGTTGAAGCCACTTCCGATTCCTGAATGGAAGTGGGAAGAGATATCGATAGACTTCATCACCAATATGCCAAGGACCAGAACGGGAATGAATATGATTTGGGTGAGAGTTGATCGTCTAACAAAATCGGCTCATTTTCTGGGCATTAACGATACTGGGGGACCAGAGAAGTTGGCACGAGTGTTTATTGCGGAGATAGTCTGATTGCATGGTACGCCGAAGACCATTATTTCAGATCGGGATGGTCACTTTGTGTCACACTTTTGGAAGGCGGTTCATAAAGCCTTGGGAACCGAACTGAACTTTAGCACAGCTTACCATCCTCAAACTGACGGACATTCCGAAAGGACTATTCAGACAGTAGAAGACATACTGAGAGCTTGTGCCTTGGATTGGTCGATCAATTGGGAAACTCATCAGCCGCTGATTGAATTCACTACAACAATAGTTGGCATGCTTCCATTAAGATGGCACCTTTTGAAGTGTTATACGGGAGAAGATGCAGATCACCTCTATGTTGGGATGATTCATCTGACTTGATCGGGACGGAACTGGAGTTGATAGTACAGACTCAAGATAAGGCAGCTCTGATTCGTGAAAGGTTGTTGACTGCCCAGAGTCGGCAGAAATCTTATGTAGGCGTGCGCCGTCACTCGTTAGAGTTTGGTATTGGAGACCACGTGATTTTAAAGGTTTCTCCTACTCAGGGGATTTTTCATTTTGGGAGAAAAGGAAAATCGAGTCCGAGATATATCGGACCATTCGAGATTCTTGAAAGAGTTGGAGAATTGGCGTACAGGTTGGCCTTGCCGCCATCGTTGAGTCATATACATAATGTGTTTTATGTGTCACAATTACGAAAATACATACCAGATCCCAGTCATGTCATTGATTTTGGCGAGATCAGAGTCGCTAAGGACGGCACGTTCGAAGAGAAACCAATCAAGATACTCGAGAGTCGAGTCAAACAATTGAGAAATAAACCAATCACCTTGGTTAAAGTTCAATGGTCGCGACACGGAGTTGAAGAAGCCACTTGGGAGACGGAGGATAATATGAAGTCAAGATACCCAGAATTATTTTCGTCTTAAGTTTCGGGACGAAACTCCTTTTTAGAGGGAGAGTATGTAATATCCGGATAATTGTTGAGTATTTTTGTCTGTATTTGAATCTTGTAATATTCGACTTTGCGATCTCAGTAATCGAAGTGTGATCTTTCCCGTATTCGTATCAACATTCATGATCATATCAACCTTGTATGTTAAACTTTCTCGCTGGAAAACGAAACCCTTGTGTTAAATTAACTTGACTATATCAATCCTTATTGAAAATCGTAGATTAATCGAGCCATACTTTAGAAGTGATGATCGAGATTGGAATATGAATGATAATGACTTGAATATCCTTGAACTATAGACATCGATATTTTATCTCTGTTAAGACCCATCGTTTCGCTTGTAATTCGGTATTCATCCGACGTAGTAGTTAACCGGATCGACCGAATAATAAAAATTATCTCGGTCGCTATCGGAATGTTTAGAATGTTCATGTGATGGTCTTGTTACGTAAGTTGAGTTTGTCATTATGTTCTTTTGTGTAAGGTTCGAGTGTTGCGAATGGTTGATCGTAGGGATGGCCTACGAGTTGGTTGAAGTCATTGAAGTGCTTATTTTCGTGCCATCTTTCTAAGCCAAGTACCTTAATGATATTTATTCGTATTGCTGTCGGATATGTTGTTGTTGTATTGTGCATATGTCTTGTGATTGTTTTGTCCACCATGGGTTGGTCCGACGGGATCATCATGGGAATCTATAGCCGTGTGCGCTGGATCGTTGGACAGGTATTTCCACCATGCGTTTGTCTGAAGGGATTATCATGGGAATCTATAGCTGTGTGCGCTGGATCGTTGGAATACCATGAGTATGTTAAGATTGACATGATGTGTTATGCATTGTTATTGTTTCTCGTTGGAGAAACTTGTTGTGATTTATTGTTGATATTGTTGACGTTATTATTTAGGGTTTGTTGAATAAATCATTGTTGTATAATTATCGTACTTGTACTAGCATCGTTGTGCTAACCCCTTCGGGGGTGAACATTTGTTATATGTTCAGGATCCAGGAGGGCAGGAAAACAACCACTAGAGCTGCATGACAATGAGGGTGCAGAGTGATGTTGTGGCCGAAATGATTTGTCAGATTTTAGTTCTGTTTTAATAAAGTACTCGAGTACGCTGTTGTTTTGTTGTCTTTTGAAGTTTATATTTGGATGTGGACTGATTTGTACTTTTCGAACTGGTGATGTAATAATTAATGTTACGGTTGTTATTTAAATAAGGTTGTTTTCTAACACTTAGCCTTGTAAATCCTTATATCGAGGATTTACGGCGCTGTAATAATCCTAAATATCTCGGGGTGTTACACGTCGTGTAACCAAAACAAGTACTAATGAGAAAGATTCTTCTTCTGCTTATATGCTTGAGCATTCTGATCTATGGCATGTTAGATTAGGACATGTAAATCTAAATGCAATAAAACAACTTATGAATTTGGAATTACTTCCAACTTCAAAAATTGATTCACAAAAGAAATGTGAAGTCTGTGTTGAAGCCAAAGTGGCCAAATTACTTTTTCGTTCAGTGGAAAGGTGTACTGAACCTCTAGGTTTAATTCATATTGATGTATGTGATTTAAAAATGATTCAAACTAGAGGTGGTAAAAAGTGCTTCATTACTTTCATTGATGATAGCACCCGGTATTGCTACTTATACTTGTTAAGAAGCAAAGATGAATCTATAGAAGCTTTTAAAAACTATAAAGTTGAAGTTGAAAATCAACTTAGTAAAAAGATCAAAATGGTTCGAAGTGATAGAGGTGGAGAATATGTTGCACTTTTTGAAGAATTATGTGCTGAATCAGACATAATTCATCAAACGACTGCACCGTATGCACCACAGTCTAATGGTGTCACTGAACGAAGAAATCGAACTTTAAAAGAAATGATGAATGCCATGTTGATCAACTCTGGATTACCTGAAAATATTGGGGGGGGGCTGTTTTAACAGCCAACCACATATTGAACAAGATACCAAGTAAAGGTAAAGATAAGACACCCTACGAGATGTAGAAAAGTCGTAAACCACCTTATAAGTACCTCAAAGTGTGAGGGTGTTTGGCTAAGGCAGCAATACCAGAACCCAAACAAGTAAAAATTAGACCTAAGACGGTTAATTGTGTCTTTATTAGATATGCATACAACAGTATGACATACAGACTTTTAGTACACAAGTCAGAAATTCCGAAATTACCGAGGGTAATACGATTGAATCAAGAAATGCTACATTCTTCGAAACTATCTTTCCTTACAAAGATAGTGCTGAATCTAGTTCTAATAAAAGAAAGTATGAGACTGCGATCAAGTCTGCGCCGAGTGTTGAAGCATCAAAAAGATGTATAACCGAGATGTGGTAAACGAGTAAAAATGGCAAAATCATTTGGGCCCGATTTTATCACTTTCATGTTGGATGATGAGCCTAGTCCTATCAAATAGGCCATGCCCAGTCCAGATGGACCACTCTGGGAAGAAGCAATTAATAGTGAAATGGAATCCATTCTGTAAAATCATAGTTGGAAGTTAGTTGATCTTCCACCGGTCTGTAAACCTTTAGGATGCATGTGGATCCTAAGGAAGAAATACAGAGCAGATAAAACCATTGATAAGTTTAAAGTCCGCCTGGTTGCTAAAGGGTTTAAACAAAGAGAATGATATGATTTCTTTGACAGTTACTCACCAGTAACCAGAATAGCATCTATTAGGGTGCTTCTCTCGATTGCTACCTTACACAATCCTGAGATTCATCAAATGGATATGAAGACTGCATTTCTGAATGGGAATTAGAAGAAGAAATTTACATGGAACAACCCAAAGAGTTTGTTGCACCAGGTCAAGAGAAAAAGGTGTGCAAATTAATCAAGTCATTGTATGGACTTATGCAAGCTCCAAAACAATGGCATGTTAAATTTGATAACACAATGTTATCAAATGGTTTCAGAATCATTGAGTGTGACATATGTGTTTATGTCAAAAGGTACATAAAATGCATATGTCATTGTATGTCTATATGTAGATGACATATTGATAATGGATAGTAGTCATGATTTAATAATGGACACAAAAAGACGTTCAAAAGAAATTTTGACAGGAAAGACATGCACAATGCAGATGTAATCCTTGGTATTAAAATTTATAGAACTCAAGATGAAATTATCTTGTCGCAATCTCGCTATGTTGAGAAAGTGCTCAGAAAATTCAATGCCTTTAATGGTCCTATATGCAGGACACCCATTGATCTGAGCATAAATCTAATTGCTAACAAATCAGAGTAGCTCAATTGGAATATTCACGTGTTATATGAAGTCTGATGTACTTGACAAATTGTACTCATCCAGACTTGGCCTTTCCATTTAACATGTTCAGTAGGTATACATGCAATACTAGTTATGAGCATTGGACTGCTTTCCAAAGGGTTTTAAAATACTTAAAGTACACTCTAGACTATGGGATACATTACTCGGGATACCCATCTGTACTCGAGGATTATTGTGATGCCAATTGGATTGAAGATAATAGAGAATCTAAATCAAGTGCTGGATATGTCTTTTGCATTGGAGGTATAGCTAGTTCTTGGAAATCCACAAAGCATACATGTATAGCTCGATCCACTATGGAATCTAAGTTTATAGCTTTAAATAAAACTGGTGAAGAAGCTGAATAGTTTCGGAACTTTTTGGAGGATATTTCTTGTTGGGATAAGCCTATGCCACCTGTGATGATTCACTATGATAGTCAAGTGGCTATAGGAAGGGCACATAGACTTATGTGTAACGGAAAATCTCGTCATATTCGTCAAAGAGATAATATCATTAGGCAATTGATCTCAAATGGTGTAATATCCATAGACTATGTAAAGTCAAAGGATAATCTTGCTGATCCCTTTACAAAGGGACTTGAACGAGCTCAACTGGAATTATTGCTAGAGGGAATGGGTTTAAAATCCACAAATTTAAAGAAGGATCATAGTGGTAATCCAACCATGATGAATGGAGGTCCCATGAACTTGGTTCAAAGGAAAAACTAAGCTATATGATTCAGTAGAGCGCTTGGAACAATTTGTTGTTCAAAGAAATTTCTAGAAGGCAATCCAAATATTGTTACGTGAGAATTATGGTGAGTATAAGGCATAATGACTTTTAATGAATCCCAAACCTATAAGGTGGAGTATCACAGGGTACTGTTGATGTGAGGTTACGTATATAAGTGTAAAGTGAGTGCCGCTTCAAATACAAACACTTATGAATCCAAAGTGTTGTCCATGGCCAAAAAGGACACAACGGAAGAATAGAAATGTATTGAAAACTTGTTGTGTGAATATTATTGTCTCAGTATACAGTATGAAGGAATAGTTCAAGGCATCACGTCCACTAGGCCGTCAGTGTATCCGATGATATTTACTAAAGGAAGGTTCAAAGTCATAAGCTACCTATGCTGATGTAAGAAGAACTCATGAGGACTGAGCAAAAGAGTGTGCATTCATACATGCATTACTTTCCACTCACGTGGGGGATTGTTGGAAAAAAGCACTTTTAATTGATTTTTGAATGGCTAAAGTTTTTAACTTATGCGAAATTGAATAGTCTAAGATAATCTATGTTCGAAATAGATAATCGCAGTATATCTAATTTCTCAAAACTGATTTTTAGTGAGTGAGAAATTAATGAATGAAATTAGCAATTTGAAAGGGCATTTGAAATGAATGGGAATATGAAGAATCCCATACCACATTTGATATGTGATGAAGTTTAATACACTTAATAAAGTGAAGAGAGTTGGATGATGTACAATATGACCAAGATTATGCACATAGACTTGGAGTTGACTAGACCACATGCGCGCCCGGCCGGCCGGTCATCCAGCTCGGCTCGACTCGGATGGGCTCGTGCTCGGTCTCGGGCTCGTGGATCGTGGACCGTGGAACTTTGACCTTGAATCTTGGATGTTGGATCTTGGTTCTTGGCAATTGGTCTTTGGGTGGTCTTTGGGATCTTGGGCTTGGGCACGAATATTAATTTTTTGGTGCCAAGCAGACCAGAATTTTGAATGTTTGAACACTCCTCCTATGGTGACTATTGGAATGAAATAACTGTGACTATTGGAATGAACGGTCGATTACGTGTGTATTAATGCAGCAGGTTTTAGTCATAAAACTTGTATTAAGGCACCAGTTTTTTAGTCATAAAACCTGTCTTAATGCAGCAGTTTTATGGACATTAAACATGTCTTAATACTGCAATTTCGTATATCCTAAATGACATGATTTATTACCACATGATGGAGATGTATGTATGTATATATATATATATATGTGAGTTCATAGTCGAGGCTGGACTACATATCATACCATCGATCATCAGAATACACATACATACAGTTTGCTCAATTCTCTCATATCTTCCCATTCGCCGGAGCTTCATTTCTGGTGTGCTACAGAACCGAAGACGTTAGCCGTTGTATTCTCGGGGGTAATACGTTTGAAAATTGTCAACACTATATATGACGTAATTATCTTGTGGAAAGATATCAATCGCCTCGGCTTCAGATTATTAATCGTGTATTTTCGTTCCCTATTTTCAGTTTATATTTTGTAATCGAATTGTAAGAATATTAGTACTGTTCAGTTGATTTCTTTTTCCCATTCTATTGTAATTTCCGGAATTACCTTCTTGTTACCCTTTTGAAAAGACGAATTGGTTCAGTTGGATTCAGGGCCATATTAGGGTGATAATATACTTTACCAATGATATTGTATCGCCGCCTCATCCTCCTGCGCCAACTCATTCGTCTGAAGAAGTTAAAATTGATCCACAACTAGAAGCTATCGAACCTCCATAGTCAGACTCTGATGTCCCCGCCACAGAAGTTGAAAAAAAAGGCGGTCGGAAGAGCCGCCGCCAGATGGCGACAATCCGAATGAGGAGCCACCTGCTGAAAATCCTACGACAGAAAGTGCTAACCAAGTTGATGATAACTCGCCAGGGTTTGTTTCGGAAGTCGGATTCAACAGCATTAACGCGACAAAGCTAATCAGCCTGTATCATCAATGAGCATCTTTATGTCGGATCAATCTGATAGATCATCGTCTATCGAATGCTCCCCATTCTACCTCATTGCGAAATGCACTACCTCTGTTCGGGTGGTGATTGTGAAGGCTCGATCCCTACCCACCATCGGAAGCCAAAAACTCTTGTTCAATAATACATATACACTCAACTCAGTTTCATTCAATTGCAAATAACCCCATGCGTGTATGACATCTTTTAGATTCTGATTAAATAAAAATATCTTTAAATCAATTACAAATAGATTTTACTTATATATAATTAATCCTTGAACATTTAATGACAAAAGGATATCCATGTAGGCAAATGCACGTGTCAGCGTGTATCCTCGGAGCTGACATCACATTCGGTTTTGATTTTTGGATTTATTTTTACTAAGTTTGAAAATATGGTATACTATTTGGATGAATTTATAATTATTCAAACTGTGGATACTAATCTATTTTGGAGCCATTTAGCAGGGGTAGAATATGTAACTAATCCTAATGATAATTTATAATAGACATTTTGTCGGAATGGCATCGTCGAACCGATCTGAGCCGTGAAGGAACCGAAAGAATTGAAAAGAACCAAACAGAACTGTGCCATATCCGAACCGAGAACCGATTTAAAGTTATTTTTTTAGATCTCATAGAATCGAGGAAGTGCTTGGAACCGCCACTTTTTTTGATTCGTTTCCAGCGCGGTTTCAATAAAAAAAAAAACTAGTAAAATTGGACCTATATTTGTTTGCAGCGGTTGGGTTCCGATTCCTTTATTTTTTACAGCGGCCGATTTGTCCCAAGACTAGATGTGGCAGTCATATAAGCGCAACATAGACATTGGTATCTACTACAGTTAGACCTCTGTAAATGAATACTTTTGGGACCGCAAAAAATAATGATAAAATGGGAGGTTATTCCTAAATAGAGGTGTAAAGAAGATTTTTTTTTATAATTTTAATGTGCATGAACAATACATAAAAGTTATAATTACTAAATACATGTATTGTATAATTTATTATGTGCAAATACATGTAATTAATTTATTTGATCTAAAATACATAGAGTCAATCACTTGAAAATAGATGCATCATGCATGTAGCTTTTGATTGATTTATTATTATAAATACGATATACAATATACATATTGACAATTACATCAAGTCAAATATTTTTTTCCAATCATACAATGGCACAAAAACTTGAAAAGCGAGCTCAAATGATCGAAAAATTTCGTGTTGAGTTGTGCAAAATGAAAGAATTGCATCCAAGTTGTCACAAACAACCTTAGACAAATATTTTAAATCAACAGAAATTTATTACAACAATATATATATATATATATTGTGATTTATTTCTAAATGACGGTGTATTTCCATAAGATGAGACCTAAAAAAATATGAATTATAATAAAATGGAGTTAATTTCTATTTATAATTGGTCCCAAGTTGGAACCATGAAATTTTATGACAAAATAAGAGTTTATTCTTGAATAGAGTATTCCTTTGTAAAGGTTCTACTCTATGTATTAAAAAAGATTCTTTTGTCCACATATCATTGTCTCAATTATTCTGCATCTACAATTTTTTGAAAATAAAAACTACAAACTGTTGTAATTAATGTATTTATTAATGAATGACTTTTATACCCCCCGAAACCCTAGATGTGTACCTATAAATAAAGGCCTTTGACCCTCATAAGAATACACACATTATTCTTCTTCTCTTCCAATTTCTCTCTTTTTCTCTCAAGTTTACAACACGTTATCAGCACGATGAGTCTCTAATTGGTGGAGATTCAGAAAAATAATTCTGCATATCAAAACATCAATTTTATATCATAAGAGTATCACCTAACCCAAGCTATCGAGATGCCGACCCGTTGCAGACGCACCATCATCCGGATCTGACCCGAGAAACAGCCCTGCGATACCGACCAGCCACCCCAGCGCCTCCATCCCCGTTCTACAGCGCACAGATCCGACGGAATTGGCGGTTTTTATCATCTGAGAAGCTCCCTATGAGGTATTCTTCTGTGTGTGTGAATATGTTTGTTACTAACACAGAAGTCATGAAAAAAGAAAAAAAAAAAAGGAGGTCACGACATCTAACAAGAAAAAAAAATGAAAAGCCATGAAAAAAAAAGGGGAATGAAAATGAAGAACAGATGAGGAAAAAAAAAAGTTCTGATTATATGTAGATTTAGACTTAATTATATAATTGTTATTTTAATGTAGATTATATGCATATTTCATATATTTTCTACTAATTATTCTGATTTCACTATCATCATACATAAATAATATATATGATGATCTGAGAAATCTATTATCAAATCGATAAATTCTTGTTTCCTGAAGAAACAAGATCTAACAATTCTTAATAGTCCAGAAGATTATTAAGTTAAAAGATTCTTGAACAAATACAATATTATTTCGTCATATCCTAGTTGAATATGATGTGTTCATGAAGAACACTACGAGATCTAAAAAAAAATTTGTGTAAATTCCTGATGAAGAACACAAAACAATATTCCTGAAGAATATTATCTGGGCTCTTGAAGAAGCACTTTCTTTTTATTTATTTTATTTTGCACTATTTTGTTATCGTGTAATTTTATTTCTTAAAATTATTGCTCCGTATAGCACAATTAATTGCAATACTATTGACAAATATACTTGTTCTAATATTATTTCTTGATCTTGAATATCATAATATTTAATATTTGGGTCCCGAAGATTCAAAGGTCAATAGTAACCTGCAGTTTCCAACGCTTTATATGCGTTATTGATGCTCAAAAATTATCAAGACGAGCAATCATCGTGTAGTAAAATTGAAGATCGATATTAATCGAGTTATTTTGGTGTTTTTGTATAGATTTGCTGTAGTTCAGTAAATCGAGTGTATAGCTCTCATCCGAACTCCGAATGAGATGTTCTTGGATGATTTGGAAAGCTAACAAAAGATTCTACGACTTTCATGTTTTGACTTTTTTTAGATTCTGAATTATTCAAATAATATTCTTACAAAATTTGTACTCCCGAAGTGGTACAAATAACATGTTATCCGCTCCTCAAGTAGCCGATGATATTCCTATTAACTATATTGACACTTGCTGTTTCATTAGTAAAGCACATTAAGTTATATGTCAATTATGCACATATAGATAAGTAAATATGAGACCCGAAGTTTCATATGCTTTACAAACATTACGTGAATAAATTTGAAACCCGAAGTTTCATCTGTTACAAGTATCTCGCGAATAAATTCTGAAACCTGAAGTTTCAATATTAGTATGACCATGTGATATGTCAAATATTTAAAGATCTTTATACAAAAACTTGTAGTTTCGCTTTCACATGATAAGAACCTAAAGTTCTACATAATATTCACCATTTAAATATGTACTTGCAGTTTCACATAGTTTAATTGAAGGACACGACGTTCTTCTTAATAATGATTTGAAACCAAGTTTCATATCAAAATTCTTGAACTTAAAGTTGAGAAGTATCGAATATTATATTATTGAAACTCAAGTTTCATAACGAAACTACATTACAAATTAGAAGCATAACATTATGTTTCAACTATTAACTCGAAGTAGCACGATTGATATATGGTTACGATTTATCATAATCATAAAGATTACACATCGTTGCTCCCGAAGTAACACGATTATCTTGAGCTTTTTCACATATTTATTCACGGCGCTCTACCTCATATTATCTAATTCTTTTTAGATCTATGGTTCTACCTTCTCCATTCTTTTGGTGGATCGACTTCCTAGAGGTATGAAGCTATAGATTTAAATTTGATATTGTATTAACATTATTATCGATCGAAAGTTACGAAAATTGAAAGAATTTTTCAAAAATAACTTTTGATGATATTTTGATTGAATAATTGTGGATTAAGACATACTGTACAATTTAAAATATGATATGAATATTTTGGTTCAGTGCTTGAACAATTATCTATGAATGACTTAAAATATGACAGATTCAATTGATTCATTTTCTTATGATTCTACTATTAAGGTATGTTGTGTCATAGTTATAAAAAAAAAATCAATGGATATAAAAACTATTATTAATAATATATACATTTCATAAACTGCAAATCATCATATTAAAATAGAAGTATTTTGTTACTTGTGCAGAAATTGTGATTTGCTCAATTGCATCGACATGTTTTGATTATTATAAATTTTATAATGCATGTCTTTCTGTTGCTATATGATTTAATTATGCAATCGATTATATTGCACTAATTTTGTAGTTTCTAGAAGAAACATAAATTACAATATTCTTAATAATCTTGAAGATTATTAATAAATAAATAGTTGATGTTCTTAATGAACACATCAATATCTTATCATACTAAAAACAATGTGTTTATGATGAACACATTAAATATGTTATTTAATATTCTTGAAGAATATTAAATATTGGGGTTGCAATTTTTTGAACTTTACTTTGAGCATTTGTATTCCTTCTCGTTATTAAATTATTTTTACAGTTATCATTATATTGATTTAAATTGTTGCTCCTGAAGTAACACAATGAATATTCTTGATGAATATTACAAATTCTTGAAGAATAATTCATATTGTAGGTGATATATGTTTATCCCTCTAACTAGTTTCTTGAAGAAACACAAATTTGCAATCTCAATAATCTTGAAGATAATTAAAAATAAATAGTTGAAGTTCCTGAAGAACAACACAACGATATCTCATCATAATTTTATAATAAGTTTATGATGATCACGTTAAATAAATTTAGTATTCCTGAAGAATATTAAAATTTTGAGATTGCATTTTTCTATGCTTTATTTCGAGCATTGTTATCTTCTATTCTCATTATTTAATTATTTTAATCATTATCCTTATATTATTTTAATGTTTTAGGTGATATGTTTATCTCCAATGAAAAAAAAAATGCAATATGTCATATTAACATTGATTTGATCAATCTTATTTGTGGAATGATATTGAAATTGATTTGCAATATCTTATTAAAACAATACCTCAAGGATTGGTAGAATTCAAATGATAATATTCTTGTTATTATCTCTCGAAGAGCTTCATTAATCCTTCGACGAGAATCAAACTAGTTATATATTGATTCTACAATGAGTATCAAATAATTACATGATGTATTTTGCATCCAATGACCATGTTGCGATGAATTTATAATTCAAGGATCCAAATTATTACCAAGGCATGAATATTTGGATCAATATGTAATTAGTGCGTGATTAAAATACCTCCTAAGAGGATTTCTCATATGATAATTTCACGTATCTATATGGGCTACATGAAAATACATGTATACTTTGTCAAAATACATATTTAGAGCCTAAAATTGGGGTCAATTGATCATTTGATACGCTGATTTTATAATCTAACTCAATATTCCCGACATTAGGGGAGATATGAAATATAAATAAGAGAAAGTCGGAAAATTCTCGTTGGGTTGGATATTTAAATTTACGCACTATGAACTTGAAGTTCAACAAGTTATGATTGCCAAAGGAGTGATGAAATCTCATATACCAGTTGTATATGTACTATAAAGAATTAAAGTCGAATGTGAACGAAATATATTTGTTGATACTCCTCGACGCCTAAGCGTGAGAGACATATTCTTTATTGGTATTAAAGATAAAATACGCGGAATACAAATTTATTAAACTAATAACATCACTTCAAAAACCTCCTGAAGAGGATCATCTCGAAGGCGAGAATCCCAATACCTTAATTTGCACGTGCACTAAATAATTATAATATTGGGATTATGGGACGACCAAATCAAATGTTATGGGATGAATATTTGATTTTGTTGAAGTTGTCATTGACTTTGTGAATATGGGAGAATTGTTTATAAGAATGATAGTTGTCGACAACACTTTGTGTCTCAACAATTGCTAGTGGAGTGCCTGAAGCACTAAATAAAATATAAGCAATTGAGAGAAAGCTTAACTCGCAAAATAAAATAAAGTGGTGAAAAATAAGAGAGATTAGCATATCAAGGGTTTAAGCGCATACCCAAAACATATTCTCCCGTTGGCACTAAATTTCGTCATTTAATATGCATATGACAATTATTATGAATATAGATATTCAATTAGTGATGTCATCACCACATTTTTCTATGGGTCATTGGACGCGAATATCTATATGAAAGTCCCTGATGGACTTGAGGTTCCTAAAGTAATAGGAACATGAAATTCGCAATATGTACTATTTTGAGTTATAAAAAATTTATACATTTTGAAATAGTCTGGTGGATCAACCGACTAAGTGAATTCCTCCTGAAGAGGATATATGTGAATTATTTGAACTCGTGTCTAAAGACAAGTTCAAAATGAAAAACTTAGATAAAACTAAGTATTAGTATTGTCTCGACTTGTAGATCGAGCATATATGATGGAAAGTTTTTATCCATTTAGTCACTTAAAGGTTGTCTTACCACTTGAAGTGGATACCGACTCATATAGATCTCAAGAAAATATCAAAGATATAAGAGGACCAAGTTCCGTACTTGTATGCTATTGAAGCATTACATTATCGTGCCTGATATACAATTTGAAGTTAACATGCTAGCAAAATTTAATATTTCTCCAAGAAGGAGAATGTGGAATGGTGTTAACCATAGTGGTCTATTACATGAAAGAGATCGAGATTCAATATTGGTGGCTATTAGGGTATTATGATCTCATATTTGTTCTCATACTGCCTATTTATTTTGATGAGAAATATTCTCCATTTATGTGTTGCATATAATGTTTGGGCAAGTAAGATGAAATTTATTTCCACATGAGCTTCAGAAGAGCAATAATGATAATCTAGCAGACTTATTCACTAAATCTCTCCATGTCTGAAAATTATATTCATGGTATTGGAGTACAAGATTGTTATCTTGAGGGGAAGAAGTGATAACTTTTAAATCAGTTTGAAGATTATGTCGACTCTGAAGGTCAAAAGGTCCTGAAGACCAAATGGTTGTACTCTTTTTCCCTTTCTAAGTTTTTTCCCACCGGGTTTTCTTAGTTAAGGTTTTTAACGAGGCAACCAATGCAACACATGAGCAAATTTATACTATGTACTCTTTTTCTCTATCGGTTTTTTCCCACAGGGTTTTTCCGAAGGAGTTGAGCAGGCATGAACATCATAATATTCAAGAGGAAATATTGTATGAAGACGATGTCACTTGTATCTCAAAAGGTAGATACATCAATATTCACTTAAGTGATTAGTCAGCGAACTTATTCACAAAGGCGTTGCCGACATCAACATTCAGAAGACTAGTATACAAGATCGGAATGCGTCAACTCAAGGATCTTATGAAATCGATTTCAGGGGGAGTAGTTGTACTCTTTTTCCTTCAATCGGGTTTTTTCCCACTGGGTTTTCCCGACAAGGTTTTAATGAGGCAGCATGTATTAAAGGTCATTCAAGGGGGAGTGTTGTAATTAATGTATTTATTAATGAATGACCTTTATACCCCCCGAAACCCTAGATGTGTACCTATAAATAAAGGCCTTTGACCCTCATAAGAATACACACATTATTCTTCTTCTCTTCCAATTTCTCTCTTTTTCTCTCAAGTTTACAACACAAACATAATTTTTTTGGAACAAAATTACAAGTAGCATTTCCATATGTATAAATAGAAAAATATTCTAAAATTATTTGATCTTCTACAGATTTTTTATTTATGGAATAGATCATATCTAAGAGTATTATCTTTATAATTATTTGTAGTTACGTTAACGTAACCACAAAATCACATAATCAAAAAAGTTAGTATATATACAACCATACTTTTAGCATGTAAACTATATATTTTCAAATAATATAAACATTGTTTTATAAAGTTAACTAATTAAATTTAATAATTTGAATCATATTTGCAAGATTTTCTTAATATTTAAAATTAATAAATAAGATTAATTTAATATCTTTGCTTAATAAATGTTGAATATAATTAGATTATAATATATATATATATATAATTATTAATTTTATGATTTTCTTAATATTTGTATTTAGTATTTCTGATTAACTTAATATTATGTGCATGATATGGAATATAATTAAATTATAGGATTATATTCACTTTGTAATTAATACATATCCCAAATATGTAAGTATTAAATTTTAAGATTTTCTTAACATTTATATTTAATATTTTAGATTAACTAAATTTCTTATGTGCATGAATTTGGAATATAATAGATTATAAAATTACATGTTAATTTTTAATTAATATGTATTCCAAATGATGTATTATTAAATTTTTTAGATTAAAATTTGAAAAGAAAAGATGATTAATTAAAAAATTTAATCTTGATGATATAAATTGTAAAAGCCTTAATCAAATTAATTTTTATATTATTTTGGTGGATAGAATCAGACTGATGTATGTATATATATATATATATATATATATATATATATATATATATATATATATTGGTTATAGTTATTAATTATTAGTATTAATTTTGGGTAGTATATATAGAAACTAATACATAAAGATTTAAAATATTTATAAATTTAGTACAAAACAGTAACTTTCTCAAAGCAGAAAGGATAATTGTATACAAGGGTGTATCTCGAATACACGAGTAAAATTTACAGAAATATAATAAACCGTCTATTTAGACAAACTTTCTCCTTTAATTTGGTCATTCTTTTAAATTATGACTTTTATATATAATTTATAAGATTTAATTTAAGTCTCACAGATCTTGCGAATCGCTATTTTAATGATTTTCATTATATTTTTTTACACTAATTCTTATGAATAGTATTGAAGATGCATTATCTTTTTTCATTTAGAGTTAAATACAAGAAATAAGTGCAAAAAATACTATATAAAAATTAAGAATAAAAAGATATTTTTAAACTGTAAATTGTATTTACGGGCATTACACTAGTCATAATGTTGGATAGAATCGCGAGGTTTTTTAACGCGCTAAGTGGCGCCATTTCAAATGAAAGTGCAGGAGTGAGATTGAGATGGTTTGGCCACGTCCGCAGGAGGCAGACTTCTGCTCCAGAAGGAGGGTCGAGAGTTTATTGGTTGTAGGGGGAGGAGGAGAGGCAGACTGAGGAGGACGTGGAAAGAATCAGCTAGATTTGAAGCGCCTTAAAGTTATCCGAGACTACGATCACTGATAGGTGCTTCTTGGCGCTAGATCGAGTTGCGGATTCTTTCTTGGGAGCTGTGGTAGTAGAGAGAGTCTCGCACATGGTCCTGCTAGCTTTGACTGAGCAGGCTTTTTTTTCATGTGGTTTATTTTTTACAGAGAGTGGTACGCAGAGTCAACCTCTCTTCTGTTATAGCAGCGTTCATCGAGAGTGTAATAGCCATAGTCCCCTTAGGTAAGTCTCATTGGTTTTGAGCTTTCTCGAATCATATGATTCTTTTGATATATCACTCAATATTTCACGCGCACTGTTCTGGCCTTCACGAAAAAATTTCCCTACCGTAAAAGTAGGGTCATGGTCACAGACATCTTACTCCTCTCCGCACTTACTCGAATGGGATATACTGGGTATGTTTGGTTTGGTTTGATTTACACTAGTCATAATCAAATAGCAGACACTAGTACTAAGAGCGCACCAGGATTAAAAGTTATACTCCCTCCGTCCGTTAAAAATATATCGATTTTTATTTTTACTGTCAAAAAATTCATAAACTTTGATCATAAATTGCGATCAATATATAAAAAATTTATAATAATATAGGTAATATTGTGATTTGTCTTAATGTGTATTTTTTTAGATATCATTTTATATAATTTTTATTTATATAATTAAAATTATTAATAATCAAAGTTAGTATAAATATCCATTTTGCGCCATCTTTTCTGTTTGCCCTATTGTTATGCATTTATGTATAAGTTGAAAGCCTATTTAATCAATTAAGGCCCAATATGTCGTCCCATCAGTCCTTCAAACAACATCATAAAAGCCCAACGTTGAAACAATTCTGAGCCTAAATTTCATGTCCTAATACTAAACGTGGAGACACTAGACACCCCTCTTCTTATACGATTCACATAAAGGGTCTGGATTAACCCACATGTATTAAGCTAAACCATATAAAAAGGCTGGGAGATGAATCTAGGGTTTCATTTCAGCCGCCTCATCGCCCCCCCCCCCCCCCCCCCTCAACACCTCGGATATTCACCAAACTAAACCAAACATACCCAGTATATCCCGCCTCAGAGAGGCCCTATGTAGATGACGCAGACTACGCCTACCTATTACTAGAGGAGGTTGTTTCCATGAAACCTCACTTAGCTGCACAACAACATATCGAGTAAAAATACAAAGCAAGATATGATACGAAAAAACTCAATACCATACCCGAAATTGGTTTAATCCACATGACTTACCTAAGAGGAATTTGACTACATCACTCCCGGCTTAACGCCGCTCAAATAGAAGAGAGGTTGACTCGCGCATGCCTCCCCGTCAAAAATACACCACACGCAAAAGACAATAAGATAAAATATACAATAAATGTAAAATGCAATGCTTCAGGTCAAAGCTAACCGAGACAACCCAACCTCGAGGCTCTCAACTACAAAGACCACTCCCAACTAAAGAATCCACAACTGATCCTGCGCCTCCAAGCGCGCCTATCAAGCCATGGTCTCGAAAGGTTTAAGGCCTTCAAATCTAATCTCAATGCTCCTCTCACGTCCTCCCTTGGCCCGCCTCCTCCTCTCCCAAACAACTACTAAACTCTCGACCCTCCTCACCGGAGCAGATGCCCGCCTCGCGGACGTGGCCAAACCATCTCAATCTCCCTTCCCTAACTTTCGCCGAAATGGGCGCCACTTCTAGCTCCTCAAGACCCTGCTCGAGATTCTATCTAACATTGTGCGACCACACGACCAGCGTAACATTCTCATTTCAGCCGCTTCCAACTTGCTCTCAAGCGACTTCTTCATCGCCCAACATTCAGAGCCATACAACATTGCAGGTCGGATTGCCGCTCTATAGAATTTACCCTTCAACTTTAGAGGGACTTTCTTGTCACACAGGACCTCTATCGCTGCTCTCCACCTTAGCCACCCCGTCTTGATGCGATGAGTGACATCATCTTCACACTCACCTTCCTTCTGAATGATCGAACCCAAATACTTGAACTTATCCGTACGGGGAACGATCTGATCCGCAATCATTACCTCTAAATCTTCCTCGTTGACCTCACCACTAAAGTTACACCAGATACTGCCTTTGCATCGCCACACGCAAGCCCTGGGATTCTAACTTAGACCTCCATAGCTCTAACTTCGAGTTCACCTCCCTCCTCGACTCCGCCACTAACACAATGTCGTCAGCAAAAAGCATGCACCACGGGACGCCATCTTGTATCCCCCGCAAAATGACGTCAAGGATCAGAGCGAAGAGAAGAGGGCTTAGCGCCGACCCCTGGTGTAGCCCTGTCTCAACCGGAAAATACTGCGTGTCACCAGCTGGGGTCCTAACGCACGTCCTAGCTTGGGAATACATGTCTTGGATCGCCCTAACGAACGGCAATGACACCCTCCTCTCTACTAGGCTCCTCCAACACCTCGAATATTCAGATATCACGAAAATTACGGACTGATACCGGATTTGTGTTATGTTTTGGATTTTAGAAAAAGTAAAACACTCCGCTTTTTTAGTGAAATTTAAAAATGATATAAAATAAAACTAATCAATATCATATATATATATATTGTAATTAATGTATTTATTAATGAATGACCTCTATACCCCGAAACCCTAGATGCAATGGCGGATGCAGAGAAAATATACGGGGGTCCAGACTGTCTAGTATTTATATTTATAAATATATTTAATTTTTTTATAAAAAAACATTAAGTTCAAATCTAAAATAATAACATCAAATACAATTAATATTCAATAACTGCACCGCTAACGATCGAGTCACCCCTCAAGCACGTGGTAAAGGCGGTAAGTCCAGTCTGCGAGATCCCATGGCTTGGAAATGTTGAATAATCACTTCATTATCAATACCCAAAAAAATATTTTTTTCGACATAACACACCATACAGTCGGTCAAAAATTCATCTCCCATCTTGTTGCGCAGATCTGTCTTGACAATATTCTACACTAGCAGTTGCAACAGGCAAAACTAAAGTCAACTTGATAAGAAGATACACCAAGTGAAAAGTTGTGTGAAATTCCACTTTCACCATATTAGTCGCAAGTTCTCTAACATTTTCTAATTTAGAAAATATTGCATTCCCTCTCATTTCAGAATTCCACATCTTTAGTTGTTCTTTGAGCTCCATTCGATCATCCACTGAAAAATCTTGCGGATATAGTTCTGCAAGTCGAACTAACCCTGAAGAACTATAATTGGAGAACGAGTTCTTAGGATCAAGGCATGCTATGCCCATAAGCAATTCCGTGTTAGTCTTAGTGAAACGATTCTCCATCTCTTGACTACTACGGTCAACAACCTATTACATATAAAATAATGGGAACATGTTTGAGAAACAAGTATAAATAAACTAATTATAATAAGTAATTTTGACTAATTATAAGTATAAATGGATAGATAGTTGATTACCTGACAAAATATCTCAATTCGGAAATGGTGAAAGAATGTGTGTTTACGACGAAGGCGACCCGGGACATTATCTTCCATATTCGGGATGCTAATATCATTTTTAGAATAAAAACTATTGACATCTCCTAATAGATCATCCCATCCGTTCTCTCTGAGAATTGCAATTGTATCTTGATAGTAACAACCAAACTCATAACATGTACAATATTTTGGTCTTTTTGTTGCAAAAATTGTGACAAACTATTTGTCAACCCCAATACTACCTTCATCAAGTGAGCAATGAATACAAACTCATAAGTTTCCATCTTATCAATAAAGCCAACAACGATGCCTTTACTTTTGGATCATGTCCATCTTCGTATATATTCTGAAGGACTTCAAGCACTGAAGACCACATAGCTAGAAGACGGACAATTGTTTTATAGTGCGAACCCCAACGTGTGGCACCTGGCCGAGCTAAGCTAGTTTCTTGATTCAAACCTCTTCCTGTCGAAATATCACCCTTTTCTAAACTCTCAATAATATTTTTATGTTGCGCTTCTTTTAGTTCATCCATTCTTTTGCAAGAAACACCAACTGTGTTTGTTATCAAAGTCACATATTCAAAAAAGTTGCACACAAATTGGTTTACTTGAGCAAGAGCCACTACTACCAATTGAAGTTGGTGAGAAAAACAATGGACATACCTTGCACATGAATGTTCATTCAAAATAAGAGTTTTCAAACCATTTATCTCACCCCGCATGTTTGATGCCCCATCATATCCTTGACCTCTTATTTGGGACATTGATAACTTATGTGAAATAAAAAAATTATCAATTGCCCTTTTCAAAGAAAGATCGGTTGTTTCTCTAACATGAACAACTCCAATAAACCGCTCTAAAACTTCACCCTTGTTGTTTACATAACGTAAAACAACGGCCATTTGCTCTTTTATTGAACTATCTCGAGCCTCATCAATCAGTAAACAAAGAACTTATCACCAATATCAGCAACAATAGCTTTCGTTGTTTTTGAAGCACAAGCTCTAACAATTTATTTTTGAATACAAGGAGAATTAAGTTGATGCTTTATAGGTGCATTCGCGTTAACTACTTTGCCAACTTCATCACAACGCAAACTATACCAATGAAGTATTTCAAGAAAATTACCTCTATTGAACGAGGTGGACGACTCATCATGCCCGCGAAAGCCAACCCGCATTTTAGAAGGAGTCGAACGACATCAACACTTGCTGTCAAACGAGTGCGATAAGCGGCATTTAGTACTTGTGCTCCATCATATATTTTTCTAGTCACACTTTGTCTTTGATCTTTGAATGCAACATATGATGTCCGAGCATTGTTGTGTGCGCTTCCTTCACTTCCGATATGATCACCAAATTTCTCGGAAGCTTTCTTCCAATTTCGAAATCCTTTTTTGGAAAATACCTCATCTCCAAATTTTTTATCTCCAAAAAGATAACACCATAAGCAAAATGCGGCATCTTTTGAAATGATATATTCCAACTATTCTCATTTTTTGAACCATTCAACTTGAAACGCCCTCATTCGATCTTGTATTTTTATTTTCCGATAAACATGAGAAAGTGGTTGACAAGGACCCATTTGCACATATTTTCTTCTAACTTCATCTCTAATTCGCGGCTCATACTCGTTAATGCATTTGCGAAGTCCCGGGTCACTAATAATATCACCCCCTCACAAATAGGGTTAGTCTCCGATTCCGTTCTAGATCTTTTTCCACTTGAGTTAACAATAAAATCCTCACTTGGTGTACTTTAAGACACAGCAAGTTGTTGGGGAGTACTCATTGTTGATGGGCTCTTAGTTCATGAAAAATATTTTTCCATATTCCTATATCAATCAATCAATCAATCATGAATCAAAAAACAAAAAATAAATTCATACTCCCAGAGTACATTCGATTCAACAAATATCCCACAATCGAAAATAAACAAAAAAATCATATTTGCAAGTTATACTCAAAACTCAAGTGACTCAATAAATATCAATTAGTATGCATAAATTGTGTTTTTGAAGATATTCTCAAATCCCAATTTCAATAAATAAATCCTAAATTATAAATCTAAATTAATAAAAAATCATAATTAAAACCCTAAAATTTAAATAGAACCTTATATTCTTGAATCTTGAGCTAGATGAATACTCCAACAAATGACCGGGAAGCAGGATGCAAAATTGAGTGGTGAAATTTATCCTCTGAGGGAGTCGGTTTGTTTCTCTCGCCAGTCGCTCGCTCGCCCCTCTCTGTTTATGTTCTGCAATTTTTTATTTTGGTTCTGCCCGATGCGCCTGCCCTCTGTTTTAAATAACCCGTGAGTTTTAATTTTTTTTTTTGGAGTACGAAACGATGTCGTTTAGGTTCAGTAAGTTTACTTACTGAAACGACGTCGTTTCATATAAGGAGAATAAAAAAAAAAGAAAAAAAGAAAAATAAGTTCGTCTTCTTCCCCTGTTCGGCTCTTCCGCCCCAAAACCCTCCCTCTTCCCCACTCTTGCAATTCCCAGGAAGAACCCTGAACCCCCGATCGGACCCTCCCCGGACTCCCTTCCCTTGCAATTCTGGCCGGCCAGTAGGGTCCGTGGACCCTCCCGGACCCCCTGGCTCCGCCCCTGCCTATAAATAAAGACATTTGCCCTCATAAGAACACACACATTATTCTTCTTCTCTTCCAATTTCTCTCTTTCTCTCTCAAGTTTATAACACGTTATCAGCATGATGCTCTAACTACTTTGTAGGAAATTTCACGAATGATTTTGTTTCTTCACGATTTCTTGATCCTGAAGATCAAATAATATCCTGAAGATCGAGTATTAGATCCTGCAGATCTAATATTATTTCTTGATCTTGAATATCAAAATATTTAGTATTTGGGTCCTGAAGATTCAAAGATCAATGGTAACCTGCATTTTCCAACGCTTTATATGCGTTATTGACACTCAAAAATGATCAACGCGAGCAATCATCGTGTAGTAAAATTGAAGAATCGATATTAATCGAGTTATTTTAGCGTTTGTTGGACTGTAGTTCAGTAAATCCAGTGTAGAGATCTCATCCGAACTCCGACTGAGATTGTTGGATTATTTGGAAAGAAACCAAAGGTTCTACAACTATCTGTTTTGAGTTTTCTCAGATTCGGATAGTAGCGATGCTTAAATCGAGAATCAAGTGGCTGCTCCGAATTGAAGTTTGTGATCAACTGTTGCCCACTAAATTGAGCGTATCTCAGTCATCCGAAGTCTGACTTAAACATTTTAAGATGATTCAGAAAGCTGAAAGATATATCTACGACTTTCATGTTTTGACTTTTTTCAGATTCTGAATTAATCAAATAATATTCTTACGAAATTTGTACTCCTGAAATGGTACAAATAACATGTTATCCGCTCCTCAAGTGGCCGATGATATTTCTATTAACTATATGTCAATTATACACGTCTAGATAAGTAAATATGACACCCGAATTTTCATATACTTTACAAATATTACGTGAATAAATTTGAAACCCGAAGTTTCATCTGTCTTACAAGTATCTCGCGAATAAATTCTGAAACCTGAAGTTCCAATATTAGTAAGACCATGCAATATGTCAAAAATTTGAAGATCTTTATACAGAAACTTGTAGTTTCGCTTTCACATGATAAGAACCTGAAGTTCTACATAATATTCACCATTTAAATATGAACTTGCAGTTTCATATAGTTTAATTGAAGGACACGACATTCTTCTTAATAATGATTTGAAACCAGAAGTTTCATATCAAAATTCTTGAACTTAAAGTTGAGAAGTATCGAATATTATATTATTCAAACTTGAAGTTTCATAACGAAACCATATTACAAATTAGAAGCATAATATATATATATATATATATACATATATATATATATAGCTTTAGAACGGGCTACAACGTTAAAGGGAGTAAGTATATTAGATTACTAATTTTCGACATTTCATATTTTGGCCTGCAGATATCTCTTGATTTTCTTATCTTTATTTGGATATCTTGTATATTCCCTTACCCTATAGCCGACTCATGCTTGTATGTGTATGTATGTGTGTGTGTATGTATGTATATATATACACTCATATCTTCTGAAATAAATAGCCTTCTGTGGGCTTATGTTTCTACAAGTCACCCGATTTCCAATCCCGACCAACATCATCACCGAGCTCCTCCTCGTCCAGCTTGTCGTGGATCTCTGCTTAGTAATCTATGGTTCTACCTTCTCCATTCTTTTGGGGGATCGACTTCCTAAAGGTACGAAGCTATAGATTTAAATTTGATATCGTATTAAATGGTTGTACTCTTTTTCCCTTACTAAGTTTTTTCCCACAGGGTTTTCTTATTTAAGGTTTTTATCGAGGCAACTAATGCAACACATGAGCAAATTTATATTATGTACTCTTTTTATCTATCAGTTTTTTCCCACAGGGTTTTTCCGAATGAGTTTTGATGAGACATGAACATCATAATATTCAAGAGGAATTATTGTATGAAGACGATGTCACTTGTATCTCAAAGGTAGATACATCAAATATTTACTTAAGTGGTTAGTCGGCAAACTTATTCACAAAGGCGTTGCCGACATTCACAAGACTGGTACACAAGATCGGAATGCGTCAACTCAAAGATCTTATATAATTAATTTCAGAGGGAGTAGATGTACTCTTTTTCCTTCGATCGGGTTTTTTCCCACTGAGTTTTCCCGACAAGGTTTTAATGAGGCAGCATGTATTAAAGGTCATTCAAGGGGGAGTGTTGTAATTAATATATTTATAAATGAATGACCTTTATACCTCCAAAACCCTAGATGTGTACCTATAAATAAAGGCATTTGCCCTCATAAGAATACACACATTATTCTTCTTCTCTTATAATTTCTCTCATTTTCTCTCAAGTTTATAACAATATATATATATATATATAGGATTATATGAGAATAGTTTTATGTTGTGAATTGAGAATAGATCTGAATCATTGATCCCTGTGTGATTTACGGTCCAGATTGGCTTATGCATGCAATATATGCATTTCGTGCATCAAACTTGCAATGCATAAAAACTCTGCATTATATGAATCAAAATATCGATGCACTAGAATATTACATTCTATGCATACGTTTTTGTGAGAATAAATCTAGCACATCCATTTAATCAAGATTCATGGATAAAATTCATTCATATTTCTTAACTTAAGTATCATTTTCACCAGAACACACCCCTATAGATATATATAGGAAAAGTAGTAAAGAAAGCAGTCGAAAGCAAAAAGTATAAACCATTATATTGATAACATTGATAGAGAGGCTTTATACATGCTTTATAATGAGACTCCTTCAATACATAAGATTCCTTGCAAGGAAATACATCTAGTAGAATCCTACTGCCTCTAGAAGGATCTAGAATCCGTACCATCTATGATACATATTCTAATCAGTATTAGGTAAGACACATCACGGCAATAATAATTCCCAGAACACTCCCCACGTGTCGAAAACTAATACAACAATGGTGCAGAAGATGTTGACTTGATAAAAATTATCCAAGCCAGGACAAACCCCATGGGAAAAAATAAAGGCTTGATGAGGAAAAATATTGCAACGTACCAACATAACATGACATGTATACTCCCCCTGATGTATACACAATGACTCCCCCTGGTGAGTACCTCAAATCATAGGAGTCAGATGACAAGTTGTCCTGACAACTATGCCAAGGAAAAGCAGTGGAAAAATACCTCCAGGTCTAAGATGAACGGAAGTACAACGTATCATCGTATGAATGTTCTTATAGGTTGTCTCGTTAGAAACCTTACAAAGTGAAAACCCAATGGGGAAAACAAACCTTGGTCTACGGACAAAAGGAGCGCGACACATCGAAAGTGCAAGAGTCGCTAAAAACTTATCCCAAAATCAAGTTTTCCAAAGTTTTGACCTTCATGCACTAAATCAGTCATAACTTCTTCGATTCAATAGGTATCAATGAAAATGTAGGAACTTATGAAAATTAGACACTTATAGCTTTTCAATCACATACAGTACGTAACCTATATCGACCTTAGCAAATCACAAAGCTCTATCAAAGTTGACTCAGCAAATTACTGACATATCCATCCTACTTTGCAACAATTCTCATATGTCACTCAACATGATGGATGTGATCGAGTGGTTGGATCAATGGTACCAGTTTCACCATTTTCCAACAAGTGAGCTACCTTGTAGGTTATATGGGAGTCAATATATTCTAGGCAAATTCGAGTATCGGTTTTCAAGTGTCCTTTTATCGAGATAGAGCAAGCTTCAAGCTTCTTGTCAATCACCAACATTGCGTGAGCACATCGTAGGCCATCATTACGGTGGCTTTACCAGATTATTACGAATGATTTCATCGAGTCAAACATGGGTACATAATACCGTACTTTGATAGAGAGAACTTCTCTTAAGACTACATCATCACTTAAGTGAGCCAAGTCTTATTACGACTTCGAATAGTCATTGAGAATCATATAGACATTACTTTATCGTCTCTTAGGGTAACCGTCCCTTATATTGCCTTAAACTGATTTGATGAATACGCATCATCAAGTTTTCCCAAGATCCTTTCATTCTTAACATTCGATTTAGCGGACTATCTTAGTCTCACAAGAGTACATCAATATAAACCCTTAGTTTTACACGCAAAAGCTTCATATCTCTTCCAAATCAAGTATATACTTAGTATGTATTCCCACCAATTACTTATCAACGGGCTATGTGGTTAGGAGCCACTTGATTTGAGTCTAATCCACTATGAGATCTTTTACACTTAACTTAGTTCCCACTAAAGATAAGATTTAACCACAAGCTGCACGTCCGTTTTTGGGAGGCTATCTAACTCACAAGATAGTGGATGATATAACATCCATTACAATAGCACAACTAAGTTTTGTGTCATTGTAGTCGCTTCCAGTGCATTCATTAGAAACCTCGCCTCATGAGGTGAGTTTAACTCCTTCTCTCATTTGCTTTAACAAAATATACTGATAGATCTTATCTTTGGAGTGTCGGCACCACTTCAACAAAGGGCTATCACATTGTTCACACTGGAGTCGCATATGTTTCCATTTTAGGCCAACGCTACAATGTTGTAGATTTTCGACGAAGTATGGTTCAATTAAACTCACAATCCACGTCCTCATGAACCGGCTTTATTAATAGAGTACTCTTTATGGATTAACATTTATTGAGGCGTCCACCAGTGATGACTATATAACCCATAATCATATGAGACAGATGAGTTCA
Source organism: Orobanche coerulescens (assembly GCA_033398695.1). Taxonomy (NCBI): domain Eukaryota; kingdom Viridiplantae; phylum Streptophyta; class Magnoliopsida; order Lamiales; family Orobanchaceae; genus Orobanche; species Orobanche coerulescens. Next base: position 35,600,380 of record CM065806.1, on the reverse strand, counting down.
TATGATCAGATGATCAAGTTTCATGTACCAAGCTCGCATACATTCTTAGTGAGAGTATTTATCGAACCAAGTGGCATCCCAATACTCTATGAGATCCACGACCTAGTAACACCGTCTACCACAATTTATGGTGTTACCATATTATCATTTATGGGTGACGAACGTCCATGACCGGAAATAATCCTTGCAGACATGTTTGCAGCATGTATTTAATCTCGTCATTTTAGGGAACTTGGTGAGGCAAAGTAGGGACAATCTACGACAATTCCAAGTCTTTCTACTCGAACATAATCGTTCACATCTCCCCTAGCGACAGGAAGACTGGATCATCAAAGTGACTTATGAGATCGTCTGCCAAGGTATATTTTAGTGGACTATGAGTGAAAGCGCATGTCAAATTTATCATTTATAACCCATTCTAATACGCTGTGGTGACGCACTTTGGCATATGAACATGTGGGCGGTAAAGCTTTTCATTGTTAACACAATCTAGTTAACAAAATGCATACTGTTACATTTGTAACTAAGCATTTAAATGATTATAGGTATAAGTGAATATGGCATGTTGACCTATTCTACATAGCCGCAGCTACTGGTCTTGAGAATCCAACAAAACCGCCACCATGCACCACCTGGGATCGATAATAAAGAAATGATTGAACCGATGATAGGTCGTTGGTTTTATCAAACCTCTAGTGATTTCTTGAAGAGTTCACTCCTTTCATCATCCCCAAACACCATAAAATTTCATGAGCATGTATAAACGAGTGTTAGGATTTCCACATCATCAACCTTGTGGTCGATATCGGTCGAAAAGACATCGAACTGGTCGTTGGAATGGCTGGTGGTATGTGAAAACTTCATTTAAGTGGTTTACCTGCTTCCAAGTCTCCAAATGGTACCAAAAATTTGTGAGAATGTAGTCTTGGATATTAGGAAGTGTTGATTAAAATCACTTTAAGAATTATCTAAAAGTGGGTAAACCGACCTTTACAATGACTGATCCGCAAGTTGGGCAACCATAAACTCAGATTTGATCAACTTATCAATCATTGTCAAATGAACCGCATAATATATAAATGTTATCACTTAAGTACGACCATTAGTGAATACCATCATAACATCATAAGCCACCCAGACTAACACTTATGATCATGTATATATAAGGATTCGGTGAAAAGAGAGAACTCAGCACCATGCTTATGCGAGTCGCTGTAGGTCACAAGTCGTCCAGGAACAAGTCTAGAGGGGGGGTGAATAGACTTGTTGAAACTCTTGAACTCTTTTTCACGAAGAGTGAGTTTCTTCAGCTGATGGTCAAACAAATGACTTGGAGTCGTTTGTTCTTGGATATGTGCGGAAGTCAGCTGATGATGAATATAAATTAACTTAATGAAACACTTAACAATGTATGCAGCAGTTAAGGTATGATGCAGTAAAACAGTAAATGACACAGGCAATTATAGTGGTCTCAGAGGTGGGGTAATCCTCTACTAATCCACTTTTCTCCAAACCAGTTGGAGATGAATTCACTATAATTTTCAACCACTGATAAATATTACAGTGATTCATAACACACTACAACAGCTTCCAACCAGTGGAAATCCGTGCCGTTGTACACACACTTGACTGCCTTGCACCTCTTGATCCTCGATCCTCGGATGCCTTTACAGTCTCTTACTTCAACCAGTGAAGTACCCCGTACTCAAGATTATAGACAAGAGTGTTTGTCTTCTCCAACTTAAGAGCTTCCTTAAGTATGAACTTTTAGATCTGCTCTTTTCACGATGCTATTTGATTGCTTGAGATTGCTTTGTTTGCTTTGATCGCTAGAATGTATGTTCGCACCGGTAGTTGCTCAGTTTCAAATCTCTGGATATATATAGATCACGATCTCTGAGCTTCTTCCTTGTAGCCGTTGCAAATCTTTTGAACAAATCCGTCCGTTGGAGGGAGACTTCATTGTTTATTCTTTCTGAACGTTGCAAGGCTGGATTCCCATTATTTTATTTTATCTTCCGACCGTTGTGAGGACTTCTGCATGTGAGCGCCGAATCTTTTGAATATAATAGGATAAAAGTCTTCACGGTGGGTCAGGATGATTTAAATAAATCATATCTCTTGCGGGAATCACTCCAATTTGTCTCTTCACGTTGCATGTGAGCTTTCCGTAATATTTGACTTTTCAACGCATGCTGACGTGGACTTGGAGTACTAGGCTGTAGTTGAGTAGGCTGATGTGCAGCTTCTGCAGGTAGGTCTTCTTGGCTGTTCACTGTTTTGTGACTTATCTGATCAGGTGACTTCCCTGAGGTTCCTCGGCTGCAGTCTGGTCAAACTTCTCTGATAAATTTAGTTGACCAGAGCTACTCTGAATGGAGTCGGCTGTACTTCTCTGATGGACTAGGCTGTACTTTAGTACTTAGCCGATTTTCAGCCTAACTAACTTTGGCCTACAGAAGATACTCATTTGGTTCTTCTTTACATTTTGCCAAGTTTTATACTTAACATATTTTGGCCTATGGAAGATACTCATTTGGTTCTTCCTTACATTTTGCCAAGTAATAAACATTTGATTTTAAATTAATGACATCATCAAAATCTAACAACTTTTCCTAACAAATTCCCCCTATTTTGATGATGGCAAAACTAAGTAAGAAATCAAATGACCAAGTCTGCACTTAAGTGCGAGACAAAAACTGAAATCAGTCTAATATTGAGACAACTGGAAATTGTCATTCAACAGACTGTTCATAAAATTTTCTGACTTCATTATTGAAATTTTACAAGAATGTTTTAAGTACAGAAAATAAAATTACAAGTGAATAAAATAACTAAAGTCATCTGCCTCTTCCTCTGCCTCTTCGAATAGGCTGCTTGGCAGGCTTGAATGGTTTGGCTCCGATAGGTCTTACCTTGACTGGAGCAAGGCCATATTTTCTTTTCACCACAAGTGCTGCGAAATCCTGCTCTTGCTGAGATCTGAATCTGTTCTCAAGACACACTAGCTTGATTTCCCTCTGAAGTTGTAACTCATCAAGTTCACCATCCATGCGGATTGGTGCTTCTTCAGCTCTGAATAAGGGAATCATAGGAAAGGCATTTTCCTCTTTAGCGTGCTTCTTCAGAACAGCCCAAAGCTTTGGATAGATTTCTTCCATGAAGTTTATGAAAATCTCCTGTGGAGAGAGTTTGTCATCTTGAAGTAGTTCCCAAACATAATAGTCTCTGATGAACCTCTTCCTAGCAGCTCCCCACATCTCAAGTGCTTCAAATGGAACGAAATCCTCAACATACCATAGCTCCATCCCTTCCCATTCTAGAGTAGGTTCAAAGCCGCCTCTGGTCCTTCTTCTTTTCTTCCCTTCAGGCTGGTCAGCCTGTTCTTCTGGATCTGCAGCTTCCTTTCTTTTTAGACTGGAGGGTCCTTCAATCTGAGGGACATCCTGCTTCTTTTTGTAGGTCACAAGTCGTCCAGGAACAAGTCTAGAGGGGGGGGGGTGAATAGACTTGTTGAAACTCTTGAACTCTTTTACACGAAGAGTGAGTTTCTTCAGCTGATGGTCAAACAAATGACTTGGAGTCGTTTGTTCTTGGATATGTGCGGAAGTCAGCTGATGACGAATATAAATTAACTTAATGAAACACTTAACAATGTATGCAGCAGTTAAGGTATGATGCAGTAAAACAATAAATGACACAGGCAATTATAGTGGTCTCAGAGGTGGGGTAATCCTCTACTAATCCACTTTTCTCCAAACCAGTTGGAGATGAATTCACTATAATTTTCAACCAGTGATAAATATTACAGTGATTCACAACACACTACAACAGCTTCCAACCAGTGGAAATCCGTGCCGTTGTACACACACACTTGATCGCCTTGCACCTCTTGATCCTCGATCCTCGGATGCCTTTACAGTCTCTTACTTCAACCAGTGAAGTACCCCGTACTCAAGATTATAGACAAGAGTGTTTGTCTTCTCCAACTTAAGAGCTTCCTTAAGTATGAACTTTTAGATCTGCTCTTTTCACGATGCTATTGGATTGCTTGAGATTGCTTTGTTTGCTTTGATCGCTAGAATGTATGTTCGCACTGGTAGTTGCTCAGTTTCAAATCTCTGGATATATATAGGTCATGATCTCTGAGCTTCTTCCTTGTAGCCGTTGCAAATCTTTTGAACAAATCCGTCCGTTGGAGGGAGACTTCATTGTTTAATCTTTCTGAACGTTGCAAGGCTGGATTCCCATTATTTTATTTTATCTTCCGACCGTTGTGAGGACTTCTGCATGTGAGCGCCGAATCTTTTGAATATAAAAGGATAAAAGTCTTCACGGTGGGTCAGGATGATTTAAATAAATCATATCTCTTGCGGGAATCACTCCAATTTGTCTCTTCACGTTGCATGTGAGCTTTCCGTAATCTTTGACTTTTCAAAGCATGCTGACGTGGACTTGGAGTACTAGGCTGTAGTCAAGTAAGCTGATGTGCAGCTTACATCTCTGCAGGTAGGTCTTCTCGGCTGTTCACTGTTTGTGACTTGTCTGATCAGGTGACTTCCCTGAGGTTCCTCGGCTGCAGTCTGGTCAAACTTCTCTGATAAATTTAGTAGACCAGAGCTACTCGCTGAGTCGGTGTACTTCTCACGATGGACTAGCCGTACTTTAGTACTTAGCCGATTTTCAGCCTAACTAACTTTGGCCTACAGAAGACACTCATTTGGTTCTTCTTTACATTTTGCCAAGTTTTATACTTAACATATTTTGGCCTATGGAAGATACTCATTTGGTTCTTCCTTACATTTTGCCAAGTAATAAACATTTGATTTTAAATTAATGACATCATCAAAATCTAACAAGTATTCCTAACAAATTCCCCCTATTTTGATGATGGCAAAACTAAGTAAGAAATCAAATGACCAAGTCTGCACTTAAGTGCGAGACAAAACTGAAATTAGTCTAATATTGAGACAACTGGAAATTGTCATTCAACAGACTGTTCATAAAATTTTCTGACTTCATTATTGAAATTTTACAAGAATGTTTTAAGTACAGAAAATAAATTTACAAGTAAGAGAAATAACTAAAGTCATCTGCCTCTTCCTCTGCCTCTTCGAGTAGCCGCAAGGTGCTTGAATGGTTTGGCTCCGATAGGTCTTACCTTGACTGGAGCAAGGCCATATTTTCTTTTCACCACAAGTGCTGCGAAATCCTGCTCTTGCTGAGATCTGAATCTGTTCTCAAGACACACTAGCTTGATTTCCCTCTGAAGTGCTAACTCATCAAGTTCACCATCCATACGGATTGGTGCTTCTTCTGCTCTGAATGGAGGGATCATGGGAAAAGCATTTTGCTCTTTAGCGTGCTTCTTCAGAACAGCCCAAAGCTTTGGATAGATTTCTTCCATGAAGTTTATGAAAATCTCCTGTGGAGAGAGTTTGTCATCTTGAAGTAGTTCCCAGACATAATAGTCTCTGATGAACCTCTTCCTAGCAGCTCCCCACATCTCAAGTGCTTCAAATGGAACGAAATCCTCAACATACCATAGCTCCATCCCTTCCCATTCTAGAGTAGGTTCAAAGCCGCCTCTGGTCCTTCTTCTTTTCTTCCCTTCAGGCTGGTCAGCCTGTTCTTCTGGATCTGCAGCTTCCTTTCTTTTTAGACTGGAGGGTCCTTCAATCTGAGGGACATCCTGCTTCTTCTTGCTTCTGATTTCTCTTTCTTCCCCCTGAATCCTCTCTTCCCCCTTTTTGCCAGCATCAATAAGGGTTGTCAACTGCTGTTCCATGCGGCTCATCCAATCAGACATGCCAAAAGGCATTCTGTTGTTTGTAGAAGGAGGAGGCTGAGGGATCTCTCTCTGAAGAAGAGTGTCAATCTTGGCATTTATGGTCTGAAGGTCAGGAGTGACCTGAGTTGATAGCAGCTCCCCAATAGTGTCTCTGACAATTTGCTTGATCAGCTCAGTCATGGTAGGTGATAACTGAGCTGATGGAGAGTGCTCTCCTGATCCTTCTGCAAGGGAGCCACTCGACTGCAGGCTCCTGGCTGCAGCAGGTAGATCAGATTGAGTTTTCTCCGGGGTCCCTGACCTGGAGTCCTCGGCCAGCTCCGCGTCTAGGCTGGTGTACCTGGCAGGTACTACAGACCTATCTGCAGCTTCATGAGTAGGCTCCGGCTCCGGCTCTTGTTCTGGCTCCTTGTCCCCTTCTCTCTCTTCCTCTTTCCCTTCTTCTTCTCCAGATTTTTCTTTTTCTTTTTCCTCATCTTTTTGTTTTTCATTTTCCTTCTCTGCTCCTGCTTCTCCTCCATCATCATTATCATCATCATTATCATCATCATCATTCTGATCATCATCCTTCTCCTTCTTTACTCCTTCATCATCCTCATCCTCCTTTTCATCTTCATCTTTTTCCTGCTCTACTTCTTCTCCTTCTTCTACTTCTTCTGTCTTCTCAATCTCCTCTGTTTGTTTTTCAACTGGTATATTTTCTTCAGATTCTTTCTCTTCTTCATCTTCTTCAGCCAAATCAATAATTTCATTGTCTCCATTAATTTCTTCAATCCTAATCTCCTTTTCTACTTCCTCCTCCTCCTCCTTTCCAAAAACACCATCAAAAATACTGAGCATTATAGAATGGATAAAGTGGTCCATGTTTGTCTGAAAATGTGACATGAACCATTTATCCTGGAGGATTAAAGCTAAATCTGACTCTTTGCAAAATTCAGTCAGAACAACCTCAGTGGCTTGGGGATATTCCCAACCACTAGTTTCAACAAAGGTTTGAAGATTTGTAAAAGACATGGTTTTGAAAGATTTCCACTCTTTAAAAATATTTACAAAAGAGTGTTTTTCTGCTTGTGGTTTGACAAGCTGAAGTTGTTCAATGGAGAGATTAAAAGCATTATTTTCTAACAGATTAAAAGTGTAATCTGCTTCAGGAATAGAGATAATAAGACCTGTTTCCTCTTCTTCGGATATGTACACTGGAGGTGTAATAACAGGTACAATCCGAGTTTCAGTGTCTGGTGCAGGCAGGTCTGGATGGATTGGTGATTGGACTGATGGGCTGGCATGGTGCTCAGGCTGCTCTCCCTCGCTGAACTGCAGCTTCCTTGGCCTCTTTGGAGAGGGTTCAGGTGATGACTGCAGGTTAGAGGGTCCTTCTGGGGCTGGTCCCCGTCTCTTGAATCGGATGGCAATTGGTGTATCGTCAGACTCGTTCCCGGACTCGACTGCAGTTCCGATCTCAGCTGCAGGTCGGTCCGATTCCTCTGATAAATCGTATCTTGGGTAATACGTAGAGTCTGGCAAATCCTTCAGCAACTGGGCTGCCCTCCCAGTGCTTCCGACTTTCTTCTTGTCATGGTCCATGTGACCTAGCCTCTTGTTTGGGTGGAAAGGGTCAATGTTTCCCTTAGCCACTCCGGTTTTCTCCAAAAACCAACTAAGATGCGTTCCGAACGCCAACTTAGTTTTGAACTTTTTCTCATCTTCAAGCCACTCGACCTTGTTCACCTCGCGAACAAGTTGCCTGAAAATATAGTCCGCCCAATCGACTTCCTCTTCTTGAATTAACGCACCCAACACCATAAATTTTGATGATGACAGTTGGTCATAGCTGCCTGCCATCCCCATGACTATCTTGTTGGTGATGTCTAAAGCAACTCGATAAATCTTTTTCAACTCATTCCTCTTTGCTGTAAACTTCAATTTCTCTGGGATATTTTCGACCTTGATCGTTTTCCAGGTTTCGGCGGGTGATTGTTTAAGAGCTTCGACCGCCAAACCACGATGTTTCATCCCGAATACAGAACGAATCTTCTCTCGATCTATGGTGACTGGAATTCCGCCGACTGAGCTGTTAATCCCGTGCTGAATCAGAGAGGCATTACGATAGAATTCAACGACATCTTCCTTGAACAAATGTTGCGGGTTGATGTCGAGAAACGGGTAGATTCCATTCAGCTTCATCGCCCGGATCAAATTGAGCATATCGAAGTCCTCTAGATTTGCTTCTAATAAACCTTAGAAGTCGACGACCATGGAGAAGATGACCTGGTCCTTCACCACCTTCAAGTTTACTCCTTCAAAAGATGCCATTTCTGCAAAAAGGATTTTAGGATTTTTAGTGTATATTTTTGCTCTGTAAGTTCTAGGGTTTCTGTAAGCGTAAAGAGTAAAGTGAAGAGTTTTCTTTCCTTATAAAGAAGATGAAAAGACGTTTGTATTAGTTTATTATAAATTTGAACGGTGGTACGCCTTTTGATATTCTTTTGAATTTCAAATTTGAATCGGTGGCCCTATTTAAAATTTGACGATTGATTGTGATTGGCCACCGTAGAGGTTAATTAAATAGGCGTTTGACGCATGTATTAAAATTGCCACTTGGCTTATAAAATGTATATTTTAAATGCCTATTTCGTTAGCCAAAATAATATTATAAATGTGACAGATAATAATTAAAAAATTTAGAGATCAGTTTAGAGAACTTAGTTGGTCTGATTTCGTTGACTGTTGACCACTCTGCAACAGGTGAGTTTGACTTCTCGCCTGGTATTCTGTACAGCTAAGTTGCTTCGTATGGCCTTCGTCTTCTCGCCTGTATCAGCTTAGGCTGATTCTGAGGGTCCGTCCTTCCTTCAACTTGCTTCAGAACTAGATTCCCAATCTAGTAATCCAAGGTCTCTGCTGAGCTCTAGGAATCTTTCTTCTGGCAAGGGTTTAGTGAAGATGTCAGCTATTTGGTAGTCTGTGCTGACTCTTTCAACTCTAACCCTTTTGTTAAGCACATGGTCTCTAATGAAATGGTGCTTAACGTCAATGTGCTTCGTCCTTGAGTGCAAAACCGGATTGTTGGTTATTGCAATAGCACTATTGTTGTCACACCAAATAGGAACTTCGTTGGAAATAATATTATAGTCCCTTAACTGTTGTCTGATCCATAGAATCAGGCACAATAATACTACTGCAGCTAGGTATTCGACTCAGAGTGGAGATAGAGTTAGAAACCTGCTTCTTGCTAAACCAGGATATCAGTCTGGTTCCTAGGAATTGACACGTTCCACTAGTGCTCTTCCTATTGATTTTGCATCCTGCGAAATCCGCATCTGAGTATCCTGATAGCTCAAAGTTGTCATCCTTGGGATACCATAGTCCAACATTAATTGTAGACTTTAGGTACTTAATTATTCTCTTGGCTGCATCTAGGTGTGATTGCTTCGGCTTGGACTGGAATCTTGCACAAACTCCAACTGCATATGATATGTCTGGCCTGCTTGCGATTAGGCATGTAAGAGATCCGATGAGTCCTCTCAGTGGGTTGAGTCCACTGATATGCCCGCCTGCCTCGCATCCGGTGAGTACTTGTGCTCATTGGAATTCTTGCGGGTTTGGTGATTCCATCCCATATCTCTTGATAAGATCTCTGGTATACTTTGCTTGGTTGATGAAAATTCCTTTTTCCATCTCGCTTAACTTGTAATCCGAGAAAGAAGTTAAGCTTTCCCATCATACTCATCTCAAATTCTCCTTGCATGAGGTTGGAGAATTTCTCGCATAGTTCTGGATTGGTTGACCAATATGATGTCATCCACATAAATCAACTATTAATATGTGGCCTTCGTGCTCCACTCTAAATAGGGTCTTGTCCACTTTCCCTTTGCAAAATCCATTTTTCTCAAGAAACACAGATGTGTTTCATACCATGCTCTCGATGCTTGCTTGAGTCCATACAGAGCCTTCAATGACTTATAGACTTTGTCTCCTTTGACAAAACCTCGGGGTTGCTCTACATAGACTTCTTCTTCTAGGATTCCGTTGAAACGCACTTTTACATCCATCCGGTAGACTTCAAAGTCCTTGAATGCAGATATGCGAGGAATAGTCGATGGCTTCTAATCTTGCAACAGTGCATAGGTTTCATCAAAATCTATTCCCTCACACCGTGCATAACCTTTGCTACGAGTCCTGCTTTATTCCTAACAACAGCTCCGTCTTCATCACTCTTGTTTTTATACACCCATTTGGTGCCAATAACTTTCTTGTGATCGTGTCTGCATTAGTTCCCAAACTTTGTTTCTTTCCATCTGCTCCAATTCCTCTTGCATGGCATTAATCCATGAATAATCTTCCAAGGCTTGTTCGTAGTCTTGGGTTCAATTTGTGACATGAAACATGAGAACATCGCCATTCCCGCCGGTAGAGTTGATTGTCTTGTCTTGACTCCATCGATCAATTTTCCGATGATTTGTGAATTGGATGATCCTTGAGCCATTTGGGGATCTCGCCCTCTTCTCGGGTTTGTTCCCCTGTTGGATTGCTCGTGGTTATCTCGCATCACTGGTTCTCGTCTGCAATCGATCAGCTACCGCCTTGTCATCTGCACTTGGTTACGAATCGCAGATGAGTCTTTGTCGCCTCCTACTGGTCTTCTTCCGCAAAGAATCGGATCGAGATAGGTTTGGTGATCCTGTCGATCTGCATTGGTCTTCATCACCGCATTGGGTCATCAGGATGATCTGCAGGTGAGTCCACCATTCCAGTGTCATGTATAATGACTTCTTCAAGGGTTGCTGACTTGAGCTTGTTCTCAATTTGCTCAAGTTGTTTCCTGTACTCAACGGTAGATTCATCAAAAACAACATGGGGTGTTTCCTCCACAACTAGGGTTCTTTTATTGAAAACTCTATATGCCTTGCTTCTTTGGGAATATCCCATAAATAGACCATCATCAGTTTTAGCATCAAAGGCATTTAGCTGTGTTTTACCGTTGTTGTGGATGAAACACTTACAACCAAAAACATGAAAGTAAGCAACAGTAGGAGTTCTATTATTCCAAACCTCATAGGGAGTTTTGCCATGTCTTCCTACTATCATACTCCTGTTCTGGGTGTGGCAGGCTGTGTTAACAGCTTCAGCCCAGAACCTCTTGGGTAGGTCCGCTTCTACAATCATGGACCTTGCTGCTTCCTTCAGGGTTCTGTTCCTTCTTTCAGCAACACCATTCTCAAGGCGTCCCTGCCGCAGAGCTCATGCTGGATCCCATTCTGATCGCTGAAATAAGTTATCGCCTTGTTGAGAAACTCTCCTCCTCTATCTGATCTGATCTTGATTATGGAGAGGGATTTCTCATTCTGGATCCTTCTCAGCAGCTCAGGTAACTTGGTCAGGGTTTCACTTTTCTTGTATAGAAAAATGATCCAAGTGTACCTTGAATAATCATCTACAATTACAAGTGCATGCTTTCTGCCGCTCAAAGTCCTTGGTTTGATAGGACCAAATAGATCCATGTGGAGTAGATCTAAGATCCTTGTTGTGAGCGTTGTAGGCTGAACTGGCTTGAACGATGCCTTGGTCTGCTTTCCCTTCTGACATGCATCACAGAGTGCTTCCTTCTTGAATGCTTCATTTGGAAGTCCTCTGACCAGCTTCTGAGAGCTAATCTTGTTGATGGCTTTGAAGTTCAGGTGACATAGTCTTTTGTGCCACAGCCATCCATTCTCAGCCACAGTCTTGGATAGAAAACAGGAGTTAGGTGTTCCTGTGTTCCAATCAATCATGTAGACATCTCTTCTTCTGAATCCTTGGAGCTTTATTTCTCCAGATAAGATGTCTATCACCATACACTTCAGGATGGTGAAGACTACTAGATTCTTCTCGTCACAGAACTGGCTGATGCTCAGGAGGTTGTATTTGAGCCCTTTGACATAATAAACTTTGGATATTACAATGTTTCCTTGGTGCAGCTCTCCAAAGCCTTTTGTCTGTCCTCTAGAGCTATCTCCAAAGGTTACATCGGGACCTCTTTCTTTGATATATTTGGTCAGCATCTTCTTGTTCCCGGTCATATGTCTCGAGCATCCAGAGTCTACAAACCATTCTTCACCTCCAAAATTTGAGCTTGAGGAGATGTGGTTGTAGTCCTTCCATCTTTTCTGCAATTAAACAAGCAGAGATTTAGGTACCCAAATTTGTGTGGGTCCTTTGGGGTTAGTTGGTTTCCTGGAGAATTGATTTCTCCTTGGATTATAGGAATTATTATTATAACCCTTATAAGGTGCCTGTGGTCGAGGTCTAAATCTCCTGGTTGGATTGTATACCGGATATTCTTCAAAATTTTGATAGTGTGGGCCATTTCTAAATCTAGGCTGAGACCATTTATTAAACTTTTGTGGTCTCCACACTTGTTCATTTTGGTAATTTGGATAACCTTGAGGTTTCCATCTGCCCCTCCCATTATGAAATCTATTTTTGGGGAGTTGTTGGTAATAGTGGGCATGTTGTCTGGCCGCTTGCTTTAGGCCATCGCTTAGTCGCTGTCTAGGTGGTCATGCAGTGTAACCCGATCGCAGCCTAGACGTTTGACTTGGCTGTTGCCTGTTTTTGAATATCGGTTTATACACAGGCTCAGCAGTCGAGACCATTGTTTCTCCCTTGATAAACTTGGTTTCAGAACTAGAGGGAGTGTGAGAATCATATCCAAGGCCTGATTTGGTGTATAATGACCTTTTATAAGTACACACCCGCCAGAGTTGAAGACGCCTTCAGGAGGTTATTTCCTGCGCCCGAGTTTTATTTATCTGTGCCACTTAGTAAACTCGGCTTTGGCATGAGCAAGTGCAACTGATTTTTCTTTAAGTAAAATATTTAGCCGGTCTATCTCACTGTATTGACACTTGCCTCGGTTTTTAAAGTCACCGTAGTTGTCTCAACCTTATTTAAATCTAGCCGAAGTTTTTCAAATCATTTTTCACCGCTTATTCTCATCTTGCAGTGAGTCTTCTCATTGACATACTTGGTGTGCGATTTAAGTGTTTCAAAATCTTTGAATAACTGATTTACCGATTCATGTAAATTCATATCTTGTGACATGGTGAGCTATTATTTGAACCGGTAGGTTTAGAGGTTACCTCTTCATCGCCTAAGTTTGCCATCGTGCAATCATACTCCTCGTCTTCATCGTAAAAGAAACCGCTTGATTCGACATGCTCCTGGTCTTCTCCGATGAGAGCTTTTCTTCTGTCTTCCTTTCGCCCACCTCCTTCTTGGTTTCGTCCTTCTTGAGCTCGGGACAATCCATTTGGATGTGTCCTATTTTGTGACAGTTGTAGCATTCAACTTTCCAGCTTCCACCTTCTCGGTTCCTTCTTGGGTTCTCCTTGTAGTTTTTCTTATACTTGGAGTAGTTCTTTCAAGTTGCTGAACCTTTGCATTATGAAAGCCATTTCTTCCTCAAAATCTAGTGGATTTGGAGGTTTCACATCGATAAGCTCTTAGCAGGGACTCATTGCAAATGCGATTCCCTTCTCTCGCAGCTCGATTGAGGATGAGCTTGGAAGCTCGAACTCATAAGCCTTTAGATCAGAGAACAACTCCTGAATCTTTATCTTATTCAGGTCTTTGGACTCTCTCATGGCTACAGCCTTCATGCTCCATTCGGGATTGAGTGATCTGAGGACCTTAAGTGCCATTTCCCTGTTGCCATAAGTTTTGCCCAGGGAGTTGATCTCATTTATAATTTCAGTGAACCTTGTGTCCACTTGGTCTATAGATTCACCATTCTTCATTTTAAAGTTGTCAAACTTTTGGATAGCTATTGACAACTTGTTTTCCTTGATCAGCTCCGTTCCTTCACACATTAGAGCTAATGTGTCCCAAATTTCTTTGGCATTCTTACAGTTTTTGATCTTGACCATTGTGGATTTGTCAAGAGTTTGGTATAACACATCTCTGGCCCTGTTGTCAAGATTGGCCAGCTTTCTCTCTTCGGGGTCAGCCCGTTCTCTTCTTAGGAATCTTTTCGGCCTCCCACCGCGATCTCCTACCGTGTTGTCCTTCTCAAAAATGAATGGACCGTCTTCAATGATGCACCACATGTCGTCATGAATTGAAGATAAGTGTGCTGCATTCTTATCTTCCAGAGATCATACTCACAACCGAAAAGACAGGAGTCTAGAGTGCATGTGTTCCATTATAAAGTGAGAGATAAGATATATATCTAGTATAGATCTGGTTCGTGAGAAAAATGAACCAACCTCTCGATACCACTTGTAGGTCACAAGTCGTCCAGAACAAGTCTAGAGGGGGTGAATAGACTTGTTGAAACTCTTGAACTCTTTTAACGAAGAGTGAGTTTCTTCAGCTGATGGTCAAACAAATGACTTGGAGTCGTTTGTTCTTGGATATGTGCGAAGTCACCGATGATGAATATAAATTAACTTAATGAAACACTTAACAATGTATGCAAAGCAGCTTAAGGTATGATGCAAGAAACAAGAATGACACAGCAATTATAGTGGTCTCGAGGTGGGGTAATCCTCTACTAATCCACTTTTCTCCAAACTACTGAGATGAATTCACTATAATTTTCAACCAAAGGATAAACATTACAGTGATTCACAACACACTACAACAGACTTCCAACCGGTGGAAATCCGTGCCGTTGTACACACACTGATCGCCTTGCACCTCTTGATCCTCGATCCTCGGATGCCTTTACAGTCTCTTACTTCAACCAGTGAAGTACCCCGTACTCAAGATTATAGACAAGAGTGTTTGTCTTCTCCAACTTAAGAGCTTCCTTAAGTATGAACTTTTAGATTTGCTCTTTTCACGATGCTATTTGATTGCTTGAGATTGCTTTGTTTGCTTTGATCGCTAGAATGTATGTTCGCACCGGTAGTTGCTCAGTTTCAAATCTCTGGATATATATAGATCACGATCTCTGAGCTTCTTCCTTGTAGCCGTTGCAAATCTTTTGAACAAATCCGTCCGTTGGAGGGAGACTTCATTGTTTATTCTTTCTGAACGTTGCAAGGCTGGATTCCCATTATTTTATTTTATCTTTCGACCGTTGTGAGGACTTCTGCATGTGAGCACCGAATCTTTTGAATATAAAAGGATAAAAGTCTTCACGGTGGGTCAGGATGATTTAAATAAATCATATCTCTTGCGGGAATCACTCCAATTTGTCTCTTCACGTTGCATGTGAGCTTTCCGTAATATTTGACTTTTCAACGCATGCTGACGTGGACTTGGAGTACTAGTTGTAGTTGAGTAGCAGGTGATGCCTTCCGCAGTAGGTCTTCTTGGTCATTCCTTTGTTTTGTGACTTATCCGATCGTGTGACTTCCCGAGGTTCCTCATTGTGATCTGGTCAAACTTCTCTGATAAATTTAGTTGACCAGAGCTACTCTGATTGGAGTCGGCTGTACTTCTCTGATGGACTAGGCTGTACTTAGTACTTAGCCGATTTTCAGCCTAACTAACTTTGGCCTACAGAAGATACTCATTTGGTTCTTCTTTACATTTTGCCAAGTTTTATACTTAACATATTTTGGCCTATGGAAGATACTCATTTGGTTCTTCCTTACATTTTGCCAAGTAATAAACATTTGATTTTAAATTAATGACATCATCAAAATCTAACAAGTATTCCTAACAGTCGCTACAGTATTCTCTTTAGCATATGAGGGTGTCTTCTCCTGATCGTGCCAAAGAATAGACTTTAATCAATGAATATGGCTAAGAAGGATCATCGGGGGGTCTATGGCGTCACACATGCTTATGAAAGCAAGACGCGGATGACATAAATATCATCGTTGGTCATGAGCACTGCTCACGAGTCCACCAACATACTGTGGTGTCTTTGATCCATCTATCTTCTTTGTTCGAAGGAAAAAAATGATGTCCATGGCAATACCGTGGTATATGGATCATCAAACTGTCCAAACTCCAGACTATTGAAGCCTAAATGTGCCAATGTCCCAATACATCCACTAGTTACAAAAATCGATGCAAGCTGAACCATATGTTGGAGCAAGATCGGTATTTGCGCCATTGTGCGGAATCGTAAATTAAATGTGCGGAAATTAAACGACACACAGATTTATAGAGGTTTGGCCAACCGTACCTACGTCCTCTCTCGCTGTATCTTTTTCTATAGGCTGAAGGTCAAAACCTCTGCACCTCTCTTCTATTGGTCGAGGGATTACCGTTACAAGCTCGTCTTCTATCGATCCGAGTAAAACCGTTCTCTTACTTGTCTTTTTGTCGGTCCATGTTAAACCGTTTTCCTTTTCTATTGGACAAGGAATCAACGACTCTAGCTTTCTATCGTACTAGATAAACCTCACTAAAATAGCGATTGCGATTCTAACAATGCCGGATCCTTGATCCTAATAACACTGAATCCAATCATATCTTTTTCTTTTTCTCACTCGTGTATGATTTAGTGTATCACACTCAATCACTCTAAATTAAGCTCAAGAATAACAATTATAATGCTTACAATGATATCTTAAGTGTATATGAATTGCTCAATGTTGTTATGTGGTTTGATACCAACTCACTTGGTATTTATAGCCTTCTTCCACAAACTAGACATTACTGCCAGTTGATATTAGCGTGCGCTAGGCTTCTTCCTTAGCGCGCGCTATCGCGTGTAGCGTCAGTCCAGTGGCTACTTTCTCTCTTCCTTAGCGTGCGTTAGCTTCTCCGTTGCGTACGTTAAGTACACATATTAGCGTGCGTTAAGCACTCTTCATAGCGTGCGCTAATCATATATCCATTGCATGATTTGTCAAACTGACCGTTCCAGCTTTATGACTTTTGTCCAGACTTTTTCCAACGGATTGGTTGACTTGAATTCAAACTCTTTAGCGTGCGCTATTCCTCAATCTTAGCGTGCGCTATGATTTCATCATTGCTTGCATCATTCTGAGTTTGAATATCTTCACACTTGCAATTATCCTTCGATAGCGTGCGTTATTCTGCATGTGTAGCGTGCGCTATCGTCACCTTTTGCGTGCGCTAGTCTTGGTATCTAGTGTGCGTTAGTCTATCAGGTAAGTCCTTCAGGTAGCTTCGTAACTCGTCTGATCAGCAGATAACTCCCGTTAGCGTGTGCTAACCTTCAGCTCTTGCGTGCACTAAGCATGTATTTTGTTCAGCTTTTTGCGTCTTCGTCTGCTTCGATGTTTTGCTTCGCCTTGATGTTGTTTTGCTTTGTTTAGCAACTTAATCATCGAAACACTATTTATTAATATGTGGAATAAATTTTCCAACAATCTCCCCCTTTTTGATGATTACAAACAACTCTTGAATTGGATAAAACCTGTATATATATATATATATATATATATATATATATATATATATATATATATACGTTTCAAAGTTTTCGGCTTTGATCGTCTTGTTAGTTTCACCTATTTTCTTTTCTTTTTTTGTCATTTTCGACTTCTTCGTTTTTTCATTTTTCAACTCCTTCGTTTCTCCCCCTTTTTGTATGCTTTCTTCTCCTTTTCGACTTCTTCGATTTTTATTATTTTCTCCTCCTAAGGAGTTTATTTTTCTCGTCATATCTTTCATGATGCTTTTATCCGATTCAACTTCTTCTCCCCCTTTTTGTATTCAGCAAAAAGTATAAAAAAAAATATAGAGGATACCAATTTGAATATGCATGATACTAAATGATGAATATGATTATGCATAAGTAGGAAGTAACTCCCCTTGAAAATATTATCTCCCCCTTTGTAAAATATCAATTAATTTTTGGGGATCCAACCGAAGGTCGATTTTTGTTTGGAAACATAGACGATATTTGAAACAATTGTTCCTTTAGGAACCCAAATTTTCTTAACTTTAATTTTCCGTCTTGGGCTTTTACAGTTCGAAATGTGGTGCCCAATTTTCAAATATTTTTCACACCGGGGTATTTTGAAATTTACAGATTCGTTTTTAGAACGTGGTTTGAATCCTAACCCCTCTTTATTTAACGTGTATTTTTGAACCGAGAGCATATTTTCAAATTTCTCATTTCCGAGAGAAAATTTCTTCGTTAAATTTTTGAGCTCGGTTTGGATTTTAACAAGATCATCCTTTAAAATATTTTCATTCTCAATGCATTTAGAATGATCGATCTCAACAAATTTTTTCTTCTCAAGAATTTTGGAATTTTCAATTTTCAAAGATTTATATTTAGATTTGAGGGATTTAATCTCATTTAAAGCATTTTGATAATCAGTATGTAATAACTCGAATGCTTCAAAAAGTTTGTCGTAAGAATTACTTACTTGGCTTTCGACGTTGCTATCGTCGAATGAACTCCGGGTCATAAATGCAAGGCTATTTTGATCGATGAAATCATCATCAATATCTTCGTCACTCCATGTTGCAATTAAAACCTCTTTGGGTTTTACCCGATAACTCTTAGCAAAGTGGCCTGGTTTACCACAAAATCGACAGGTGTTGTCGAATTTCTTAGATTCGCCGCTTGGATGTCCTTCTTTCTCCGGTTTAATAAGTGTTGGAACTTATTAATATTTTTGGCATAATATGCTGATTCTTCGTCGCTTTCGTCCACCGGGATTTCTTCCTTTCTAGACATCTTAGCCTTCATGGCTATCGATCTTTTCTTCGGCTTTAGTTTGGCATTCCGAGATTTTAGAACAATCTCATAGTTGATAAGAGAACCAACGAGAGCACTAAAATCAAGAGTATTTAAATCTTTAGACTCCATTATTGCCGTCACCGTACCGTCCCATTCTCGAGGTAGTGATCGGAGAATTTTCTTTACTTTCTCACTACTCGAAAGTGGTTTCCCAAAACATGCTAATCCATTTGTGATAACCGAAAAACGATCAGGCCTTATCATGATGGATTCATCGCCCTTCATTTGAAATAGTTCGTATTCATGAAGGAGCAGTTACCTCAAGCATTTTCCAAATTTCTTTGGCACTATCACACGATGATATCCGGTTGTGTTCTTCTGGATTTAAGGCACAATATAGAAGTTGAGTTGCCTTACAATTGTAGTGGTCATTTTTCTAATCGGAATCGTCATATTCTTTGAAAGTTTTAAGCGTACCGTTGGAATTCGTTGGAATTTTGGCACCAAGACAAATCACCTTCCAAAGCTCGATGTCATATGCTCGGATGAATATTGACATCGTTTTCTTCCACATCATAAAGTTCGAGCCATCAAAAAATGGTGGTCGGTTAAGAGCAAGGCCTTCGACTGGAGAAACTGGAAACGCCATTTGGATCGACTCCTTGGATGTTAAGCCGTGTATTGGAGGAACCGCTCTGATACCAATTGTTGGAGCAAGATCGGTATTTGCGCCGTTGTGCGGAAGCGTAAATTAAATCTGCGGAAATTAAACGACACATGGATTTATAAAGGTTCGGCCAAATATGCCTACGTCCTCTCTCACTGTATCTTTTTCTATAGGCTGAAGATCAAAACCTCTGCACCTCTCTTCTATCGGTCGAGGGATTACCGTTACAAGCTCGTCTTCTATCGGTCCGAGTAAAACCATTCTCTTGTCTTTTTATCGGTCCAAGTTAAACCATTTTCCTTTTCTATTGGACAAGGAATCAACCACTCTAGCTTTCTATCGGTAATAGATAAACCTCACTAAGATAGCGATTGTGATTCTAACAATGCCGGATCCTTGATCCTAATAACACCGAATCCAATCGTATCTTTTTCTTTTTCTCACTCGTGTATGATTTAGTGTATCAGACTCAATCACTCTAAATTAAGCTCAAGAACAACAACTATAATATTACAATGATATATCAAGTGTATATGAATTGCTCAATCTTGTTGTGTGGTTTGATACCAACTCACTTGGTATTTATAGCCTTCTTCCACAAACTAGCCGTTACTGCCAGTTGATATTAGCGTGCGCTAGGCTTCTTCCTTAGCGTGCGCTGTTGCGTGTAGCGTCAGTCCAGTGGCTACTGTCTCTCTTCCTTTGCGTCCGTTAGCTTTTCCGTTGCGTACGTTAAGTACACATATTAGCGTGAGTTAAGCACTCTTCGTAGCGTGCGCTAATCATATATCCGTTGCATGATTTGTCAAACTGACCGTTCCACCTTTCTGACTTTTGTCCAGACTTTTCCCAACGGATTGATTGACTTGAATTCAAACTCC
Source organism: Orobanche coerulescens (assembly GCA_033398695.1). Lineage (NCBI taxonomy): Eukaryota > Viridiplantae > Streptophyta > Magnoliopsida > Lamiales > Orobanchaceae > Orobanche > Orobanche coerulescens. The sequence continues at coordinate 35,580,437 of CM065806.1, read as the reverse complement.
TTAGCGTGCGCTATTCCTCAATCTTAGCGTGCGCTATGATTTCATCATTGCTTGCGTCATTCTGAGTTTGAATATCTTCACACCTGCAATTATCCTTCGATAGCGTGCGTTATTCTGCATGTGTAGCGTGCGCTATCTTCACCTTTTGCGTGCGCTAGTCTTGGTATCTAGCATGCGTTAGTCTATCAGGTAAGTCCTTCAGGTAGCTTCGTAACTCGGCTGATTAGCAGATAACTCCCGTTAGCGTGCACTAACCTTCAGCTCTTGCGTGCGCTAAGCATGTATTTTGTTCAGCTTTTTGCGTCTTCGTCTGCTTAGATATTTTGCTTCGCCTCGATGTTGTTTTGCTTTGTTTAGCAACTTAATCATCAAAACACTATTTATTAATATGTGGAATAAATATTCCAACACCATATTGACTCGTGAATATTTTTCTCACATATCCGATAAAGTGATGCATAAGATTTTATTTCTCACAAATCACAATAAAATGCTATGAGTGATACACTTTGGCATAAATATCACTCTGTTATAACATGGTTCAATTGTTCCGGAACATATGTGACTAGAAAAATCCATTCAACATTTAATAACTTGAGCATTATACCACTCATTGATTGTGATGACCTAGTCATCATAGTCACAATGTATTTATAACACGAAATTCAAAAATATTGCGTTCCTTAGAAATAGCTTAATAAGCACTCAATTTCGCTTGCAAAACTTTACAAACATGAGCATAGTAAATACTCTAACAATATAGCGATTTTATACCTGATGCGATCAAAATGATCTATCATATTGTATGAATAGGGGCAAAATTAAGACACAAGCATGATGTAAAACTACCATGCACACGCTCGACCTTCTTATAAGGATGCATACTTTGGGCTTCCCCAAGGAAAGTGTTCTTCAACATTTGAAAGATGACATTTTAGAGTATAATGCATACCAAAAATTACATCTATGGCAAATTCAGCCAAAAAGCGGTTGAAAAAGGTGTGTCATAAGACCACTTGCAATTCAAAAATGGGAACCAAGTTGATTGGGACAAAAGTTAGCACAATCACTCGAAATAAAATTTCGCACAACTTGACCTTTGTTCACTAAAACAGCGATAACTCCCTCATTAGGAAGGCTATGGATGAAAGGTCAGATGTTCTGGAAACTAGACTTCTGTATCTTTCTATTAATAGGTCATGCACCACATGGACATGGATCATTAAACTCAGATCACAGTGCATGTTTTAAGTGGCTGCTTTAGTATTTTCCAAGTTTAGTGACAAAACAAGGTTGAGACCATATCCAATGGCGTAAGTGTTGGTGCAAAAATATGGCAATTACAGCTGATGATCCTTTCAGTAACTCCAACTTGGTAGACTTGCAGAGAAAGTAGAAAAGTCGGTACAACTGATGTTGTTTAAAGACCACTGGTTCCGTTTGAACTTCCAAAGCATAAATAAATACCAAAAAGGATGTGCCTAGTCATGATCAAAAGTGTGGATAAAATCCACCAAAAGGCATCAAACCAACCAAATAATTCAATTCTCAATTTGCAAGTATACGTCATAATAGCCAAGTTATGTGGATGCAACGCAGTGCATCATAATTAAGCATTTTGAACCATGAGACATAAGGAATATACCATAATCAACTCGTCTTGACCATCCAATAAGATCGACTAAATATATTTAAATATGTAAGGTGCATGCCTTTATAAATACTTGAAAAAGTATTCGGACTTACTGTCACACGAACTATAATCGAGGTCACGATTTCATGTATTTACCACAATATGCCATTGCGTTACATATTAAAATTCATGAGAATTACTCTTACAATCTTTCATATATCATATTGCAAGGAAATGGTGCATGACTACGCCCACATGCAATATTTTATTTTAATAAGATGAAAGATGGAGATTTTCAAGTATGGGATTGGTCAAGACTGTAACACCCCGAGATATTCGGAATAATTACAGCGCCGTAAACCCTTTAGATAAGGATTTACAAGGCTAATTTTAGAAGAAGTGTAAAAACAATACAATCGAACAACTGGAATTCAAATACAGATTTGGTTCAACCAATCAAATAAGTTAACTTATACAACCATATCGAATTGACCTTATTAAAACAGACGTACTCGAGTACTAACGAACCAAGAAGACCAATCACAACAACAATAACACCAATCACATCACTGAGCCATTTCATCGTCCTGTCGGTACTGTGGTTGCCTCCCCGCTCCTCGGCTACCTGAACATCAAAAACAATGTCCACCCCCGAAGGGGTTAGCAAAACAATGCTAGTACAAGTATCATCATACAATAAATCATCAAAGCATCATAAAACATGCAAAACGGACTTCCGCCACCGGAATCCAACGATGCGAATCCTCACGATTCCATCAACACAATACATGGTAATCCAGCGATCCAGCGCCCTCAGCATAGATCCCCATGATGATCCCGTCGGACCAACGCATGGTGGAAAACCTGTCCAGCGATCCAGCGCCCTCAGCATAGATCCCCATGATGATCCCGTCGGACCAACGCATGGTGGACATTCGATCCAGCGCCCTCAGCATAGATCATCATGACCCCCTCGGATCATTTATACCATAATCAATCAATTATGCATACACATATACATTTCCATATGTTCATCAATACGAACAAACAACAACGAATATCACGAAAATTCTCAGAATTACATATCATATTCAACAATATGAATAAAACCACAAGCATGATAAATCGAACTCGACATATGATACTTGCCTCGGAAATGGCAAGGACGAAACTCTTCAATGATCTCGACACACTCGAAGGCCACCTCCTTCGATCAACGTAACAAGCTCGAACCTTAACAAAAGGAACGATAATCAAATCATCTCAAGTCGAACGATGGCCTAACAATTCGGTCTATGGCCGAAAAGCCCCAAATAACCAATCTGCCTGAACTGCTTAGCGTGCGCTACGTACTCTACGTAACGTGCGCTAAGCAGGCCTGTTAGCGTACGCTATCCTGTAAGACTAGCGTGCGCTAGCCACGGTCTGGCAGTCTGACTCGGCTGGTCTCATAACGTACGCTACGTACGTTTCGGGCGTTAACTGACCCCGATAGCGCACGTTAACTCACATAGGTTAGCGTGCGCTAACGTTGCATGGCAGAATACTGCTAACGAAAAACGGGGTTGAACAGTGGTGGATTCATGAATTCTATTGTTGATACAACAAGTCATCCTCAAGCATGCCATGCTAATACGGTTTGTGGAAGATTTATGATCGTGAAATACAAATATACGGATAGTCATCTCAATATCATAATCTTCTCTAAGATCTTCAAGAAGTATTCTATGTTCCGATTATTCCAAGTCCCAAAACACATGATTCCTTACGTAAAACATATGCACTAGGTAATCTCCGATTACTAACCATAAATTGACTTGAAAACGCTTAGGAGTTCATACTACTAAGATGGTTCAAAGGTTCATACGATGAATAAGTGTCGAAACATCGAAAATATCCTCCTAATCATGTGATGACCGATCATAAACAAAATAACTGGCTATCTAAACATGATCAGACGTCCTTAAGAACATTACTAACGTTGGTGAAAAATCACCTACCTCAAGTAGTGAAGAACACGGAGGAAAAATGAAGCAATCCGACACCGAAAGCTTGAACACCAATCTCCAATGATAAACGATCTTCAATCACGAATCAGGATGTTGGTATGAAGTGTTTGGGGTGAAGAAAGTTATGTTCTAAGTGTAGGAATTTCGGGTAATGAGAGTAGAGAGAACTGAAATCACGAATAGGATGCTGTCCTATTTATAATAAATGGCTATTAGCGCGCGCTAGACCCAGTTCGTAGCGTGCGCTAACGGCTCACAGTCTAAACTGTACTCGGCACTTAGCGTGCGCTACGCATATACATGTAGCGTGCGCTAAGGCGTTGACTCGGCTATTCCCCGAAAGCCGTCCAGGTACATCCCGACACTAACCGACAGGGGTCCCCCGGCCAGCTCTCACCTACCGCACGTCTCAATCAATTTGACCGCGCATAGCGTGCGCTAAGGACACTCAGTAGCGTGCGCTATGAACCCACGTTAGCGCACGCTAAACATAGCTGATAGCGTGCGCTACATGCGCAGATTTACAATCCTTAAATCACAATCGCGGAATAAAACGCTCGACAACATCGGATTATGAAATACGGAAAATAATACTCCAATCAAGTACAATCATTACAATATCACAAGTTCCAATTACATAGAAATCTCGGGTATTACAAAGACCAACATGGTGGCCCCCAGTTCAACGTGACAAATCCGTCACAAATCGATTTTAACCACGACATGTTTGTCGCAATCGATATTTGTCCCATTTGTATGTCACAAATTCGTGATTGATCATGAACAAGTCATAACTTGATGTTTATTTTTTTTCAATTGTAGGTTTAAAATCGACAAAACGGCAATATCAAATCACACCCAAAACGTGGTATATGCAACAACCACAAATATCAACTTTCAACAATTATCCGTGACTCCTCCAGAATAGTCACACAATTTACTTCGACATATGAGACTGATATCACCTCTCGTAGTCTCATCCACCGCAAAGTAGTGTGGGAGATAAAGAACCCAAATACTCAATTCTACCAAAAAAATTCTCAAAAGAGAGGGATCGAAAAATGGAAACTTTAATAAAATATTACGTGGGTACTCGGTTATATATTTGCTACGCTCCTTTGAACGGATACTAAATATGGCTTCTCTACATAGCGTGCATATCATCATGAGCAACATATTTTCCTTTCGGGCAATATGGAAGGGCATTAACGTCCTTCAGCTCCTTTAAGAATTTGTTACATGTGATGTACCTAGATTAGCTAGTAGCGTCTCAACACCTCATTTCAGAAACCAATCCGACGGGCAATAATTTTCTGGTTCAGGGAACCGAAACTACACAATATATTTTGAAGTCGCAGTTCAATTTCCAGAATGCTACGTCTCTGGTATATGCAGGATTGAACTCTAGCTTTTGTGTGAAGGTAGCGAAGATGAACCACTTGGTATCGAGATCAGTGATGAAGCGCGTGATCGCCGGAGGCAGCTGGGCTGCTACGCGTCACCATCCGCGGCGGCAGGGGATACGTGCGTTGACGCCCCTTGATGCATCCGCAGTGGCGGCGGCGGCGCTCGTGGTGCAGGCGCAGGGGTTGGTGCTGTTCGGGTGGAGGCGGACGATGAGCACGGCGGCAAAGCATTCGTCGGCATCTGCAGTGGTGGAGAAGGACGACAAGAGAAGCGACGTGGTGACGAGAAAGATGGATAAAGGTGACTTGATGGTTTCGAGCTATTGGGGGATTTCGAGACCTAAGATTACCGGAAAAGACGGCATGGAGTGGCCCTGGAACTTTTGTATCATAATACGATCGTATGTCCTTGTGTGGATATAATGGTATCTCTTTTTTTGTGCACGTTGGATCAGGTCGGACCTCCAAAAAAATTTTGGTAGAAAGTTGCTTCTGTTCACGTACAGTTTCGTCGAGAATTTTCGAATCAGATCCCCACCGTTGAATTTGCAGTCGTGTATATTAACATGCTGTCAAAATTTCAGGCTGATCCGACATTTAACGAAGCAGAAAATAGAATTTTCGCGCCGTCTCGCAGTGCAGAAAATTGACGCGAAGAAATCGCGATTTTTTTTTGGAATTTAAAAAATTCATAGAGGAAGAAAAATTATATTGGTAGAGCAACGTGCTGATAACGTGTTCCATGAAAAGTAGTAAAAAAACAGTAGAAAGCAAAATGTGTAAACCATTGTATTGATAACATTGATAGAGGAGCCTTTATATAGGCTTTATAATGAGACTCCTTTCACACATAGGATTCTTTACAAGGAAAGATATCAAGTAGAATCCTACTACCTCTACACGGATCTAGAATCCCTATCATCTATGATACCTACTCTAATTAGTATTAGGTAAGACACATCGCTGGAATAATAATTCCCGGATTATATATATATATATATATATATAATGGATCAAATGAGAACGGTTTAATGAGTAAGAAATAAGAATAAATCTGAACCGTTGATCTTTATGTGATATACGGTCCAGATTAAATTATGCATAAAAAACATGTATTTCATGCGATTAAATGTCAAGCATTAAATTTATGCATTATATGCATCAAAAGATCGATGCATTATACATGCATTTCATGCATAAGTTTTCATGTGAATAAATCTTGGCCATCCATTTAGTCAAGATCTATGTACCAAATTCATTCTTATTTCTTAACTTAAAACTCATTCTCACTAGAATCTCTCTCTCTCTCTCTATATATATATAAATATATATATATATATATATGACATTGGGAGAGAAAGGAAAATTTGGGAGAGAAAGAAGAATTATTTCCAGCCTTTTGATCACAGTGATCTACGGTGGATGCATCTCCTTACTGAATGAATGGAGCACCTCAGTTCAAATCTTTGAGAGAGCAAGATTTTCATATTTATTCATTTATTTCTTGTTTGTTTGATTTTAATCGCATGTTCGTTGATTTGAACTATCTGTTCGTCTACTTTTTTTCTTCCGAAAATTTTATTTCTCACTAAATCCTAACCACACACGCACGCGCGCACACACACACACACACACACACACACACACACACACATATATATATATATATATATATATATATATATATATATATATATATACTGTAACCTTATTGAGAACGAATGATAGAGATCATTTAAGAACCATTCTGTCGGGAATACCAGTAAACGTATAAACCTTTCTTTCAAATGTATCGGTGAAGTTTTAGGGTCACAGTCAGTCAAACCATATCTGTACTGTAACACCTCCAGATCCGACCGGGAATATTATAGCGTCGCGGGCCCCGAGATGGAACCCACAAGGCTAAGAGATATTTTCGCAAACATTTACAAACGCCTAAGAGGCTAACGATGGTACTATCTTTTAAAAACGTTTGAAGATTTAATAAAATCCGTTTATCAAAACCGTCGTAAAAATCTCATTTGAAACCATAAGGCCGAAATACCAAAACTCAACAGTTTTAAAAAAAACATACGTTAAGCTATCACTTACACGTACCAACAAAATAGTTTAGAAAACGATTGCCAAAGTAACCGAAGTTACCAGATACCAAAAGGCCATTTAAAAATACTCACGCAGCGGAAAAAGACAAACAATTAAAATACTCTAGCAGCGGAATACAAGAACTGATCAGAAAACTCAATACACAAATACATGCCCTAGCCAGTATCCTCCGGGAAGCTCATCTCTCCACGACCGCTACAAGCTTGATATTCCAAAAACCTAAAAAGAAAGCCCACGATGGGGTCAGCCATTGTTGGAATATTTTATTCCATATATTAATTAATAGAGTTTTGATGATTAAGTTGATAAACAAAACAAAACAACAAAGAGGCGAAGCAAAGCATCAAAGAAATCGAAGTCGCAAATAGCTGGTCTGAAGGAAGATAACGTACGCTATACAGATAGCTTAACATACGTAATAGTGGAAGATTAACGTACGTAACATATGTTACTTAACGTACATAATGGAATTTTTGAGTTCAAACGAGATGAACGTTGGAGATGATGTCATGGCATAGGTCAGCATGCAACGGACATATTGACTATATATAACATACGTAATGGGAGTTGCTAACGTTCGTAATGATCAAGACAGAGGCTACTGGACTGAAACTGGAAGATGTTAACGTACGTAACTAAGATGAGATAACGTACGTAACATAGCTAACGTACGTAAGGAGGAGGCTTTAACGTACGTAATGAAGTGTCATAAAGCTAACGGCTAGTTGGAAGAGAAATGGCTATAAATACCACTTCTAATGGTATTCATCCAACAACAACTTCAAGCAAACGATACATTCATCAGATATTTATATACTTACTATTGTTGTTGTAATTGTGCTTATATTGATAGTTTGAGTGTTTATACATTCAACACATAAACGGGAGGTAAAAGAAAAGATACGATTGGATTCAATGTTTTTAGGATCAAGGATCCGACATTGTTAAAATCACAATCGATATCTAAGTGAGGTTTATCTAGTACCCATACAAAGATAGAGTGGTTGATTCCTTGTCCAATAGAAAAGGAAAACGGTTTAACTTGGACCGACACAAAGACAAGTACAAGCGGTAATATCTCGACCGATAGAAGAGAGATTGTACGGTTTAACTTGGACCGATATAAGACAAGTTTGTAACGGTTATCCCTCGACCGGTAGAAGAGAGGTGCAGAGGTTGATCTTCATCCTATTGGAAAAGATACCGAGAGAGGACGTAGGCTTCGTTAATAGCCGAACCTCTATAAATCCTTGTGTCGATTTATTTCCTGCACTTTACTTAAATCGCTTCCGCAATGCAAAAGAGTTTCACAACTCTATATCCAAACGGCGATACCGGCCAATAGTGCTCCAACAATTGGTATCGGAGCGGTACATCTAATAAACGGCTTAACATCCGAGGAGTCGATCCAAATAGCATTTCAACTTGCCCCGGTCGAAGGTCTTGCTCTCAATCGACCACCATTCTTTGACGGATCTAACATGATATGGAAGAAGAAGATGTCGATATTCATTCGAGCCTACGACATCGAGCTATGGAAAATTATATGCCTTGGCCCTAAAGTTCCAATCAAATCCAACGGATCTCTTAAGAGTTTCGAAGAATATAATGACGAGGATTGGAAGAACGACCATCTAAATTATAAGGCTACCCAATTTCTATTTTGTGCCTTAAATCCAGAAGAGGTCAATCGTATCTTATCGTTTGAAAATGCTAAAGAAATATGGAAAATTCTTGAAATAACACACGAAGGGACAACTCAAGTCAAGGAGACGAAGATCAATATGCTTCTCCATGACTATGAATTATTCATGATGAAGGGTGATGAGCCCAGCACCAACATGCTCGACCGATTTGCGGTCATCACAAATGGACTTGCTTCATTCGGTAAACAATTATCAAGTAGTGAGAAAGTCAAGAAAATCTTAAGATCACTACTTGTTGAATGTGACGGCACGGTTACGGCGATAATGGAATCTAAAGATTTAAACAATCTTGATTTTAGTGCTCTCGTTGGTTCACTTATAAACTACGAGATTGTTTTAAAATCTCGGAATGCTAAACCAAAGCCGAAGGAAAGATCAATGGCCTTGAAGGCTAAGATGTCAAAAAGAGAAGAAATCCCGGTTGATAAAAGCGATGAAGAATCGGCATATTATGCCAAGAATATTAATAAGTTTCAAACCTTATTAAACCGGAGAAAGAAAGACATCTCGGGCGAATCTAAGAAATTCGACAACAATTATCGATTATGTGGTAAAAGAGGTCACTTTGCAAAGAATTACCGAGCAAAACCCAAGAAAGAGGTTCTAGTTGCAACATGGAGCGATGAAGACGAAGATGATGATTTTATCAATCAAAATAATCTCGCTCTCATGGAACGAAGCTCATTCGACTATAGAGACGTCTAAAGTCAAGTAAGTACATCCTCTCATGACGAGTTATTTGAAGCATTTGAATTACTGCATATCGATTTTCAAAATGCTTTATCCGAGATTAAATCCCTTAAATCTAAAAATAAATCATTGGAAATTGAAAATTCCAAAATTCATGAAAAGGGAAAATTTGTCGAGACCGATCATTCTAAATGCGTTGAAAACGAAAATATTTTAAATAATGATCTTTTAAAAGTTCAAGATGAACTTAAAACTTTGACGAAGAAATTTTCATGCGGAAATGATAAATTTGAACAAATGCTTTGTGTTCAAAAATACACTTTGAATAAATAGAGGATAGGATTCAAAAAAAAAATTCAAAAACGAATCCGTAAATTTGAAAATACCCCGATGCGAAAAATGTTTGAAAATTGCGCATCACATTTCAAATTGCAAAAGCCCAAGACGGACAATAAAAGTTAAAAAGATTTGGATTCCTAAAGGAACAATTATTTCAAATCGTCTATGTTTCGAATGAAAAATCAACTCTCGGTTGGATCCCCAAGAATTGATTTTTATCAAATTGATATTTAACTCAGGAGGAGTTTTTATATTTTAGTGGGGAGATGTATTTTTTAGAGGGAGTTTTTACCCTTTTATGCATTTATTATCATTTTATTATCATTTGTTACACTTTTGGATGAAGACAAAAAGGGGAGAAAGGAGAAGAGGAGAAGAATGGGATTAACCCTAAAATGGGAGAAATCGAAGAAAAGTTCGAAAAGGAAGTTGATAAGAAAAATGAGGAGACGTCGAAAAGATGATGAGAAATTAAAAAAAAAATCGAAAAGAAAACGAAAAGGAAAGAAGGAGTCGAAAAAGAAATGGGAGAAGAAACTAACGAAACGGACAAAGTCGAAAACTTTGATCTGTACACATATACATATAGTTGTATTTTGCATGTAAATCCCATTGACGAAGTGTTGTTTTATAATCATCAAAAAGGGGGAGATTTTTGGAATATTTTATTCCATACATTCATTAAAAGAGTTTTGATGATTAAGTTGATAAACAAAACAAAACAACAAAGAGGCGAAGCAAAGCATCGAAGAAATCAAAGTCGTAAAAAGCTGGTCTGAAGGAAGATAACCTACGCTATACAGATAGCTTAATGTACGTAATAGTGGAAGATTAACCTACGTAACACATGTTACTTAACGTACGTAATGGAATGTTTCTGAGTTCAAACGAGATGAACGTTGGAGATGATGTCATGACATAGGTCAGCATGCAACGGACATATTGACTATATATAACGTATGTAATGGGAGTTGCTAACGTACGTAATGATCAAGACAGAGGCTATTGAACGTACGTAACTAAGATGAGCTAACGTACGTAACATAGCAAACGTACGTAAGGAGAAGACTTTAACGTACGTAATGGAGTGTCAGAAAGCTAACGGCTAGTTGGAAGAGAAATGGCTATAAATACCACTTCTAATGGTATTCATCCAACAACTTCAAGCAAACGATACATTCATCAGATATTGATATACTTACTATTGTTGTTGTAATTGTGCTTATATTGACAGTTTGAGTGTTTATACATTCAACACATACATGAGAGGTAAAAGAAAAGATACGATTGGATTCGGTGTTATTAGGATCAAGGATCCGGCATTGTTAGAATCGCAATCGATATCTAAGTGAGGTTTATCTAGTACCCATATAAAGCTAGAGTGGTTGATTCCTTGTCCAATAGAAAAGGAAAACGGTTTAACTTGGACCGACACAATGACAAGTACAAGCGGTAATATCTCGACCGATAGAAGAGAGATTGTACGGTTTAACTTGGACCGATAGAAGACAAGTTTGTAACGGTTATCCCTCGACCGATAGAAGAGAGGTACAAAGGTTGATCTTCATCCTATTGAAAAAGATACCGAGAGAGGGCGTAGGCTTCGTTAATAGCCAAACCTCTATAAATCCTTGTGTCGATTTATTTTCCGCACTTTACTTAAATCGTTTCCGCAACGTAAAAGAGTTTCACAACTCTATATCCAAATGGCGATATCGACCAATAGTCCAACAGCCATAATATCCAACAATGATAACCATCACATCACGTCAATACTTACATACCAATGAGATACTAAATAAGAATACTACCGATGTAATCTTACCGCCATAACTTTACGAAAATCCACGATTCGTATCCTTAACAATACAATAAGCTAATACCGAAATATCTGTACTATATCTCAAAAATTCCCAAGGTTCTCAAAACATCATCATAACTCACTGTTACGAAATTCACTAACTCTGTCCAACCCAATCCATCGGGTAACATCATCACATCTCAACACGATAATTGATTGTCCATCAAAGACAAATACCAAAGGAAATACGGAACATACCTCAAGATATGAAATGCCACGACGAAATCACGTCAGTCTAATCCAAGATCAGATCAACACAACATATGGACACGGTCCTAACACAAGACCTACAAATGCATACTCATATGACAACGTCAATATGCTCACATCAATAACAACAATGTATACTTATGGCAAACCCATAATATACATATGCACAATAACAACACATGGGTAATCCGATGATCCAGCGTTCACTGCCTAGATCCCAAGATGATCCCATCAGATCAACACGAGGTGGATAAACTCGTCCAAGTCCAATGCACACTAGCATAGATCCCAAGATGATCCCGTCAGATCAACACGAGGTGGACATACGACAACAATGCACAAATGCATATTAACAACAATACCCAAATGCATGACGACTACAATACACGAATGTATCACAACATGATCGACATGAAAGGACAAAAATGATTAGAGTACTTGACCCGAGTCCTTCGAGAGCAATCTCGATGTCTAAACCATCACGAACCATTATCTTCAATACTCGACGGTCCAAAATATAACGGATTGCAGATAATTCATATCTTCGTATTTATCACAATATATCCTCGATACCCAAGTATGCCAATAACAAATATAAATCATATATATTATGATTTAACTCCCAAAAATCGAAAAACCACATAAAATCCAAATCTCCAGAGTTCACAATTATAATCATCGCTGTACGAATTATAAACGAATGAAACTGAAACCATTCATTAAATATTATAAACTGTGCAAGTAATAACTTGCCTCGATACCGATGAAGCCGTTACCAATTCCATTGCCTTCGTCTAAGAACTCCTCAGCCCCGACCAAAGCAATCTACGAACATTCTCGAATACGACCACAAAGCATGGTTCTAATCACAGATCAATAATCTCAACCTATTACAATAATCGATAAACAACAAGTTCGATAACAATCAACAATCGATATAACCAATTCACAAACCTAACGTCTCAACAATATCTTGATTAACCACTAGTCCGAACAATCCAACTCAATTCATTGTGAACTCACAACTGTAATACAATTATGTACATTGTCTGTTGACATAGCGCACGTTAATCACTTAACGTAGCGTGCGCTAAGTCGCTTCCGTTAGCGTGCGCTAGCTAGTAACACTAGCGTGCGCTAATGACATGCAGTTGCATGCATTTCAGGTACCGATCAACATATGGCGATTACGAATACGAGTGTAAAGGAAATCATACTCCAAGATCAATCACAATCTTTCCAGATTCAATCTCGGTATCATACTCACATGATATATACCATTAATCAATCATCAATCAACATGACTTAATCCTAGATATGAACATTTCATCTTCGTATCTAAAACACCGATAATTCAACATACAATCGTCTTGCTATGGTATATTCATCAATAAGTTCTTCAAGAACACCAAGTGATTCGAAACTATGTTCATAATCATCAAAGCAACATAATCTAACATCCTTTAACATGTAAATAATCATTCGATTCATAATCCAAGTCGTATACATCCATTAAACCTCATATAACATCATCACATGATAGTCCAACATACTCCCTCCAGGTAATCATCCTTTAAAACGAAACACTAACAAAGGGATACGAAAATTACCTTGTAGACGAACCATGAAGAAGAACAATTGAAATCCATTCCAAGAATCATCAATAATCTTCAAGAACAAGGCTTTAATCCATGCTCTCCATCTTATTATTGTTAATAATGATCATCTCCCAGTGTTTGGAACCTCAAACTTCTCTTTAAGAACTTTCTCTATCGAAATAAGGGAAGGAATGGCCGAATGAACATAATTTAAATCTCTAATCATATATATATTGTAATACCTGGTTGTAATTCATTCATTATCATTCAGTAATCACCATTCAGTAATTGTCACTCAGTAATTTTCACTCAATAATAATCATTCATCATTCATATTCGATCATTGTTTTCACCATTCAGAGTAATTTGTATCGTGTATCAGTTATTATTCGTCTTTCTACCTGGTTGGAGGATCGAACCGTGGTTATCATCATTGTCATCTTCGCAGTGGGCTGTGTGTGAGGAGTAGCGCATGCTACGTACTCTCTTTAGCGCACGCTAATTGAGTACGGGTAGCGCACGCTACCTCTCAGCATTAGCGCACGCTAATGTGGTTCAGGCAGACAGTCCAGAAGGCACTGGACTGCAGTTGAGTTGTAGTAGCGCACGTTACGAATGGTAAGTAACGCGTGCTAGTAAGTTTGGATAGCGCACTCTATGCAATCAGTGTAGCGCGCGCTAAGGTCGAACAGGCAGAGTCCAGTGGGTACTGGACTGAAATGGAATAATTCATAGCGCACGCTACGAGCAGATCATAACGTGCACTAGTGGTAAGTGTACCGCACGCAGAGTTTTGGGTGTAGCGCACGCTATCACAAGCAGGTCAGAGGACAGGAGATTCTGGACTTCAGTTACTAGGCATCAGATATCAGCTAGTGCACGCTAACTTTTTGGGTTAACGCACGCTATCGGGAAGACATTAGCGCACGCTACCAAGTTCGTAGTGTACGCTAAAGAGGCAGCCAGAGCTCACTGGACTGTCTAGTTAAATCGCTAGCGCACGCTACATATCAGGTCATAGCGTGCGCTAAACTAGAACAGTATAAATTGGACAGTACAGTCCAGTTTCGTCATTTTTCATTTTCTCTTCATTCCTTCGACGGTTTTGGGCGATTTCGGATGTTTTGGAGAGATTTCTTCGAGCTGAATCCATCTATCATCATCTTTAAGCTTCTTAGTCAGATTAATCATCATTCCATCCCCTCCAATACATCAAATCAAGGTAAGCTCTTCTTGGATCTAGAATTTCGGATTTTGAGTATTTCCCTTCCGATCTCTTCGTGTAAGCTTGCTATTATGTTGGAATATGTTAGATATAGATTATCTACCTTGGATACATGTATTTCTATGGATTTATTGGTGTATATTTCGGATTTGATGAATGTTTGGAGAATTATTCAAGAACCCTTGATGTTTGACTTTGGTTTTTGGGGGTTTCCGATTATGGTTGTCGTAACCGTGAATCGTGGTTTCCTATTGGATTATTGATATCATTGAAGGTGTTTTGTTGGATTGAACTACTCATTTTGGAGTTTGGTTTCGATATATTTGGGATTGATTATAATCAAAGGATGAATGTTTACAATGTATTCATTTGAATGCCTCAATGAGTTTGGATATGGTTGTATCGACCTTTGAGTTGGTCGTAATTCATGCTTGATTCGTATATTGAGCATTTTTTGGTAATTATGTTATTCAAGGTTGTTCGAGCGACCGACATCTCATTGTAGGACGTTTGTTCGAGGAAGGACATTCTCCACCGGTGTTGAGTAAGTTAATTCTTACTCGGTTACAAAGATACTCATTCCTTTCGTTGTTGTGCATTCATAATCATAATTCATTCATAGTATAATAATCATGTTGAGACTTGTAATTATCAAACTAATCATTCAATTCATGAGGAACGACGATTCCAATCATTTCAATGAGCTACCATTCATTTCATTATTATCTCATCTCGGTGAGTCATTCTTGACCCTTGTCGAATTGTTATTCATTAATGTTCATTGGTCACTTTTGCTCTTGTGACCGTCTGGGTTCATATTGAGTGGCCGGGTGGGGATGTGTGAAATTTTTAGTCGGGCACATGATAGTCATGTGATCGGGTTCACCGACACAATGGACTGTGCACACGGTAACGTACCTATGTGAGACTAATTAGGTACAAGGGCGGGTGTGTCCGGATACTCATCTTGTGCACTTGCACATACCATTACGGGCGTACTATGATGCCTCTCTTCATCTTAATTTCATAATTAAGATATATCATGATTGTGTGTATTCAACTCTTGAGGATTGTTGTTCTGTGTAACTGACCCCGTTGGGGGATGTTGTTTTCAGGTCATGGCAAGGCTAAAACACAGGAAGAGAACGTTGACGGCGAGGAGTCCCAGTGATACTAGTAGGGGGCCCCAGTCCGCTTCAGTCATTCATGTTTTCTTCATTTTTATTTCCGCTGCAAATTTCCGTTTGCATATTCATTTTCATTTAGTGTTGTATATTTTATCTTCATATAAAATATACATGTATTCTATATTCCTTGGGCGTGTTGTACTTGAAACTCCTCATCGGAGTGATTAATGATATAATGTGGTTCGGTACTACAATTATATTATTTAATTCATTAACTTTTATTTATCTGGTGGGTCCCAGTTGGGGGTCCACGGCACTGTAATATCCGCCTAGTTTGGGGTGTTACAGAGTTGGTATCAGAGCGTGGTTTTGAATACTACCTTCCGAGTCATGTCTCATTGAAATCATCGTTCATCAGATTAGTATCATTGGACTTTCGCGTCACGTGTGACCTGTGCAAGAGCCAAGCCCCTCAGACCATAGAACAGTAAGATTTCTGACGCCATGGTATAATTTCTCGCAATAAGAATCACTCATTCATAGGGATGTCAACTTTATCTGTACCCGATCCTACCCGTCGGATAAACCCGAAATCGGGTCGGGTTTTGGCCAAACCCGAAATTTTATGGTCGGGTATGGGTATAGTATATTACCCGAATACCCGACCCGATTACCCGACCCGCGTACCCATTTGAATTATATAAATATATTATTATTATTATATATTATACATAAATATTATACTGTATTATAAATTATATATATTATTATATAAAATATTATATTTTAAATATTTATTATATTAAATTGAATTTATTAATTACATTATATGTATATATGATATATATTAAAAATATTTATATTCTTAAATATAGGGTATACGGGTACCCGAATACCCATCGGGTACCCGATTACCCGATGGGTAATACCCGAACCCGATCCGAATCAAATAGGATAGGGTATGGAGGAGGCATACCCGTACCCTACCCGACCCATTGACATCCCTACTCATTCATCATTCAACAGTTAACAATCCTCAATCATCATTTTCATTTTTGATCATATCGATCATGTTAACTCATTAATCACTCAGTTCATTTCATTGTTCAGTTGTTGATCGTAAGGATCGTGTCATTAATCTTGTTAACTTGTTCAAGATAATCATTTCAAGAATTTCATCAGATAATTATATCACTTCAGTTGATCATTCATGTAATCATCGTGTTAGAGAGCGTATGCTCATTGTCATCATTTCATAACGTAATCATAATACGGTATTCATGCGAGATCTATAACTATCATATGACTTTCCTATTTCAGTATGGAGAGAGCAGGCAGAGGACGCGGGGGAAGAGGCTGCGGTGCGGGCCGAAACCCGAGAGCTCGTGTGAATACACGCGAGGAACAATGCTAATTCATCGAGCAGCGACGCTGCCACTCATTTGTAACACCCCAAACTAGGCAGATATTACAGTGCCGTGGACCCCCGACTGGGACCCACCAGGCGAATGAAAAAGGATGAATTACACGGGGTAAATGTAGTACCGAACCACATTACAACATCAATTACTCCGATTAGGAGTTTCATACAATACACCCAGGATAAAATAGAATACATGTGTATCTTATGTGACGATAAAATACACAACACTGAATGAAACGAGTATTCAAACGGAATGTCTGCAGCGGAATAAATAAAAGAAACATAAATGACTGAATAAATGACTGAACAGACTGGGGCCCCCTTCTAGTATCATTGGGACTCCTCGCCGTCAACGTGCTCTCCCTGTACCTTTACCTTGCCATGACCTGAGAAACAAATATCCCCAAACGGGGTCAGTTATACAGAACAACAATCCTCAAGGGTTGAACATACACAATCATGATTATATAAGAAGTTATGAAATATCCTGTCGAAACATACGCAATCAAACATGCTATATGAATCAACTAACAGTACGGCTCAAAGGGTGGCGCCACACTACGCCCGGGATGGAAATGTGTCCGTGCACAAGCCACCAACGAGTATCGATCGAATACCCGCGTGGTCTTGTACCTAATCAGTCTCACGAAGCAATCGACTCGTGTGCACAGTCCAATGTGAGGCCAACAACCAACACACGACATAAATGTGCCCGACATGAAAATCCTACACATACCAACCGGCACGCCAGTATGACCCGGAATGCCACGATACAACAAAAGTGACATCGGAAACGAATAATGACTCACCGAGATAAAATGATAGTGAAATGAATGATAGCTCAACAAAATGATTGGAACCGTCGTTCCTTGTGACTGAAGTGATTAATTGACAATGACAAGTTTTACTACGGTTAACACAATGATGAATGAGTTACGATTATGAATGAACAACAACAAAAGGAAATGAATATCCTTATAACTGAGTAAGAATCAACTTACTCGATACCGGTGACAATTATCCTTCCACGAACAACGTCCTAATTGATGTATCGGTCGCTCGAACAACCTTGAATTATACAATATCCAACAACTCGTTCAATATACGAATCAAACACGACTATAACGAACTCAAAACGTCGATACGATTAAACTAAGTTCATTGGGGCATTATATCGAACACGTTGCGTCCAAACTCCGATTGTTTACAACTAAACCTCAACAATATCAACCTCAAATCCCCAAGAAGTGTTTCAAACCAACAAAACATCTCCAATACGATCAATAATCCATTATGAATATCCAAAATCGTGATTATAACGACAATTAATCGAAAACCCCCAACTTCAACTCGATATACAAAGTGTTCTTGAATAATCCCTCAATAATCCAATGAATCCTTATACAAACTCATAATCATATACATATCCCTTCATATAACATGATTATAACGTCCAAAATATCATATCTCAACACAAAATCGAAGTCCAAGGTTTCGAAGAAATTACCTCTTGAATATCCAATCACTTCGATCCGAAGAACACGAGTTTAATCGAGTATCCAAGCTTCCCAAATGATTGAAGGTGATGAAAAATACACACTCAAATGATAATTGATGAAGAAAACTCTCCCTCAAGCTTATCTCTCGTAAGAAGGTGGAAAAGATGGAAAAATGAGCTGAAATGCTCAAAAAACCAATTTATAGGGGTTGACTACCCTGCCGGACACGGCCCGTGCCGATCGGCACGGTCGTGTCGCACAGCTGGCCGACAGGGACTCGACCGTGTCCTGCTTGACACGGTCGCGGCGCGGAGGGCCTTCCGACAGTGACCCGTCCGACAGCGACTCGGCATGACTCGACCGTTTGAACCATTGGAAAGCTAACTCGATGCTCTATAATATTGCAAAGATTTAGAATTTTTGGAGTTACCAAAAATTAATGGTGATCTAACAAAGTCGAACTCATATGAGGAAAGTTGAAACAATGAACAATAATGATACACAATTCGAAGTTTTTTCCGAACGGTGAACACGGTGAACGAACATGATTGATGAATGATTATAATTGAGTGAAAATACACTGAGTGACAATTACAGACTGATAATTACTGAATGAAAATGAATGAATTACAACCGGGTATTACATACTCCCCCCCTTAAAAAGAGTTTCGTCCCCGAAACTAAGGGTCAAACAACTCGGGATAACTCTCCCGCATATTCTCCTCGGTTTCCCAAGTGGCCTCTTCGACTCCGTGTCTAGACCACTGAATCTTGACCAAAGGGATCGTCTTGTTCCTCAACTGTTTGATTCGCCGCTCTAACACTCGTACAGGACGCTCCTCGTACGAATGATCATCTGCGATCTCGATTTCGTCGAACTGAAGTATGTGACTCGGGTCGGCAACATACTTCCGCAACTGAGAGACATGAAACACATTATGAATTCGGCTCAACGCCGGAGGTAACGCCAATCGATAAGCTAACTCGCCTACTCGATCCAAAATTTCAAACGGTCCAATGAATCTCGGACTCAACTTCCCCCGTTTTCCGAAACGGAAAATACCTCGACTCGGGGATACCTTGACCAAAACATGGTCACCCGTCTCGAACTCTAGTGGTCGACGACGATTATCTGCATATGATTTCTGTCGACTCTGAGCTGTCAACATACGACTCTTGATCAAAGCTACCTTCTCTCGGGCGGCTATAAGCATATCGGGTTCGGTGCCGATTGATTCTGACAAGTCATCCCAACACAAGGGAGATCGACAACGACGACCGTACAAGGCCTCGTAAGGTGCCATCTTAATGGAGGCATGCCAACTATTATTATACGTGAACTCGATCAGTGGTAGTTGGGCTTCCCAATCGTCCTTCCAATCGAGGACGCATGCCCTCAACATGTCCTCTAATGTCTGTATAGTCCTCTCTGATTGTCCGTCGGACTGAGGATGAAAGGCGGTACTGAGATTGAGCTGAGTTCCCATAGCACGATGAACTGATTTCCAACATGAGACACGAATCGTCCGTCACGATCAGAAACGATACTCTTAGGGGCACCGTGAAGTCTCACTATCTCCTTGATGAACAACTGGGCCAGTCTCTTGGGACTCCACAAATCCTTGATTTCAAGGAATTGAGCTAAATTAGTAAAGCAGTCCGCGATCGCTCAGATCATATTCATGCCACGACGACTCGTCGGAAATTCGTGATGAATTCCATAGAAATGTCTTCCCACTTCCATTCTGGAATAGGGAGCGGTATCATCATACTCGCCGGTCGCTGATGTTCCATCTTGACTTGTTGACAGGTTAAGCATCTCGAAACAAATTCTGTGACTTCTCGCTTCATATTACTCCACCAGTAATTTTGTTTCAAGTCCTTGTACATCTTGCTGGACCCCGGATGAACAGAATAAGGGGTAGCATGAGCTTCTCTCAAAATCGAGTTTTTCAACTCGTCATTCGCCGGTACGCACAACCGATTCTCAAATCTCAAGAGTCCATCCTCGTGGACCTCAAATCCAGGGGCTTTCCCCTGTACCACATCCTTGCGGATGATCAACAAAATGAATCTGAACCCTGATTCTCCCTGATTTCCTTCTCAAGTGATGATGAAATCTCTAACATACAAGCTGTCCCTGAACTCGCTGAAGCCAGACCTCGATCTCGGGTCGAAGGAATTCCTGCTGAAGCTCCTTCTGAACTGTTAAACAAGTAAGCATCTGCTCCTGCACGGACTTACGACTCAAGGCGTCGGCGACAACGTTCGCCTTACCCGGGTGGTAAAGGATCTCAATATCATAATCCTTGATTAGTTCTAACCACCGCCTCTGTCGCATATTTAACTCCTTCTGAGTAAATATATACTTTAAACTTTTATGATCGGTGAATATCTGACAAGTGACGCCATAAAGGTAACGACGCCAAATTCCCAACGCGAAAACCACGGCTGCTAGCTCCAGGTCATGGGTTGGATAATTGACCAACTAATCCGAGGAAACATCGGATTTACTTAATATCTTTCGGTGGTTGCCAATCTCGGATAGTCTCCGTCTTCTGAGGGTCGACACGAACTCTGTCAGATGAAGTTACATGCCCGAGAAAGTCATTTCGGACCTCCAGAACTCACATTTGGAAAACTTTCCATAAAGTTGCTCTCGTCTCAACACGTCGAGAACCTGATAAAGATGAACCTCGTGTTCCTCTCGGCTACGAGAATAAATCCAAATGTCGTCGATGAAGACAACAACAAACTGATCCAAAAAGTCGATGAAAACCCGATTCATTAACTCTATGAATACCGCAGGTGCAATAGTTAGCCCGAACGGCATAACTACGAACTCATAATGACCATAGCGTGTACGAAATGCTGTCCTCGCGATATCCGACTCTCGAATCCGCAACTGGTGATATCCAGATCTTAAGTCGATCCAGAAAATATCGAGGCTCCCTGAAGTTGATCTAAAAGATCATCAATACAGGTAAGGGATACTACTCGATCGTCACCTGTTCAACTCACAGTAATTAATACACACACGAGACGAGCCATCCTTCTCCTTGACAGATCACACCGGGTGCTCCTCACGGACGCAATCGGTCGGAGATAACCTTTCTCGAACCATTCCTCAAGTTGAATCTTCAACTCCCGCATTCAGTCGGGGCCATCCGATACGATGCCTTCGATAAAGGGGACGACTGGCTCCAACTCACTCCTGAATTCCCCTACTCTATGTGAAGGCAACCAGATAACTCGTCTGGAAATACATCGTCAATCGATGACAATGATACCACGAATGTTTGAACATTTCGATTGCCCTAGAATGGTCAATCGATAAAAAGAGATACCAATAATGATTGAACAATTCGATTGCCTTAGAAAGGCCAATCGATGAAGATGATACAATGAATGTTTGAATAACTCGATTGCCTTTGAAAGGCCAATCGATGAAAATAATACAATGAATGATTGAATGACTCGATTGCCTTAGAAAGGCCAATCGATGAGAATGATACAATGAATGATTGAATAACTCGATTGCCCTAGAAAGGCCAATCGATGAAAATGATACAAAGAATGATTGAATAACTCGATTGCCTTAGAAAGGCCAATCGATGAGAATGATACAATGAATGATTGAATAACTCGATTGCCCTAGAAAGGCCAATCGATGAAAATGATACAAAGAATGATTGAATAACTCAATTGCCTTAGAAAGGCCAATCGATGAGAATGATACAATGAATGATTGAATAGTTCGATTGCGGAATTTCTCTGCTTCCGCCATAATAAAATTTCTACTGGAACAACGGGGATTACTTCCCTGAAGCACACATTCGACAACCAACGACGGAAAGATAGCGACCAAACGCTAACAAACACTGAGGATAGTATCAAGACGGTTAAACCAACTAATACCGAAAATTACATCGTCCTAAGATAAGTTCACCACGATTAGATCCATCAACTAATCGCGGTCATTAAGCTTAATTCGGTATGATTCCGAAAATTCTTCCATCGTCAGGTAGACCGATGGTATGAGGTCCACAAGCAGTAGGACTATCCCGAAATAAGTCTATTCAAGCATGATTCAAAAATGAATGAATGCGGTGTACCAGCATCAAAAGGTACACACAAGTTGAAATAAAATTACGAGTATACCTGAAATCATTCGGGCCACCGGATCGTCGATCCTCCTCATCATATGAATCTGGGACTTGCCGGCCCCCGAACCGGACGCTCCCGTCTGATAAATACGAGCTCCAACTCTATTTGCTTCCAGTGTCTTAAACGACGTTGACAAAGCAGTCTGATTCTGAAAGGCTGATTGCTTCAGAGCCTGAGATGCCGCCGGAGCCGACTTGGAGTCCCTTCGGCAAAAACGGGCCTTATGCCCGAAATTCCCACAATTATAGCACGTGATAGACGGTTTCAGACACTCAGTGCTGAAATGACCCGGCGTTCCACAATTGAAACAGGTGATGGCCGAACTGGCCGCTCGGGAATGAGATCCCGCACGATTATGCGCCGTAGGAGGTCGCTCAGAAACGATAGGACTCACACGAGGCTTCTTGAAGGTTGACTGACCGCCTTCGGATTGATTACGCTTCGTTGATTTCTTGCTGACAAATGAAGGTTGTTGTTCCGCACTTTCCTTAGCAGCTGGCTCATACGGGAGAGTTCTCTCGATTAATCCGGTCAGAGTGGTGCAATGATGATTGAGCAACTGCACATGGGTCATCATGGCCTGCATAAAAGTGAGTGGATCAACCCGAACATCTTCTGATCGAGCCGAGTCCTGGGCACGATTTCCCGGCAGTGAGTGATTATTTCTCGGGTTTCGGTCCGCACCGCGGCCTCTCCCCATGCATCCCCTGACAGCTCTCTCCATACTGAAGTAGGAATGTCGCATAATGATTATATTTCCCGCATGATTAACACGTTATGATTATGTCATGAGATGATGAAAATGAGTATACATGCTCTAACTTAGTGATTATATGAATGATTTACTGAAGTTACATGATTATCTGATGAAATTCTTGAAATGATTATTTTGAATAACTTAACAAGATTGATAATATGATCATCCAGATTGACAACTGAATAATGAAATGAATTGAGTAATTAATGAGTTAACATGATCGTCCTGATTATTAACTGAGTAATGAAATGAATTAAGTGATTGATGAGTTAACATGATCGTCCTAATCACAATGAATGATGATGTTTGAGGATTGTAAATTGATGAATGATGAATGAATGACTATTGCCAGAAATTATACCATGGCGTTAGAAATCTTACAGTTCTTTCGGTCTGATTGGCTCGGCATTTGCACAGGTCACACGTGACGCGAAAGTCCAATGATACTAGTCTGATGACGATGATTTCAAATGAGACATGACTCGGAAGGTAGTATTCAAAACCACGCTCCGATACCAACTCTGTAACACCCCAAACTAGGCAGATATTACAGTGCCGTGGACCCCCGACTGGGACCCACCAGGCGAATGAAAAAGGATGAATTACACGGGGTAAATGTAGTACCGAACCGCATTACAACATCAATTACTCCGATTAGGAGTTTCATACAATACACCCAGGATAAAATAGAATACATGTGTATCTTATGTGACGATAAAATACACAACACTGAATGAAACGAGTATTCAAACGGAATGTCTGCAGCGGAATAAATAAAAGAAACATAAATGACTGAATAAATGACTGAACAGACTGGGGCCCCCTTCTAGTATCATTGGGACTCCTCGCCGTCAACATGCTCTCCCTGTACCTTTGCCTTGCCATGACCTGAGAAACAAATATCCCCAAACGGGTTCAGTTATACAGAACAACAATCCTCAAGGGTTGAACATACACAATCATGATTATATAAGAAGTTATGAAATATCCTGTCGAAACATACGCAATCAAACATGCTATATGAATCAACTAACAGTACGGCTCAAAGGGTGGCGCCACACTACGCCCGGGATGGAAATGTGTCCGTGCACAAGCCACCAACGAGTATCGATCAAATACCCGCGTGGTCTTGTACCTAATCAGTCTCACGAAGCAATCGACTCGTGTGCACAGTCCAATGTGAGGCCAACAACCAACACACGACATAAATGTGCCCGACATGAAAATCCTACACATACCAACCGGCACGCCAGTATGACCCGGAATGCCACGATACAACAAAAGTGACATCGGAAACGAATAATGACTCACCGAGATAAAATGACAGTGAAATGAATGATAGCTCAACAAAATGATTGGAACCGTCGTTCCTTGTGACTGAAGTGATTAATTGACAATGACAAGTTTTACTACGGTTAACACAATGATGAATGAGTTACGATTATGAATGAACAACAACAAAAGGAAATGAATATCCTTATAACTGAGTAAGAATCAACTTACTCGATACCGGTGACAATTATCCTTCCACGAACAACGTCCTAATTGATGTATCGGTCGCTCGAACAACCTTGAATTATACAATATCCAACAACTCGTTCAATATACGAATCAAACACGACTATAACGAACTCAAAACGTCGATACGATTAAACTAAGTTCATTGGGGCATTATATCGAACACGTTGCGTCCAAACTTCGATTTTTTACAACTAAACCTCAACAATATCAACCTCAAATCCCCAAGAAGTGTTTCAAACCAACAAAACATCTCCAATACAATCAATAATCCATTATGAATATCCAAAATCGTGATTATAACGACAATTAATCGAAAACCCCCAACTTCAACTCGATATACAAAGTGTTCTTGAATAATCCCTCAATAATCCAATGAATCCTTATACAAACTCATAATCATATACATATCCCTTCATATAATATGATTATAACGTCCAAAATATCATATCTCAACACAAAATCGAAGTCCAAGGTTTCGAAGAAATTACCTCTTGAATATCCAATCACTTCGATCCGAAGAACACGAGTTTAATCGAGTATCCAAGCTTCCCAAATGATTGAAGGTGATGAAAAATACACACTCAAATGATAATTGATGAAGAAAACTCTCCCTCAAGCTTATCTCTCGTAAGAAGGTGGAAAAGATGGAAAAAATGAGTGAAATGCTCAAAAACCAATTTATAGGGTTGACTACCTGCCGACACGGCCCGTGCCCGATCGGCACGGTCGTGTCGCTGCAGTGGCCAGTGTACTCGACCGTGTCCTGCTTTACACGGTCGCGGCGCGGAGGGCCTTCCGACAGTGACCCGTCCGACAGCGACTCGGCATGACTCGACCGTTTGAACCATTGGAAAGCTAACTCGATGCTCTATAATATTGCAAAGATTTAGAATTTTTGGAGTTACCAAAAATTAATGGTGATCTAACAAAGTCGAACTCATATGAGGAAAGTTGAAACAATGAACAATAATGATACACAATTCGAAGTTTTTTCCGAACGGTGAACACGGTGAACGAACATGATTGATGAATGATTATAATTGAGTGAAAATACACTGAGTGACAATTACAGACTGATAATTACTGAATGAAAATGAATGAATTACAACCGGGTATTACATCATTCACCCGGAAATGATCATTCACTATCACGGAGTCGTACCCGGGACACAGCTCAATCAGAAGGTGTTCGGGTTGATCCACTCGCTTTTATGCAGGGCATGATGGCCCAGATGACTCAGATGGCACGCCTCATGGAGACGATGCAGAACTCAACCGCTCAGAATCAACAGGCTCCCCCGCTGCCACCTCAGGGGCAAGAGAGGGGTGTGAGCAGTATTATTGGCGACATATCTCGCCAAAGACCACCTACTTTTGAGGGCTCATTTGAGCCGGCGGATATTGTTCACTGGCTTGAGCATTTCGAGAAGTTGTTTGCTATGGTGGAGTGTCCCGAAGGGCACAAAGTTGCAGTCGCGGCTTACTATTTGGGTAAGAGCGCTCACTCTTGGTGGTTATCGTTTAAGCCTACTGACGGATCTTGTACTTGGGATCAATTCAAGACTCTCATGATGGAGAGGTATTATCCGGCCCCACTCAGAGAGGCCAAGTTATCAGAATTACTCATTCCCGACCCCTCAGCGGACGATGATGTTCCCGCCATCGCCGAGAAATTTCAGGAGCTACTTCATTTCGCCTCATCTATTAATCACTCAGAGGCGGACAAGATCAAGTATTTCAGCAAGAGGTTGAAACCTCGTATGCGGATGCAGTTGCTTAACCACAATTGCACCACCCAGGCCGAATTCATCGAGAAAGCACTTACTTATGAGCTTACTGCTAAGGAGATTGCTAAGCAGCAACCATCATCTGCTAGCAAGAAGTCTAAGAATTGTAATCAGTCTGAAGGCAGTCACGCAACCCTCAAGAAGCCTCGTGCGGGCTCTACTTTTTCTGAGCGACCTCCTATGGCACCGAAACCCACGGAATCTCAGTCCCGAGCGGCCAGTTCGGCCATCACCTGTTTCAACTATGGAGAACTGGGTCATTTCAGCACTAAGTGTCCGAGGCAGACTATCACGTGCAACAACTGTGGAATTGCTGGGCATAAGGCCCGTTTTTTCCGAAGAGACTCCAAACCTACTCCGGCGTCATCTAAGGCCCCGAAGCAGTCAGCTGTTCATAATCAGGCCACTCAGTCTGCGTCGTTTAAGACGACAGGAGCAAACAAAGGTGGGGCCAAAAGCTATCAGACGGGAGCATCCGATTCGGGGGCCGGCAAGCCCCGAATTTATGAGATGAAGAAGACCGACGGCCCGGAGGCCCGGATGATCTCAGGTACACTCGAAATTCTATCTCAATCTGTGTGTACCCTTTTTGATACTGGTGCATCGCATTCATTCATTTCCGAGTCGTGTTTGAGTAGATTACGTCTGGATAGTGCTACATTGTGAACCTTATATCATTGGTCTACCTGACGGTAGAAGAATTATCGGAGATCGTGAGATTAAGGATTGTCTGATTAAGCTTCATGGTCGTGATTGGTTAGCAGACCTAATCGTGGTGGATTTACCGAGAGACGACGTTATCTTGGGTATTGATTAGATGGATCGTCACGATGCCATCATTAGTGTCCGCAAGCGTATGGTCACTATCATTTCAGACGATGGAGTCGAATGTGTTTTTCGGGGAGGTAATCCCAGGTGTTCCGGTAGAGTTATTAATATGATGAAAGCAGTGAAATTACTCAGTCAGGGGTGTGTTGGTTATTAGTGCTATATGACCAAGACCGAGAAATCATCAATAATGTTGGAGGATATTCCGGTAGTAAGAGAATATGCCGACTTATTTCCAGACGAGTTACCTGGTTTGCCTCTACAGAGAGATGTGGAATTCACGATTGAGTTGGAGCCTGGTACGTCTCTAATATCGAAGGCACCGTATCGGATAGACCCGACCGAAATGCAGGAGTTGAAGAATCAACTGGAGGAATTGTTCGAGAAAGGTTATATCTGACCGAGTGCGTCCCCGTGGGGAGAACCAGTGTTATTTGTCAAGAAGAAGGATGGTTCATTTCGTTTGTGTATTGATTATCGGGAGTTGAATAGGGTGACGATCAAGAATAAATATCCTCTACCCCGTATTGATGATCTTTTGGATCAACTTCAAGGAGCTTCAGTATTTTCCAAGATCGACTTAAGATCTGGATATCATCAGTTGCGGATTCGAGAGTCGAATATTGCAAGGACGGCGTTTCGAACACGCTATGGTCATTATGAGTTTGTGTTAATGCCATTTGGGTTAACTAATGCACCTGCGATATTCATGGAATTAATGAATCGAGTTTTCATCGACTATTTGGATCAGTTCGTGGTTGTCTTCATTGATGACATTTTGATTTATTCTCGTGACCGGGAGGAGCACGAATTTCACCTTCATCAGGTTCTTGACGTGTTGAGACGAGAGCAGCTCTATGGAAAGTTTTCCAAATGTGAGTTCTGGATGTCCGAAGTGACGTTTCTCGGACATGTAATTTCATCAGACGGAGTTCGTGTCGACCCTCAGAAGACGGAGGCTATCCAATATTGGCTACCTATGAAAAATGTCAAGGAAATCCGAAGCTTTCTCGGATTAGCTGGTTATTATCGACGATTTGTGGAAGGATTTTCTAAAATCGCTCAACCTATGACGAACCTTTTGCGGAAGGATAAGAAATACACGTGGTCCGATGCGTGTCAACAGAGTTTCGAGGAACTCAAGAGCCGGTTAATTTCAGTGCCTGTTCTTTCTTTACCACAAGGAACGGAAGGACGGGTCCACACGCTGAAAGCATCTGACTAGGATAAGACCTGTCCGATGCGCTACTCATAGTTGACTCGTTTGTCTGTATGCTCCGAAGACGGGTCCACACGCTGAAAGCATCTGACTAGGATAAGATTCCCTTTGACCGATCTACAATTAGCGTGCGTTAAGCCTCATGCTTAGCGTGCGCTAATCCTTCGTAGCAAACATCCGTTAACCTTATCGGAACATGCGCCGAAAGTAGCCGGGTCCACACGTAGATTCCCTCTGATCTGTTCTGCACTAGCGTGCGCTATCCTTTGCCTTTAGCGTGGCTAAACCTGCACGATAGCGTGCCCTATTCTTGAATATTAGCGTGCGCTAATAAGGCTATACTTAGCCATTTTCAGCTATCCTTGTCCAACATCTCAACATATTAGATACGTATACACGACATACTGAATACACATACTCCTTCCAATAATATTCTCATATGATACACACTATCCTCAAATGCAATTGTCGACCAAGTACGACAATTATACCAATACAAATGTCTCAGTCCTTCAATTGTTTTATCAATACTGTACAGATTCCACGCTGTCAACATAACTCGGATAAAATAACGTTAAACAATAGTAGTAGAAATTCCGGATATTACATACAACACCACTTAAAATAAGTTTCATCCTCGAAACTTGTAATCCGTCATAGACAAAACAAACGAACCGTTCAACCAAAATATTCCGAAACCATCACGACAACGATCAATCATCATCATTAACGAATAACCAAAACAGTACACTTACATATGCGCCAAGTTGACAATATCCTGAGATACTAGCAAGTGACTTCACTGTAAAGCATCAACACGCTTACAATCACAATTCCATGAGTCTTAACAAAATATATCATCTTTGAATGAAATAATCTATCCGTGTCACATCCTGTCTGCCTGATCGCACAATCAAGTCCCAATTATGATACAATCAATAATGCACGATACATTTGAGAAATAACTGCCCAACACGACGACACAAATCCCGAAACATCGACACAAAATTCGAACGCTCATACGATCATTAACAATGATCAACCAATAACCAAGAATATCATCAACGTGATAAACTCCAATATGACCAACCAGAGGTCAAAACACAATCGAGAATATCATCAACGTGATAAACTTCAATGCTACCGACGAAGGATCACCAAGAACCGAGAATACCATCGCATGGTAAGCTCCAATATGATCAATACAGAACCACAGAAACCGATGTACGAAAGAACAAAATTCTCAAAATGTTAAACAAATCACATACAGTGGATCTCAACGAAACACAACCGACTGGTGAACATACCCCTCGGCATACTAACAACCAATCGCAAATAGGCGAACATACCAAATCATATATGGAGTGGGAATGACCAATCAATATCCAAAACAATCATCCTGGGGTCACCACCCTCAATTCTACACTTACTAAGGAATCATTCAAAAATCACTATGGTAAAATCATACTACTACCATACCAATGGAATCACATAGCATATGTGTCCTGGTTTCACAAAATCCAAAGTTCCAAAATCATATTCTGTACCCGAATCTACAATACGCAGCATATTCTTCTTATTCGATCAATCAACCGATCATTCCTGGATAACCAAACTACCATACTGAAGTTCGAATCTCTATTCATCGTTCCATACTGATGTGCGTGAGTCACACTCATAACTTCACCATGATATGCACTATGCAGTAAATGCGTATGTATATCAGTCACGTTTTCAAAACCAGTTTGAAATCATGTAATCTTGGCAGGAAGACAAATTTGCGAAAGTTCTTTCAAGAATTTCAAAACTCAAAACATAAATTTTCATAAGATCACGAAATCAATTTCCGAAAAATCAAATCGGCTTGCTTACGTCAAGTTCTCGATGACAATTCTTTTTTAATACAAACGAAAAATGAAATTATGCAAATGATTGACCACATCTATACTCCTGTATACCAATTCAGCTCGGCACCAAATCCACTAACATTCCATCGAAAAACCACACGATAGAATTCCAAAATCTTAATGTATAAATTCCGATAAAAACTCCTTTTTCCACATATGGCTCGCAACGTCGACCTATATCCCATCCTGGATCACCTCAACTATGCTATGACAAAATATTGAATAATCAACAAATCAAACACAGCGAAAGACTACCTGAGAAGTCTCATTTGAACAAGTAAACCAAAACCCCGAAAGGCAGTAATAAAATAAATAAACGATTGGTAAAGTGTTTTACAAATCTCGGGAGTTCTAGAAAACAGAAAAGCCTTTTGAAACATTAGGGTCTGAGCCCGTATCTCGTTCCGCATTACAAGAAGTTAAAAAGTAGAAAACCCTTTTGGACCCCAAGTCCTGAGTTATAAAACTATTTCAAAATCGATTGGGTCTCGGCCCAAAATCATTTTCCGTAAAACATCCGTAAAACATTCATTTTGAAAAGTATCATTTTCAAATGCTCAAAAAAAGTTTCATATATCTCAAAATGGACTAACATGACTACATGTTCTTCTCAACAATCCACAGTCCTCCTCCCGAATACACAACTCCGTTTCCAAAATTTAACCGACATATTGATTTCCAAAATCATAACTTCTCAAGATCATCAATCATGTCCCAACTCTGTCACCTTATACTGTAACGCATAATACTCTGCTGAATCTCAAAGCATATCAACTTAGAACGGCAATAAATCTCAATGCAATTCGAGAATCCAAATACTTATAGATCGTGAAGCCGACGATTCCCCGTGATACTGGCACATGTCTCAATTCTAGAAAATACTCGACATAGACATTTACAAAACACACATTTTGCAAACTCAGTTCAACTCGAGAACACAACACATCTCTATCCGAAGAAACACGTTAGTATCATTTGGAAAAGTTTTCAACAACCCCAGTACCACACTGGTACATCATATAACACACAAGCGCAAGTGAACAACAAAAATCTAGGGCTCTAGTATTAGTCAAATCAACAACTCGAATGACGCGACAAAAACACGACCCAACTCGACCCGACTGTCTAGGTTTTCACAACCTACGCTCTGATACCATATTCTGTAACACCCCCAAATCCGACCGGGAAAATTACAGCGCCGTGGGCCCCGAGATAGAACCCACAAGGCTAAGAGATATTTTCGCAAATATTTACAAACGCCTAAGAGGCTAACGACGGTACTATTTTTTAAAAACATTTGAAGATTTAATAAAATTCGTTTATCAAAATTGTCGTAAAAATCTCATTTGAAACCACAAGGCCCGAAATGCCAAAACTCAATAGTTTAAAAAAACATACGTTAAGCTATCGCTTACACATACCAACAAAATAGTTTAGAAAACGATTGTCAAAGTAACCTAAGTTACCAGATACCAAAAGGAATTTAAAAATACTCACGCAGCGGAAAAAGACAAACAATTAAAATACTCTAGCAGCGGATAACAAGAACTGATCAAGAAACTCAATACACAAATACATGCCCTAGCCAGTATCCTCCGGGAAGCTCATCTCTCCACGACCGCTACAAGCTTGATATTCCAAGAACCTAAAAAGAAAGCCCACGACGGGGTCAGTCATAATATCCAACAATGATAACCATCACATCACGTCAATAATTACATACCAATGAGATACTAAGTAAGAATACTACCGATGTAATCTTACCGCCATAACTTTACGAAAATCCACGATTCGTATCCTTAACAATACAATAAGATAATACCAAAATATCTGTACTATATCTCAACAATGCCCAAGGTTCTCAAAACATCATCATAACTCACTGTTACAAAATTCACTAACTCTGTCCAACCCAATCCATCGAGTAACATCATCACATCTCAACACGATAATCGATTGTCCATCAAAGACAAATACCAAAGGAAATATGGAACATATCTCAAGATATGAAATGCCACGACGAATCACGTCAGTCTAATCCAAGATCAGATCAACACAACATACGAACACGGTCCTAAAACAAGACCTACAAATGAATACTCATATGACAACGTCAATATGCTCACATCAATAACAACAATGTATACTTATGGCAAACCCATAATATACATATGCACAATAACAACACATGGGTAATCCGATGATCCAGCGTTCACTGCCTAGATCCAAGATGATCCCGTCATATCAACACGAGATGGATAAACCCGTCCAATGATCTAGCGCACGCTAGCATAGATCCCAAGATGATCCCGTCAGATCAACATGAGGTGGACATACGAAAATAATGCACAAATGAATATTAACAACAATACACCAATGCATGACGACAACAATACACAAATGTATCACAACATGATCGACACGAAGGACAAAAATGATTGGAGTACTTGCCCCGAGTCCTTCGAGAGCAATCTCGATGTCTAAACCATCACGAACCATTATCATCAATACTCGACGGTCTAAAATATCACGGATTGCAGATAATTCATATCTTCCTCTTTATCACAACGTATCCTCGATACCCAAGTATACCAATCACAAATATAAATCATATACATTGTGATTTAACTCCCAAAAATCGGAAAACCACATAAAATCCAAATCTCCAGAGTTCACAATTATAATCATCGCTATACGAATTATAAATGAATGAAACTGAAACCATTCATTAATTATTATGAACTATGCAAGTAATAACTTGCCTCGATACCGATGCCGATACCAACTCCATTGCCTTCGTCTACGAACTCCTCAGCCCCGACCAAAGTAATCTACGAACATTCTCGAATACGACCGCAAAACATGGTTCTAATCACCGATCAATAATCTCAACCTATTACAATAGTCGATAAACAACAAGTTCGATAACAATCAAAAATCGATATAACCAATTCACAAACCTAACGGCTCAACAATATCTCGATTAACCACTAGTCCGAACAATCCAACTCAATCCATTACGAACTCATAACTGTAATACAATTATGTACACTGTCTGTTGACATATCGCACGTTAATCACATAATGTAGCGTGCGCTAAGTCGCTTCCGTTAGTGTGCGCTAGCCAGTAACACTAGTGTGCGCTAATGACATGCAGTTGCATGCATTTCATGTAGCAATCAACGTATGGCGATTACGAATACGAGTGTAAAGGAAATCATACTCCAAGATGAATCACAATCTTTCCAGATTCAATCTCGGTATCATACTCACATGATATATACCATTAATCAATCATCAATCAACATGACCTAATCCTAGATATGAACATTTCATCTTCGTATCTAAAACACCGATAATTCAACATACAATCGTCTTGCTATGGTATATTCATCAATAAGTTCTTCAAGAACACCAAGTGATTCGAAACCATGTTCATAATCATCAAAGCAACATAATCTAACATCCATTAACATGTAAATAATCATCCGATTCATAATCCAAGTCATATACATCCATTAAACCTCATATAACATCATCACATGATAATCCAAACACTAACAAAGGGATACGAAAATTACCTTGTAGACGAACCATGAAGAAGAACAATCGAACTCCATTCCAAGAATCATCAATAATCTTCAAGAACAAGGCTTTAATCCATGCTCTCCATCTTATTATTGTTTAGAATGATCATCTCTCAGTGTTTGGAACCTCAAACTTCTCTCTAAGAACTCTCTCTATTGAAATAAGGGAAGGAATGGCCCAATGAACATAATTTACATCTGCAATCATATATATACTAACTGTTATTAGCGTGCGCTACCTTCACAAAATAGCGTGCGCTATCGCAGTCCAGAGGCTACTGCCTTACTTCGTACAATGATTTACGTACGCAATGCCCATACAATAGCGTATGTAAATGCCTCTATTTAGCGTACGCAAGTGTCCGACCATAGCATGCACTACTCATAGTTGACTCGTTTGTCTGTATGCTCCGAAGACGGGTCCACATGCCAAAAACATCTGACAAGGATAAGATTCCCTTTGACCGATCTACAATTAGCGTGCGTTAAGCCTCATGCTTAGCGTGCGCTAATCCTTCATAGAAAACATCTGTTGACCTTATCGGAACATGCGACGAAAGTAGCCGGGTCCACACGTAGATTCCCTCTGATCTGTTCTGCACTAGCGTGCGCTATCCTTTGCCTTTAGCGTGCGCTAAACTTGCACGATGGCGTGCGCTATTCTTGAATATTAGCGTGCGCTAATAACGCTATACTTAGCCATTTTCAGCTATTATTATCCAACGCTCAACATACTAGATACATATACACGACATACTGAATACGCATACTCCTTCCAATAATATTCTCATATGATACACACTATCCCCAAATGCAATTGTCGACCAAGTATGATAATTATACCAATACAGATGTCTCAGTCCTTCAATTGTTTTATCCATACTGTACAGATTCCATGCTGTACAACATAACTTGGATTAAATAACGTTAAACAATAGTAGTAGAAATTCTGGATATTACATGTACTTGATGCTATGCCTGAGTTAATGCAAATTGAGATCATTGAGCTCTTTGTGTATCTGATACAACTAGCTCCAATGCTTTGGTCAAAGACTTATGAGCTAATCTTCCAATAATTGCATGGGACATATACCTGTTCACTTATAGTAGAAAGAATCCTATCTTGGTATTTAGTAGAACCTGCTACTTGTCAATCAAGATGCATGTCGAGGTTCACCCTCACCTTCCATTTTTCTGGGTCAAACTACTCTAGTGAAAATCTTAACGTCACAATCACATCCCTACTAAATCCTCAAGTCGAAGTGTTGGCCACTAAGTATACTGGATACAGCTTGGAAAATGTTTTAAACAACAAGCTGTACTGATTTTGAATCTGAGTGCGTAGCGGAAGTCTTAAATAGTAACTTGTTGTGGATACAACAACTCGATAAGCAGAGTATATTTAAATAATCACAGTTTAATAAAACAAGTAAGGCAGAAGGTAAATAACACAATATTTAAAGTGGTTCGAGGTAAACCCCTCTACGTCCACTGGTCCTCCACACAGGAGTAAAAAGTTTATTATAATTACTGCGTACACAACTACGTAATTATAACAACACTTAATCTATATATCATTCACACAGATTGATATAAAGATCTTAGCTTCAACCGTTCACACAGATTGGTTTGAGCTAACGTTTGACTGGCTTCTTCACACACAGTTTTGAAGCTTCATCTTCTTCGATGCAATTCCTTCACACACAATTCCGGAGTAGCAAAGATTCTCAGTCCACACAGGGCTGATCGGTTTGTTCAAGGATTAGAACAATATATGAACAACAACTTTGACTTTCTGAGCTTCTAGCTGATGATGTGTTGTTCACGGTTTGAGCACTGTATATCTCTTATATCTGAATAGCAGTGAGCTTTGGAGATATGTTTTGCTCTGATGTATATGATAATAACTTCGTAAGCTTTTTGTAATTTTCGTGTCAGATCTTCAACGCCTTGAGGAGATATATATATAGTCTTCTGAAAATATATCCGTTGAGAAAAATCCGTTGAGCAAGATTCCGTTCCAACGGGATGATGTGTTTAAATAAAACACGATGCGGATTTTGCGCTTGTTTGAAGATCTTTTGACTTACAGTATTTAAATACTTTATCCT
Organism: Orobanche coerulescens; assembly: GCA_033398695.1. NCBI lineage: Eukaryota > Viridiplantae > Streptophyta > Magnoliopsida > Lamiales > Orobanchaceae > Orobanche > Orobanche coerulescens. Next base: position 35,543,724 of record CM065806.1, on the reverse strand, counting down.
TTAGTATTTAAATACTTCTTTATCAACGGGACTTGACTTCTAGCGAATACTGAAGATTCCTTCTTTGTCCTGTTGAGAGCTGTATGGAAGGATTACGTATTGTCAATTCGAGACATCTTCCATACTTGGTCTTTATGAGACTCCTTTGCTGTATGATAGGTTATACTATATGCTGGATTTACGAGAGGTCTTCGATACAGGTTGACATATTGATCAGCTTTTCGATACAGTTTCCTTACTGTATGCTGGATTGGCATATTGTCAAAACATCTTGTCACCAATATTCGATACAGGGATTGTTTATCCTAACTGTTTCGATACCGGGTATTTGTTATCCCAACAATTTCCGATAAGGGTTGTTATCCCAACAATTTCCCCCTTTTTGACAATTTGCTAAGACTTAAATCTTTCAAGCCATCTTGATGATGCCAAAACCTTCTTCATGAAGCTAATAACCTTCTTGATGACTTCGGGCAGATATCTTGGTCTTCTGTCGAATGATCTGGCTTTCAGCAACTTAGTCTAATTTATGAACTGCTCGCAGGCGAGTTCGATCTGACTAAGAGTTTTTCTGACTTAAGCTTATGATTGGCGCGCAGGCACAATCTTACAATGTATTCTAGATGCATACAACTGAATCTATGAACTGTTCGCAGACAAGTTCGTACAACTTAATTTTTAAACAAGTTTCTATACTTGTGATTAATTTCAGCAATTAAATTAAATTACGTAATCACACAATAACACAGTAGATTACGAGTTGTAATCTTTCAAGACCGGCAAAATTTTATTGATACTGAAATAGAGTACAAAGATTGCTGTTTTGAAAGTAAATTACAAACAAAAATAATACACTAAGGATTTCAGCTCCTATAATCCGAGTGTCTCCATGGTCTCTTGTCGGGATCATTCTCGGTTCCACGCCACCAATGTTGTAGGGAATCATTGCCTCGATCTAAATAGATTGCTCTACCATCGTATGATTTGTCGAAGGCGAGAATCCAGTCCTCTAGGTGGGTGATCCGATCTCCTCTTCTATGTTTGGACTTCATTTCTTGTTGGAGAGGAAGCTTTCCTTCTTCTAAGATCTTTGTAAATTTATCTGCAGCCTCCGCTAAGGTTTTATATCCTTTGAAGATGGCGGATTCCCTGACGAGTTTTGAAAAATATCTCATCAGTTCATTTCTCCTCCATTGCTTCACTTCTTCAGCAGTGGGATGGCGGTTGGTTGGCAGACGAATTTCAGAAGGCCTTACGATCAAGTTTTGCCATGGGACATTGGGGTCATGGAATTCAAGTCGAGAACCTGAAATCCTGTATCCTTGAGCGGGTGAGGCTAATTTGTTTAGCTTTGCAGTAATGTTGTCTTGAGCAGCATTAAATTCTCTTTCATGCTGAAGCCTTGTTCTCCTCGCGGCTTCTCTCACTTCTTCCCCTTTTTTGGCGTCATCAAGGTATGACACCTTTTCATCAAGACGGCCCAGGATCTCCAGAGCGGTATCCTGTTTTGTCTCAATATGTGACATTCTATCAACCAGGGAGGCGAGCACCTGCGACATATCCTTAATATTTTTGTCATGAGTTCGCAGTTGAGAAGTTGTTTCGATCATGGCAGCTGCTGTCTTGGCCTCAGATATGCGAGTTTTAGATTCCTCTTCTCTCAGGATATTTTCTTGTTTCTCTTGCAGATTGGTCAGGGCTTGCTTGAAGACATGTGGCAGGACAGTGAAGGCTTCAACAACACGAGAGACTTCATGCCTTAAACCAGTCATTTCTTCAACTGCAGATGTGTGCATCCAATCCAAAGCTTTTTCAACTGAGTGAAGGGCATTCACTGCATCATGAATGAATACAGTCTGGAGGCCAAGAGCACGCAATCGCTCTTTCCTAGTCTCAGTGCGGGGAGAATCCGGCTTGGCAAAATCCTCTACTCCATTCAACCTTCTCAAATTCACGTTAGGACGTGAATTGAGTTGGACATCCTCAAGTGTAGTACCGTCGTCGGATTCCAAGACGGTTGGTGGGGCGGCAGCAGCTGTTGTGGGTTCGGCGGCAGGAGATGCGACATCCTCCTGTTGCGAATTGGTTTCTGAAGACATGGGTACGGGAGGGACTGATTCCTCCTGGTGTCTCTCAGCGTCTGCCTGTTCCGGCAGAGGTACTGATTCCTCTTGCTGGAAAGTGCATGATTCTTCTTCTTCTTCGGCGACAGCAGGCTCGGGTGCCTGTTCCGAAATGAATGGTTGATCCTCAGCGACTGGAGGGACTGATTCCTCCGGGTCGGGAACAATATATGGCTGTTGCGAGGGTGGCTCATTGCGGCTTGATGTCCCTTCATCATTCTCTTTCTTGAGCCTCCTCACGGCTCATTTTCAGACCTGCCTGAAAGGCCTCGTCGTCTTCGTCTGAGTCGTGGTCTTCTTTTATACTTTTGGGAGATTCCTCGGACTTACCCTTTCCTTTTGTTCTAACATCTGATTTGTGCAAAAGATGGCTTTCAATTAACTCTTTGCAGTATAGATTATCCCATTGGATCAGGGCTTCAACTTCTGTGGAGTCCGTCACATCCAACACGAATCTTTCTTCATTGCTCCAGTCGCTCCAGTTGTATAGGGTGTCGTATGGAGCTAGCCTATAGTTTTTCCATTGAAGAAATCTTTCATAAGCCTGTTCAATTTGCACAGAAAGAAGAGTTTTATTGATAATAGTGTTTGGGGAGGGACTTCGTACAACGTCTGTATCCGCTGTAGTGATTGGTTCCTCTACAGGTGTGGGATCCTGTATGGAAGAGGGATTCCTTACAGGGGATGGTACCGCGAAGGAAGGTGGATCCTGTGCGGGTGTGGAATCCCGCATAGGAGTGTTAGCTGTTGGCTCCAAAGGGCAGCCGACTCCCTAGAGTCTTCCAAGTTGGCAGATGTCCTCGTATCCGTCATTGCCGCCAAAGGCTCGGGATTTACTGTCGATATAGTAACGGGCATCTCTTCCACAGGGGTTGGTCCCTGGGGTAATTCATCAGTGGGTTGCGCCACGCTAGAAGCATCCTCGGAGGGTCTTGTGGATTTAGCTTTTCAGAGCCTACTTAGCTTCCTTTTCGGCTTCCCAGCAGCAACATGTGTCTTGCTGTGAGATCTCTTTCGTTTGTTTGAATATTCCACACTCTGGGACTTTGAAGAAACATCCCTTGGATCTTCAGAAACGGGCATACTGAAGACGGATGGTTGGTTGGCGATCAGGGTGCTCTGGTTAAAGGCCTAAGGCTTGACGCCTCCTAAGTAGATCCGGGAACTTATTTTCTTTGCATCTGTGGATTGTGGAAGTCCGCACTTTGTCAAAATGTGGTTTAGAAACAGACCAAACGATTTCTTTTGAGTAGTAGGTTTGGACACTTCCTCCTGCAAGCGTTTCAGAATAATTTGACACCAATTGACCTTTTCACAGGTCATAATAGCTACCATCATCCTAAATCTAAGATTTGTGCACATCTCAAAGGCACCAGTGCGATTCTCGATGATACGGCAACAAAAGTCATGCAAGTACACGTATGGCAAACAGAAATTTTTCTTGTGACAGGTAGTGTGAACGGATTCCACTGAAGCTGATCCGGTGAACAGGCCATAGTACTTGGTCAACAGCTCTTGAGACCCAAAAGTCTCAAGGTCTTCCATGGTCAGGCCATCAGCGGGCAGCCTGAAGATTTTCTGGAGAAGTTCTCGATCGATGTGGATCTCCACTCCGCGGATGACAGCGGTGATGTCAGCAACATGGCCTCCCTGGGCCAGCGACAGAAAGCGAATGGCAGCGTTGAGGTAGAAGTCCTCAACCAAATGGATGTCGTATTTCTCGGCGGTGTGGCTCCCAAGGCGGTAGAGGCCTTGCTGATAGATTCTGGTGATGACGACCTCCATGGGTTCGTCATCATTAGTTTCAGCGAGAATTCGCTCGATGACGACAGATCTGGAAAAGATCCGTCCATCAATGATGTTCGAGGCTTTCTTGAGGGCGGTGGCAGAGGTCTGAGCAGACGCCATTGATGAATCTCAAGAGAAAATGAAAAAGATTAAGAGAAATTTGCAGTAAATCGCAGAAAAACTTGTAGGCTGTATTTGCTTGAGTGCTCTCAAAATATCCAGAAAGCGTAAAGAGTCTCAAATGGCAATTTCAGTCCTTTTATTGTGGGCGGGGAAGAAGGGTTTTTCAGAGAACGAATGGTCAGATTTAAGGGATAGGAACCGGATTTTGAAATGAACGGTCACGATGGACTGAGTGTAACTGGTACACTTATCCATGGAATATTAAAATAGAAGCGGGTCCCACTTCTGACATTTGTTGTTACCCTTAATGCCTGAAACGGCGGTTTTAAAATATTAAACAATTTGAAAGTATCGCGGCTTTTGAGATTCTATTGTCCAGATGTCGTGTAAGGCATTTAATGTAAATGACGTTTGACATGAAAACAGGGCACGTGGACAAAAATTATTTTTAAAATGAAATGTTATAATATAATGAATCGAAATTCCATAGTATGTGTTGTATCCGCGACGATACAACGTTCCCCCTTAAAAGGTACATAGAGGTTTCAATTCCATACAGCAACTTTTGGATTAATGCTGTATTCATGGGTCATACTGTATTCCCCCTTAATTATTGCACACATCAGCCGTAGGATGATTCATATTACTTTGTTCACTACAGTGCTGTATTGACGGTTCTGAGTGTACAGATAATTAATGGTGGATACTGTATTCTTGGGTCTTACAGCATTCCCCCTCAATTGTTGAGTAAAAACAGTAAATACTTACAGGGAGTCAGGCTGTAGCAATCCCAATTCTTGTCGAAGCATCTTGAATCTTGCTGTGTCGAGAGGTTTGGTGAAGATGTCGGCCAACTGAATGTCTGTATGAACTTTTTCGAGCCGAACATCCTTGTTCTCGACATGATTCCTTATGAAATGATGCTTCATGTTTATGTGCTTAGTGCGCGAGTGCAGGACAGGATTGTGCGTTATAGCAATTGCACTCGTGCTATCACACATGATTGGCGTTTCCTTGGCTTCAATCCCATAATCTGACAACTGTTGCTGCATCCAAAGGATCTGCATACAGCAACTACCAACAGCATAGTATTCTGATTCAACCATGGAAAATGAGCTTGCCAATTGCTTCTTACTGAACCAAGAAACAAGTCTAGGTTCAAGAAAGTGACAAGTTCCACTTGTACTCTTCCTATCTAGCTTGCAGTCTCCGAGATCCGAGTCGCTGTATCCAACTAAATCGAATCCGCCTTCTTTAGGATACCACAGTCCTACATCGACTGTTCCTTTAATGTACTTCAGGATTCGTGTAGCTGTATTGAAGTGTGATTCCTTGGGTGCTACTTGATATCTCGCACACACTCCTACAGCAAACTGGATATCGGGCCTGCTAGCCGCTAGGTATAGGAGAGAGCCAATAAGCTTCCTGTAGAGTGATTGGTCAACCGACTTTCCGGCTTCATCAGCACTAATTTGTACGGAAGTGCTCATGGGAGTTGGCGATGGTTTGGAAGTGTTCATTCCAAATTTGTTGAGAAGCTCCTTGCTGTATTTTTCCTGGTTGATGAAGATCCCTCTAGGCAACTGCTTTACCTGCAAACCTAGGAAATAACTAAGTTCTCCCATCATACTTATTTCAAATTTACTTTGCATGAGATGAGAGAACCTTTGACATAAAGCAAGGTTAGTTGAACCAAATATAATATCATCAATATAGATTTGAACCATTAGAAGGTCATCGTCTTCCTGTATTTTGAACAAGGTTTTATCCACATCACCTTTCTCAAATCCATTGTTGATTAGATATTGGGACAGGGTTTCATACCAAGCTCTAGGAGCTTGCTTAAGTCCATACAGTGCTTTCCTTAGCCTGTATACTAGGTCTTCGCCTTCTGTGTTGGCAAACCCTGGTTGTTGTTCAACATAAACTTCTTCGGCAAGGTCTCCATTTAGGAATGCACTTTTGACGTCCATTTGGTATACAATAAAGCTCTTATGGGCGGCAAATGCTAAGAATATCCTAATGGCTTCTAGTCTGGATACAGGGGCAAACGTTTCATCGTAGTCTATGCCTTCTTCCTGTCTATAGCCTTGTGCGACTAGCCTTGATTTGTTCCTTATAATTAGTCCATTTCGATCTTTCTTGTTTCTAAATACCCATTTGGTTCCTATAACCGATTGATGCGTAGGTCTGGGTACAAGATACCATACATTGTTTCTTTCGAAACTGTTAAGCTCTTCTTCCATAGATGTTATCCAATGAGAATTATTAAGAGCGTCTATGGTAGAAACAGGTTCGGACTGGGCTAAGAATAGAGCAATAGTGCACATGTTGAGTCTTCTAAGCTCGGATTGAGATTTCCATTCAGGAAATGGTGATTTCTCATTATCTAGTTCTTCTTGTGCACAAAGTACATTTCCTTGTGTACTCTGTATTCTCCTTCGGGTAGAAACACCAGCATTAATATTTCCAATGATCAGCTCTTGCGGGTGATCTCTCAACCATCTTCGGTCGGGTTCTAATTCAGGGTCCCGTACTGTATCGAGAGTTTTTGTAGTTTCAGCTTCAGCTTGTACAGCATCGGCTTCATCTACGTCGATTCTTACAGCTGCGGGGTTAATTTCTAGGTCAAAAACAGGTTCTATGGGGGTTGGTGGATCTAATATGGAGAGTTGTTGGATGTTCTGAGTAATATCATCTACTCTTGTAGGGTCATGGTGAGGTTCGTCGAACACTACATGAACTGATTCCTCGATCGTTAGCTTCCTTTTATTAAAGATCCTGTAAGCTTTGCTGACGGAGGAGTATCCTACAAATATACCTTCATCTGACTTCTCATCAAAGGTTCTAAGTTGATCCTTCCCATTATTCAACACATAGCACCTGCATCCAAAAATGTGAAAATACGAAACTAACGGAGTTTTGTTGTTCCATACCTCATATGCTGTTTTGTTGTGGTGCTTGTTGACGATACAGTGGTTTTGAGTGTAGCATGCTGTATTGGTTGCTTCACCCCAGAAACGCTGTGGCAACTTGCTTGCGGCAATCATTGTCCTTGTTGCTTCTTTCAGCGTCCTATTCTTTCGCTCGGCAACACCATTTTGTTGAGGTGTACGGGCAGCTGAGTATTCGTGCTGTATCCCATTCTCCGAACAGCACTGCTCTATAAAGCGGTTAGTAAATTCTGTACCTCTGTCGGAACGAATGGACACGATACTCAAACTCTTTTCATTTTGAAGCTTTCTCAGGAGCTCGGGCAGCTTTGATGTTGTTTCCTTCTTCTTGCTTAGGAAAATTGTCCAAGCATACCTGGAGTAGTCATCAACAACAACAAGACAGTATTTCTTACCTCCTAAACTTACCGGGTCTACAGGACCGTAGAGATCCATGTGTATCATCTCCAACACTCTGTGGGTTGAAAGGTAGGATTTGCTCTTCAGTGTGGACTTGATTTGCTTGCCTTTCTGACATGGTCCGCAGACGCTGTTCTTTTTTAATGACACATTTGGCAATCCTCTGACCAGTCCCTGTCTTGAGAGCTTGTTGATCATCTTGAAGTTGACGTGAGACATCCTATTGTGCCATAACCAGCTTAGATCTGCAGTGCCTTTGGCAACAAAGCATGGAATTGAGGAGCTCATAGGCTTCCAGTCAGCAATATACATGTTACCTGATCTGCTTCCTGTAAGCACAACTTCTTTGGTCTGGATGTTCTTGACTCTACAGCGATCTATATAGAATTTCACCGAGAACTGTTTATCACAGAACTGGCTAATACTAAGTAGATTGAACTGTAAGCCTTCAACATATGCAACATCGGTGACCTTGAATTTTCCTACAAGAAGGTTTCCTTTCCCTCTTGTTCTTCCTTTAGATTTATCACCGAAGCGCACTTTTGGACCGTGACCTTCTACGAAATCTGATAGCTTGCTTCTATCTCCTGTCATGTGCCGAGAGCATCCACTATCGAAGTACCAGTTGTCCTCCTCTAGGATGTTCTGTATGCAAAGAGATTAAGTAGATTTAGGTCCCCTTTGATTGTTGGGTCCATGAATGTTAGTGCCTTTAGGTACCCATATTTTCCTGACAGCAATTGGTTTACTGTAGGTAACGTTTGGTACAGACTTGCGGTATCTACGTGGGGCATGTACATAGTTACTGTATCCATGATAATCATTATGCATGTAAAGGTCAGGGTTATTATTATTAATCCAGTACGAGTGCCGTCTTGGAGGTGGAGCCATTTTCTTTGGCCTTACAGCTTGCCTTCTGGGTCTCCAGTTGGATTCCCAGAGCTGTTGTTGATACTGTGCGGACACTTGCTGTCTCGATGGATAATGCGGCTCCTGTATCCAATACCTAGGCGTCTTTGTCTTGATAAATCTTGCCGTGCGGGCCTTTGGTATTTGGATACAGCCTTCTTTCTGAATGGCTGTTGGCGCTGTTGATATGCTCGGGGAGCATGCTGTTGCGTGCGCTTTACAGGTTGGAACGGCTTATGATTCCGCTGTCTGGAATAGGATTGTGGGGGCAGAATGGCAACCTTCGCTTTTCGCAGTGCAGCAGGTTCCTTCACAGGACTAGGGGTATCTTCCGATACAGGAATGTGTTCCACACTCTTGACGAACACAGTACTAGTTTTCCCTTTGTTGGAAAATGATGTGTATCCTAAGCCACTTTTATCATGAGCATGTTGCCCAATGCTTAGAATTTCTTCCATTCTTTTAGATGATTTCTCGAAAGATTTCAGAATGGTCTCAAGTTCGCTTTCTCGTTTCTCGAGAGTATTAAATTTAGTTTGAAGTAGAACAAAATCATTTGTCTTGCTTCCATTTTGAGACTTAGTCTCACTTAGTTCATGAGCAAGTTGATGATTGCTCTCCACGAGTTTTTCATGCTCGACCTTGCTGTTTTCACAATCAATAGACATATTTTCATAATTTATTTTTAGCAAGTCGTTTTCTTCTTTCAGCTCTATGATGGATAGTTGAAGCTTAATGTTTTCATTTTTCAAAGTCTCGTGGGCTTTTTGAATATTTTTAAATTCATTCATCATGTTTTCGAAAGTATGCGATGCATTGACTGGAATGGCTGAGGTTGAGCTTACCTCATCATCGCTGTCTTCTTCTTCCGGAATATCCTTTGCCATAAAGGACATATATGCCTTATCATCGAATTCATCGTCATATGAGTCACTTTCAGTGACCACCTGAAGACATTCTTCGGATTTGGATGGTGTGGGGGAGGCTTTTGATTCTCCTATCAGTGCCTTGAGCTTGTTTTTCCAAGCACGTCTTCGTTCATCCCTCTCCTGTTGCTCGGCTTCTGGCAACCTTTGAACTTTGGGATGAGGACATTTGTTGGCATAATGTCCTGGTTTCCTGCAATTATAGCACAGGTTAGCATCACCGGATGAAGTTTCGGTACTTACCTTGTGGACAGGCTTGTGCCTGTAGGGAGTCTTTCCCGATTGCTTGATGAACTTCTTGAACTTATGCATGAGAAGCGCCATTTCATCTTGATACAGGATGTCATCGTCACTGTCAGCATTCTTGTGACTAGGCTTCGACGAGCTGGGCATGCTGTGTCGACGGTTCGATACAGCAGCTAATGTTGTAACCATTGAAGGAGATTCTTCAGCTTTCTCTCTTCTGTCAATATCATACTCAAAAGCTTTGTGGTCAGAGAAGAGATCAAAAACAGATATTTCATTTAGATTACACGACACACGCATAGCTGTGGTCTTAATGTCCCATCGGGCAGGGAGAGATCTGAAAATTTTTAAATTCTTCTCCTTTTGGGTATAAATTTTGCCAAAAGCTTCAAGATCACCAACAATACCAGTGAATCTGAGGTCAAGTTCCTCAAGTGTCTCAGTTGGTTTCATTTCAAAAGATTCAAATTGCTGAGTCAGTTTTGAAATTTTGTTTTCTTTTGAGAGCTCAGTTCCCTCACAAATCAACTTGAGTTTATCCCAGATTTCCTTGGCTGTTTTACAGCTCTTTACCTTCGAGAATGTGCCTTTGTCAAGAGTGACAAATAACGCGTTCTTAGCCACATTGTCGAGGTTGGCGCGCTTTCTTTCATCTGTGGTCCATTGTTCGCGCTCCTTCTCGAGCATCTCAGCATGGGCTTGGCCTTCAATCCTTGCGGCCGTGTTTACCTTCATGATCTTAATGGGGCCATCATGTATAACAAAAATCATTTCTTCGTGCATTGCTGCAAGATGAGCCTCCATCCTGATTCTCCAATCATCAAATTCATTAATAGAGAACATAGGCACTTTGTTGATCATGTATCCATGTGAGAATAAAGGAATGAAAAAGACTGTTTTAAAAATTAAGTGATTTGGATCTGATTCGGTTAAAAATACGACTGATTTTTTTTAGAATCAACCGCTCCGATACCACTTGTTGGCCAGTAAGTATACTGGATACAGCTTGGAAAATATTTTAAACAACAAGCTGTACTGATTTTGAATCTGAGTGCGTAGCGGAAGTCTTAAATAGTAAGTTGATGTGGATACAGCAACTCGATAAGCAGAGTATACTTAAATAATCACAGTTTAATAAAACAAGTAAGGCATAAGGTAAATAACACAATATTTAAAGTGGTTCGAGGTAAACCCCTCTACGTCCACTGGTCCTCCACACAGGAGTAAAAAGTTTATTATAATTACTGCGTACACAACTACGTAATTATAACAATACTTAATCAATATATCATTCACACAGATTGATATAAAGATCTTAGCTTCAACCGTTCACACAGATTGGTTTGAGCTAACGTTTGACTGGCTTCTTCACACACAGTTCTGAAGTTTCGTCTTCTTCGATGCAATTCCTTCACACACAGTTTCGGAGTAGCAAAGATTCTCAGTCCACATAGGGCTGATCGGTTTGTTCAAGGATTAGAACAATATATGAACAACAGCTTTGACTTTATGAGCTTCTAGCTGATGATGTGTTGTTCACGGTTTGAGCACTGTATATCTCTTATATATGAATAGCAGTGAGCTTTGGAGATATGTTTTGCTCTGATGTATATGATAATAACTTCATAAGATTTTTGTAATTTTCGTGTCAGATCTTCAACGCCTTGATGAGATATATATATATATATATATATATACAGTCTTCTGAAAATATATCCGTTGAGATAAATCCATTGAGCAAGATTCCGTTCCAACGGGATGATGTGTTTGAATAAAACACGATCCGGATTTTGCGCTTGTTTGAAGATCTTTTGACTTACAGTATTTAAATACTTTATCCTTTAGTATTTAAATACTTCTTTATCAACGGGACTTGACTTCTAGCGAATACTGAAGATTCCTTCTTTGTCTTGTTGAGAGCTGTATGGAAGGATTACGTATTGTCAATTCGAGACATCTTCCATACTTGGTCTTTATGAGACTCCTTTGCTGTATGATAGGTTCTACTGTATGCTGGATTTACGAGAGGTCTTCGATACAGGTTGACATATTGATCAGCTTTTCGATACAGTTTCCTTACTGTATGCTGGATTGGCATATTGTCAAAACATCTTGTCACCAATATTCGATACAGGGATTGTTTATCCTAACTGTTTCGATATCAGGTATTTGTTATCCCAACAATTTCCGATAAGGGTTGTTATCCCAACACGAAGGTTCACAAATATCTATCACAGCCTTTCAATTCCGTCATTGATCGTCCGGGAGTGAAATCCGTGTGACGAATCGAGGGTGAGTCGGTTCGAGTATACTAATCTCATTAACATACCTACAACGTGTACTCCCACTAACCATTAGTGACGACAGACACTCTCCAAGTCAAAGAACACGTCATACAAGTCTTCACATAAACTTAACACCTAGTCAAGTTTCATCGACTTGCGAGCGATTAAGTATTTGAGCCATAAAATTTCCTAGTGCCGATCCCCTTATCCAATAAGGAGTGGAATATTTACTCTCAAATACATGGACTAGTTTCTCTATATATATTTACGATTCAGTAATGCAGTGACTTCCAGTAAATAAAGAAACAAACAATTGTCTTCTGGTAAGAATTTACATAATAATAAGTATAACGCCCTCTCTCATACATCCTTTGTATGGCATTCGAGGGCATATTTCTAATAATCTCCCACTTTCACTCAATGACACACACTATGATATCTAATGTCCATATTTTCCAGATGACGCTCCAAGCTCATCCGAGAATGTGGCTTGGTCAGTGGATCAGCGACGTTGTCTTCTGAGTCTACTCTATGCAGCACAATGTATCCCTTGCGAACAAATTCTCTCACGAGATAATACTTTCTCTCAATGTGTTTTGTACTATTGTGAAACCTCAGCTTGTTGGCTTGTGCTACAACTTCATCGTTACCACACAAAATCAAAACAGGTAGCTGAGCACATGGTATCACTTGAAGTTCACCCAGAAACTTCTTAATCCAAAATCCTTCCTTAGAGGCCTCCGAGGCCACTTGATACTCAGCTTGACAGGTGGAATCAACAATCGCGCTTTGCTTGGTGGTTTGCCAAGATTCTCCTCCGCCATTAAGAGTAAAAATTATCCAAAAGTAGACATCAATGCGATTTTTGGTTTTTTGACATAATTTAAATATCAATATTTTTATTATTATTATAATACTTTTTAGGACCTTTATTAAATTTTCATGTTATTATGTAAAAGTTACACAAATATCATTACAACATGATTATATTTAGCTCAAACTAGATTTTCTAACCAAATTAGATTAAGATTATAATTTATTTCAAATTGTTATTTAAACATACAAAGATAAGGAAAAAAATAAACTAGTGCGACAAGATACAAGGTGTATCTTTATGCGCGTCAAAAATGGTAAAGGAGAAAGAGACTAATTATTACATTAAAGAATAAAATAAGATAATGGTGAGAGAAAAATAAATAGAAATATAGTGTGACAATTGACAAAGGTCCAGAGACTACATCAGAAATGAGCCATGACAAGATTATTATTATTATTATTTTATTATTATTGTAAGTATGTCCGAAGAAAATCTGAAATCATAAACTCAGATCTTGGCTTTTGACACCAACATTCTACCTTCATCTTTATTAAAATTTATTCTCAATTGTCTTTATCCCTTTCCTCCTATTGGTATATTTTGGGTTTGCTTGTCCTTGATTTCTTGCATATATGGTCTCACCCTCTTTTTTATTTCCATCACTTCATATTACCTTACAATGAGATTTCCATTATTTTAGGACACAACACACACGCACAGTGGTCATCATCTCGTTTCTCCTGTCTCTCCAGTAAAGCCTTACGATATGATGCAGTGTCTGCCATGGCTAACTGAAAAATGAAGCCTCATTGATGGTTCTTGGACTTGGGCTGTCTTTCAACTAATTCTTGAAATACCCTTTTGCGGAGATCTGGATTGGCCTCCAAAAATCTTGTCTTTTTCTGGAACCCAAATATTTTCTTGAAAAAACTGATCAGATCCGAAATATTAAAATAATAAAAAAATTCCCATTTCGGGAAATTTTGTTTTCTAGCCATTTTTGTTATTTTTGGCTCGAAGATATAACCTTTGGTTATTCTTAAAAAATTAATTTCCTGATTCACATTTAATGGTTAAAAACAAAATGTTCGGAGGCAATGGGGTTCTCTACCCTATTATTGGCTTTGCATCATGTGTGGCTTTTATATACTTGTCTTTTGGTGACCTGTGGATTAATATCCGCAGTGATGTAAAACTTAGTTTTGTGGAGAGAAATGGGACTCAGTTTATAGTTGATGGTAAACCTTTCTATTTTAATGGGTGGAACTCTTACTGGATGATGGACCATGCTGCTGATGAATCCACCAAGCATAGGATCAGGGCAATACTTCAAGCTGGTGCCAAAATGGGCCTTACAGTTTGCAGAACTTGGGCTTTCAATGATGGTGATTATAATGCTCTCCAAATTTCTCCCGGCCGATTCGATGAACGAGTGTTCCGAGTAAGACACGTTTGTTTGTTACTATGATGATTATATGATTGAATTAGTGTTCCGGTCGCTGCTAGTGTTGTTTTAACTTGCTAATCGTATTCGCAGTTGAATTCGAAATCTGAGGATATGGGAGCAGTAGAATCCAATTTATTGACTCATTAAGTTAAATTCTACCTTTTTCCTTTTATTGATTTTTTTTTTTAAGCCTACTTGTAAAGTTAGTTATTTAGGTGAAGTTGAAGATGATCAAAATTTATTCATGAATTAGTTGGTGTAATGACAATTGATGATCATTTGTTTTTAACCAATAAATGGTTATGGCCCCACCAAATATGGAATTTGTTTATGATCACTGATATCTCTGAATGGGTGATACAATTTAGAGAGTGTGTGTGTAACATATGGCAGGCTTTGGATCATGTTATTGCGGAAGCAAGGGGATATGGAATAAGGCTGATGTTGTGTTTGGTCAATAACTTGCAAGCCTATGGTGGAAAGACTCAATATGTTAAGTGGGCATGGGATGAAGGTGTTGGCTTAAGCTCTTCTAACGATTCGTTCTTTTATGACCCGTCGATACGACGCTATTTCAAGAATTATGTTAAGGTAACCCTTTGCTAATCTATCCTTGATATATATAAATATGTATATATAGATGATGGATCAAACGAGAATGGTTTTTTGAGTAAGAAATAGGAATAAATTTGAATCATTGATCTTTGTGTGACCTACGATCCAGATTTAGCATATGCATAAAATATGTACATTTCATGCATCAAAATGCCAACGCATTAAAATATGTATTATATATATAAGGTCTTGCTGTGAAGGCTATAGACTTGTTTACATCGTATTTATGGTAATTTGGAATTTTTTTCCCTTCCAAATTTAGGACTATAACATGTATACATATGTCATATAGCTTGCAAATTTGAATATTTTTTTTTTTTTGGTGGGATCCAAATTTGAATATTATGGTTGTATCTTCTATCCATATGAGCCCTTAATTTCCGTTTTTCTTTCATCTGACGGACAACTTTGGAAGTATGGAAATCCTGTCTTGACTTACAATATACCAGCATTAGCAAAGCTGACTAGAATATTTTTCTTTTTTTGGTGTGAAATATATGATTTTTATGATTAATGGTAAGGAATATACGTCAGTGGGGGAATCGTAGAATGGGTGGGAAAATGTGTAATAATGATTTGTTCTGTTTTAAATGTGTAGATTTGAATTTGATTTGGGAGAGAAAAAGTGTAAGGGAATGAATACTGGATATATATATATATATGGTAGTTTTTGAAAATTTTGATAGAGAAAAGTAACTTTTTTTTTTGGAGAAAAGAAAATTTCTCTAACGGAACGAAAATGAGATGAAATGGTATCCACACACACCCTCATGGTTTGATCGACAACCCGTACAAAGGGTGAGAAATACCATTTGAGCTACAAGTCCCGTGCCCATCATACTTTACACTATGTGGAATTTGTATCATACTTCTTGTTATCTTTACATTTTCCCTTTATTTTCTTGTTATTTGATGGAATTTGTATTTTTTTTTGTTTCGTTTTTCTGGCAGGCTGTTCTAACAAGGAAGAACACGATAACTGGAGTTGAGTATAGAGACGATCCAACTATCTTTGCCTGGGAGTTAATCAACGAACCCCGCTGTATAACTGATAAATCTGGCGATACACTTCAGGTAAATACCAATCTCCTTATCCTAGTAAACTTATTTTTTGCAAGACCAATCACACATTAGTATTGAAGGTTGGTTCGTTTTGAACTTCATTTGAAATTTTATTGTTGCAAATTCTATATTGCAAAAACTAGTTCGTACATTGCATGATATTTAAGATTCAGCAGCAGATAACTGTATCTTATGCAACTGCAGGATTGGATAGAAGAAATGTCGACTTTTGTTAAATCAATCGACAGGAACCATCTGATTACGGTAGGGCTTGAAGGATTTTACGGACCTAAAAGTCCCAAAAGATTAACTGTCAATCCCGAGTTCTGGGCATCTGATATCGGAACTGATTTCGTACGCAATTCAAAGATCTCAACCGTTGATTTTGCATCAGTTCATATTTACCCTGATCATTGGTGAGCTGCCTTTTTTTTCCCTTCCTGAAATTTAAAATGCATTTATGGTGTACGAAGAAGAGGTACTTCAGAGAACAGAGCAAATATTCGTTATATTCTCTTTGATCCTTTTTCTTAGGACTCATAATCCAGATTTCGAATATAAATTGAAGTTCGTCTCCAAGTGGATGCTATCCCACATCGAAGACGGCGACAAAGAACTGAAAAAGCCCATAATGTTCACTGAATTCGGATTATCCACCGAGAACAAGGATTTCACGCCTTCCCAACGAGAGAAATTCTACAAAGTGATTCTCGACATAATTCACAAGTCGGCCTTAAAAAATCGATCCGGTGCCGGATCTCTCGTCTGGCAGTTCTTGGTTGAAGGCATGGAAGAGTTTAACGACGATTTCGGGATTGTTCCGTGGAGAAGGCAGTCGACATATAAGATTTTTACGGAGCAATCTTGTAGGCTTGCAAGAATTCAAGGCGCTCTTCCTACACAAATGGATTACTTGAGAAAATTGTGCACACGTAGATGGTAAAAAAAGCAAAGATACGTATACTATATCGTAATGAAACTTGGAATTTCTCTATAGGGTTTTATGTGTGTTTGATTCTTTTTCGTTTTTCGGATTGTTCTTTGATGAGAGAGATTCCATCTGTTGTTACAGGTATAGTTTATATAGATTTTGTGTGGTTGTTTCCTTCGGCAGAACCGCTCCAGATATCTGTTTTGAAATACTCTGAGAGGAAAATTATACATTGCAAAATGATGTACCGTGCATGCATCAGTTGTGATTCTGATTCTGTTGTATTTTCCATGTGATTATGTGATACACAAGTTATGATACGCGATGTGTCATTTTTTTCACTATAATTATGTGATATACCAGTTGTGATTATGTTAGACACTAGTAATTATGCTAGTAATTACAACTGGTGTGTATTTTGCACCATGCATCATGCACCGTATTATCAAAAGAACAAAAAACCATGAGATATACACAATTCTTATTGCTATGTGGTAGATGTATAACACACGAAGACGGTAAAAAAAAAAAAAGAGCAAAGACACGTATACTATTGTCGTAATGAAACTTGGAATTTCTCTATAGGGTTTTATATGCGTTTGATTCTTTTCCGTTTTTCAGATTGTTCTTGGAGGGCTTTGGCTTGTTTGGGTATATTCATACGCTCGTCATTTTATTTAGGATAATTACAGATTTACCCTTGAGTTTTAGCTTAATTGCAAAAAAAGAAGACACTCCATCTATATCTCAAAATTGGGAATATCCATCTGCTTGACATTTGTTTCCAGTAACTAGTTTGGAGGAATTCACCTAATGGTATCATTGGCGGATTACATATGTGTTATATTAATTCTATTTTGACCATTACCATCAAAACCATGGATTTAACTTGCTTTCATCATAAGCCCAATAAGACCTCCGATAATGTTGGTCACGAGGAATAATTTAGGGGTATATATAAATTGTACCAAACTTTTCGAGAATAAGCGTGTTTTGGAAGTCTTCGAGTTGGCACCAAAAGACAAACTGACAGCAAGAATCTTGCAGTCCCGTAGGCTTGGTGTTAAAACACCTTGCTTACAAGTTTTTACATTAAGTATATCAATTAAACCACAAGTAAATATGTTGTATGATGACAAGTGTAAAACAGTAAGAAAACAGTAAAGATACATGGTTTTAGAGTGGTTCAAAGCAATATCTTCCACGTTCCTTGGCTCCACACAAGAGATATTTACTAGCAACAGGGTTAGTAGACAACAATTTTGAAATATGTGAATACAACGCAAGCTGTATCGTATTGATATACAGTACTTGGAATACGCAGCAATGAGGTGCACATATATTGGCATTCATCTAGATTTGAATATTTTATTCATCCCACACAAGTCGGAAGCTTAATTTCTTCAAAGCACCTTCGCCCCGCATAGGTCGAAAGCTTGCTCGTTATTTTAACCTACGCAAGATTGAAGCTTCTATTTGGAGTGTAATAGTATCGGGTTCAAAACAACAGCTGTGATCTCTTTAAGAATCTTACTTTAGTGTTGTTCTCAAGTTGAGGGCTTAGAAGCTTTCTTGCTCTGCTGTAGGATGTTATGCTATAGGTTCGCAGTAAGCTTAGATCGTGAAAATGTTAAATGTTTGCTTCAGTCATCTTCGTGAATATTTATAGACTCCGAAATATAGTTGTCCATAAATATGTCCACTGCTGGTAGGTGAGATGTTGGCAGCTCAAATTGGTGGATTCTGAAGTTTGAATCAAAGTTGTTCCTCTTGTCCCAGCATTAAATATTGTCCGATACCTTAGTCGTCAATAAATGCTTGTTCATATTTTCAGCTTGCGGCGTAATTAATGTACTTTCTTTCTGCATTAAATGTGTTCAAACGGTGAATAATTTAGGATTATTTGATTCCTTCAGTCACAATGTAGAACTCTATACTATAGGAAGTACTTGTACTTTTCCTCATGTGGAGCCGATAACAATTGGTGCTGTATCTTAGAGTATAGAATGCGTCTTCTCTGTTGTGGCTCCCGGTTGCTGTAATAAGGTGTTGTAGGATGCTGCTGTGGTTTTGCATTTATCAAAATCCAATAGAAATCCTCCCAATAATTTCTCCCATTTTGATATTGCCAAAGAATCTTCCAACTCCTAAAAATTCCAAATGAACAAATTGCAATGTTATGAGAAAGTAAGAATTACCTAACCAATTATTTTCACATAAACTATTATTGGATCATAGGCATAATCGTACAGTGAGCTTACAACATACCTATGACTGGTTGTATCAGTTCCTCGCTTTCATGTATTGACCTTTGATCGTCATCTGGGCGAAAAGTTTACCATTGACCATGAGCTTGGAGAACTCTTTCCTGAATTCCTCAAGAGTCTTGCACAGGTTAAACACTGGAGATTCTTTTAACAAGGTAAATAAGTACATGTTAAGCTCGTTGGACTTCCAGTTCTTCCGTTCATGTGCAATAAGTTGTTGTCTGTAGGCCGCATGATCTCGACATGATTTTTGACCATACTTTGCCAATTGATGATGGGGTCGGAGTATTCTGGCCTTTAAGAGGTGCCAACCCCGTATCTTATAGCACCTTGACCTATGTCCGGTCCTGCAAGACGGTTAATGGCACTAAAGGCAGTGTCATCTATAATGACATCAAGTTCAGCCTGCTTTCCTCATGCCATTTCCTTGCAACCTCTTCCTTCATTTTGGCATTATCGATTGAATTGACTGTTTCAAGGGTTTCATTGATGATGACAGTGACCTCGCATAAAACATAATTCTTCTGTCGGACCTTTAGGGTGAGCTTAGTGACAGCTGTAGTCAAAACATCAATTTTCTGATTGTGGTCTGACAGCTCGTCACGAATTGCAAAATGGAAATCGTGGTTGCTTCGGCAACCTAAGATTTCTCCAGGTCCTAGTGGGGGTGGATAGTGTAGGGTGTTGTTGTTCGGAGATCAAAGATCACGGGTTCGAACCCCACCAACACCACTAGGTCGGCTGTGTGAGTTAGAAAAAAACCCTTAGGATTTCTCCAGCTCCTTTATTAGGACTTCTTAGTCAACACAGCCGTGTAGGAGGTCGTGTCACATGAGAGAGTTTTGACTGAAATCAACAGGCATGACCTTGACCATGTCAACCGACACGGGCCGTGTCCATCACCTACCCGAATTTATTTATTTTGCATTTTTAAGCGACTTGGTGTGCAAGAAAGGCTATAAATACACCATTGAAGTGCGAAAATCATGATTCATCACCTTATTGACCTAAAGGAAAAGAAAGTAAGAGATGGAGTTCCAAATGGCAAGAGAGATCAAACACAAGGAGCCACGATGGATCGAGAAATTCTTCCAACTCTGAATTTTATCTTTTCTATTCCCTTTTTATTTATTTGTTTGAACATGAATATTGATCTTATATCTATGTATCTTTCCATAATCATGTCAAGCTAAACTCTTTGGTTCCGGGACATGAAAGTAGACTGATTGTGATGGCTTTTTTTATGGATTTTACTTGATTTAATATTTTTGCTTAGATTCCTTATTTGAGTATCTTGTGCTCAACAAGTGGACTATGATTTTACATATTAGATAATATTGTTCATAATTTGAGAGACGAGCTTAATATTAGGTCTTCGATACTTGGCACAAATTGGCTGTTAGATTGACAAATCAATAGTTTTTTGTGAAGATACTTGATCTTCTTTTGAAGAGTTGAATTACATAGGTTAGATGAAAACGCCAATTTATGTAGTTTATGTACACGTTTATGCGGTTTTGAGATATGATCATCTTATATGGAAGACAGGTAAAACTTCAAGAAAAAATTATCTAATTAAACCTAGTATTTAACTGAAACCACGGTCTTAGGATCTCTTCATTAAACTTGATTTATTCTCTTACGATCTTTCTTGGTTATTATATTTTTATTGCCAATTTTAGAATTACTTTAGGTTTATAATCCAAATTCAAATTCGATCTAGATAATGTCGAGAAATTTCAGATACCAATATTCACTATCCGAAATTTCGGATATCCAAAATCTGGATATTTGAAAGTTTGGATATCCGATTTTGAACATCCATACTAAAAACCGCTATCCATGTTATTTTTAGGTAGCAACTTTTTTAGAAAACGCCACATTATGCTATTAATTTTTTAAATTTATGTAAATGTTAGGTGTCAGTTACTTTAAACAACGTCATCCAAAACCAACTATGGATGGTGTTTTTCAAACTGACACCTTAAGCCTCGACGTTGGATATCACCATTATGGTCGGTATTCTTATAACCACCATCTTAAGTAGCTTGCAACCGCTATCCTAAGTTGTTCGGTACTAGTGAGGTTTACAATATAGAGATTCCTTACCATTCGGTAGAGCAAATATAGGAGGAGCCTGCTGCTGCTTCTGTAATATCCGTAACTTTCTATTTTTAGCAGTTTCTATTTTTGGTGTATGTCTATTTTTATCGACTCGCTTGTAGCCGTTTTAACATATTGAATCTACTTCATTCTTGGAGTTTTTCCATTTGGTCGAGTTTTGGTGATGTTTTCACGTAATTTCATTTTATGACATGTTTTGTCGTATGAACGTTCGATTCTCGTAAAACTTGTTCGTTTTCGTTGTTTCTTGGTTTGTGCAAGTTCGTATGGTTGAGTTGGTCGTGTGGAGACTTTCGGTTCGTTAATCTGACGTCGTTTCGTGATTTTCGGGCACTTGGGCCATTTTTGTAATTTCCTAATAGTTTAGGGAATCTCATTTTCGTTGTCGCATTACGGACCCTCCGGTGGTCGGAATTATATTTTCTTTCAGCGCTTAGCTCCGTCGTCTTGTATACTTCGTATTTATGTTTCTGGATTCTGGTCTTGTCGTGCGTTTCGAGATTTGTACCTTCGGCAGCAGCGTACTGCTGATCTGAGCAGTACTGGACTGCTGCGTAGGTAGCGCACGCTACTCCTTCCCCCTTGCATGCGCTATCGATGTGCAGTTAGCGTGCGCTAACTAGTTGTTGTTAGCGTGCACTATCGGGTAGTATTTAGCGCGCGCTAAGCCTGTCTAGCGCACGCTAACGATGTCGGGCAGTAGCATCGGACTGTTTATAAGCCCCGTTAGCGCGCGCTACTCGTGTTAGTTAGCGTGCGCTAACTATGCAGTTTAAATAGATCAGCGGCAGTTCAGAAACATCATTTTTTTCATTCTTTTTCTTTTCTTCCCTTCCTACGGGCGATTTCGGCGATTTCAGAGCAGATTGTGGAGAGTAATCGGTGGAGTCTCCTTCCAGTCCGATTCTTGTGTCTCGAGCATAACACATCATCATCTAAATCCATCTCCTTCACTCTGATTCAAGGTATTTTCGTCTAGAACCCTAAATTATAAATTTTGGGGGGTTTTCCGAGTTTAGCTTATTAGACTCGAATTATTTTAGTATGTTATGATATTCCTTACCGATTGTGGTTATTGGGTGATTCCAAATCCATTTTCCTTGATTTTAATCCGTGAATTATCAATACGGGGAGATTTTGCATAAACCCTCGCCCGTATCGATTGATCGTTCATTGTCGTAGCATGTAATCGGGGTTATGGGAGTATTCCTTTCGATTATTGATGTCCGTTGGGACTGAGTTATGTTAATTCTTCATTTAGGAATCGCCAATGATGTTACTCACATCCTCTCTTGCCTCTGAGGTGGCGGCGGAGGAGCCTGCTGATTCTGATTGACAGAGTTATGCATCGTCTCCATCAACTGAGCCATCTGAGTCATTTGGGCCATCATGCCCTGCATAAATGCGAGTGGATCAACCCGGACACCCTATGACTGAGCCGTGTCCCGGGTACGACTCCCCGATAATGAATGATCGCGTCCAGGTGAATGAGTGGCAGCGTCGCTGCTCGATGAATTAGCATTATTCCTCGCGTTTGCACGTGTATTCACACGAGCTCTCGGGATTCGGCCCGCTCCACGGCCTCGTCCTCCACGTCCTCTTCTTGCCCTCTCCATACTGAAGTAGGAAAGTCACATGATGATTATATTCACCGCATGAAATATACGTTATGATTATGACATGAGATGATGAAAATGAGCATACGCGCTCTAACACGGTGATTACATGAATGATTAACTGAGGTGACATGATTATCTGATGAAATTATTGAAATGATTATCTTGAATGAGTTAACAAGATTAATGATTCGATCATCCTGATCAACAACTGAACAATGAAATGAATTGACTGATTAATGAGTTAACCTGACCGTCCTGGTCAAAATGACAATGATGATTGAGGATTGCTAACTGATGAATTATGAATGAGTGACTATTGCCAGAAATTATACCATGGCATTAGAAATCTTACAGTTCTTGGTCTGATTGGCTCGGCATTTGCACAGGTCACACGTGACGCGAAAGTCCAATGATACTAGTCCGATGACGATGATTTCAAATGAGACATGACTTGGAGGGTAGTATTCAAAACCACGCTCCGATACCAACTCTGTAACACCCCAAACTAGGCGGATATTACAGTGCTGTGAATCCCCGACTGGGACCCACCAGGCAAATGAAAATGATGAATTAAATAATATAATTGTAGTACCGAACCACATTATATTATCAAACACTCCGATGAGGAGTTTAAGTACAACACACCAGGACAATACCGAATACTAGTGTATTTTATATGAAGATAAAATACACCACCCTGAATAAATAAACGTTACAAACGGAATTTGCAGCGGAAAATACAAATGACAGAAATAATCAAATGATCGAAAATGATCGAACAAACGGAATGTAGGGCCCCCTACTAGTACTGGGACTCGTCGCCGTCAACATGCTCTTCCGTGCCTTTGCCTTGCCGTGACTGAAAATAAAATCCCCAACGGGTCGATTCTGAGAACAACAATCCTCAAGGGTTGAAAATACACAAACATGATTTAAGCGAAGTTATGAAATATCCTTAGTTATGAATTACGGCGAAGAGGAGCGTCATAGTACGCCCGTAGTGTTACGTGCAAGTGTACAAGACGGATGACCGGACACACCCGTCCTTGTACCTAATTAGTCTCACGGAGGTAATCGTTACCGTGTGCACGATCAATGTATCACTCCCAATACATGGCCATCACGTGCCCGACTAAAAATTCCACACATCCGCACCCGCCACGCAATATGAACCTGAAGGTCATATGAACAAGAATGACCATAATGAATATCAATGAATAATAATAATCCGACAAAGTCAAGAATGACTCACCGATACGAAAGTGATAATGAAGTGATTGATAGTTTTCAATGAAATGATTGGAACCGCTCCTCGCTAATGAAATGATTATCCGACAATTACAAGTCTCAAAATGATTAATACAATGATGAATGAGTTATGATTATGAATGATCAACAACAAAAGGAATGAATATCCTTTTAACCGAGTAAGAATCAACTTACTCAATACCGATGAAGAATGTCCGTCCACGAACACCGCCCTAAGTGAAATACCGGTCGCTCGAACAACCTTGAATAACAATAATTACCAACAACCTATCAATACACGCATCAAACAACAAAACACGACTAACCCAAAGGTCGAAACAACGATAATCGAACTCATTGGGGCATTCTAACGAATATGTAACCAACCACACGACTTCGAAAATATCCAATCCCGAATATGTCGAAACCAACACTAAAATGAGTATTTCGAACTAACAAAACACTTCAAGGATATCAATAATCCATTAGGAATCCATAATTCATGATTATAACGACATCAATCGGAAAATCCCCAATTAATCAAGTCAACCCCAAGGGTTCTTGAAAACAATTCGAAAATAACCATTAAATCCGTAGGAATATATTTATCCAAGTAGATAATCCATAACTTAACATATCCCAATGATAATCCAAGCTTACACGAAGAAATCGGAAGGAAAACCCAAAATCCAAATTCTAGATCCAAGAGATTAATACCTTTGATTCGATGTGATGAAGATGATGAAATGATGATCAATCCAAAGATGAGCTTGAAGATGATGATTGATGATTACACCTCGAAGAACCCTCTCCGAATCGCTCGAAATCGCCCAAAAATACCGAAGGAGTGAAATGAGATGAACAAATGACGAAGTCTCGACTAATCGTCCAATTTATACTCGGTCCTGTGTTAGCGTCGCTAGCCCTTGTGCATAGCGTGCGCTAACGAGTAATTTGGGTAGTCCAAGACCCACTGTCCGAGCACGGTAGCGCGCTACGTACCTCTTTGTAGCGTGCGCTACGGCCATACTACTAGCGTGCGCTAATATCCATTGTTAGCGTGCGCTAGCGAAATACTTGATGCCCGATCGAGTCCGTAAAACCATCCGCCTCTCGATCTAACCTCGATAGCGTGCGCTACAACCATTATTTAGCGTGCGCTAATATATCGGTTGCGCAGACGCTAACAACAATGCATAGCGTACGCTATGAACAAACCCGTGCGATCCAAGAGCCACCTGGACTCAACACGATCCGCCTAGCGCGCTACTCCACACATGTAGCGTGCGCTACTACGACCAGCGCGCGCTACTTACCACTCGTAGCGTGCGCTACAATTATTCTCACCGCACCCAGTACCTTCCGGATCGCAGCCTAAGGTAGCCTTAGCGTGCGCTAAAGCCGAGCGGTAGCGTGCGCTACCTATACCCAATTAGCGTACGCTAAAAGGAGTATGTAGCGTGCGCTACTCCTCAAGCACGACTTGCAACGAAATGACAATGATGATAAACACGGCACGAAACTCCAATCGATTAGTGATGAATGACGATTGATACACGATACAATTACTCAATGATGAATACCATGATGAATATGAGTGACAAATGATCAATAATGAATGAAATTACCGAGTATCAATTCTTGAATGATAAATACCGAATGATAATTCTTGAATTACAACTGGGTATTACATACACTTCTTAAAAGAGTTTCGTCCTCAAACTAAGGGTCAAACAACTCGGGATAACTCTCTCGCATACTATCCTCGGTTTCCCAAGTAGCCTCTTCGACTCCGTGTCTAGACCATGAATTTTAACCAAAGGAATCGTCTTATTCCTCAACTGCTTGATTCGCCGCTCTAAAACTCGTATAGGACGTTCCTCATATGAATGATCATCGGCAATCTCGATTTCATCGAACTGAAGTATGTGACTCGGGTCGGCAACATACTTCCGCAACTGAGAGACATGAAACACATTATGAATTCGGCTCAACGCCGGAGGTAAAGCCAATCGATAAGCTAACTCGCCCACCCGATCCAAAATCTCAAACGGTCCAATGAATCTCGGACTCAACTTTCCCCTCTTCCCAAAACGGAAGATACCACGACTCGGGGATACCTTGACCAACACATGGTCACCAGCCTCGAACTCTAATGGTCGACGGTTATCTGCATATGATTTCTGTCGACTCTGAGCGGTCAACAAACGACTCCTGATCAAAGCTACCTTCTCACGGGCGGCTATAAGCATATCGGGCTCGGTGCCGATTGATTCTGATAAGTCGTCCCAACACAACGGAGATCGACAACGACGACCATACAAGGCCTCGTAAGGTGCCATCTTGATCGAAGCATGCCAACTATTATTATACGTGAAATCGATCAATGGTAGTTGGGCTTCCCAATCGTCTTTCCAATCGAGGACGCATGCCCTCAACATGTCCTCTAATGTCTGAATGGTCCTCTCTGATTGTCCGCTTGACCGAGGATGAAAAGCGATCGAGATTAAGCCGAGTTCCCATAAGACGATGAATCGATTTCCAAAATGCGACACAAACCGCCCGTCACGATCGGAAACGATACTTTTAGGAGTACTGCGCGATCGACTATCTCTTTGATGAACAGTTGAGCAAGTCTCTCGGGACCCCACGTTTCCTTGATCTCAAGGAAATGAGCTGATTTAGTTAAGCGGTCCACGATCACCCAGATCGTATTCATGCCACGACGACTCGTCGGCAAACTCGTGATGAAATCCATAGAAATGTCTTCCCACTTCCATTCGGGAATAGGAAGAGGTTTCAGCATACCCGCCGGTCGCTGATGTTCAATCTTAACTTGCCGACAGGTTAAGCATCTCGAAACAAATTCTGCGACTTCTCGCTTCATATTACTCCACCAGTAATTTTGTTTCAAGTCCTTGTACATCTTGCTAGACCCCGGATGAACGGAATAAGGGGTAGCATGAGCTTCTTTCAAAATCGAGTTTTTCAACTCGTCATTAGCCGGTACGCACAACCGATTCTTAAACCTCAAAAGTCCATCCCCGTGGACCACAAATCCAGGGGCTTTCCCCTGAGCCACATCCTCTCGGATGCGCAACAATGATGGGTCCGAACCCTGATTCTCTCGAATTGTCTCCTCTAGTGACGATGAAATCTCTAACATACAAAGCTGCCCCTGAACTCGCTGAAGCCAGACCTCGATCTCGGGTCTAAGGAGTTCCCGCCAAGCTCCTTCCGAACTGCAAACGGGCAAGCATCTCGCTCCGAACGGACTTACGACTCAAGGCGTCGGCGACAACGTCGCCTTGCCCGGTGATAGAGGATCTCGATATCATAGTCTTTGATTAATTCCAACCACTGCCTCTCGACGCATATTTAACTCCTTCGAGTAAATATATACTTTAAGCTCTTATGATCGGTGAATATCGCGGGTGACGCCATAAAGGTAATGACGCCAAATCTTCAAAGCGAACACCACATTGCTAGCTCCAGGTCGTGGGTCGGATAATTAACCTCGTAAGGTCTCAATTGCCGTGAAGCATAGGCAATGACCTTCCTGCTCGCATGAGCACACATCCGAGACCTGTCCGACGCATCACTATAAACCACAAATCCTTCCGTCCCCTGCGGCAAGGAAAGTACAGTCTTGACATTAACCGGCTCTTGAGTTCCTCAAAACTCCGTTGACACGCGTCGGACCACATGTATTTCTTATCCTTCCGCAAAAGGTTCGTCAAGGGTTGAGCGATTTTAGAAAATCCTTCCACAAATCGCCGATAATAACCCGCTAATCCGAGGAAACTTCGGATTTCCTTAACGTTCTTCAGAGGTAGCCAATCTCGAATAGCCCCCGTCTTCTGAGGATCGACACGAACTCCGTCTGATGAAATTACGTGTCCGAGAAACGTCACTTCGGACATCCAGAACTCACATTTGGAGAACTTCCCATAAAGTTGTTCTCGTCTCAACACGTCGAGCACTCGATGAAGGTGAGACTCGTGTTCCTCCCGGTCACGAGAATAGATCAAAATGTCATCGATGAAGACAACAACAAACCGATCCAAAAAGTCGATGAAGACCCGATTCATCAACTCCATGAATACCGCAGGTGCATTAGTCAATCCGAACGGCATAACCACAAACTCATAATGACCATAGCATGTTCGAAACGCCGTCCTCGCGATATCCGACTCTCGAATCCGCAACTGATGATATCCAGATCTTAAGTCGATCTTGGAAAATACTGAAGCTCCCTGAAGTTGATCTAAGAGATCATCAATACGGGGTAAGGGGTACTTATTCTTGATTGTCACCCTGTTCACCTCCCGATAATCAATACATAAGCGGAATGAACCATCCTTCTTCTTGACAAATAACACTGGTGCTCCCCACGGGGACGCACTCGGTCGAATATAACCCTTCTCGAACAACTCTTCAAGTTGGTTCTTTAATTCCTGCATTTCGTCGGGGCCATCCGCACGGCGCCTTCGATATCGGGGACGTGCGTGCTCCAACTCAATCGTGAATTCCACATCCTCTCGTGGAGGCAAACCGGGTAACTCGTCGGAAAAACATCGGCATATTCCTCGCCACCGAATATCCGTTAACATCGATGACTTCTCGGTTTTGGCCATATAGCACCAATAACCGACACATCCCCGATTGAGTAATCTTCTTGCTTTCATCAAATTAATGACCTTACGAGCAGTAGGTATTACCTCCCTGAAACACACATTCAACTCCATCGTCTGAAATGATAGTGACCATACGCTTACGGACATTAATGATGGCATCATGACGATCCATCCAATCAATACCCAAGATGACGTCGTCCCTCGGCAAATCTACCACGATTAGGTCCGCTGGCCATACACGACCATGAAACTGAATCGGACAATTCTGAATCTCACGATTACCGATAATTCGTCTACCATCAGGTAAGCCAATGACATAAGGCTCACAACTAGTAGCACTACCCAGACGTAGTCTACTCAAACATGACTCGGAAATGAATGAATGCGATGCACCAGTATCGAAAAGAGTACACACAGGTTGAGATAGAATATCGAGTGTACCTGAGATCATTCGGGCCTCTGGATCATCGGTCTTCTTCATCTCATAAATCCGGGGCTTGCTAGTCCCGGCACCGGACGCTCCCGTCTGCTGGCTAAAAGCTCCACCTTTAGTCGCTCCCGTCGTTTTAAACGACGCTGATTGAGTGGCCTGATTCTGAACGGCTGACTGCTTAGGGGCCTGAGATGACGTCTGAGTAGGTTTGGAGTCCCTACGGCAAAAACGGGCCTTATGTCCCACAATTCCACAGTTATGACACGTGACAGACTGTCTCGGACACTTGGTGCTGACATGACCAAGATCCCCACAGTTGTAACAGGTGATGGCCGAACTGGCCGCTCGCGACTGAGATTCCGCGGGTTTAGACGACACTGGAGGTCGCTCAGAAAAAGCAGAGCCCGCACGGGGTTTCTTGAAGGTTGTCGACCGCCTTGGTCGATTACGATTCTTCGATTTCTTGCTAGCGAGACGAAGGTTGCCGCTTAGTAATTTCCTTAGCAAGAAGCTCATAAGTGAGAGCTTTCTCAATGAATTCACCAACGTGGTGCAATTATGATTAAGTAATCAAGTCTCATACGGGGTTTCCTCTTCTTTGAAATATTTGATCTTATCCGCCTCTGAATGAATGATGGATGAGGCGAAAGGGAGAAGTTCCTGAAATTTCTCGGCAATGGCGAGAACATCCTCGTCTGTTGAGGGGTCGGGGGTGAGCAATTCTGACAGCTTGGCCTCTCTGAGTGGGGCCGGATAATACCTCTCCATCATGAGAGTCTTGAACTGATCCCAAGTACAAGATCCTTCGGTGGGCTTCAACGACAACCACCAAGAATGTGCGCTCTTACCAAGGTAGTAAGCCGCAACAGAAACTTTGTGTCCCTCGGGACACTCTACCATAGCAAACAGCTTCTCGAAATGCTCGAGCCAATGAATGATATCTGCCGGCTCAGACGAGCCCTCAAAAGTAGGTGGCCTCTGGCGAGAGATATCGCCAATGATGTTACTCACATTCCTCTCTTGCCTCTGAGGTGGCGGCGGAGGAGCCTGCTGATTCTGATTGACAGAGTTATGCATCGTCTCCATCAACTGAGCCATCTGAGTCATTTGGGCCATCATGCCCTGCATAAATGCGAGTGGATCAACCCGGACACCCTCTGACTGAGCCGTGTCCCGGTTACGACTACCCGATAATGAATGATCGCGTCCAGGTGAATGAGTGGCGCTGCCGCCGCCGATGAATTAGCATTATTCCTCGCGTTTGCACGTGTATTCACACGAGCTCTCGGGATTCGGCCCGCTCCACGGCCTCGTCCTCCACGTCCTCTTCTTGCCCTCTCCATACTGAAGTAGGAAAGTCACATGATGATTATATTCACCGCATGAAATATACGTTATGATTATGACATGAGATGATGAAAATGAGCATACGCGCTCTAACACGGTGATTACATGAATGATTAACTGAGGTGACATGATTATCTGATGAAATTATTGAAATGATTATCTTGAATGAGTTAACAAGATTAATGATTCGATCATCCTGATCAACAACTGAACAATGAAATGAATTGACTGATTAATGAGTTAACCTGACCGTCCTGGTCAAAATGACAATGATGATTGAGGATTGCTAACTGATGAATTATGAATGAGTGACTATTGCCAGAAATTATACCATGGCATTAGAAATCTTACAGTTCTTGGTCTGATTGGCTCGGCATTTGCACAGGTCACACGTGACGCGAAAGTCCAATGATACTAGTCCGATGACGATGATTTCAAATGAGACATGACTTGGAGGGTAGTATTCAAAACCACGCTCCGATACCAACTCGTAACACCCCAAACTAGGCGGATATTACGGTCCGTGAATCCCAGTGGGACCCACCGAGCAAATGAAAATGATGAATTAAATAATATAATTGTAGTACCGAACCACATTATATTACCAAACACTCCGATGAGGAGTTTAAGTACAACACACCAGGACAATACCGAATACTAGTGTATTTTATATGAAGATAAAATACACCACCCTGAATAAATAAACGTTACAAACGGAATTTGCGTGGAAAATACAAATGACAGAAATAATCAAATGATCAAAATGGTGAACAAACGGAATGACCGGGGCCCCTACTAGTCTTGGGACTCGTCGCCGTCAACATGCTCTTCCGTGCCTTTGCCTTGCCGTGACACGAAAATAAAATCCCCAACGGGCCGATTTACGTAACAACAATCCTCAAGGGTTGAAAATACACAAACATGATTTAAGCGAAGTTATGAAATATCCTTAGTTATGAATTACGGCAAGAGGAGCGTCATAAACGCCCGTAGTGTTACGTGCAAGTGTACAAGACGGATGACCGGACACACCCGTCCTTGTACCTAATTAGTCTCACGGAGGTAATCGTTACCGTGTGCACAGTCCAATGTATCACTCCCAATACATGGCCATCACGTGCCCGACTAAAAATTCCACACATCCGCACCCGGCCACGCAATATGAACACAGAACTTCATATCAAAAAGAAAGACCATAATGAATAACAATGACTAATAATAATCCTACAAAGTCAAGAAAGACTAACCGATACGAAAGAGATAATGAAGTGATTGATAGTTTTCAATGAAATGATTGGAACCAGCGGTCCTCGCTAATGAAATGATTATCCGACAATTACAAGTCTCAAAATGATTAATACAATGATGAATGAGTTATGATTATGAATGATCAACAACAAAAGGAATGAATATCCTTTTAACCGAGTAAGAATCAACTTACTCAATACCGATGAAGAATGTCCGTCCACGAACAACGTCTAAGTGAAATACCGTCTCGAACAACCTTGAATAACAATAATTACCAACAACCGTTCAATACACGCATCAAACAACAAAACACGACTAACCCAAAGGTCGAAACAACGATAATCGAACTCATTGGGGCATTCTAACGAATATGTAACCAACCACACGACTTCGAAAATATCCAATCCCGAATATGTGAAACCAACACTAAAATGAGTATTTCGAACTAACAAAACACTTCAAGGATATCAATAATCCATTAGGAATCCATAATTCATGATTATAACGACATCAATCGGAAAATCCCCAATTAACCGAAGTCAACCCCAAGGGTTCTTGAAAACAATTCCGAAAATAACCATTAAATCCGTAGGAATATATTTATCCAAGTAGATAATCCATAACTTAACATATCCCAATGATAATCCAAGCTTACACGAAGAAATCGGAAGGAAAACCCAAAACTCCGAAATTCTAGATCCAAGAGATTAATACCTTTGATTCGATGTGATGAAGATGATGAAATGATGATCAATCCGAAAGATGAGCTTGAAGATGATGATTGATGATTACACCTC
Organism: Orobanche coerulescens; assembly: GCA_033398695.1. Classification (NCBI taxonomy): domain Eukaryota; kingdom Viridiplantae; phylum Streptophyta; class Magnoliopsida; order Lamiales; family Orobanchaceae; genus Orobanche; species Orobanche coerulescens. The sequence goes on along the minus strand of CM065806.1, from coordinate 35,511,379 downwards.
GAAGAACCCTCTCCGAATCGCTCGAAATCGCCCAAAAATACCGAAGGAGTGAAATGAGATGAACAAATGACGAAGTCTGACTAACTGTCCAATTTATACTCAGTCCAGGTTAGCGTGCGCTAGCCCTTGTGCATAGCGTGCGCTAACGAGTAATTTGGGTAGTCCAGTACCCACTGTTCGAGCACGGTAGCGCGCGCTACGTACCTCTTTGTAGCGTGCGCTACGTACCTCTTTGTAGCGTGCGCTACGGCCATACTACTAGCGTGCGCTAATATCCATTGTTAGCGTGCGCTAGCGAAATACTTGATGCCCAGTACTGGAGTCCAGAAAACCATCTGCCCTCTGATCTAACCTCGATAGCGTGCGCTACAACCATTATTTAGCGTGCGCTAATATATCGGTTGCGTACGCTAACAACAATGCATAGCGTACGCTATGAACAAACCCGGTGCAGTCCAGTAGCCACTGGACTCAACCTGATCCGCCCCTAGCGCGCGCTACTCCACACATGTAGCGTGCGCTACTCATTCGCTAGCGCGCGCTACTTACCACTCGTAGCGTGCGCTACAATTATTCTCACTGCAGTCCGGTACCTTCCGGATCGGCAGCAAGGTAGCCTTAGCGTGCGCTAAAGCCGAGCGGTAGCGTGCGCTACCTATACCCAATTAGCGTACGCTAAAGGAGTATGTAGCGTGCGCTACTCCTCAAGCACGACTTGCAACGAAAATGACAATGATGATAAACACGGCACGAAACTCCAATCAGATTAGTGATGAATGACGATTGATACACGATACAATTACTCAATGATGAATACCATGACTGAATATGAGTGACAAATGATCAATAATGAATGAAATTATGAGTATCAATTCTTGAATGATAAATCTTGAATGATAATTATGAATTACAATGGGTATTACATACACCCCCTTAAAAGAGTTTCGTCCCCGAAACTAAGGGTCAAACAACTCGGGATAACTCTCTCGCATACTATCCTCGGTTTCCCAAGTAGCCTCTTCGACTCCGTGTCTAGACCCTTTGAATTTTAACCAAAGGAATCGTCTTATTCCTCAACCGCTTGATTCGCCGCTCTAAAACTCGTATAGGACGTTCCTCATATGAATGATCATCGGCAATCTCGATTTCATCGAACTGAAGTATGTGACTCGGGTCGGCAACATACTTCCGCAACTGAGAGACATGAAACACATTATGAATTCGGCTCAACGCCGGAGGTAAAGCCAATCGATAAGCTAACTCGCCCACCCGATCCAAAATCTCAAACGGTCCAATGAATCTCGGACTCAACTTTCCCCTCTTCCCAAAACGGAAGATACCACGACTCGGGGATACCTTGACCAACACATGGTCACCACCTCGAACTCTAATGGTCGGCAGCGGTTATACGCATATGATTTCGCCGACTCGAGCGGTCAACAAACGACTCGATCAAAGCTACCTTCTCACGGGCGGCTATAAGCATATCGGGCTCGGTGCCGATTGATTCGATAAGTCGTCCCAACACAACGGAGATCGACAACGCGACCATACAAGGCCTCGTAAGGTGCCATCTTGATCGAAGCATGCCAACTATTATTATACGTGAACTCGATCAATGGTAGTTGGGCTTCCCAATCGTCTTCCAATCGAGGACGCATGCCCTCAACATGTCCTCTAATGTCCGAATGGTCCTCTCTGATTGTCCGTCTGACCGAGGATGAAAAGCGATCGAGATTAAGCCGAGTTCCCATAGCACGATGAACTGATTTCCAAAAATGCGACACAAACCGCCGTCACGATCGGAAACGATACTTTTAGGAGTACCGTGCGGTCGACTATCTCTTTGATGAACAGTTGAGCAAGTCTCTCGGGACCCCACGTTTCCTTGATCTCAAGGAAATGAGCTGATTTAGTTAAGCGGTCCACGATCACCGGATCGTATTCATGCCACGACGACTCGTCGGCAAACTCGTGATGAAATCCATAGAAATGTCTTCCCACTTCCATTCGGGAATAGGAAGAGGTTTCAAGATACCGCCCGGCCCGATGTTCAATCTTAACTTGCCGACAAAGTTAAGCATCTCGAAACAAATTCTGCGACTTCTCGCTTCATATTACTCCACCAGTAATTTTGTTTCAAGTCCTTGTACATCTTGCTAGACCCCGGATGAACGGAATAAGGGGTAGCATGAGCTTCTTTCAAAATCGAGTTTTTCAACTCGTCATTAGCCGGTACGCACAACCGATTCTTAAACCTCAAAAGTCCATCCCCGTGGACCACAAATCCAGGGGCTTTCCCCTGAGCCACATCCTCTCGGATGCGCAACAATGATGGGTCCGAACCCTGATTCTCTCGAATTGTCTCCTCTAGTGACGATGAAATCTCTAACATACAAAGCTGCCCCTGAACTCGCTGAAGCCAGACCTCGATCTCGGGTCTAAGGAGTTCCTGCTGAAGCTCCTTCTGAACTGTTAAACGGGCAAGCATCTACTCCTGAACGGACTTACGACTCAAGGCGTCGGCGACAACGTTCGCCTTGCCCGGGTGATAGAGGATCTCGATATCATAGTCTTTGATTAATTCCAACCACCGTCTCTGACGCATATTTAACTCCTTCTGAGTAAATATATACTTTAAGCTCTTATGATCGGTGAATATCTGACAGGTGACGCCATAAAGGTAATGACGCCAAATCTTCAAAGCGAACACCACGACTGCTAGCTCCAGGTCGTGGGTCGGATAATTAACCTCGTAAGGTCTCAATTGCCGTGAAGCATAGGCAATGACCTTCCCGCTCGCATGAGCACACATCCGAGACCCCGTCCGACGCATCACTATAAACCACAAATCCTTCCGTCCCTCGCGGCAAGGAAAGTACAGTGCCGACATTAACCGGCTCTTGAGTTCCTCAAAACTCCGTTGACACGCGTCGGACCACATGTATTTCTTATCCTTCCGCAAAAGGTTCAAGGGTTGAGCGATTTTAGAAAATCCTTCCACAAATCGCCGATAATAACCCGCTAATCCGAGGAAACTTCGGATTTCCTTAACGTTCTTCGGAGGTAGCCAATCTCGAATAGCCCCGTCTCGAGGATCGACACGAACTCCGTCTCGATGAAATTACGTGTCCGAGAAACGTCACTTCGACATCCGTAACTCACATTTGGAGAACTTCCCATAAAGTTGTTCTCGTCTCAACACGCCGAGCACTCGATGAAGGTGAGACTCGTGTTCCTCCGGTCACGAGAATAGATCAAAATGTCATCGATGAAGACAACAACAAACCGATCCAAAAAGTCGATGAAGACCCGATTCATCAACTCCATGAATACCGCAGGTGCATTAGTCAATCCGAACGGCATAACCACAAACTCATAATGACCATAGCATGTTCGAAACGCCGTCCTCGCGATATCCGACTCTCGAATCCGCAACTGATGATATCCAGATCTTAAGTCGATCTTGGAAAATACTGAAGCTCCCTGAAGTTGATCTAAAAGATCATCAATACGGGGTAAGGGGTACTTATTCTTGATTGTCACCCTGTTCAACTCCCGATAATCAATACATAAGCGGAATGAACCATCCTTCTTCTTGACAAATAACACTGGTGCTCCCCACGGGGACGCACTCGGTCGAATATAACCCTTCTCGAACAACTCTTCAAGTTGGTTCTTTAATTCCTGCATTTCGGTCGGGGCCATCCGGTACGGCGCCTTCGATATCGGGGACGTACCAGGCTCCAACTCAATCGTGAATTCCACATCCCTGAATAAATAAACGTTACAAACGGAATTTGCAGCGGAAAATACAAATGACAGAAATAACTGAAATGACTGAAAATGACTGAACAAACGGAATGACTGGGGCCCCCTACTAGTATCACTGGGACTCGTCGCCGTCAACATGCTCTTCCCGTGCCTTTGCCTTGCCGTGACCTGAAAATAAAATCCCCAACGGCCGCCATACGTAACAACAATCCTCAAGGGTTGAAAATACACAAACATGATTTAATCAAGTTATGAAATATCCTTAGTTATGAATTACGGCAAGAGGAGCGTCATAGTACGCCCGTAGTGTTCTGCAAGTGTACAAGACGGATGACCGGACACACCCGTCCTTGTACCTAATTAGTCTCACGGAGGTAATCGTTACCGTGTGCACACCCAATGTATCACTCCCAATACATGGCCATCACGTGCCCGACTAAAAATTCCACACATCCGCACCCGCCACGCAATATGAACCTGAAGGTCATATGAACAAGAATGACCATAATGAATATCAATGAATAATAATAATCCGACAAAGTCAAGAATGACTCACCGATACGAAAGTGATAATGACGTGATTGATAGTTTTCAATGAAATGATTGGAACCGCCGTTCCTCGCTAATGAAATGATTATCCGACAATTACAAGTCTCAAAATGATTAATACAATGATGAATGAGTTATGATTATGAATGATCAACAACAAAAGGAATGAATATCCTTTAACCGAGTAAGAATCAACTTACTCAATACCGATGAAGAATGTCCGTCCACGAACAACGCCCTAAGTGAAATACCTACGCTCGAACAACCTTGAATAACAATAATTACCAACAACCGCTCAATACACGCATCAAACAACAAAACACGACTAACCCAAAGGTCGAAACAACGATAATCGAACTCATCGGGGCATTCTAACGAATATGTAACCAACCACACGACTTCAAAATATCCAATCCCGAATATGTCGAAACCAACACTAAAATGAGTATTTCAACTAACAAAACACTTCAAGGATATCAATAATCCATTAGGAATCCATAATTCATGATTATAACGACATCAATCGGAAAATCCCCAATTAATCAAGTCAACCCCAAGGGTTCTTGAAAACAATTCGAAAATAACCATTAAATCCGTAGGAATATATTTATCCAAGTAGATAATCCATAACTTAACATATCCCAATGATAATCCAAGCTTACACGAAGAAATCGGAAGGAAAACCCAAAATCCAAATTCTAGATCCAAGAGATTAATACCTTTGATTCGATGTGATGAAGATGATGAAATGATGATCAATCCGAAAGATGAGCTTGAAGATGATGATTGATGATTACACCTCGAAGAACCCTCTCCGAATCGCTCAAATCGCCCAAAATACCGAAGGAGTGAAATGAGATGAACAAATGACGAAGTCTCGACTAATCGTCAATTTATACTACCCAGGTTAGCGTGCGCTAGCTCCTTGTGCATAGCGTGCGCTAACGAGTAATTTGGGTAGTCCAAGACCCACCGTCCGAGCACGGTAGCGCGCTACGTACCTCTTTGTAGCGTGCGCTACGGCCATACTACTAGCGTGCGCTAATATCCATTGTTAGCGTGCGCTAGCGAAATACTTGATGCCCGATCGGAGTCCGTAAAACCATCTCGCCTCTCGATCTAACCTCGATAGCGTGCGCTACAACCATTATTTAGCGTGCGCTAATATATCGGTTGCGTCGCTAACAACAATGCATAGCGTACGCTATGAACAAACCGGTGCAATCCGGTAGCCACCGGACTCAACCCGATCCGCCCCTAGCGCGCTACTCCACACATGTAGCGTGCGCTACTACGAGCGCTAGCGCTACTTACCACTCGTAGCGTGCGCTACAATTATTCTCACCTGCAGTCCAGTACCTTCTGGACTGCAGCCAAGGTAGCCTTAGCGTGCGCTAAAGCCGAGCGGTAGCGTGCGCTACCTATACCCAATTAGCGTACGCTAAAAGGAGTATGTAGCGTGCGCTACTCCTCAAGCACAGCTTGCAACGAAAATGACAATGATGATAAACACGGCACGAAACTCCAATCAGATTAGTGATGAATGACGATTGATACACGATACATTTACTCTGAATGATGAATACCATGACTGAATATGAGTGACAAATGATCAATAATGAATGAAATTACTGAGTATCAATTACTGAATGATAAATACTGAATGATAATTACTGAATTACAACTGGGTATTACAGAAGACACGTGGATGAAACAAATTAATGGGTAGGTCCGGAAGCCAAATCCAAACAGAGATAGTAATGTCGCACACCTATGTAACTTCACTTCAGATGCTTGAGATGCTTAGGCCTCAATCGAGGAATTATGTTTTCATTTTTTTAGGTTCTTTAGTATTTTGGTTTTTCAGTTTACAAGCCCATCTTTTAGGATTAATATCTTAATGTTTTTCTGAGTTTCTAGCTTTTTTTTATTTTTTATTTTACAAACTGAATTAGGGAATCGATCTCATAAGGAGACCGATCTATTGGTCTAACATATGACTTACTCTAACATTTATAAAGAAACTCATTTAATTTGTAACATAATATTTGGTGTATGGTCCTGTTCATTTTTCCGCCGTTCATTGTGTCTGTTGGTGCACAATATTTAAATTAGGGATTTCTTGTGCAATTAATTTTGCATGAAAAAGAAAGTTACTAAATTTGGGAGTTTTGTGGGCCAACCGGGAAGATGTGATGAGATGCTTGAAGCAGTGGGAGATATCGAGCCGGAGATTTTCTCGTTATTCAAAACAAGGAATAAAATCCATGATATTGGATTAAATCATCCAATTTCTATTATTATTGATTTTTATTGTTTTGGATGTATGCCACGTATGAATGTATGCGTAATATGTTTCTTGCATGTTAGGACTAGAGAATTAAAAACCTTAAGGCTAAAATAACTAAGTGATTAAATTAATTTAATTTTTAAAAAATCAAATTAGCCTCCATAATTAGTTTAAATTGTGAAGTAATTAGCATGCGAATTGACATTAGGGTCTTCCTCCATATCGGATGTGCTAATTATAAGTTCATTAGTTTTAATTTTCAAACCATAATAAAAGTAAAATATTATTTTTTATGATAGCTCCATCTGTAGGACTATTATTTAAAATATATTATTTTAAGGTTGTTAGATTATGGTGTCACTTATGTGTATGAATTAATAAGCTTCCTATCAGAATTTATGTTAATTACATGGCCAAGAGGAACCAACTATTAATTTTACTTGTCATAACGTAAATTGACTAGATAGTAAAATTAAAGACGTAAAACTCTACTTGAAAAATGTGTGTGTAAACGCCCACACGATCGTGGCTTGCATATGCGGGTCTTTCGAGGTGTTGGTTGCTAGCATATATATTGTGTTTTTGAGTTTTTTCAATATATTTTGCTATGCGTTATGTGATGAATGTTTTTAGTTTTAACTCAGATGTCTTTCAATCCACTTGATGTAGTTCTCAAAGAAAACAAACTAGATGGCACTAACTTTGCTGATTAGAAACGTAATCTTAATATTGTCCTGACTGCTGAGGAATACAAGTTTGTTCTAACTGAGGAATGCCCATTAGAACCAGATGCAGATTCATCACCCGATGAGGTGAAAGAATACTGCAAGTGGAAGAAATCTGATGAGATGGCTCGCTGTTACATCTTGGCTTCTTTAGCAAATGTATTGCAGCATCAGCATCAGAGTATGAGCACGGCCACGGAAATGATGAAAATCTCGGCGAGATGTTTGGTCATCAGAACCGGGCGGCTAAGCAAAATGCTATGAGGGTCTTGATGACGACCCAAATGCCAGAAGGAACCCCACTAAGGGATCATGTTCTAAAGATGATTTCTCATCTAAATGAACTTGATATCTTAGGGGATACCATCGATGCGGAAATGCAGGTCGATATCACCCTAGGCAGCTTACCCAGGAGCTTTAAGCAGTTCCGCCTAAACTACAATATGAATTGTAGGGAGTATACCTTGGCGGAATTGCTAACAGAGCTTCAAGCTGCGGAAGGTCTCTTCAGGCAAGGGTATCAAGTTATTGCGGCTACTGATGTTTCGAATTCTAAACCCAAGTGGGGGAAGAAGAAGAAATAAGTGGGCCAGAAGCAAGTGGCAACTCTCAAAGTAAAGAGCAAGGCTCCTCATCCTGAGGCGAACAAAAAGCCAAAGGGAAAGTGCTACAAGTGCGGTCAGAAAGGACATTTTAAAGTGGACTGCCCTACTCTTAAGAAAGGTATGTCTCGTGCACTAGTATTCAAAACATGTTTGGCAGCTTGTTCTTCTAATTCGTGGATAGTTGATTCAGGATTCACTGATCATGTTTGCTTTGACTCGCATGATTTTCAGGTAACCAAGCATCTTAGTGCGGGCGAGATCACCATCAACTGGGGCAATTATTCCATGCTTATGGCTGTTGCAGTGAGAGTCGTGCAGTTAAAGACTAATGATAAAATATAAGTCCTTAATAATGTATTATTAGTACCAGATTAGAACGAATCTAATTTCGGTTTCTAAATTAAGTTGTGATGGGTATTTAGTTTCTTTTTATGGTGATGCTATTATTAGAAGAAACGATGAATATATTTGCAAAGGTGTTTATACTTATGGACTCTATGTCATATTAATACTGCACAAACTCCCATGTATAAACATAAATCACTTAATTCTTTGTCCAAACCTAAAAAGAGAAAAGAACCTTCAAGTAAAAACCAAACATATATGTGGCATCTACGGTTAGGTCATGTAAACCTTAGAAGAATTCAAAGATTGGTAGATGATGGCCCATTGGACAACCTCCAAGTTGAGTCATTCCAATTTGTGAATCCTGTGTAGAAGGTAAGATGACCAAAAGAGTTTTTAAAACCAAGAAAAATTATGCTCAGAACGTGTTAGAATTGATTCATATGGATGTATGTGGTCCAATGAATATCCATGCTATGAGTGGTTTCGAATACTTCATCACTTTTATAGATGATTATTCGAGATATGGGTACATCTATTTGATGCAATGTAAGTCTGAAGCCTTTGACAAGTTCGGAGATTGCAAGGCTGAAACGGAGAAGCGTTATGGGAAGAGTATCAAGTCACTACGATCTGATAGTGGTGGCCAATACCTTTGTGGAGAATTTTTGGATTTCTTGACAAATGAGGGAATTTCGTCCCAGTTCACTGTGCCGGGAACTCCACAACAAAATGGTGTTGCTGAGAGAAGGAACAAAACTCTTTTAGAAATGGTTAGATCAATGATGAGTTATTCAAATTTACCTATTTCGTTCTGGGAGTATGCCATGGAAACAACGGCATACATTCTAATATACTCTTTATCCAAAAGCACACCTAGTAGAAGCACTCGGTCGAATATACTCTTTATCCAAAAGCACACCTAATAGCTTCTGCAACCCCAACATATCGAATGATGGCATACGATATGGCGCTATATAAACGGGTGCCACATTCGGTTCTAGGTTAGTGGTGAACTCGACTTTCCCTTGTGGAGGTAATCCTGAAAATCCATCCGAAAACATGACGGGATACAAGTAATAGTTATACACTTTTTGTTTAAATTCATTGGAAATTGGTGGTTTGAAATTAATTCGTGGTGGCAGTATTGTAGCAAATTGTACAACATATTTTTTTAGGGATAAAATTACTGCTCTATAAAAAAATAAGAAAATATGGCGATTGTTAAGCAAGAACCGCCACCCTATGTTTAAGAAAAAAATAGTTTGCGATTTCTACTTAAAAACTGCCACCTTGAACGAACAGGGGTGGTAGCTCTTGCTTGTCCAACTGCAACTTGATGCTTTTTTTATCTAAGCTTTAGGTGACGATTTTCGACGGAAAACCACTATCCATGTTACTTTTAGGTAGCAACTTTTTTAGAAAACGCCACATTATGTTATTAATTTTTAAATTTATGTAAATGTTAGGTGGCGGTTATTTTAAACGTCATCCAAAACCAATTTTGGATGGCGTTTTTCAAATCGACACCTTAAGCCTCGACATTGGGTATCACCATTATGGTCGGCGTTTTTATAACCGCCATCTTAAGCACCTTACAACTGCTATCCTAAGTTGTTCCGTACTAGTGAGGATTATAATATAAAGATTCTTTACCATTCAGTTGAGCAAACATAGTGACAAGTGATACATTGAGTCGACACCTATGTCACTTCACTTCAGATGCTTCAGATGCTTACGCCTTAATCGAGGAATTATGATTTTCATTTTTTTTTTTTGATTTTTTTGTATTTTGGTTTTCCAGTTTATAGGTCCATTTTTAGATATCTTAATATTTCTCAGAGTTTCTACCTTTTTTTTTACAAACTGATTTAAGAGAATCGATCTCATAAGGAGACCGATCTATGGGCCAACAGATGACTTACTCTAACATTTATAAAGAAACTCATTCAATTTGTATATAAGACACGTGGATGAAACAAATTAATGGGTAGGCCCGGAAGCCGAATCCAAACAGAGATAATGATGCCGCACACCTATGTAACTTCACTTCATATACTTGAGATGCTTAGGCCTCAATCGAGGAATTATGTTTTCATTTTTTTAGGTTCTTTAGTATTTTGGTTTTTCAGTTTATAAGCCCATCTTTTAGGATTAATATCTTAATGTTTTTCTGAGTTTCTAGTTTTTTTTTATTTTTAATTTTACAAACTGAATTAGGGAATCGATCTCATAAGGAGACCGATCTATTGGTCTAACATATGACTTACTCTAACATTTATAAAGAAACTCATTTAATTTGTAACATAATATTTGATGTTTTCAAAATTTATTAGTGGTTATCGTTCCCAAGTTCTTAAACATATTAATTAATGTAACATATAATGCATTAATTCCGTGATTTAATGACTCTCATTAATTACCATCTTTTGTTGTGGAAGAATCTAATATATATAACAAGTGAAATGCAAATTAGTTTGCAAGGAGAAATAAGAACAAAGAGTGTGTAGAAGAAAGAAGAAAGGAGAAAATGTATTTCTCCAAATTAACAGTTCTAGTCCTCATTGCTCTTGTCCCATTTGTAGCAGGAATAGTGGAAGTGGAGTATGGTTTCTGGACCAGATTTTTTATGCACCTCGGGCTAAAACAAGGTTATGTATCAAATATTTCTAGCTCTATTGATTAGTCGAGTAGTTTTTAAGTTTTTTATAATTTGAAAATTAACCATTTTTCATAATTAATCCGTTATAAATATTTAAGCTAAAGTTTTTTTAATCTATTCAACAGGAAGATTACGGGAGTTGCCTAATTCCCCGAAAGTGTTATGCGTTCGTTCAGATGATAAGGGTACCGGAGAAGATGGTTGTGATTTAGAGTGTGCTCGTCTTAATCCAGACTACTTTGGCAGAGACAAGAAAAGCAGTACAGCAGGGGGCGAGTGTCGCTGGTCAAGTGAATATGGTTGGCAAAAAGGCAAATGTCAGTGCTGGGAAATGAATCTACCGAAAAGAATAGATATTGATATAAGATGACCTACGAGTAGCGATTTTACTCTCCATGAGATTCAAATTCGAATTACAATAACATGGACTCTATATTTAAACAAATAATAATAATCTACCAAAAGTAAGAGATCAAAACAGCTTGCTTAGACCATAATATATACAAATAATACAATTATTTTTTCGCAAATGCCTCTTTAGATTTTGAGTTTGAGGAAAGATGTCCACGATGTGTGCGTTATATTCTATAAATTCGTTACGTGTACATATATATATATATATATATATAGATTGACTATGGTGGAAACATTCTTAATGGTGAAATCTAGAAACCAATTGCATTATTAAGTAATTTCATTGCATATTTGTTATTATTCGTGATCGTTTCTGGCCGCTAAGATATGCAACAAATAATGTAATAAAAAAATACATAAATGCATATAATTCTACTCATCTACAACCGTTAGATCACTAATATCAATGACCTACAAAAGTTTCTAAATTTCACAAGGTAATTAATATTCATATGATATATTTCCTATATATATATATATATATATAATTCTTCGTGAACTTATTTTAAAATGAGAACGCAGTCAAATCACAATCGTATGAATATAATTAAATGGTTAAAATAATTCCCAAAATAATGTTTAGTTTCTTATTTAGACAATTGTGTTATCCTAGTTTATACATATAAACATATTTATATATAACTAATTAACTAACTTAGTTCACATTATACTTTCCTCCTTTATTTTTTATTTGCATTTTCAGAAAAATATCTCAACACCTTACTAAATATACATTACATGACACTGAAATATTTATATAGTCAATGGAGGCACCTAAATTAAATTCAAATAATTCATCGAATATGTATTAAATAAACATTTGAATAAATATAAGAATGTATTAATTATAATTACAAAAAGCTTTAAATTCAAACATGATATCGAATTCATTTTAAATATGCATCTGAATAAAATTAAAAATGTATTGAGGTTATATAATAATAAAAAAATCGAATAAGTAGTAATAAAAAATATATAAATTCAAAATTGCATCTCATCCAAATTAATTGTGCAGTGAAGTAAAGCTAGAATATTAACTTTATGAAACAACTTTGAACTAATAAAATAAATAAATAAGTGGTAGCAGGAAAATTTAATATATATTAAATAATATCAACTATAAGCTAAAGTTAAATAACTAACTGGTAGAAAAAAAAAGCAAATTAAAATAAAGAAAAATAATACTTAGCAAATTGCGTTGGATCCAAACTAATTAATTGTGTATTGAATGAAAACTAAAAATACATTAAAAAGATGCAGGCAAAAATTATTAATTCATGGCAAGAGACTAAGCTTGCGTAATTACCGTATGCAATAGTATTATAGTAAGAGAAAATTTATACTATTAAATTAAGAAACTAACTACTCATTTTTAAGAAATAAACTATAACCACCGATTCTTATTAATGAAGGATAGTGGCGCGTTCTATGCAGTATCAATATTAAATGCAGTACTTTACAGTACTAATTTATGCATGGGTTTTGTACTAATTATGCATGAAATATATGCATTTCGTGCATCAAAATTTCAATGCATTAATTCTCACAAGAAAATTAAAATATTTTTAGTGATTAAAAAAATGAATCATTCGAGTATCCATCATCTTCTAATCGAGTAATCAGCCATATATCAGTTAGTAACTGACTACATTTCAAACACAGACAACCCAATTTTCAAGTACAAAGTACACTACATGACATATATTTCGAACATAGACCGACCAAATTCTCAAATATGAAATTAGGATTTTCAATTCCACCCCCGACCAGCCTTCTTGCCATCGCCAGTCAGTCGTTGCTATACACCTAGGGGCTTTATACTCCGGAAACCATACTCCAGCGGCGGCAGGAGTCCAGACACCGAGCAGACTTCTGCAATTCTATCAAGGGAATCGCCTCATCCGACCCTTCCTCGTCGTCGTCTGTTCCGCTTCATCCGCTGCACACTACTCATGCTTGCCAACTGAAAATGAGTCTCCGAGCTTTTTGCCGTGCAAAAAGAACAGTTGGGTTCGGAACCCAGGTTTTCAAAGTCCGATTTTCCTTAGAAAGCAGATCTGAATTTTTGTTTTCAACAGTTACTAAAATAAATCTGTAAAGTTTACGAACTTGTACAGGTGCTATGGAGGGTATGGTGTTTCAAAGAGAAATTGAGAAATAACGAGAGAGATGGGGAGGAGAGGGAGAGAGGGGAGAAAGAAGGGGAATAATGCACGAGAAAGAAAATAAAGAGACAAATAGAGAGAAGACAGTTTTTAAGGGACAATAATTGTATATATATTTATGTAATTGTTCCGGGATATCCTTCGCTTATTGGTGTCTTACCTAATACTGGTTGTAGGAGGATACATAGATGGAAGGTTCTAGATCCTTGTAGAGGTAGTAGGATCCTATTAGATGTCTTACCTTATCTAGGAATCCTATGTATGGAAGGATTCTCATTGTAATGCCTATATAAAAGTCCATCTATCACTGTTATGAATACAGTTGATTGACTCATATTTACAGCTTTCTTATTTTCTCCTGAAACATGTTATCAGCACGTAGCTCGAGAGAATTTTCCAAATTCCCAAAAAAAATTAGCCCTTAACCCTAGTCGACCACTGCCGGACCACCACCGATCACAGCCGATCACTGCCGGAACCCTACCGGACCTCAAATCTACTCAGACCGATCACAACTGATCACTACCAGAACCCTACCGGACCTCAGATCTACTCAGACCGATCACAGCCGATCACTGCCGGAATCCTACCGGACCTCAGATCTACTCAGACCGATCACAGCCGATCACTGTCGGAACCCTACCGGACTTCAGATCTACTCAGACCGATCACATCCGATCACTGCCGGATCCCTGTCGGAACACCGATCGACCCAGATCGACCACATCCGATCATCGCCCGGTGCCTGTTGATCGCGTCCGGTGCCTGCGGATCCAGCCTAGCTGCGACTGCAACTCGCCTGTGCCGACCAGATCCCGTCCGGTGTCTGCCGACCTGGCCTAGCCGCGATCGCAACTCACCTGTACCGACCAGATCCCGTCCGGTGCTTGCCGATCCTGTCCGATGCCTGCCGATCCAGCCTAGCCGCGACCGCAACTCGCCTGTGCCGACCAAATCCCGTTTGACGCAGACCGAACACTGCCGATCCAACCCATCCGCGATCGGACCAGCTCCAGCCCAGTCGTCCGCTGCCGAAAGCCGCGACCTGGTTCAGAATATCGGTCCAAAGACTCGAACATCGACTTAATTTATTTTCTGAAATCGCCAAAATTACGCCCCCGATTTCACGTCATCGCATCTAGTACCAATCGGTTGATCGAAGCACACCACAAATTCTTCCATATCACGTGCGTAATTTTATAATTGAGGTAATTATCTAAACTTGTCCCTATTCAATTCTCTGTTTTGGGAATTTTTCTTTGGGGACATGGGTTATTGGGTTCTTTATCTCCCACGCTACTTTACGGTGGATGAGACCGCGAGAGAAGTCGGTATCTCTGTGTGTCGACGAAAACTGTCTGACGGTCCTGGGGGAGTCACGGAATTGTTGAAAGTCGATACTTGTGGTTGTTGCATACATCACGTACATGGGTGCGATTTGATATTGCCGTTTTTGTCGACTTTACTAAACAACAATTAAGTGAAGTATATCGAGTAACGGTTATGTTACACGCTTTTAAAAGCATCGATTGTGACCGTTTACATTGTTACTGAAAATCCAACAAGACTAACTTCCTCTTGTTTATATCTTGTAGATGGCACAAAGCTCCAATGTTCACCCGAAGTTCGACATCCTTGACCATGCTGGTAAGGAGTACCATAGGTGGGTCTCAGACGTTCACTTGGCGTTCGTCGGTAAGAGATTTTCTACCACCATCTTTCTCTCTAATGAGCCTACTGCTCAAGAACCGAGCGAGGAAACCAAGGCTAATTCACTGATGTACTTGCGTAGACATATACATCCGTTGTTGAAAAAGTGTTACATGAATTTGCTAATCCCCAAAGAACTGTGGGATACACTTGAACAACGTTTTAATAATATGCATGATCAGCGCTTTTTCGAATTGCAACTTCAGTGGGAGCAAATCCGGTTTTTGAATTATGCGAATGTGGAGGCCTATAATCAAGCCATCATCGATCTTCGCGCTGATCTTAGTTTTGTGGTGTCAAGAAGTCTGATCAAGACTTGATCAAGAAGACTCTTAACACGTTTCCCGTGGGAGCAAGTGTGATTGCTCATCAACTGCGCGTTGCCTATGAGGAAGGGAGGATTAAAAGGTTTAGTGACCTTATCTCCCACCTCGCTAAAAAGAAAGGCACCATGAGATCATTCTCAACAGCAATGCGCGCCCAACTGGTACGAAGACGATTCTGGAAGTGAATCAGGCGACCACAGGAAGGCACCACGACGAAATAGAAAAGACAATGCTTCTCAGTTTTGCAAGCACCACGGGTGCATGACTCGAGCAAGCGAGGGAAAAGACGAGGTCATCGTTCCAATGTGTGGAAGAGGCAAGGTGGCTCGGCCACGGGTCCTAGTGGAACCCAACCACGTGGACCACCTCCTGCCGCCGGGAATGGACCCACTCCAAAGGAAGGCCGGAATTTCTATACTTGCGGTTCAAAGAAGCATACTTACCACAATTGCAAGGCGCCAAAGAACATCCAAGCCTACTACAAGCACTATAAATAGTACTTGACTCAAGAGTCAAATTACATGGAGGAAGATAATGAGAATACGGATGTGGACCATGTTGAGATCCCTCCTCTCCCCATTGCCGACAAAGACCAACATTTGGATGTTGCTGACTTTGATTAGATCATTATAGTTTGACTAGTTTTTACGCATTGGTTATGTTTTGTCTTGTTTCTAGTTTTCTTTCGAGAACTACTTTGGAATTTTTTATGAATGTAATAAAGTTGGCCATATGAATAAAATTCTTTCAATTGCTGTGATTGTGTAAAAATGAATTTTATTTTTCCCTTCAAAAGCATGTTTGGTTTATTACAAAATAATTGCTCAGTATTAATTGCTTGGTTAATTTGATACATTGGTGGATTTTATCAAAACTTTTGATCAAGAATAGGCGCATCCTCCTTGGTATTTGTTTATGCTTTGAAAGTTCAAACGGAATCAGTGGTTTTTGAACAGCCTTAACTGTACCGACATTCCTACTTTCTCTGCAAGTTTACCAAGTTGGAATTACCGAAAGAATCATTAGTCGAGATATAAATTGAATACCCCGATTCATTTTGAAGTGTTTAAACGCTCCTATGGCCATCATTGCCATAGTATTGTATCAACAATAATGCCTTTGAAAAAGGTTTCAACCTTGCTCTATCACTCAACAATAGGGAAATACCAAAATAGCAACTTTAAACGAGCACTGTGATCTGAGTTTAATGATCCAGAAAGTGCACGACCTATAGACAGAAAGATACGGAAGTCTAGTTTCTATAACAGCTGACCATTCGTCTATAGACTTCTTAATGAAGGAGTTATTGCTGTTTTAGTTAACAAAGGTCAAGCTGCACGGAAATTATTTTCAGCGATTGTGCTAAACTTTAATCCTAACCAACTTGGTCGAATTTCCCCAAACTCGAAGTTAATGAGTTTTCGCTATGTCTTTCATCACAAGACTAATCGATTTCATGTCTTATTGTAGATGCCTCTTGGCGAAATTGAGTGCCTTACTGCTAGTGGAACAACCCACAATATTCTTCGGAATAGGCAATTATTTAAGGGTATTGTGCCATATATATATCCTTAGTGACAACAATGAATGGTTCTTCCCAAGTAATTCAAGGGAGGGGACCTGCTCATTTCTTGCTACCTAATGGTACGTATATTAATGTCACAAATACTCTCTATACCCCAAGAGCAAACCGAACCTTGCTAAGTTTTAGGGACATCCGTGCCAACGGTTATCACCTTGATACACACTGTGAGAATGAGATAGAATTTTTGTGTTTTACTCTGGCAGAATGCGGAAGACGTCGCGTTCTCGAGAAACTTATGAGTCTAAGTAGTGGTTTATACTAAACTACAATAAGGGTTATTGAATCCTACGTTGTGAGTCACGAAATTTGTGATTCCGAAGCATACCAACTATGGCATGACCGCCTCGGTCACCCTGGACGCGATATGATGATTCGCATTTTGAAAAACTCACACAGTCATCCGTTTTTCAAGTCCAAAAATGACTGGAAGCACCACTCGATATCGACATTGATGTGAATGAGTATGATACCGTATCACTTGGATTGAAGATCGCACGCCCTGATGAGGTTGATGGTTCTGTGGCAATTTCCAATGCCCATAAATCGTTTTGTAAAGCCTGTTCACTAGCAAAGTTGATACCTTCTCCATCCTTTGCTAAAGACTCAACACAAAATATTCGCTTCTTACAAAGAATTCAAGGGGATATTTGTGGACCTATTCAACCATAGTTCATATACTTTATGGTTCTGGTTGATGCATCAACGCGATGGTCACACGTCGCTCTGCTATTCACAAGAAATGCTGCCTTTGCTAAACTCCTATCACAAATCATCAAGTTATGGGCTAACCACCCCAACTTTCCAATCTCGTCATTAAGATTAGATAACGCTGGTGAGTTTACGTCAAAGTCCTTTGACGACTATTGCATGTCGATTGGGATTGAAGTTGAACATCTCATCCCCCATGTTCATTCGCAGAATGGCCTTGCTTAGGCTATGATTAAGCGGTTACAGCTTATCGTCCGAGCAATGTTATTGCACACCAACTTGCCGATTTCTGCCTGGGGTTATGCAATTTTGCATGCATCTATACTTATTCGCTTTCGACCCACTGCCAATCAACCGTTTAGTGCATACCAGTTGGTAACTGGATATGAGCCTGATATTTCACACTTACGCATTTTTGGTTGTGCAGTGTCTGTGCCAATTATGCCTCCACAGCGTACTAAAATGGGTTTGCAAAGACGATTAGGTATATACGTTGGCTATGAATCGCCTAACATCATCCGCTACTTAGAACCTTTGACAGAAGATTTGTTTACTGCAAGATTTGCAGACTGTCACTTTGATGAGACAAACTTCGCGTCGTTAGGGGGAGATAGGAATCGAACGATTCCAGTTGAACGCCAGGAAATTGTCTGGTGATCTCCATATTTGCCTCATCAAGATCCCCGCACGGCTCAATCCAAGCTAGAAGTGCAACATATTCTCAGTCTTCAGAAAGTTGCGGATTCGATGCTCGACAGCTTTACTGATACTGCGAAAGTGACAAGATCTACCATTCCCGCTGCGAATTTTCCTGTAAGGTTAGAAGTCCCAGTTATAGGGAGAGGTTCAGTCTCCCAAAGGAATGATGCCCCCAGCGTCGACCTTAGTGGTGGGACGGCTGCTTCGACTGCTCTTATCCCTGCTCGAAAGAGGGGGAGGCCAGTGGGTAGAAAGGATACCGAACCTCGAAAGAGAAGAGGAATGGAGGCACAAAATCCTCTCATTATCGACACAGTGACTCCGTCACACGAGATTATCTCTAACTACGGATATGTCCTTGAATCAACAATGGAATAATTGACGGACGCATCGAAAACTTTGTTGATGTCAGAGAATAGAGAAATCTCGATACAATGTATGAGTGAATACGTACTATTGGACAGGTCATCCACGCTAGTCGATGATGATTTTGCCTACTCCATCACTCAAGAAACCATTGAAGACGACGATGCTGGGCCGCACTCCATTGCTGATTGTCAATGATGAGCCATTAGCCAAAATGAAAAGATGCAATGCAAATTGAACTAGACTCAATGGCTAAGCGTGAGGTATTTTGCCGTATCGAGCCAGTACCCGTGGGCGTTAAACCAGTTGGACATAAGTGGGTCTTTGTTCGTAAACGCAATGATAAGAGTGAGGTCATGCATTACAAAGCTAGACTAGTTGCCCAAGGCTTCTCGCAATGCCCTGGCATTGATTACGAGGAGACATATTCTCCTATTATGGACATCATCACTTTCCGCTACTTAGTCAGTTTGGTAGTGTCCGAAAAAATGAATATGCAGCTTATGGATGTGGTTACAGTATATCTTTATAGGGATCTAGAGACGGATATTTATATGAAAGTCCCCGAAGGGATATCGTTGCCCAATCAAGTAGCTCTAAGCCACGGAGCGCTTACACTGTGAAATCGTTCACTATATGGGTTGAAACAATCCGGAAGGATGTGGTACAACCGCCTACGTGAATACTTGATTGGGAAGGGATACCAGAACAGTGATATCTGTCCATGCATTTTTGTGAAAAGAACAGATACAAGATTCGTGATTGTAGTTGTCTATATAGATGACATGAATGTTATCGGTACCATAGATGAGGTCAATGAAATGGCCCGCTACCTTAAATCCGAATTCGGGATGAAGGACTTCGGGAGGACTCGATTCTGCTTGGGCTTAGAGCTAGAACATCGAGACGATGGTATACTCATTCATCAATCTGCCTATGTCCAGAAGATACTCAGGCAATTTAGTATGGACAAGGCACATTCTCTTGCTACCCACATGGTTGGTCGAAGTCTGGAAATGAACAAGGATCCGTTTCGTCCTAAAGAGGAGAATGAAAAGGACCTTGGAGCAGAAACACCGTACCTTAGCGCAATCGGTGCGTTGTTGTATCTAGCTCAATGTAATCGCCAAGACATCGCATCCTCTGTAAATCTGTTAACGAGATTTAGCTCCGCTCCAACGATAAGGCATTAAAATGGACTAAAACACATTTTTTGATACTTGAAAGGCTCCAATGATCTTGGATTGTTCTTTCCCTATGCAAGAGAGGGCGATATTCCGAAAGGAATTGTTGAGGTTAATACGATGCATACTGACCGTCGATCTTCCTCTGATATTGCAGCTAAGCATGGCAGCTTGACTACCAGAAGTGCTAATGCAAGCAAGATTACCCCCTATGCAGAGAATCCTAACAATATGTTTGTTGGATTTGCTGATGCCGGTTATCTCTCTGACCCGCATAAAGGACGTTCCCAAACTAGTTATGTGTTCACCATTGGGAATACGGCGATATCTTGGTGATCTACCAAGCAGACCCTAGTTGCTACTTCCTCGAACCATGCAGAGATAATTGCATTGCATGAGTCCGTAGGGGAGTACATTTGGCTTCGGTCAGTTATAGACCATATACGAGGAACTTGAGGATTAGAGTCCACTACAGCAACTCCTGCTTGCATCTTTGAGGACAATGTGGCATGCATTGGACAGATGAAGTTAGGTTTCATTAAGGGTGACAATACCAAACATATCGCGCTGAAGTTCTTTTACAATCAACAACAGCAGAAATTGCTGAATATCGAAGTGAAACAAGTGAGTTCCGATGAGAATATCGCATACCTTCTTCACTAAGTCTCTGCCAAAATCTACATTTGAGAAACATATGAGAAGTATCGGCATGTATCGATTATCCAAGCTCAACTAATGATAGCTCATTGGAATGAGCTGTTATGTATACTTCAGGGGGAGTATATTTCACATGATTCTGGGATTTGTAGTTGGTGCGTTGTGCTCTTTTTCCTCACCAAGTCTTTATTTTTTCCATGGGGTTTCGTTTGACTTGGAAAGATTTTTTACCCAGGCAACATCTTATGCACCATGATAGTATTAGTGCTCGACAGGGGGAGTGTTCCGGGATATCCTTCCCTTATTGGTGTCTTACCAAATACTGGTTGTAGGGGGACACATAGATGGAAGGTTCTAGGTCATTCTAGAGGTAGTAGGATCCTTTTAGATGTCTTACCTTATCTAGGAATTCTATGTATGGAAGGACTCTCATTGTAATGCCTATATAAAGGCCCCTCTATCAGTGTTATGACTACAATTGATTGACTCGTATTTACAACTTTCTTACTTTCTACTGAAACAGTAATTAAATAATCATACTTGTTATTTGTGTAATTAGTTCTTAATGATGTTATTATTGTAATATTTAAGTAAAATGTATTAGTTTTTAAAATTTCCCCTGTGATTTTTTCTCGTCAAAAAGTCCAAGCCCTAAAGACAAAGAAAAAGGAATTTTAGTTATTAAAAAAACACGATTACAACGAACCCTAACACTAAGGGTGTGTGCGCCAAAACTAGATGTTAGTTGTTGCACTAACTATTAGCGGTCAAATAGTTGTTAGATGTCAATTGTTAGCTATTAGAAATAAGGCTAAAATGCTCCTGAGGTCCATTAACTTAATTTTAGATAACGATTTAGTCCTTTATCTTTTTTTTTGTCCCAACTAAGTCCTTTATCTTTCCAATTTTAAGCAAAGTTAGCCTTTTCCGTTGGTCTCCGTTAACTGTTGTCCAGGTGGCTGTTAAGTTGCTGACTATCACCTACGTGGCTATAAACATTCCTACGTGTCAAATTCCTAACCTATGTGTCAATTTCCTAACCAAGAGTGTTTTTAATTCAGAATTAAATTAGGATTTTTATAATATTATATTTACTTTTTAATTATAATTTTCATTTAAATAAAAATATTAATGAGAAATTAATTTTCTTAATAATTAAATATAACTTTTAACCAATAATTTTTATTTTCTTTCAAACACTCCTGATGCTGCAAATCGGAACTCCATACTTGCTCGGGAAGATGATATCTTGGCCAATCTGGTCTGCCCGAGGGTTTTCTCATATCCTACAACGACGTCCATTCGAGTTTCTGAAGGTGGATGAGGAGCGGTTTGATACGGAAGAGGATCCAGATCTGGATGAGTCGGGTGGGCTGCTGATGAACTCTTTGTGGAAGTTTTTGAGGAGATTGCCTCCGGCGAGGCTCCTGTCGGCGGCGAGGGTGTGTAGGGGGTGGAGGGAGACGACTAGGAAGCTTTGGCGTGCGGCGGAGGAGCTCCGGCTCAGGGTTCCGGCAAAGGTGCAGTGAAATATTTTTAGTAATTTAAAGTATGTAAAAATAATAAAATAATAATTAAAAAAAACGACAAAAAGAAGACGACCGTGGGGAGAGAAGAACCACGTCATCGGCGGCGATGGAGGTTTCCACCCCTGAGGGAAAGAAACACGGTGGCGGAGATGAACCGGAGCGGGTTGGGTTCGGCGAGCTTTTCCGGTTCGCAGACGGGCTGGATTATCTGCTGATGACGATCGGCACAGTCGGTGCGATTGTCCACGGCAGCTCATTGCCTCTGTTCCTTTGATTCTTCGCTGGGCAGGTAAAAAAAAAAGAAAATAAATTCATTTAAATTCTTTTTGCAATTTTTTAGAAATTGGGTTTTGAGGGGGATTTGACACATAGGTTAGGGATTTGACACATAGGTTAGGAATTTGACACGTAGGAATGTTTATAGCCACGTAGGTGATAGTCAGCAACTTAACGGCCACCTGGACAACAGTTAACGGAGACCAACGGAAAAGGTTAACTTTGCTTAAAATTGGAAAGATAAAGGACTTAATTGGGACAAAAAAAAAGATAAAGGCTAAATCGTTATCTGAAATTAAGTTAAAGGACCACATGAGCATTTTAGCCTAGAAATAACTGTCATCACAGTAATTATTTGATATATATGTTGTGCACAGATTAACTGTTGAAATAATAAAATAAATAAATAAATATTTAAAATTAATTTAATAACTTAAACTACTGACTATTACTAGCTTAACAAACACCACTAAGGACCTGTTTTCCCCAGCTTTTTTTAGTTCAGTTTAATTCAGTTCCGTTCAGTTCAGTTCAATTTAGTTTTGTGATTATTATTAATTATTATTATTTGATATTTTCGTTGGAATTATTCTTATTATTATTTTAATTATTATTTTGCTAATTATTATTATTCTCTTATCATCTTCATTGATATTATTATTGTTATTGCTTATTATTATTATTCTAATTATTGCTTTTTAGAAATAATTATTCTTATATTGCTAATTATTATTGGTAATAATAATAATTATTATTATTAATTTTCTTATATTGCTAATTATTATTGGTAATAATAATAATAATTACTATTATTAATTTTCTTAATTATATCAAAAATATTCGTATTTAAAATTAAAAAAAAAACACGAAGAACAACAACCACAACTAATCAAACATTTCAAAAGTTGAAGTATTGGGCAAGAATATTTTAGTAGTTGAAGTATTGGGCAAAATAATAATACTATTGAATGACGACGTCTGAAGATTGACGAGCACCG
This sequence comes from Orobanche coerulescens, assembly GCA_033398695.1. Lineage (NCBI taxonomy): Eukaryota > Viridiplantae > Streptophyta > Magnoliopsida > Lamiales > Orobanchaceae > Orobanche > Orobanche coerulescens. Next base: position 35,487,812 of record CM065806.1, on the reverse strand, counting down.
AGAAGACACAAAGATGTGCCGCGCGGTGACACACATGAACATTAGATTTACATATATACGGGCTAATCTCATTGGCTTGGGCTTCACAAATTTGGTTTTTAGTAGTTGAGTTTGTGTTTAATTTCTAGAAGACTAGAACCAACAAAAATAAATCATAAAATTAAATAATAATTATATTATTATTATTATTGCTAATTATTATTTTGTTAATAATAATAATAATTATTATTTTTCCTAATTATTAATTTTTTATTAATAATATATTTATATTATTATTTATTTATTTTTAAATTATTAATTACTTTTAATTCAGTTCAATTTTTTAAGTTCAGTTTTGTTCAATTTTTTTCCGTCTAATTCAATTCAATTAAATTTCGCCTAAAAACATCTATACTTCTATTAAAAGAGAGTCGTGACACATGTCATTTTGTAAGTTTTTTGATTTTTTTATTTTAAAATAAAGTTTATAAATAGAGATGTATTCTTAAATTTCTAAAAAAAAATCTAGATATGTAATATGGGGGTTTTATTTCACACTTACACTCATCCACCAATAAAAAAAATCCTTCTTTTATTTTTTTAGCTTAAAATTTTAAATATTTATAATTTTTTAAATCAAGTTTATTTTAATGAAAAATATATCAAATTAATTTTTATTTCATAATTTTCAACTAGACATCCATATGAATATAATAAATTTGATAGATTTACAATAATGACCGATTGCACAAAAAAATTATATTAGAAAAAATATGAATATTTATTTTCAGTAAAATTAATTGATGCAAAACAAAAATATATTAACTCATTTATTGCTTACATAAAAAATAAATTATGATATTTATTTAATTATAATAACTAAAAATAATAAAACATACATTGCACACACACATATATATTAAGACTTAATCAAATATTACTTTCGTCCCCAAAATTTGTTCCTACTTTTTTTTTTGGTATGTCCAGGAAATTTCTTCATGTAATTGACATTAATTGACTTAACACTCCGCTAATGTGGTACTCTTTCTTGAATTATATTACACCACATAATACACTCAATAAACCTTTTATTAATATTACGCTAATATGATACTCATATCGAAAATCATCAAAAATAAATTTAGAAATCGAGAAATTATTTTCTAATAAAAGAATATTTTATGCGGTGCATCGCACCGGAGAACATCTAGTATGCTCTAATTTAAAACAATATAAAACACTATACACTACTCAAAAGGTACACGAAACAACACGTCTCAAAAATTCAGAAGCCATACCTGAGAGAATCCTACGCCGTCGTAGAACTGCTGCTTTAAGTTATTGAGAGAAACTAAAATCAACTTGCCGTCTAGTGGTTTTACTTTTCTCTCTCTAGATATCCATATACACACGACACGGTGCATGTATGTATGGACGAATTCCAAATATTTATCTCCGTAAGATTATTATGTCCAGGCGTGTTCAACAGTCAATAAGAGCACAACTATTAGTATAATTCTTTTTTTTTTTCAAGACCAAGTTTTTTCTTACTTATAGAAATTATATCCAAAGAGCGGGAATCATCGACCAACCCTTTTCTTTTTCTTTTCTTTTTGTTCATATTCAGGATTTCTAGTTCCGAGAATTTTGTACTGATTCTTTTTTGATTTGGTGAAAGTTTGGATTTTTGCCCTCATAAGAAATCTGTGATACTCTCTACTCTTGTTATATCGACTGTGGGACGTCGAATTAGCTCCGGGTTGCGCGACTGTATTCAATTCCTTGCTGATAAAGGGTTCACGCTCTGCATTAAGCTTATGATGTCTGTCTTGCTCGGGTTGTAAGTATTAAGAGGTTTTTGAATTTTGATGAGATTATTTCTGTGGGGTGGTTTTCTGAAATTGTGAAGGAGCTTTTTATTTTTTATTATTTTCCTGGTGCGTTTTGATTGGGGGGGGGGGGGGGTATGGGTTGTGTTTTCGGGAAATCCTCATCAGCAGTTAAAGAGAGTGAGGAGGATACCCCAAAACAGAGAGAATTAAATCGGAAAACATCTGAATTGCTTGTGGCTCGAGCAGTTTCCAAGAAAAAGGTTGTGTGTTTTTCACCAAAAGAGAAGTCGGAGGATGGTGATATTCAAATTGGGTTGATTGATAGGGAAGTAAATGGGTCTATAAGGGTGAGGGATGATTGTTATGACAAGAAAAGAGAGACTTATGATGATTTACGCGATTCCTCGATTATGGGGAACCTTCTGAAAGCCTTGGAAGGAGAACAAATTGCTGCCGGATGGCCGTCTTGGCTAGTTGCCGTTGCCGGTGAAGCTATTAAAGGATGGGTCCCACGGAAAGCCGACACTTTCGAAAAAATTGTTAAGGTAGCTGTTCTGCTCAATTTGTTAAAATATTTCCATATAGAATCCGGTCGGTCAATTAGAGAGAACAATCTTTGAGAAATAATGCTTTGAAACAGTTATATAGGAAACATAAAAAATGTTTATCAACCTACAAAATTTCGATGCAATGTGTCTTTATATATTTTTCTTCGAAGAAACTCTTTGAAGTTTTGAAGTTTTTATGTATTCTACTAAGACTGGTTTTGGCCATTTATGTGTACTTGTATCCTTATGGGTATATGCGGTTTTATTACTGCAGATTGGTCAAGGAACTTATAGTAGCGTGTACAAAGGTCGTGATCTCCTGCATAACAAAGTTGTTGCTCTGAAAGAAGTACGATTTAATAATATGGATCCCGAAAGTGTCAAGTTCATGGCGAGGGAAATTCGCATTTTGAGAAGGCTTGATCACCCAAATATTATAAAACTGGAAGGCTTGGTCACTTCGAGAACATCTTGTAGTTTATATCTTGTGTTCGAATATATGGAACATGATCTCAGTGGACTTGTTTCAATCCCCGGTGTCAAGTTCACGGAACCACAGGTAGATTTTTTACCGAGCTCTTTGTAGTTGTTTCTTGTTTGCTGCCAGGTTAAACTTACTTGGCAGTGTGAAACTGAACAGAGCCCTCGAATGAATTATATTTTGTAGGTTAAGTGTTATATGCAGCAGCTGCTGAGTGGGCTCGATTATTGTCATAGTAACGGTGTCCTGCATCGAGATATTAAGGGTTCAAATCTCTTGATTGACAATCATGGGATTCTGAAGATTGCAGATTTTGGTTTAGCGAGTTTTTTTGATAATCCGCAGAAAGTTCCATTAACAAGCCGCGTTGTGACTTTGTGGTATCGGGCACCTGAACTTCTACTTGGTGCAACTCAGTACGGTGTTGCTGTTGACTTGTGGAGTACCGGCTGCTTACTTGGAGAATTATATGCTCGGAAACCCATTATGCCTGGTAGAACTGAGGTATTGTTGTTATAACCAGTGTTTTCAATAGCGCTTTTGTTCCACCGTAGCGTAGTGTAAATAGCGCATAGCGTCAGCTATTTGAGCATGTCAATTAATTATTTAAAATGTAAGGAGAGATATTATTATTCGAGCATGTCAAATAATAAAGAGGCTATGTGGGCTTGAGAGAGATAGCAAGAGAATGAATTGACTGATCTTCAAGTGATCAAGTTATTTGATGTCTACGAGGGTTCCTTTTTTTTTTGTGGGGGGTGTGCTTTGCTATTACTTCGGTACATGCAATATCTAATTAAAAATATCATTGGCCTGTGACTTCAACTTGCCTTAGGTGAACTTTTTGTAAGAAATTGTCATCTTTTTTGAAGTTAAATTGTTTTTTTTTTTTTCTCAAAGTCTATATTTCTGTCTGTTCCTACAAAGTATTATCAATGGCCTATTGGCCATTATGTTCTGTACAATGTAGGACTGAGCAAGGACGAGTAGGACGTGATTGAAACACAGATTGAGTACATTTTTTCCATATCTGAGTCAGTTATACAATATTTCACTTCTGTACTTTCCACTGCATGTCTTATACCCCCAAAGTTGCAGTAAAAAGTGTCGTTCAGACGAATTACGAGAATTGATTCGCTGCAATAGTATACCCAACTTTACTGCTATCAGTTATGATTATTGTTAGCTTGTATGACAACTTTTCGTGGGTGCTTTCAAATTCACTAGCATTCAGTTATGTTTTCTTTATGCATTTTGTTGAATGAAAATGTATTTTGTATCGTGAAGGTTGAGCAGCTGCATAAGATATTCAAACTCTGTGGTTCTCCCTCCGAGGATTATTGGATAAAATCAAAATTACCTCATTCCCCAGTGTCTAGACCTATCCAATCTTATAGACGGCGAATTGCGGAAACTTTTGAGGATTTTCCAGATGCTGCCGTAAGGCTCATGGAGACCTTACTCTCTATTGACCCTTCAGATCGGGGGACTGCATCTTGTGCTCTCCACAGTGAGGTACTCTCTCGCTCTGTCTATCTGCGTGTGTGTGTGTGGGGGTGGGGGTGGGGGGGTATGTGTTAGGGGCAGAATGGGTGACAAATGCAATTTGCATTTTTGGATGAATTGTAGCACTCGAATAAATGTGTTTCTTGAATTTCTCTTTTATATATCCTTAATTAGCGAGCTACTTAGAGTGAGTTTGTGTGCGTGTGTGTGTGTGTGTGTGTGTGTGTGTGAAGCCAGATTCTACTATATTTTTCATCCTCGGTCTGTTTCTTGGATCAAACATTGCATTTAATGTGGGTTATAAATGGTATTTAATAAAAGCTTCAAAGTCTTCCTCGTATTATTACTATTATTATTATTATTATTATTACTACTATTACTATTACTGTTATTTGTTGATGAGTAATGCATCTGGTTGTTTTGTTTGATTGAGAAAGGCACAATATATAATAAGATCGATTTTGTTCTCTATCCATCCGATACTTTTGTTAAAACTCTATGACACTTTATATTGTCATTATTTTGACGGATCTGCGCATGTGGCAGTGTAGGACTGTTATTTGGTTCTTATACCTTTCTATTGATCTTTCTAGCTTACGTCCTCTACTGCAATAAAACATTGTCCTACTATTAGCTCCTTTCCACGGACTATCAAGGGTAAAAAACACAGCAAACCCAGTCTTCTCTAGAAAATCTAAATCCATCTTGAAGCAGATTAATATCCAGTCGTATAATGTAGTAATTTTTTCTCTCATGATTACGTAAACTTATTACTAACAATTAGTATAAATTTATACCACCTGAGAGCTTCACTTATTGACTTCATTTTTGAGCAGTATTTGTATACTGAGTCGTTCTCCTCTCTGACAGTTCTTCAAAGCAAAACCCCTCGCCTGTGATCCATCGAGCTTGCCAAGGTATCGTCCAAGCAAAGAGATGGATGCCAAATTGCGAGAAGAGGAAGCAAGAAAGTATGTATGCTCAGTAGTATTTCTGTCTTTTTGCCGATTCCGCTTCTTGATGAACTATTAGATTCTTCTACTCTTTTTTTTCATTTAGAAAGTGAACTATTAAAGTTTCTCAGTTTTTTTTTTTTTTGGATATTATGATAAATGGTAATTATAACTACATGGGTTATAAATTTTTTACATCGATTATTTTGTCACGATAGTGTTACGTTACTAGCTTAGCAGCTGGATTTTTCTTCACAAATTTTGTACTTCCTCTGTCCCACTTGAAAAGGTACTTTGGTTAAGGTACAACTTTTTAATTTTAGTCATTTTTAACGGAAGCTTCAACTCGTTTTAAAGCACCCACTCTCACTTATTTTTTTATTTTTAAGGATTATATTAGTTTCAATTAGATATTAAGATTTGTGTACTCTTCTATTGGGACACAATTATATTTAAAATTACCATCTTCAAGTGGGATTGTGGGAGTATCATATAGCTTACGGTTTTTGCACAACTCTTAAGAAACTCATACTTTTAAGGTCTGTGACACCGTTGTTTGAACCAACTTGTACAGGCAAGGGGTCCAATGCGTAAAGGGACAGAAGGGTGAAAATTATTATAAAAGATCGAAAGAATTGCGGAGTGCTGCAGCGCCTAATTCCAATGCTGAGTTGGCTAGGTCGACGCAGGTGTGTCTCTCTCTGTGTGTGTGTGTGTGTGTTATAGCTTATAAGCTCGTTAAAAAATTTTATGAGATGTTTAAGATTTAATAAGATCTTTAAACAAATGTTTGGTAAGTTTTATTCAGAAGAGCTTATAGGTGTTAGAATTCAAACCCTTCTAGAATGGAGGCTAAGTAATTAAACCACCTCATCATGGTTGATCCTTTCACACCATGGTTTCACACCATGTTTACTACCTATAAATAAGACTTGTTTGTAGCATTTGTAACCATCCCATCTCCAAGAGTGAGTTCAAAGAGTGAATAACAATCCAAGTTGAGATTGAGTGAGTTTGAGAGTTTTTCTATTTTGTGAGTTTGTATCTATTCTTGAGTGATAATAGAACAAATATTTTTCTCTCAAATCATTAGAAATTCACTATAATGATGCGTTAATTTCCAACAAGTGGTATCAGAGCAAGGTTTGGAGTGCTAATCGGAAATGGTAGAGGGCTGAAAATTTCGAGTTTTACAAAGGTGGTCGAAACTCAGTTTTGAGGATATCATTAGATTCCTTGCGTCGAGACGAGTTCGGAGGTATTTTCGGAATACAAAACCGACGTCAGACGAAGCCGTACGGGCTGCCGAAAGAATAGTCTCGAGGTTGAAGATGATGAACAGTAATTTCTGCAAATAAGTTTTCCAGAAATTACATACTGGTCCCTGAACTTTCGAAATTTTTTAATTCAGTCCCTAAATTTCCGAAATTTTTTATTTTGACCCCAAAAAATTCAAAAACTATACTTTTGGTCCCGTGCTTTGTTAAAATAATGGCTGATTTTACGACCTCTATTGAGAAGCTCAATAACAATAATTATGGGTCATGGAGTACCGTATGAAGTTTTACCTTTCGGGCAAGACTTATGGGATATCGTGAACGGAGTGAGACAACACCACCAAGGAGGCCAAAAGCACAGACACAACCTCCGACATCTCAACCTCAACACCGTGCGACCGAGATCGCACATCAAAGGCGTGCCGACCACCGATGCTTTAAAGAAATGGAAGGTTAAGGCAAAGCTATGTATGCCTTAAGCTGTAGTAGAAGATGAATTTCTCCAGTGAACAAAGATGTCCGAACACCGAAGGAAGCTTGGGATACATTAGCGGCTATTTTCGCGAAGAAAAATGATGCAAAATTACAAAGGCTTGAAAATGAGCTTTTGTCGATCTCCCAGAGAAATATGTCTGTGAGTCAATATTTCTCAAAGGTGAAATCTCTTTGTGATGAGATTTCTAAACTAGATCTGAAAATGGCATTACACAAACCAGATGAAAAGAATTATCATCCACGGATTGAAGCCGAGTATAAGAGTATTATCACGGCAACTCGGGGTGGGCCACCGAGCCTACTTTAGCGATCTGGAGAATTTGCTCATTAATGAAGAGGATCTAGATAAACCCACGTCTAGTCGAGCAACCAATAGTGAAGAGACACTTTTCACTAATAAGAGACAATCAGGACGCGGACAAGGACGTGGTCGTGGTCGAGGACGAGGACGTGGTTTCGGGAGATTCAATATTCAAGAAAGAGATGTTCGAGGAAACCAAGATAGAGGTTTCCATCGGGGAGCTCGAGGAGCTCAACATAATCGAAATGGTCGAACCGGTGGCAACAAAAGGATCGTCAAAGTGACGAATGTTTTAATTGCGGCAAGAAAGGATATTATGCAAAAATTGCTGGTCCAAGAGAGTTGAAGGAAATGCAAGAACAACATCTAAGGACGAGGCTCCAGGAGAAGAAGATTGGGATTTCGAGACTTCCTTCTATGCCGAGGAGGTAGATACTACCGATACACGAGGGAAAGGCCCAAGAGAGGAATTCGCACTTACTGCGGTATGTGAGAAGTTAGTCGATTACAAGAATGATTGGATCGTTGACTCTGGTTGTTCCAATCATATGACCGTGAGATGAGTTGAAACTTGTAAGTATGACCAAGTACAACGGAGATCGAGTTATTGTGACGGTGATAACACACAATTACAATAGCCCATGTTGGCAAGACACAATCGCCACAAAGGTACGGACATGAAGAAGTACAACTCGACAATGTCTATCATGTCCCGAGGATGAAGAAGAACTGTTGTCGGCACCACAATTAATCGCTTGAGTAATTATGTGTTGTTTGGCGAACGATGTGAAAGTGTATCGTGAATTGAAAGTCATAGGTACACCGCTTGTGGAAGGACCAAAAATGAAGGCTATCTATGTGATGTCGGTGAAGAAGCTATGTTGAGAAGGCTAGGAGAAGTGACACTGGAGACTATGGCATGCACGACTTGGGCATGTCAATTATGGCAATCGAAAATTATGATGAAGAAGTCCATGCCGAGGGACTTCCTCAACTCGAGATCCAACATGACACTGTGTGTGCTGGATGTCAATATGGTAAGGCACATCAACTGCCTTACAAAGAGTCAAAGTTCAAAGCAAGGAGCCGTTGGAATTGGTCCACTCAGATGTGCTTGGGAAGATCAAACAAAAGTCAACAAGCGGTTATCAATATCGATAACCTTTATTGATGATTTCTCAAGGTATGTATGGGTATATTTCTTGAAGCATAAAGATGAGGCTTTTGAAAAATTCAGAAATTCAAAGATACGGTAGAACGTGAGTTTGGAAGGAAGATCAAGTGCCTCCGTCTCGATAATGGAGGAGAATACACTTCTAATGAATTCAACAACTACCTCAAGGAGTGCAACATCCGAAGGCAACTAACTTGTGCAAAAACTCCACAAAGAAATGGAGTAGCGGAGAGGAAGAACCGTCACCTAGCGAGACATGTAGAAGTCTTCTACATGCAAAGAATGTTGATACAAGATTTTGGGCGTAATGCATGAAGACGATGAGTCTATATCACCAACAGCTACCAACCGAGGCCGGAATTTATTTCACCATTTCAAAAATTGTATAATGTAAAACCAACATTCAATTATTTTCGAGTGTTTGGTTGTGTATGTTATGTGTTTATTACGGATGAAGATCGCACCAAGTTCGACAAGAAAGTCATCCATTTGCATATTCGCTGGATATGATGAACAAAAGAAAGGTGGAGATGTGCGATCCAAATACAAACAAGATTTATATCTCACGAAATGTTGTATTCGATGAGGCATCTTCATGGTGGGCAAACAAGGTGGCATTACCGGATACACATGAGTCAGTGCAAGGAGAGCTACAAAGCAAGTTGCGGCTACATTCCTCTCAAGACAACAATGACATAGAAGAACCAAGATCCCCGTCGGATCAAGTTGAGGTACAGTCCAAATCAAGAAGCCCTTGGAGAACAGTGTACATGAAACACCGGATGAAGTACTGACTAGTCAACCGGAAGAGCGGGAACCTTCACAACCTCAAGTGCGAAGGTCAACCAGAGAAAGACGGCCAAATCCAAAGTATGTAGATGCCGCTTATCTTTCAAGTCAAAGAGCCAAGTACATTTGAAGAAGCATCAAATAGTCAGTGGAGAAAGGCCATGGAAGAAGAGATTTTGGCATTAAAACAAAATCAAACTTGGAATTTAGTGCCAAAACACGAAGGTGTTAGACCCATATCCTGCAAATGGGTTTACAAGTTGAAGATTCGTCAAATGGTACGATTGAGCGGTCTGAGGCTCGATTAGTTGTTCGTGGATTCTCTCAAGAGTATGGCATAGACTATGACGAGACGTTTAGTCCAATTGCAAAGATTACTACGATTCGTGTCTTACTAGCCTTAGCGGCAAGTAAGTCTTGGAAATTATGGCAAATGGATGCGAAGAATGCGTTTTTACATGGGAACTTGATCGTGATATCTATATTGATCAACCCAAAGGATTTGTGAATCATGAAAAGCCCGAGTACGTGTGCAAGTTGAAAAGGCGTTGTATGGCTTGAAAGCAGGCACCCCAGAGCATGGTACGGGAAAATTCTTGAGTTTCTAATCCAAAGTGGTTATCATGTTGCCCACAGATTCAAGCTTGTTCGTGAAAACTCAAGGAGGCAAGCTAGCGGTAGTCCTGTATATGTGGATGATCTAATCATCACCGCGATGACGAAGATGAGATTCAACAAACAAGGGCAAACTTGTCGATCGATTTCAAATGAAGGAACTTGGTGAATCAAACACTTCTAGGATTGGAAGTCGAAAGAACAGATGATGGTATATTTCTTGGTCGTGAAATATGCAAAGGATTTAATCGAGAAGTTTGGGCTAATCCGCAAGCCAATATCTACCCCAATGGAGCCAAACTTGAAGCTGTGTGCCTACGATGGGAAAGACTTGGAGGACACAAGAATGTACCGACAGATAGTAGGTAGTCTTATCTATCTAACTCTTTCCAGACTGATATAGCATTCGCCGTAGGTGTTACTAGCAGGTTCATGCAGAAACCTAAGAAGCCACATCTCGAAGCAATCAAAAGGATCCCGAGATATGTTAAAGGCACAATTAATTGGGGACTTTTCTACAAGAAGGGAGTACAAAGCAAGGTCACGGCTATTGTGATGCGACTATCTTTGGAGACTATGATACCGGGAGATCGACTACAGGATATATATTCAATCTTGGTTCGGGAGCTATATCATGGTGCGGTAAGAGACAACCTACCGTTTCTCTTTCAACTACGAAGCGGAATATAGAGCGAGGCGATGGCGGCCTGAAGTGTGCTTGGTTGACTCAACTCATGAAGGATTTGAACCAACCAATAGAAGATGGAGTTGCATTACACCGTGACAATCATCGCCAGCTCGTTTGCCGAGAATCCGAGATTTCATGCTCGGACCAAACATGTCGAAGTACATTATCATTTCTTACGAGAGAAGGTACTCGAGGAGATATTGACATGAAACCAGTCAATACTGAAGATCAAGTTGCGTACATATTTACGAAGAGCTTATCCGCAACAAAGATTTATGAGTTTCAACAATTACTCGGAATGCAAAGTCGGGTTTGAGGGGGAGTGTTAGAATTCAAACCCTTCTAGAATGGAGGCTAAGTAATTAAACATGTGAAGCCATCTACCTTTGAACAATTAGTTGGCAAGTTTGGCAAGAAAAGGATGGGAAACTTCACAACACCTCATCATGGTTGATCCTTTCACACCATGGTTTCACACCATGTTTACTACCTATAAATAAGACTTGTTTGTAGCATTTGTAACCATCCCATCTCCAAGAGTGAGTTCAAAGAGTGAATAACAATCCAAGTTGAGATTGAGTGAGTTTGAGAGTTTTTCTATTTTGTGAGTTTGTATCTATTCTTGAGTGATAATAGAACAAATATTTTTCTCTCAAATCATTAGAAATTCACTATAATGATCCGTTAATTTCCAACAATAGGCTCTTCAAAAAGATGTACGAGAGCTCATAAGTTCCTTCTACATTCGTTTCATAATAATTAAAGTTTTGTTTTTTCAGGTACCTTTGACCATGGATTATTTCGTAGAAAATAATCATAAAATTTACAAAAATTATACGGCTATATCGCATTAAAAAATATTTTTCTGACATATTCTTTTAACATTCTTTGTCAAGGTAATTTATTGTCAAAGTTCAACCTAAAAAAATAAAACAATTATTATAAAAAGGAGTGAGTAAAAATTACTTTAAAACATTTACAAGACCAAAATACCCTTAACGTTTCTGTACTATGCCAGAATTTAACCACAACACAAGCAACTCCATGGTCTTTCAAAATAGTTAATTAAACATTTCTTACATTATCATATCATTTCTGGTCATTATGCCAGTAAAAAGATCTTATTTTATCCGAACACTTTAAGACATGGGAAAAGCACCCACATATTGTAGCATACCTGCATGAATATTTACCATTGGTTTTGTACCAAATGATTTTCATCATGAATCCAATGGTGAATATACATACATGTATGATACCGAGTGTGTATCTTAGAATTTTCCTTAAACCATATTATCAAAATAAGATCCGACATCTTATAAGCTCCTAAAACAACTTGTCTTTGTTACGACAAACAGGCGCCCTCTGGTGGACGTGCATATAGCTAAGATCTTTTCAGAAGTTTGAGTTTTTCTAGTGCATGGTTACATAACACACAAATATATGGTGTTCAAGAATTTACCATTTTCATCTCTCTATTGCCTGCCGCCTTTCTATTTCTTGTATACAGTGCAAATCTTCCCTTACTATTCAGAGACAAAACAGTCTCAAACTCCGTCCACAACAAGCCGGCCATGTGAATCCAATGAGCCAGAGTGAATTGTTTGACCCTCACAAGGACGATAACCGGCAAGATCCACAAGAAAGAATTTCTAATTCAGGGCCACTTGCCCCGGGAGCTGTTTGGACATTTTCCGGAAGGAAGAAAAATGACGACACTTGCCTTGTATCATCTAGGGCTCTCTCGTCTTTGGGATCCCGAGCAAAGTTGGTTTCGTCACATATGGAAGCTCCAAATCGAGGAGGCAAGCTATCGGAGTTGTTTGGGGATCCAGTGAGAAAGCATGATAGAAGACGTCAGGCACAAATGTTTTGCGGCCGTCAACACGTTGAAAGAATGGAGAAACAAGAAGCTGATAAGGTGAGTTTAACGAGAAGACCCAAAAGGCGACCCTCCTGGGGCCCAAAAAAGCTGATACTGAGGGCATAGCCTTCCCTGAGGGCCGCCAGTGAGGCGACCCTCTTGGAGCCCCCAAACCTGATACTGTTAGGGGCCGAAAAAACTGAAGAGAGATTATTATTCGAGCAAGTAAAAAGGAGATTCTATACCCGTAAGGTAATAGAGGGTCGTCATTGACGGAGAAGGAAGGATTGGAGATGCCCTCGGGATTTATGGAGACGACTGCCGTAGGAATTCAGATGCTCCCTCTGCGAACCAAGCATAAAACAGGGGTTGATTATTTTTGAAATCTGGAAGCAGGCGGGAGTCTATTATAGTTGTCCCATTTTAGGGGGAAATTTCATTTTTTGCCTCTTTAATTATGACCCCAAATTTTGTAGATTGTGAATAAAGAAAGACAGAAAGAACGCCATAGTCGAGAATTTTGTTTCAGTATATTACTATAATATTTAGAAAATAAATGTGTAGAAAAGGCTCAAATAAAATCATACGGTGTACCTATGAAGTTCAATATTATATATTTGTAAGTTGCAATTTTGTAATTGAAGTTCATTGGTTTTCTGCAAACATTGAGACGGTCATAAAGAAAATTTTGGTTGGAGTACGAGAATGTGGTTTGCATTCAAGTGACACAAATAATTTAGTAGTAATATTTTATGGAGACCGTAATAAATAAAGTAAATTTTTATATGATATCCAACTGGGGCAGGATCCTCTACAGTGCACAGTATGGTGCTGTGCACTGTAGGCCGTTAGATTACACACACCCGCACGGGTGTGTGTGTGTATGTGTCCGATCTAACGGCCGGCAGTGCACAGCACCATGCTGTGCACTGCAGAGGATCCTACCCCTATCCAACTTTGCCTTTTATGATCCACCAAATAATTTTATTTTCTTTTTATTTGAATTATTATTTGCAAAACCAAAAACATATTTGATCTAAACATAATTTCATGTGGCCAAAACAAACGTAGCTAAAATTTACGCATCAACACTTAGAAATTGCATTAGAAGAGTACGTAAAAGAAGTTCTGATGTAAGTTGAACCGTAAGAACGATAAGTTGAAAAAAAAAAAAAAAAACAAGAAACTTGAACGGAAACTTCCAAATTCCTCCAGCATAAAACAGAAAACAAAAAAAGGAAACAGACACTAAATAGAATGAAAACAACGCCGGCACAAATCATGATTGCCTTGATAGCAAATCCCGTGAGCCGAGCTAATGAAACGTGGAAACCTTACGCATCCGAAGGTGTGCATGCGCTAGCGGAGCATGACGGCGATGCTGCGTGTGTGGCTGAGGCCCACCATAATTTATCGCTTTAGGAGGTGAAGGTGAATGATGAGAGATTGATGGAGAATGAGAGGATGGCTGGATAGGCCGCGCATGAGTTGGGATGTTGGCTGCCGGAGAAGGGGATGGGGAATGAGTATATGGTTCAATAGGGTTCGACGGTGGTGTTTTTGCCGATGGAGATGAGGATGGGGAATGAGATGGTGGCTCGGCAAGCGGTGGGTGAGTTGGAATTTTAGAAGCCGGAGATGGGGATGGAGAATGAGATGGTGGTTTGACTGACGGCGGGTGCGTAGGGGTTTTGGCCGCCGGAGATGGGGACGGGGAATGAGATGGTGGCTTGATTGGCGGCAGATGCATAGGAGTTTTGGCTGCTGGAGATTGGGATGGTGAATAAGTCTGTGGCTTAACCGAAGGCGCATGTGCCGGAGCTTTGGCTGCCGGAGAAGGGGTTGGAGTACGAGAACGTGGTTCAGTGGGGTTTGATGGGGTTCTGGCCGCCGGAGATGGGGACGGGGAATGAGATGGTGGCTTAACGGGTGGCGTGTGGACAGCCCCGGCAGTTGGGGATGGGGATTGAGATGGTGGCTCGATTAGGGGGACGTGAGTTGGGGGTTTAGCCGTCGGAGAAGGGGAAGGAGAATAAGATGGTGGCTTGACAGACGGTGCTTGTGCGGGGTTTTTGGCCACCGTAGACTGGGCCGGGGCTTTGGCTGTTGGCGAAGGGCTTGGCGAGTGATGTACAATTGGAGTTGGAGTTGGAGTTGGAGCTTTATGGGATGGAGTAGGGGCGGGCAATGGTGGTTCAAGGGGAGTTTCGGGTGGGTGAGACGGAGCAATATTGTGATGATGATGATGTGGAGAAAGGACTATAATGTTGAGCTTCTGGCCCTTCTCACAGTTTTGTTCGTGGCCACTTATGAAGAAGAATGGGCCTGATCTGTCGAACTTGAACTTTGAGTGACCACTCTTGAGAGCTTTTATGGGGTTATCCTTGTTGCATTTGTTGTAGTCATTTTGGTTTACGACAAGCACGGAGTCATGACCTTTCTTGTACTTGAAAACTGCAAAATAACATATGTGCATTGTAAATACACAATGGCAATACATGCTATATAAAGGAAGTAACGATTCTTCAATATATCGTTTGCATTTCTCCCCCAATACATGTCAAATATTCACATCATCATTTACATTCCATTCCACTTGACACTTATTTCGTCCTAATTTGATATTGTTGTGACTTGAAAGAGAGAACTGCTACAACTGTGTTGTGAAAACAATCAGCTCTAAATTAAAATATATTTGTGTTTGGTTAATATTATTTTGTAAAGTATTTTAAGATGTAAAATATTAATTTTCAAGTGCTTTTTATGACAGTAGCTTTTAAAAATAGCTCTAATGTTGCTTCTAAAACTATTGTCAGTGACTTGTATTCTAGGCAAAACTATATTTTTCATCCACTACTATCAAATTTAAAAGTTCATCAAGAAACTGATTATTTTAAAGTTAAGCAATACCAAACGGTCCTTAATATATCGAAGCATAAGGAGAAAATATATTAGAGATATAAAGTTTTACTTCTAAAGAACAAACTAAACAATAATATTGTCCCGATCATAATATGATTCCGGTGATGTTGATCAAATGTACCAATTCGATTTTTAAGTCAATAATAACATTCTTGAGCATATATAAAAAAATCTAAAAATAAATATAATAAGCAAAAATGATAATTAGTTAGAGAATGTACCAAGTTCATCATTGATATCAAAACGAATTCGTTTAGCCCAGTGGCTATAGTTCTCCGAGGGGTGGAGCCTCCAACCATCGTCTCCACCAACATAAAATGTGTAAGCATCAGACACGCACAAAACCCCCATCACAATCACAAATAGCAAACTCATTGTAAGTGGACAAACGTCACAAACCGCCATTGCCTAGCCAAAATCCAAGGTGTGGGAGCCCTTAGGAAACGTAGAATACACAAAGATGGGTGACGTGAATACATAAACGCTACATGTTTATATAGTACTGCAATATTGGGGGAAAGAACGTGTAAATGAGATTAATTAGTTTGGTCGTTTAAGTCATAATGAATTCTATTGCAACCTTTGTTCTTGGTCTTTGCTTTGAACACATTAATTTTACACTTAAGAACGCGAGTTACAAAGAGACTAGGTATTTTCATTTTGGAAAAGTTATTAACTTCACAATTAAACCGTAGATGTACTTCTAAAGCATTCTTCGGATGCACAAATATTAATAAATTTTGTGGTTAAAGTTTGTGAATAACTCATTTTAATAGATAAATTTATGAAATGTATTTAAGTGGAATTTACTTTTTTATAATTTCCAAAATAAGTTTTTTATTTGACTATTATTCACATTTATCCCCAAATTATCCATATTTCACAAATTATTGTACATCGCAAAAAATATCATATACTGCTATTTCAAACTGCTTCATCACACAGTATTAGTTTCCAACCCTTTCTACGCGAGAGGTCATTTTCGACCCTTTTCACACATGGACCACCATTTAACCAGGTACGTTATTTTTAACCTGTTTCGCTTCGGGATGTCCGACTGTTTTCAGCCGAGGAAATTATTTTCGACCCCTTTTGCTCTGGGACGGTTTTTTGACTGTTTCATCATTGAAACGTTATTTGTTAGCCGAGTATTTTGATAAGACCAAATCTTTCACATTAATATTCATGGTTGTAAATTAGTGCTATGTATCAATCAATTAGTGATATGTACATCCCGTAATTTATGGGATTTGTCCATAATTAGTCTTTGTAATCCCTTTATATGGGACGCATGTGGTGCAGTAGAATATATACAAAACAATTCATTTATCCTGCGTCTTTATACTTTACATGGTATCAGAGATCTTACCCTAAAACTAATCCCTGCCGTTTCTTTCTTCTGTCCTCATTCTTGGGTTCTTTTGGTTTAATTCGTGCAAAGGTCACGATTGTTATCAGCCCCCCCTTTTTTTCTCTGTTTTCTCAGTATTACACACGATCCATCATGACTAGAACCGACACACCTACCATTCCTCTCTCAGAAAAATTATCCACTGTCACTCATCACCACATCAATACACGCATACCTGTTAAATTAGACCTTGATGATTGGAATTATGGGTCTTGGGAATTTTTCTTCGAGCAACTTTGCTTCATCCATGAGGTCGCCAATTACATTCGTGGCACCAATACGACAACCTCGGCCCCCTTAACACTGGAGGAACAAAAAGTGGACAAAATAGTTCTATCTTGAATCTTTACAACCCTATCCGACTCCCTCAAAGCACGGTTGGCAGTCACACAACTTCAAACCGCTAAACAAGCATGGGACCTCATAACCACAATTGTCAAAGATAACAAAAGATCCCGTACTAGTCTATGGAAGCATACTGTAGCAAGATTGAGTCCTTTGCTACAATATTAGCGAGCCTCGACTCTCCCGTCAACGATGAAGATCTCGTCCACTATGCACACAAGGGGCTGCCAGAAAAGTACAACCAAGTTTGTGGCATTATTCATCGCAAGGATCCGTTTCTGGATTTCAAAACCACTCGGTCCATGCTTCTCACCGAAGAGATGCGACTGAAGTCACGGCCCGTGGACTCATCGTCATCCTCTCCCGTTGTTCTCATGACCGATAAAGGTATTTTATGTACTCCTCCTAATCCTCAAGTGAAATCTCGTAATCCATGTTATAACTATGCCAAGGGTTCGTGCCAATACGGTATGGGTTGTCGGTACGTACACGATGGTAATATTAAACACACTATTGGTAATGTTGACTCCAAGAATAAAAATGATACGGATGAGGTATTACTTCGCCTGTTACAACGATTGGGTATAACCGGATCAAACAATAATTCTCCAAAACTCAATAACCCACCAACTGTTTACCACACTTATCACAACCCAACAGGCCCAAACCAATACCCTTCACAGGCCCAAAATGTTACACATTATAACCATACAAACCTCAGCCCACCCCCTCGCTTCCCCCATCCACCTAACACAGCCAACCAACTCACTCATGTGTGCCATTAAATAACCAGGCTCACCAGGCCAACCCCACACCGACCACCCTTTATCAGCCCGGTCCGAATATGGTTACAGGCTCGACATCCTCATACCCTGGTCAACCAGTCAACCTCGGTCAAGAAACAACCCTACCACATGCTTTCGCTGCTGGAACCCTTCATGATCCGACAACAGGTGCATGGAATATGGATACAGGTGCGAGTTTACATCTTAATTCTTCAGTTAATAGTCTAAATACTATTTTTAATATGTGCATGTATCCGTCTATCTCGGTTGGTGATGGGCATTCTATTCCCGTCACCAATACGGGTCATAGTATTTTGCCAACCCTTAGCCGACCACTCCGTTTAAATAACGTTCTCATTATCCCTCATATTATCAAAAATTTAATTTATGTTCGTCAATTCGTTCGAGATAATAAATGTACTGTTGAAATTGATCCTTTTGGTTTTTCGGTTAAGGATTTCATGACGTGTCGGGTTCTTCTCCGATGTGATAGCACCGGGGACCTCTATCCAATCACAGCTCCGTCTCCTATTCCTCAAGCCCTTCTTGTTAGTCAACATAGGTGGCATCAGCGTCTTGGTCACCCAGGAAGCGAAGTGTTACGTCGTCTTGTTTCTCATAATTTCATTTCATGTAATAAGGAAAAGCCTCCCGTGCTTTGCCATGCTTGTCAACTTGGAAACACGTTAGACTTCCATTTTCTAGTTCAAATACTATTGTTAATGCTTCTTTTGATATTATTCACTCGGATGTGTGGACTTCACCTGTTCCGAGCTTATTGGGTTCCAAATATTATGTATTGTTTTTAGATCATTATTCTCATTTTGTTTGGGTTTATCTGTTAACTAACAAATCTGATGTTATGTCTAAATTTGTGCTTTTCCGTAATTATGTTCACACACAATTTCAGTGTGAAATCAGGTCTTTTCAATGTGATCATGGCGGTGAGTTTGACAACAGTACCCTACATAAACTCTTTGCTGACAATGGCATTCAGTTTCGTTTCTCATGCCCCAAAACATTCCAACAAAATGTCAAGTCTGAACGCATGATTCGTACCATCAATAACCTTATTCGGACCTTGCTTTTTCAAGCCAACCTTCCACCAACATTCTGGGTCGAAGCACTCAACATGGCGGTTCACTTACTCAATATCCTACCCTCCACTGCTATTTCTAATGAAATCCCTTACACCCGATTGTTTGGACAAAGTCCTGATTACAGCCTTCTACGCACATTTGGCTGCCTTTGTTATCCTCACCTAGATCCAAACCACAAACTTGAACCGCGCGCCACACCCTTCATTTACTTGGGACAAGCCTCAAATCACCGGGGCTATCGATGTCTTGATTTAAACACCAACAAAATTATACTCTCTCGACACGTCACTTTGATGAAACTGTTTTTCCATATGGCACCTCTAAACCCACAACCTCACCACAATATAACTTCTTAGATGACTCGTCTGATATAACTCCATCACCTCCATTTGTTCAACCAACTACAATCCAAGCAACAACTGATCCAACACCTCCACCATCTCCAGCCCAAAATGATCCAAAAACTCCACCATCTTCAGCCCAAAATGAACCACCAACCCCTACTCCACCCATAATCATTCCTGACCCTCTACACAACCCAAACCCTGTGTCAACTCATTCCATGGTCACATGTTTTCATGTCGGAACTAATCGTCCCACTATTCGTCCCAATATGCTTGTGTCTTCTATTTCCCCTTCACCTTAATATTTGTACTCCCTAGTATTCATATTAATAACATCTCGCGAGAGCATTCAAGCCCGGGACTAACAACCCTGTTAAATCTTGTGTTATTTACTTTCCCACGGAAGTGTTCTCGCATTTGTTTGTTACTCGACAACTCCAGCACTATCATCTCCGGATAATATTTTGGGTAACAATATTTGATAGACCGTAATCCTTTGCCGGGGATTACGTATTGTTTCACGTTTGTACTTTTTTTTGAAAGGTGATACTCAAGATCAACCGGTGTTTTTCTAAATTATTTTCAAAAAGAGGTTTTTGTTTTTAAAATCTATCCATTCCCGTTTGAGGGCTGAGTATGTATGTATGATGTTCGCATTGTCGTTATAATGTTTGCTCCCGAGTATGATCGAATTGGTGGCATGAACGTCGAGGTGTTGCCACGCATTTGTTGTACTAGCCCTCTGTGAGAGGTGTGAACTGGTGTTTACTGTTTATCGCCTCGTGGTGATTTGCATGTTGTCACACGAGTGTGAGTTGTTAAAGCTTGGATTTTTGTGCGTTTATGCACATGGGTGATTGTTTCATGATGTTTGTGGTTTTGTGGTGGCTATCGTTCGGGCCATTGTAATCGTCGAATGATGTCGTTGCTGTTGTGATTTTTGTATGCGATGATATGTTATGCTGAGTTGGCATCTCTGGTATGTTGTTTTGCGGTGTTATATTCCATTGTATCTAGCATCTGTATTTTCGGTATGCCGAGCCGAGGCATTTCAACCGTGATGTGCCGGGGGAATGTACGTGCAATTTGTCCTTCCTCGCCTGTGACGCGTTTCAAGTGCGGACTCGAGGGACATCATGTTCGGTTTTGTGAGTTGATTACCGAGCCTTCCGAGACACGGACTTGAGCATTGATATCAGGACCGGCTCCGAGGAGTCCCTGAGGGGCGTGGTCTATCAGTTGTATGTTATGTTATTTCCTTACCTTGTTGTTTCGAATTTCGGAAATTAAGTTCTTTTATTCGAAGTGGATTGGATTTTGAACTTCTGTATTTTTGACTCTGTCGACTCGTTTATGTTCGTTGACATTTTCTGAGCTTGTCCTGCCCCTTGCTTTTGTTGATCAAACGAGTGTGGTATTGTTTCGGAATAACTCGTTTGTCGTTGTGACTTTTCAATTGCTATTCCCTTTCCTGTGGATCTTATGTGAGTGCACATCTTGTTGTTTTCACCAGATAATGTTTTGTCTCGAGTCGAGATGTGAACCTCAGAGTTGTCGGTTGAACCTTATTGTTCTTCGTGATCCGAACATGATTGTTCGATTTTTGTTGTCTCGATCGTTGTGGTTCGATCATTGATTGTTCAGTTTTTGTTGACCCCGTTTCGTGATTATTGAGCGTTCAGACTTCTTCCTAATTTCCTTAAGTTCGGGAAATTAGTATCGTTTTCGATCTTCCAACCCTTGGGCGGTGGAATTTCGTATTTGTTCAGCGATTGGCTCGCATGTTGATTGATGTACCGTTAGGTTGGTCAATCGTGTTGATTTTCGTTCGTTGTGTTTTGCGATTGTTCGGATAATTGACTTGATTGTATTATCTGTTTGATGACACTCGTCACTTGTTGTCTCTACCGTGGCGTTGTGTTGGTCGTCGTGGAGCGTGTTTTTACGCCGTATATTCCTTTGCGCTGCTTGTAAGGTTTCGCCGTTGGGCATGAGTTTTTCGGTTCTTGTGAATATCGTTGAGTTTTCCTGGCGGAATTTTGCTTCTCCCTACTTGTTTTAAATTTTGGGACGAAACTTCTTTTAAGGAGGGTAGAATGTAATACCCGCAATTTCGGACTTCGGTAATTTTCTTTTTTTCGGCGGGAGTCCGTGTTGACGACTCGCTCGTGACTGTTTCGTTATTTTGAGAATAATTAATTCTGCACTTTTGGACGTCCGAGTTCATTTTGGTATCGTTTTGTTGAGTTCTGTGTTCTTAAGTGGCTTTTCCGTACTCGAGTTCGATTCTTGCGAATCTCATCCGAAACTGTTGTTTCGAGGGTCTCGTAAGTTCATTTAATGTTATTATTCATGTTGCGAGCTTCGTCTTGGTGTTTCGTGTTAGGATGGTATACTGCAAAACATACTTTATGCTTGTATTACCTAATTTCCTTGTTACTACCTATGAGAATATTAATTACATTTAATCACATGTTTTGCATATTTATTCACGTTATGGTTATGCAAATGAAATGTCTAATTATTTTATATTGTAGATAATGTGGTGTGTTGGTGTCACATGGAAGATCACATTATCGGTGCCTTATAAAATAATATAATAGTTCACAACCTATATAATTATTAGACAAATTATATAAAAGGTTGTAGTGTATGCTTGAGAATAGTTGGTCTGGACTATTAGCATACATTAGCCTATTTGCATACGTTGAACTGGATCGAGGTGCGATAGTGTCTTCTGTACCGACTGTAAGAAGAACGTAAATCTCGGATAATTACTATTTCTTAATTCTAAGTATATAATATTTAATTGTGTATTTATAATAATTATTGCTTTGATTTACCATAGGTGAGAGTCAAAATGATATACTCAATAAGCCTCGTATCTTGGGCAATAATATTATTTATACGACAGTTATTATTATTACTAGAAATCGTGTCCCGACTCGTGCGGGTTGATGATGTCCCCTTGAGGAGCTCGATAATGATTATTATATTAAACCCTGCAGGTGAATTTAATTCCGATATAATAATAAGGTTCGAGTGGTACTACTCTTGAATAAGATATTAATTAATTAAAGTTGTCGGTAGCTTATAATTAATTAATGGACATTCGATATCTTAAACACGGGAAATAATATATTTAATAAGGAGCCCAATTTCGTAATTTGGGATTTTGGTAAGAAGTGCAATATCAACTTTTTAGTGGACTAAGTTGATATTAATAGATTCATTATATATTAGGAAGAGTCCTAATAAGGTAAGATGAATTTATTGGGAGTCCTTCCATAATCCTCCTTGAGATTCCTAGTAGTAGTCCAAGAGCCTATAAATAGGACTTATGGGGAGGTGTTGGCCGATATATTCATTGTCCCAAGCTTGAGAGATCGATTTTCTTCTTCTTGTGTTTAATTGTAGATCTAGACTTGTGTCTTTGATTCTACAATTTGGATAACACATCAATTTGCTAAGAGTGTTCATAAAATACTAGAAAGCAAAGAAAAATAAATCGAGCGATCCCAAGTGAAGGAGTTTCGGCCTATTCCCCATAGAAGTCCAAACAAGATCCGGTAGCTCGTTGCCCAGACAACGTCCGGGTTAAGGCGGATCATACTCTAGAAGGTCTAAAGGTAGAAATACAAGGTGATCAAGACGGAAGTAACCAATACTCTTCAAAAGGTAATATCCTATGATCTTTGGATCAAGATTAAGATATTTTAATTAACAACATATTTAATTAATAAATAATAAATAATATTTAAATTGCTTATTAGTCTTAGTAATTAATTAATTAGCATGCCTAAATAGATCTTATGCTCGTAGATGAGTAAAACGCGATTGTCATATTTCCCAAACTTCACTTCCGTTGCATTTTACTTTCCAACATTTCGATCGTGTATCGTGTATTTCGGACGTTTTGGCCCATTTTCGTAATTTCCCAAAGTTTGGGGTAATTACTTTCTGTTGTCGAATTTCGAGCCTTCGGGTGGTCGGAATCGTGTGTTCTCTTAGTGCTCGAATTCGTCTTTGCGAGTACTTCGTAACCGTATCTTCGATTCGCATTCAGGTTTGGGTTTCGAGGTCGTCCGGGCCGTCGGACTTGGTCCCGGCCGAGTCATGGCTGGGCAGTCTGGGCCCAGGCCGGCACTGGCCGAGTTACGGCCGGTAGTGCTCGGCAGTTACGGCCGTAAGGCCGGGTACGTACGTAAGGCCTTGGCCGGTTACGTACGTAACACTGCCGGAATTTTTGGGCAGTGTCTCGGCCATGGCCGGTTACGTACGTAAGCCCTTGGCCGGTTACGTACGTAACTCTGCCGGCAGGCAGCCTATTTAAGGCCCTGCAGACGGGTTTTTCACCATTATTCTCATTCTTTTCCTTCTCTTCCGCGGCTGGAGGTGTGGTTATCATGGATAGATGTTGTTGGACAATCAATCCATGAATTCTTGGAGTTCATATCATCAATCATCCATTCTATAACATCCCTTGATCGAGCGAATCAGGTCAGATTTTCTTGAAATCTAGTTTTGGGGAATTTGGGTGTTTTGGTTGATTTCGTCCGTTTAATCCGATTTAACTTAGGATTGTGATGGATTGATGATTGTTTAGATGTATTATATCATTTCTCCTGTTATTCCATGGTTGGATCGTATCGATTCGTTGTTTTGGTCGAGTTCTTGATCGACGCCTTGAAGGTGTCCGGTAGAATGTCACAGAGGGGTTTTCGGACGTTCTACGATTATTCTTCCTCGTATGATCGTTGATTTATTAATTATATGATGTTAGGGTCGAGTTTCTTGCGAAGAAACCGTGTTGAACCATTTCGTTCGTTGTCGTCTTTCTTTTCGATAGCATCGGGCATTCCGAAGCTTCCCGGTTGAGCCGTGTCCGTTCATGGTTCCGTGCTCGTGGTATCGAGGCAAGTATCTTGCCCATATGTTTCATGTTTCGTTGGCATAATTTTTTATAAATGATTTTATGCGAAGTCCAATGTTTAATGAACGTAAAAAGGGATCGGTATGTTCTCGATAATGTTGTCTTTCAACGATAATTCGTATACTTCGTGAATATATGTTCTCGGAATATGTGTGTTGGTTTTGTATGTTGAAAGATAATATGATCACTTCGAGTGAGTTTGATAGACCGTAATCCTTTGCCGGGGATTACGTATTGTTATTGTGTACTTGTTCGGTAAGAACGTAATGTGTGTGATATTAGTTGTTACTCCTTGAAATGAGGTTGTGATGCTTAATGTTGTTTGGATTGATAAGTGATTATTGTTGTGTGCTTGATGTATGTGATGTGCCTCCAGGTAGGATTGTTGAATCTCCGGGATCCATACTTGCTAGTATGGGTCGGGCGTGACCGTAGGGTTATCCAATCTGGGTATGTCTTGCGGGGACTCCGAGGTTCGTGGCTTGTTAGCCCGATGCCGAGGTAACTTCTGGGGTTATCATCGGGTATGTCTTGCGGGGACTCCGAGGTTCGTGGCTTGTTAGCGCGATGCCGGGATAACTTATGGTTGTGATTTTGATTTGAATGTATCTGTGCTTGTGGTCACGTGACTGTTGTTATGGTGACATGTGATTTGGTATGGCTTCCTATTGGGTTATTCACTCGGGTATGTTCTGCGGGAGCATCTGAGGTTCGTGACTTGTTAGCACGGGACACGAATAATCCTTAGGAATATGTGTTTGATGATTTGGGTCGTGGACCCTGTGGTTTATGATTTGGGTCGTGGACCCTGTGATTTATGATTTGGGTCGTGGACCCTATGTTTCGTGATTTGGGTCTTGGACCCCGTGTTTTGTGAATTGGATTGTGAACCCGTGTTTTATTATCGGAATTGTATTTTGGGAAAGATGATTTTTGGGCCGCGTCCCCAAGCGTTTTCGAAAGACTTGAGAATTCTTTAATCCCAAATGTTTTTACAAACTCCCGAGATCGTAAAATGTTTTGTAAGATGTATATTGGGTTATTCCCACCTTTCTCATTTTGAACAGTTTGATCAAGTGATTTACCTCGGGAAGTATGTTTATGAATTCTAAGTCCTTGGTGTAACACCCCCAGATCAAACCGGGAATATTACACGCCGCAGACCCTCTCCGTGAGGATCCACCAGGCTAGACATCAACACAACACATTACGTTACATACTGACGAATCAAAATAACGAATCAATAGACCGATTTGGTCTTCCGTCACTGACTTACAAATCAAAATACATAAACTCATCCAGACTCATACACATGCAAGGGTAAAATACTTGCAACGACGAACAATAAGACATCGGAAAAGACAATACAATGGACTCCGACTAACTGAAGTCAAAACTGGCCTTCGTGTGATTAGTATCATTCGTCTTTCATCATCCCTCGCACCGATCCTGTGTATTGCTCCCGAAAACCTGCATGTACCTGGACACAATACAGATATCCACCCCCCGATTACTCGGGGGTTAGCAAAACTCCACTGTTTCGCTAGTGCAAGTATAAAGTGCAAATACGAGCCATACACAACACATTCCGAGAATACAACGAAAGACTTCCCGAGATATATATAGTTAAAAATAGTTCAAGTCTTGAAAGTAGAAGCGAAGCAAGTAAGCACTTTGAAAATAATTCCAAATCTCGGGAGTTTTGAAAACATTAGAAATTGAAAAGTTCTTAATTCCTCGAAAGTCATTTAGGGTCACAGCCCCAAAGTTCATTTTCCAAAATGCAAATCCGTTAACAAAACGCGGGGTCCACGACCCAACCATTCGATCACAGAACACAGGTCCACGACCCGATCATCCACTTCAATTCACTTACAAGTGCACATTACACATAACACATTAATTTTATGCCATTCTAGCCAAGCACCAAGACTCGATATATAATGTCTCTCGACCAGAGCACAAAGCATTGTGATACTCTGACAATATCACAATTAACGAAAACATCAACGTCATCCTCAAGATGAAAACCACAAGTGGTAACCGCGGCCGTACCCTTAGTATCGACCCCGGACATCCCGTCGGACACTCCGGTGGAAACCACTTCACGGCCGTACCCCTTAGTATCGACCCCGCACATCCGTCGGACACTCCGGTGGAAGTTCATCCACACACGCACCCAAGTCTACTTCGTGGCCGTACCCCTTAGTATCGACCCCGGACATCCCGTCGGACACTCGGGTGGAAGGAACAACACACACACGTTCAAAATCACGATTTGCAAACCACAAGCCTCGAAGGTCAATCACAGTATATATAGTCGAGGTACCTTGCTAGAATGGCCAGGTCATCCAACATATACTCACGACCAAGTAATGATACGGTTCATGCTAGAATTTCAACGATGCAGCTAGTCCAAATAACATAGCAACGAGGGAAATACCTATCCAACCACGCCGAACGACACAATGAGACAGATCATCAATAGGCATACGTTCCATACATATCTCAAGGAAAGGTTAAGCTATAAATCCTCAACGTCATAATCACACAAAACAATACCCCACACATACTTAGACAAGCATATTTAACAACGAAATCATACGAGTCATCTTTAAAGGAAGTATTGAAAAGCATATCAATTCCTTTGAAAGTTAATTATAGGTCTTCATAAATCACGTATCGAAAATTACCAACTAATATATCCACAAAACACATAATGTATGGGCAAGATACTTGCCTCGAAATCAATTTGTGAATACTCCGACGAAAGCGGCTCGGCCGCTTACCCCAAAATAGTCCCGAAAGCAATACTAAAAACAGCCCCAAAACAGCCCCGAAACAGCCCCCAAAACCGACCACCTTCACGAGAAATCAATAAAAACACAATCACCACGAGAATAACACCGCTACGAATCAACAACACTAAACGAAATCTCAATCGACACTAAGAAACTACAAGGGTTCAAGGGTTCGTTCCAAGAAAGCCAAATCATGTTTTGGTGAGATGAAGTCGATAAACGAGTTACTAATCCGTAGATTACAACCAATACAATAAGAATTACATGACCAATTCATCATAATCGGCCCGCATTGAAATCAAAAGAAAAACCCCAAAATATCTCAAGAACATAAATCAACCCGATAAAAACATGAAAACGAAACTCCAAACTGGGGGTTAAGATAAACAAGACTAGATAACAACAAAGGAATCAACAATTTCGGATTGGAATCATGAAATCACGATAAACCCCAACTTATCCGAAAGTAGGGTTTTAAGAAGAAAATACCTCAATTAAAATGGCGAAAGATGTTGGGATGTTGTTAAATGCATTTAGGAACTCAAAGATATTGATGGGTGATGATATCAGGCCAAAATCCATGCTTATACGCCCTCAAGATCGTCTAGATCGCCGGAAGGAAGAAAGGGGAGGAAGAAATGACGAAAGTTGACCTCTGCAGTCATATATATACTGTCAAGAGTTAGCGCACGCTAAGGTATGTGTAGCGTGCGCTAACGGCTGTAAAATGCAGTCCAGAACCCTCTGCCAGATCCGTTAGCGCGCGCTAATATATGTATTTAGCGTGCGCTAATTACACACTGTGTAGTCTTTATTATTTCGGCCATAACTCCTTCGTCCGGACTCCGATTGACTCGCCGTTTGAACCATTGGAAAGCTAATTTGATGCTCTATCACATTGTAAAGTTTCAGAATTTTTAGACTTTATAAGCGCCGGTGGTGATCTGACAAAGTCGACTAAATGCACAAAAACGATACTCCTCGACAAAACAATAATTATTCAACATGCAACGAAACACTAACGGACAACACCAACGATCCAAATCGAAAACGAACACATAACAAAGCAAGACATACTATTAGCTCGACTTACGCAACGATAAGTCGTACCCGACGAATACCACAACACGGTACATCGTGCCGTACCCAACATAGGGGAAAATCTCAAGAAATCGCCAACAGAACAAAATGAACGGCGCAATCGACAAAAATTTAAAAATAACCGGAACCGAGAATCTCGGGTATTACATTCTACCCTCCTTAAAAGAAGTTTCGTCCCGAAACTTAAAACATGAAACAATCCAGGCAGAGCAACTCTAGATGACACATGATTCTGATAACTTGAAGATCGGGAAAGACGATACGAAGGCAACCATCCCAAAACTTTGGGAAATTACAAAATAGCCCAAACGCCTGAAACATCACGATAAGAAAACGTATAACCAAACCGAACTTCAAAAAACGTCTAACAAGGTTAAACGGACTTACGGGGAAATATGAACAACAATTTCGAACGGGATTCGCAAGAATCGATCTCAAATGCGGAAAAGTCGCCAAAAAGCACGGAACTCAGCAAAACGACACCGAAACGAACTCGGATTTTAACAAGTGTAGAATGAAACATTCACAGAAGGACGAAACGGTCACAGACGATCCGTTAAAATGGACTCCTGCCAAAAAAAGAAATTTACCGAAAATCGAAAATTGCGGATATTACATCATATCACCTTTAAAAGAGGTTTTGTCCCCAAAACCTAAACAACGAGAATGAAGTGCTGGAGTAGCAACTTTCCCGGCCATATCCTCTTGGTCCCGTATCTGATCTCCATGACTAACTATACCGCGTTCACGACCGTATCCTCTGTCCCTAGACATACTAAGCGGATTCTCACTCGATACGATGGCACAATTTCGCGAAAATAATATGCTAAAGTACCAACCCAGCACGACATAACACATAAGGTAATTGATAACAACTAAATAAGAAAATCCACGAGGTATCCTTTTAAATGATTTCATTTGGAAATCCTTGGATTTGTGCGCTATTCAAAATAAAATCTTGAAAGTATTTTTGGTACCTCAGTTTGTTTCATCAAAACCCGTAAACGACGGACTTTAACCGTCTCATTTGACATCACTTGCAAAGCAATATATATATTTTTTTTAACATCATCATTATAGAGTGATTCAAGATCACGCACGATAACTGGCTCAGTATAGAAAACTTTTCTAAACCCGAGTTTGAAGTTTTAAATCGAGTGAGATTCTTTATCTTCCACAGTATATTGTTGAAAATATAAATTGTATTGATTTTTGAAAATAAAGATTTTATGATGTGAAAGATTTCTGAAATCATGTACTCGGATTATTTGAAAATACAACAATACGTCAAAAATTATTTTCGAAAATCCTCTCAACACTACACAAAAACCAACGACGGTAATATTTTACAAAATGTCTACATATACTTTAAAACAACTCTTTCAAATACCGTCGAGGTTTTATTTGAGAATCCGAGGCCGAGTCGCCAATTCTAAATAATTTTCAAAGTACGAACAGAGCCGCCGATTAATCGAATCGTCGAAACTTTATGAAATTTTCAGGGTGGCGTTTTCGAACACACACACATCAGACATAATTTAAACAAAATCAATTATCACCTAGCGCTACAAAAAGTCCTAACACTTATTCCTACACAACAGTTGCATCGCTCAAAACACATAGAATACCGTCGAAGATGATTGACTGCAGCAAAACATAGACCTGACGGCTAAAAATGCGGTTCCATAGCCTCTGTCCAGACTGACTAACGCGCGCTACAACAAATATTTAGCGTGCGCTACCCATGCTGCATTAGCGCGCGCTAGCCTCACACTTAGCGTGCGCTAACGGTTTTATTTCAGCAACATGATTGTGAACATATATATGACATTACTATAATCGAAGGTCACAAATAAACAACAACAATATTCGAATCTCAAAGCCATCGATTCACATAATTACAACACCTCATGCGCAACCATCAATAGGCAATTGTCATTCAAAACCGAAAAGTTAAAAGCAAGAGTCACGTCTTGAGTATATTTTGTAGACCTTATTTGAGTTAAAAACTCGTGTTTTGAAAACTTATAGTATGAGATGAAAATGAAATATCGGTAGTTGAAGTCTCAAAAATTTTGACCTTGAGGTCATCATACAAAAAATCAAAATTTTTCCTCCCTTGGAGAACATTTTAAAAAAAAATTACGACTCCCCGAAAGCCTTTCGAAAACTTAAAATTCCAAGGTTGTTACTCTTGCAAGAAAACAGTTCATACAAGGATACATTTAGCAATATCACTCTTCATTCTAGTACAAAACGAGAATCGACAAATATATGTCACTTACTCACGATGCACCTTCAAATACTACTACTTAACACAGAATCACACCGGCTCGTATAGCTCGTGGTACAACATGTAGTAGGGAGACTTACATCCACAGATCGCACGAAGATGATGGTTGCACCATGATACTAATCACGACCGACATCCCAGATGACGCGTCGCGACACGACATTAGTCAGACTCAATCTGACAAGACAAGACCCAAGAATACACGACTGGACCCGACAACCTAGGTTTCCGCAACCTAAGCTCTGATACCATAAATGTAACACCCCCAGATCAAACCGGGAATATTACACGCCGCAGACCCTCTCCGTGAGGATCCACCAGGCTAGACATCAACACAACACATTACGTTACATACTGACGAATCAAAATAACGAATCAATAGACCGATTTGGTCTTCCGTCACTGACTTACAAATCAAAATACATAAACTCATCCAGACTCATACACATGCAAGGGTAAAATACTTGCAACGACGAACAATAAGACATCGGAAAAGACAATACAATGGACTCCGACTAACTGAAGTCAAAACTGGCCTTCGTGTGATTAGTATCATTCGTCTTTCATCATCCCTCGCACCGATCCTGTGTATTGCTCCCGAAAACCTGCATGTACTGGACACAATCTGAGATATCCACCCCGATTACTCGGGGTTAGCAAAACTCCACTGTTTCGCTAGTGCAAGTATAAATTGCAAATACGAGCCATACACAACACATTCCGAGAATACAACGAAAGACTTCCGAGATATATATAGTTAAAAATAGTTCAAGTCTTGAAAGTAGAAGCGAAGCAAGTAAGCACTTTGAAAATAATTCCAAATCTCGGAGTTTTGAAAACATTAGAAATTGAAAAGTTCTTAATTCCTCGAAAGTCATTTAGGGTCCATGACCCCAAAGTTCATTTTCCAAAATGCAAATCCGTTAACAAAACGCGGGGTCCACGACCCAACCATTCCGGTCACAGAACACAGGGTCCACGACCCGATCATCCACTTCAATTCACTTACAAGTGCACATTACACATAACACATTAATTTTATGCCATTCTAGCCAAGCACCAAGACTCGATATATAATGTCTCTCGACACCGAGCACAAAGCATTGTGATACTCCGGACAATATCACAATTAACGAAAACATCAACGTCATCCTCAAGATGAAAACCACAACTGGTAACCCGCGGCCGTACCCCTTAGTATCGACCCCCAGACATCCCGTCGGACACTCCGGGTGGGAAACCACTTCCGCGGCCGTACCCCTTAGTATCGACCCCCAGACATCCCGTCGGACACTCCGGGTGGAAGTTCATCCACACACGCACCCAAGTCTACTTCCGTGGCCGTACCCCTTAGTATCGACCCCCAGACATCCCGTCGGACACTCCGGGTGGAAGGAACAACACACACACACGTTCCAAAATCACAGTTGCAAACCACAAGCCTCGAAGGTCAATCACAGTATATATAGTCGAGGTACCTTGCTAGAATGGCCAGTTCATCCAACATATACTCACGACCAAGTAATGATACGATTCATGCTAGAATTTCAACGATGCAGCTAGTACAAATAACATAGCAACGAGGGGAAATACCTATCCAACCACGCCGAACGACACAATGAGACAGGATCATCAATAGGCATACGTTCCATACATATCTCAAGGAAAGGTTAAGCTATAAATCCTCAACGTCATAATCACACAAAACAATACCCCACACATACTTAGACAAGCATATTTAACAACGAAATCATACGAGTCATCTTTAAAGGAAGTATTGAAAAGCATATCAATTCCTTTGAAAGTTAATTATAGGTCTTCATAAATCACGTATCGAAAATTACCAACTAATATATCCACAAAACACATAATGTATGGGCAAGATACTTGCCTCGAAATCAATTTGTGAATACTCCGACGAAAGCGGCTCGGCCGAAACAGCCCCAAAATAGTCCCGAAACAGCTTGACCCAAACCGACCACCTTAACGAGAAATCAATAAAAACACAATCACCACGAGAATAACACCGCTACGAATCAACAACACTAAACGAAATCTCAATCGACACTAAGAAACTACAAGGGTTCAAGGGTTCGTTCCAAGAAATCCAAAATCATGTTTCGGGTGAGATGAAGTCGATAAACGAGTTACTAATCCGTAGATTACAACCAATACAATAAGAATTACATGACCAATTCATCATAATCGGCCCGAATTGAAATCAAAAGAAAAACCCCAAAATATCTCAAGAACATAAATCAACCCGATAAAAACATGAAAACGAAACTCCAAACTGGGGTTAAGATAAACAAGACTAGATAACAACAAAGGAATCAACAATTTCGGATTGGAATCATGAAATCACGATAAACCCCAAATTATCCCGAAAGTAGGGTTTTAAGAAGAAAATACCTCAATTAAAATGGCGAAAGATGTTGGGATGTTGTTAAATCCGTACTAGGAACTCAAAGATATTGATGGGTGATGATATCAGGCCAAAATCCATGCTTATACGCCCTCAAGATCGTCTAGATCGCCGGAAGGAAGAAAGGGGAGGAAGAAATGACGAAAGTTGACCTCTGCAGTCATATATATACTGTCAAGAGTTAGCGCACGCTAAGGTATGTGTAGCGTGCGCTAACGGCGTAAAATGCGATCGAGAACCCTCTGCCAGATCCGTTAGCGCGCGCTAATATATGTATTTAGGGTGCGCTAATTACACACTGTGTAGTCTTTATTATTTCGGCCATAACTCCTTCGTCCGGACTCCGATTGACTCGCCGTTTGAACCATTGGAAAGCTAATTTGATGCTATATCACATTGTAAAGTTTCAGAATTTTTAGACTTTATAAGCGCCGGTGGTGATCTGACAAAGTCGACTAAATGCACAAAAACGATACTCCTCGACAAAACAATAATTATTCAACATGCAACGAAACACTAACGGACAACACCAACGATCCAAATCGAAAACGAACACATAACAAAGCAAGACATACTATTAGCTCGACTTACGCAACGATAAGTCGTACCCGACGAATACCACAACACGGTACATCGTGCCGTACCCAACATAGGGGAAAATCTCAAGAAATCGCCAACAGAACAAAATGAACGGCGCAATCGACAAAAATTTAAAAATAACCGGAACCGAGAATCTCGGGTATTACACTTGGAGTATGATATGTATGGCTTGTCTTCGTATTTTATACTTACACTAGCAAAACAGTGGAGTTTTGCTAACCCAAGAGTATTCGGGGGTGGATGTCTGTTTTTGCATTCAGGTTTTGGGAGCATAACACAGGGTCGGCGCGAAGGATGATGAAAGATGATCGATACTAATCACATGAGGAACCGTACGTTGTTGTATTGGTTTAGTTGTATTTTATTTCTGCTGCAGTATATTTTTCCCCATTGTACGGGAGCATTTTGTATTCGACCCCTGCGTGGGCATGTAATGTGTTTGAGTTGTATGTATTTATTAAAAGACCAAATCGGTCTACTGAGTCATTTTAGCCTTAAAGGCATTGTTGAGATGTTCGATATTGTTACCAGCCTGGTAGATCCTTGAGGAAAGGTTCTACGGCGTGTAATATCCGTGAGCGGATTGGGGGTGTTACAGTACCGCCCTAAAATGACATTTTCGGTCCGATCATCCCGAGATTGTATTTTCAACCCGTTTCTCCCAAATATGTCATTTTCACCCATCTCGTCTCGGTGCGTTACTTTTTATTGTTTTTGCTTCGGGATGTCACTGTCTAACCGTTTCGCCCCAGATTTTTGATACATTCCCCCGCATGATATTATTTTCGACTTGTATCGCCTCTTCACATTGTTTTCGACCCGTTCACTTTGTTTTCTACTCGTTTCGCCATGGGATAATATTTTCGACCCATTTCGCCTCGGGACGACATTTTCAATCCGTTTCGCCTCAAAATAATATTTTCTAACAATTTTGTCATGTAACATTATTTATGACTGTAACACCCTGAGATATTCGAGGTATATTACAGTGTTGTGAACCCCTACATGGGACCCACCAGGCTAAAATAAGAAAACACCACTCGACTAACCGTCTCGGTTAGCGAGGAAACATATTTAAATAATACGAACATATAAAAATACGCCCGGTGCAACCGGCATAATAAACATCAACCGACAAAATATAGCAACTTTAACGAATACAAACCGCAATTCGGAGTGAAAAGCCTAAGTACTCGCGAGTAGAATCTATAAGTTTATAAAGTAGACAACCACCATATCGAAGGGGCAACGAAAATGAAAGGACTTAAATGCACATGTCAACGACCTTGGCCAGCATCCTCGTACTGTCCCAGCGCCCGCTTGTCCGCCTGAACATAACCTGAAATCCATAACAAGAATTTCCCCAAAACGGGTCCCCAGAGGGGTTAGCAATTACGCTAGTACAAGTAATCAAGGCAAACCATTCGCTTACACATTTCATAGTACAATGCACCAAATTCATTTCAAAACCAAAACCAGACATGTCTTTTCCAGAAACAAACAGTCAATCAATTGGCCTTGGGAACAGGGCTATACCATTGATCCCGCTCGAGGCCTCTAAGGACCATCCCAAGCTGGCTATATCATAAAATAAATCACGCACGCGCATCGCCTTGGGAACAGGGCTATACCATTGATCCCGCTTGAGGCCTCTAAGGACCCTCCCGAGTTGGCTAGCGAAACAAACTCGTGAATCCAGGGCTATACCATTGGATTCCCTCGAGGCCCCGTCGGACCCTCCCGAAGTGAGCAAAGCACACACAATATACATCACCATTTCATGTTAAGCATAAAGGTTTCCAAAAATACTTGCCTTGAGTAATTGATGATGCAACGAACCGAAAGGAAAATCACCGACGAACGCTAGGAACCGACAACCACGAACCTAGCGATTCGAAGAACACGATCACAACCAACTCTAAACGAGTATGAGACGGAATACACCCGAAAAGCCTCCTACGATTTATGTATATTCGTACAAAAACAACGACGAGGGCGGACCACAACCAAACCCTCTCGATTACGCTAATACCACGAAATATATCATGAATCCGTAAGGAAACCATGGATACCATCTAGATTAATCATATTCATTATGGATTAATCAACAATACGGAATAAATCGGACGAAAACTCAAAAATCCCCAAATTTCCCAAAAATAGGGTTCTAAGAGATTACTTTGGATTAAAGGTGTTTGTTAATCTTCACCAAGAACACAAGGAAATGATGGCTAGGAATTCCAACGCTTCAAATCGCTCGAAAATCGCCCAAGATTCGCCCACAAACCGGAGAGAGAGAAAAAAAGAGTGAAATGAGAGTCTGGGTAAACTCCCTGGTTTTTATAGCCAGGGAGCGTTAGCGTACGCTAACCTTAAAAGTTAGCGTGCGCTATCGGCCGAAACTCCAGTCCAGAAAGTTAACACCCCAGTCCAGGACCTACAGTTCTGGACCGCTAGCGTGCGACTACCAAAAACGTAGCGGGCGCTAATAGCCTCTCGGTAGCGCGCGCTATCGGGCCATAGCGTGCGCTATCTGGACACCAAACCGAGTCTAGAAGCAACTGCCCATTACTGGACTATTGCGTTAGCGCGCGCTACCGGACACCTTGCACGCGCTAGTCCGCAACAGCAACGTGCGCTAGCAAAAAATGTAGCGTGCGCTAATCTGATTGTCTAGAGAGCAGAGAGCAGAGACCAGAACCAAACTCACTGCTACTCCCAGACTCGACTCGCTAGCACGCGCTATGAAGCAAACATAGCGTGCACTACTATATGGTACTTAGCGTGCGCTAAACAAGAATGATAGCGCGCGCTAGGAACGGAATAATAACGGCCCCAAAACACCGAAACACGAACGAAACATTAAACGGCAGCTCACAACAAGCATCGAAACATAGGATGGATCTACGGCAACCCCGAAACGGCGGTTCCAAACAACAATTACGAGAATAGGATGACAACAGTCCAGAAATAAGTGTTTTCAAATATACCAATACGGTACCAAAATGAAAAATACCAGGAATGAAAAATACGGATATTACATGACCTGGTTCCCCCCTGGACACTATTCGACCTGTTACGCGTGAGGGTTACATTTTCAACTCGTTTAGCTCCTGGACGCGTTTCGTCCTAGGACGTCCTTTTCGTCCCATTTCGTTCTGCGATGTCTTTTTCGATCCGTTTTGTCCGAAAATGTCATTTTCGACTGTATTCGCCCTGGACGAAATGAGTTGAAAATATCATCCCGGGGCAAAATGATCCGAAAATGACGTTCCGGGGCAAAAGCAGATCGAAAATGACATCTCGGGACAAAACAGGCTGAAAATAACATCCCAGGAAAAAACAAGTCAAAATGTCGTCTCGTTGAAACATGGTCGAACATGACGTCCCGGAGCAAAATGGGCCAAAAATGATGTCCTGAAGCAAAAACAGTCAAAATGACATCCCAAAGCTAAACAAGTCCAAAATATCGTCCCGAGATGAAACAGATCGAAAATAATGTCCTGGACTTGTCCCAAGGCAAAACTAATTGAAAATAATGTCCTGGGACAAGACAAGACGAAACATGTCGAAAATGTCATTCCGAGACGAAATAAGTCGAAAATAACATCTCGAAAGAAAAAAATGACGTCCCACGTCAAAATGGGTAAAAAATGACGTCATTTTCGAGAATAGCGTCCTTTGGCAAAAATAGGTCAAAAATGTCATCCCAATGCGCAACAGGTCAAAAATAATATTTCGTAGCAGAACATGTCGAAAATAATATTTATAATGTCCCATGATGAAACTAGTCGAAAACGTCGTTACGAGGCAAAAAGGGTCGAAAATAACATCATGTGTTGAAACTGGTCGAAAATATCTCCCAGAACGAAACGATCGAAAATGTCGCTTTGGGACAAAATGGCAAAAATAACGTCCTATCTTGAAACTGGTCGAAAATAGCATCCCAGTTCAATATGGCCGAAATATCACATTGGGACGAAATAAGTTAAAAATAAAGTCCCGATGCAAAACAGTTAAAAATTGACGTCTAGTATTATAGACTCTTTGATCGGGATAAGATAAGTATGACTATAATGACACGACTTCAGCAAATCAGAACTTAAGAACAAAATAATCACTTGCACTAGACCCTATGTGATTCAGAAGCTTTCGAAACTAAAACAAAATTCTTTCAACCTCCCTCTAATCACAATAATAATAAAAGCACATCTTCACACTGAAAATAAGTAACCTTATTCCATCTTATTTCTCTAATTTTTTCTATGAATTACGATATTATGATTCCTATTTTACGCTTATATAAACTGAGAGCAACGTTAATATACCCGATTACTAGGTTCCCACTCACATGAGTACATAAAACTTTTCTAATACTTTTCTTCAGTTATCATCAAGTTACTTCCTTAATGAAAAATATATGCATAACCCAATATGCAAAAATTCATAGCCCATCCCTCGTTTCACCACATTCTTCAAGTATCATTCCTCATAAATGATTCTAAAACCTCAGGTATAAGAAAAAAAGATATAAATGAAATGGAAAGCTCATTATGTGTAGTTAACAAAAATATAGATTTAAAGGCAAAACAAATCTAACTAGGGAATTAATGATTTTTGAGTTAGTAACTGAATTTGAAGGACTAAGCAGAAACCGCCTAAAATCATCACATGTGGTTTTGACAAAGATACCAATGCAAGTTTTGAAGTTCCACGACATAAATGGTTCACTCAATCAATAAAATTTTACATAATAAGTAGTAGCAATCAAGGCCCAAAAACTCACAAGTTTGAAAAAAATGCATAACCTCGTCTTCTTGGCTCACATACTATTATGCATATTCAAAACCACTCAAGACAAGTTGTAGACAACATAAAGTGTTTCACTAAAATTGAGAGAAAATAAAGATAAACAATTCAAAAGGTCAAAAAATGATCAAAACCGATAGGCAATTATATTTGATTCTCTTAAATATTTTCTTTTTCTAAAAACCTCGCCTTCTTCAAAACCTTCTCCAAATAGTAAAATCCTCATTTGCAACTATTAGTTTATCCTCAACCAACATGGACTCAAATCAAGTCTTTCGGGATACTTCTCGGATATTCTAACTAAAGCACAAAAATAAGTAATTAAAGCAATAAACATCATTTCTAAAAACAAGAAAATAACACAAAACAAAATCTAAAATGCATGCAACTACATGAAAATGAAAGAAAACAACTAAAATACGCAATATGCACTATACTTTCTCCCCAAAACTTGTTCTTAAAGGACAAATCTGTAAAAGAGAAACAAATATAACTTGTGCACAACTTCTTGAATGGAGGAATGAAGATGAATCGCCAACAGTAGGTAGGAGAATGTGGATGGGCATGACTTGCTCGCCTTAAAGAGTTGCCATTTTTTTATGAAGGGTTGCCTCCCATTAAGAATTTAATTTACATCTTCAGCTAGACGAATATTTCATTCACATTCACATCAGTTTTAACTGACGTTTAGAGGCCAATTTTTATTCATTTGGTCTGCTCCCAAAACTACGGATAACTCTCTTCATCTTCTTCTTCCTCAAAATTTCTTTACAATTTTCCTTTCCACCATATTCCCTCAATGGCTCGATGACTTTATAAACTGAAAGGGTGATGTGCTCATCATTAAGCCTCAATGTAAGCTCCATTTTTCTACATCAATTGATACTCATCCCGTCGTTAAGAATGGATGCCCAAAAATTAAGGGAACATCTGTAACACCCCGAGATATTCGGAATATGTTACAGCGCCGTAGACCGCTACATGGGACCCACCAGGCTACAACAGGAAAACTCCACTCGACTAACCATCTTGGTTAGCGAGGATACACATTTAAATAATATGACATAATAAGATACGCCCGGAGCAACCGGCGAAATAAGCATCAACCAACAACGTGACAATTTAAAGCAATACAATACGGGGTTTGAAACGAAAAGCCTAAGTACTCGCGAGTACAATCTAGAAGTTTAAAACTGTTGGAATAGCCATATCGAAATGGACAAAAGAAATAAGTAGACTCAAATGCACATGTCAACGACCCTGGCCAACATCCTTGTACTGTCCCGGTGCCCGCTCGTCCGGATAATCATAACCTGAAATCCATAACAAGAATTTCCCCAAAACGGGTCCCCAAAGGGGTTAGCAATTACGCTAGTACAAGTAATCAAGGCAAACCAATCGCTTACACATTTCATAGTACATGCACCAATATCAATTTCAAAAGTCAAAACCAGACATGTCTTTTCCGGAAACAAACAGTCAAACAATTTGCCTTGGGAACAGAGTCATATCATAGATTCCCGCACGAGGCCTCTAAGGACCCTCCCGTGCTGGCTATATTATAAAACAAAACACGCACATGTATCGCCTTGGGAACAGTGTCATATCATAAATTCCCGCACGAGGCCTCTAAGGACCCTCCCGCACTGGCTAGCTAAACAAACTCATGAATCCGGGACGAAAACCTTTGGATTCCCTCCTTGATCCCGTCGGACCAACACGAGGTGAGCAAATCACACACAAAATACATTACCATTCCACGTTAAGCATAAAGGTTTCCAAAAATACTTGCCTTGAATAATTGATGACGCAACGAGCGGAAAGGATAATCACCGATGAACGCTATGCACCAACGGAACCGAACCTAACGATTCGAAGAACATAATCACAACCAACTCTAGACGAATACGGAAATAGAATACACCCGAAAACCCGCCTACGATTCATGTATATTCGTATAAAAATAACAACGAGGGCGGACCACAACCAAACCCTCTCGATTCTGCAAAACTATGAAAATATACCATGAATCCGTAGGAAAACTAATGATATCAACAAGATGAATCATATTCATCTTGAATCCAACAACAAAACGGAACGAATCGGAAGAAAATCCCAAAACCCCCAAATTATCCCAAAAGTAGGGTTCTAAGAGATTTTACCTTGATTTGACGATGAACAATGAATGATTAGAGATAGGTTGATGATATGAAGCTTGAATATACTTCTACAATGGTGTTTGGGCGAAAATCGGGCGAAACCTAGCTCTCCAGGTCGTTCCGTCGCGAAGAGAAGTGAGAGAGGTGAGAAATGAGGAAAATACTACTTGCCGGTTTATATATCGGCCGGTGTTACGGCCGTAACATCCATAACATACGGCCGTAACATATGAACATTACGGCCAGAACTCGCCGCTTTACGGCCGTGAATCGCTCTGTGAATGAAATCGGGCAAAATTTACGAACGACACTTACGGCCGTATCAAGACACCGTTACGGCCGTATCAATATACTTACGGCCGTAACTCAAACATGATACGCCTGTAACTCAGGATCGACCAGTGGCAAGAAACGAAGCATTGTTACGGCCGTATGAAGGAAGATTACGGCCGTAACTCTCGATTATTACGGCCGTAACATATACGGCTTACGGCCGTAACATGGCCTGTGACAGCAGGCCATAGTCTGAAACACTACCGACGAGGGGATGATCGGAAATAGAACAAGAAAAATAACAACGTGTATCCACGACCAACGGATGCACTCACCACGGATTTAAGTCAGAAATCAAAACGTTACGATGAAGCGTGATTCCGAATGCCCGGAGGTTCAGGAACAACAAAGATAACAAGAATACCCTAAACTTAAGAAAATTACGAAACGGCCCAAACGTTCAAAAACCGCGATACGACGTCGGATTAACAAACCGAAACTCCCAACACGAACAACTCAACTATACGAACTCGTGAAACCAAAGAAATTACAAAAGCGAACGAGTTCCACGAGAATCGAACGTCCATGCCATAATACATGACATAAAACAGAATAATATCAAAACATCACCAAGATCATCCCATATGGAGAAACTCCAAGAATAACATAGATTCAAAATGTCGACAAGGTTACAAGCGAACTACTAAAAAAATAAAAATACACCAAAACGGGAATATCGGAAAATGAAGAAAAATGCGGATATTACATTCTACCCCTCTAAAAACAAGTTTCGTCCCGAAACTTAAGAAACAAACAACTCGGGGTACCTAGCACGCATGCTATCCTCGGTTTCCCAAGTTGCCTCCTCGACACCGTGTCTCGACCACTGCACCTTGACCAAAGGGATGGTCTTATGCCGCAGTCGTTTCTCCCGATGCTCTAAAATCTTCAAAGGACGCTCCTCAAAGGTAATATCCTCGGCGACGTCAATCTCACCATAATCGATGATGTGCCGAGGATCCGGGACATATTTCCTCAGCTTGGAAACATGAAAAACGCTATGAACATGACTCAGGGCCGGGGGTAACGCCAAACGGTATGCTAACCCACCGACTCGCTCGAGAATCTCGAAGGGTCCAATAAATCCCGGACTCAACTTCCCCTTCTTCCCGAAACGGAAAACCCCTCTCGTCGGCGACACCTTCAGCAAAACGTGGTCTCCCACCTCGAATTCTAAAGGTCGACGACGGACATCAGCATATGACTTCTGTCGACTCTGGGCAGTCAACATCCGTTCTCGAATTAATTCTATCTTCCGCCTCGTCTCTAAAACGACATCCGGCTCGGTCCCGACTAAATCGGACGCCTCATTCCAACAAATCGGTGATCGACATCGCCGCCCCTAAAGTGCCTCATACGGTGCCATCCGAATCGACGCGTGCCAACTATTGTTGTACGTGAATTTGATCAGTGGCAAATGCTCTTCCCAGTCGTTGCTCCAATTGAGAGCGCACGCACGCAACATATCCTCGAACGCCTGGATAGTGCGTTCCGACTGTCCATCTGACTGGGGATGAAAAGAGGTACTCAAATGCAAACGGGTACCCAACGCCTTATGCACCGCCTGCCAAAAGTGCGATACGAAACGGCCATCACGATCCGAAACAATAGACTTCAGAGTACCGTGAAGCCTCACAATCTGCGCGATAAACACACGAGCTAACTTCTCCGGGCCCCAAGTGTCCTTGATGCCCATAAAATGCGCCGACTTGGTCAGACGATCAACAATCACCCATACCATATTCATGCCCGACCTCGATCTCGGCAAACTCGTAACGAAAAATCCATCGAAATATCTTCCCATTTCTATTCCGGAACGGGAAGTGACTACAATAACTCAGCCGGTCGCTGATGCTCGATTTTGACCTGCTGGCAAGTCAAACATCTCGCTACAAACTGTGCGACCTCATCCTTCATATCATTCCACCAGAAATTCCTCCTCAGGTCCTTGTACATCTTACTCGAACCAGGATGAATGGAGTAAGGCGTAGCATGGGCCTCCCGTAAAATACTCTGTCTCAACTCTGTGTCGTTCAGCACACAAAGCCGACTCTGGAATCTCAAAATACCATCAAAGTGAATCACAAACCCAAGAGACTTTCCCTTAAGAACATTCTCTCGGATTTGAGTAATCATCGGATCCTCTAACTGCTTCATCTTAATTTCATCTATCAAAGATGATGAAATCTCTGAAGCACAAAGTTGCCCGTCAGCCCCAAGCAACAAAACCTCAACATCCAACTCGATCAAGGCTCGCCGAAGCTCGGACTGAGACGTAAGGATCTCAAGCGTTCGCAACGCAATTGGTTTCCGACTCAAGGCGTCGGCCACGACGTTCGCCTTGCCCGGATGATAAAGGATTTCGAGGTCATAATCCTTAATCAGTTCTAACCACCTCCTCTGCCTCATATTCAACTCCCGCTGAGTAAATATGTATTTCAGGCTCTTATGATCGGTAAAAATCTGACATGCAGAGCCGAAAAGATAGTGACGCCAAATCTTGAGCGCGAAAACAACTGCCGCTAACTCTAAATCATGAGTAGGGTAGTTCAGCTCATAGGGCCTCAACTGTCTCGACGCAAAGGCAATGGTCTTGCCGTGCTGCATCAATACGCACCCAAGACCCTGACCCGAAGCATCGCTATAAACGGCGAATCCCTCGTTGCCACATGGCAATGCCAAAACCGGGACTGAAGTCAAACGCTTCTTCAGCTCCTCAAACTCGATCGCCTCGTCATTCCGCATTTGACTTCTCGAATTTCGAGCAATCGTAAGTGGTCGAGCCGCTTCGAGAAACCTCGACGAACCTACGGTAGTATCCACTAAACCCAAGAAACTACGGATCTCTTTTCACATCTGTGGCGGTGCCCAATCCAACACTGCCTCAATTTTCTGCGGATCCACACGAACTCCCTCGGCTGAAATCACGTGACCTAAAAACCTCACTTCCTTCAGCCAGAACTCACATTTCGAGAACTTCGCATAGAGTTGCTCGGTCCTAAAAATGTCTAACACTATCCGCAGATGATGGGCATGCTCTTCCTCATTCCTCGAATAGATAAGAATATCGTCAATGAAGACGACGACACACTTATCCAAATACTCTATAAAGACCTTGTTCATCAACTGCATGAACACCGCCGGCGCATTAGTTAACCCAAAGGGCATAACTATGAACTCATAATGTCCGTATCTCGTCCGAAAAGCTGTTTTCGGCACGTCGGACTCTCT
The DNA here is from genome assembly GCA_033398695.1 of Orobanche coerulescens. Taxonomy (NCBI): domain Eukaryota; kingdom Viridiplantae; phylum Streptophyta; class Magnoliopsida; order Lamiales; family Orobanchaceae; genus Orobanche; species Orobanche coerulescens. Next base: position 35,443,718 of record CM065806.1, on the reverse strand, counting down.
CACCCGATGCTGATAGTACCCCGATTTCAAATCAATCTTCGAGAATACCGCAGCTCCCTGCAACTGATCGAACAAGTCATCAATTCTCGGCAAAGTATACTTGTTCTTGATAGTCACCTTGTTTAGTTCGCGATAATCGATACACAAACGTAGTGAACCATCCTTCTTCCGCACAAACAGGACCGGTGCGCCCCAAGGCGAGGCGCTCGGTCGAACATACCCCGACTCAAGAAGCTCACTCAACTGCTTCTTCAACTCTGACATCTCTGAAGGTGCCATGCGATACGGCGCCTTCAAAATCGTAGCCGCGCCCGGCTCTAACTCTATAGCAAACTCAACCTCACGATCCGGTGGCAATTCCAGCAACTCGTCAGGAAATACGTCAGGAAACTCACTAACAACTGGAATCGACGAAATCTCGACTCCACCATCCTCCGCCTTCAAGGCATAGCACCAATAACCAGTACACCCCTTTCGCAGGAGACTCATCGCCTTCAAGGCATTAATAACAAATTTCTGATTTCCCCTCCTTCGCCCCGCGAAGGAGTGCTCGGTGCCATCCTCGGCTAACATGGTGATGATCCTCGTGCGGTAGTTCATGATTGCGCCATGCCGCTCGAGCCAATCATCCCCGAGAATCAAATCCTCACCCTCAATATTAACGGCAATAAGATTAGAGAGCCAAGCTCTCTCACAAATAAACACAGAGCAGTCTCGGACCTCCCGATCACCGACAATTCTATCACCGCTAGGAAGTTTAACGATGAAAGGCTCGCAAGGTAACAAACAGTCGAGACTCAAACGGCGTACACACTCTAGAGAAATGAATGAATGCGTAGCACCCGAATCGAAAAGCACACTGACAGGATGGAAATGGATATGAACGGTACCTGTCGCCACAGTAGCTGCTGGATCATCGGCCCTCCTCATCTCGTAGATACGCGGCTGGGCAGAGCCGACACTGGAAGCTCCTCCCCAAAAGATGCACCCAAAAAGTAAATAAGGCCGTGGCCTCGGCCAAAACATTTTAACGGAGTACATGAGTCATAAGTTAAATACCAATTTATTGCCCACGCAGGGGACTTAAACCATGTTTAAAAATAAACAGTCTAACTCCAGTAATCAACAGATGCAATGACAAAACAGAAAAATACAGACTCGAGCCACATCATCATGCTAACCCATCCTTTGTATGCGCATCCCGTGCCAGCTCACTGACAAGACTAAATGCATAAGACGCATTTCCCCCATTTAAGGGGTTAGCATTCGAATAGCTAGTGCAAGTACATAATTACACAACATTATATACATACGCTATTCAACGCAAACAAATCGTTAAGGAAATCATTTTGAAAATCAATATTCCGGAATATCACATTAACACCAAAACAGTATATCAACAAGTTTCACGATTATCCACGCTTGGTAACTCGCGACCGTACCCATTAGTATCGGTCCCCAGAGGTCCCGTCGGACCGTCCCCAGGTGAGAAACCACTTCCGCGGCCGTACCCATTAGTATCGGCCCCCAGAGGTCCCGTCGAACCGTCCCCAGGTGGAAGAACATCAACGCACGCACCCAAGTCCACTCCCATGGCCGTACCCATTAGTATCGGCCCCCAGAGGCCACATGCCATCCCCAGGTGGTAGAGAAACAATCACATTCGTTCAATAGTACCATTTACATCATTCGCATCAAAATCATATGCACATAACGGAATGTAATACATGTACTTGCCTGGAATAAGACGAAATGAAGGAACGACGAAGGATTAGGTTTCGGTCCGAACAATTTCCCCAAATCCGTTCCTAACACAATAACGGTATACACAAGTCTCAATAATGCGGAAAGGTAAGAATTAATCCTAATTCTACCCCTTGGAACGATTTGTCGGTCAATACGAAGTCCAAGACGGTTAAAATCTAACAATGGAGAATTTACTAGGTTAAATCCGTTAAACTATAATGGTAACAAGGGATTCACGACTACACAATCGTAATCTAACAAGTCGTCGAAGCTAAATCGGATTAAAAGGAAGAATTTTGCCAAAATCCCGAAATCCCCAAAAACTAGGGTTCTAAAGAAATATACCTCGATTCAGACGGAGAATGATGATGATTAATCTTCCTTGGAACGCAATAATCAGCCTACAGAGGGTTTCTACGGATTGCACCGGACAAATCGCTACAAATCGCTCAAAGGGAACTCACGTCGCGAGAAGGAAAGAAAAGAAACGAAATGAGGCGACTGAGGAAAAGTCAGGGATAAAATGGCCTGACAGCGCGTTACGTACGTTAACACAAGTTGTTAACGTACGTTATGAGGGTTACGTACGTAACCCAACACTGGTTAACATACGTAACAAACTGCCTGCACTAAAATGCGAAGGCCATAACGTACGTTATGGATCATGCATAACGTACGTTATGCATGCAGCAGTTCCCAGTTCTGAACAATCACATTCAGCACAGTCGATACAACGATGGAACACGACACAAGGATAGAATTAAAGGTGTAATTACGAGGTGTTCATAACAACGAAGCTGAGTGCTGAAAGAAAATGCACTTCTAACTACCGAGGAATCCACAATACGACAAGGAGGGTAAAGACACCCTAAACTCTTAAGAAATTACAAAATGGCCCAAACAATCGAAAATTCACGATACAACGTCGGATTAACAATCCGAAACTCGCAACATACTCTACTCAACCATACGAACTCATGGAAATAGGAAAATGACGAAATCGAATGAGTTTAACGAGAATCGAATACATATGCGACATAATATAACTCAAGATGAAATTACGTAAAAACATCATCGAGACTCGTCCAAGCGGAGAAACTCCAAGAACAAAATAGATTCAGAATTCCCAAAATAGTGCCAAGCGAGTTGTCCGAAACGAATATACACCAAAAATAGAGATTACTAAAAATAGAAAACGCGGATATTACATTATCCCCCCCTAAAAATAAGTTCGTCCCGAAACTTAAAACACAAATAACTCGGGGTATCTCAACCTCATACTCTCCTCCGTTTCCCACGTGGCTTCCTCGGATCCATGCCTCGACCACTGCACTTTAACCAAAGGAATGGTTTTGTGCCTGAGTTGCTTCACCCGACGCTCTAAGATCTGAATTGGCCTCTCCTCGAAGGTAATGTCGGGCCCCAACTCGATCTCTCCAAAATCAATAATATGGCTAGGGTCCGGTACGTACTTCCTAAGCTGGGAAACATGAAATACGTTATGCACGTGGCTCAGGGACGGCGGTAAACCTAACCGATATGCAAGCTCTCCAACTCTCTCTAGAATCTCGAACGGTCCAATAAATCTCGGACTGAGTTTACCCTTCCGACCGAAGCGGTAAACTCCCCGCGTCGGCGACACCTTAAGCAACACATGGTCTCCTACCTCAAACTCCAACGGTCGGCGACGTGTATCGGCATAAGACTTCTGTCGACTCTGGGCCGTCAACAATCTATCACGAATCAGAGTAATCTTCTCTCTCGTCTCAACTACCATATCAGGCTCGGTACCTATCAGCTCGGACGCATCATCCCAACACAACAGCGATCTGCACCTCCTCCCATACAATGCCTCGAATGGTGCCATTTTGATCGAGGCGTGCCAACTATTGTTGTATGTGAACTCGATCAATGGCAAGTGCGACTCCCAATCATCCTTCCAATCTAAAGCACAGACTCGTAACATATCCTCTAGCGTCTGTATCGTCCACTCGCATCGTCTGTCTGCTCGAGGGTGGTAGGATGTACTAAGTCTCAACTCGGTTCCCAAAGCTCTATGAACGGCCTGCCAAAAATGTGATATGAACCGGCCATCACGATCCGAAACAATACTCTTAGGGGTCCCATGTAACCTCACGATCTCCGCAATAAACACTCGTGCAAGTCTCTCTGGCCCCCAAGTGTCCTTAATACTCAGAAAATGAGCTGATTTGGTTAGTCGATCGACAACGACCCAAATCATGTTCATTCCAGTCCGAGTCTTAGGTATACCGGTAATGAAATCCATAGAAATATCCTCCCATTTCCACTCCGGGATAGGAAGTGGTCGTAAAATCCCCGTTGGTCGCTGATGCTCGATTTTAACCTACTGACAGGTCAAACACCTCGACACAAACTCGCTAACGTCTGTCTTCAAATTACTCCACCAGTAGTTGCTCCTCACATCCTTGTACATTTTATTCGTACCAGGATGTATGGAGTAAAGGTGTGGTATGAGCTTCACTCAAGATCTTCTGTCTCAGCTCAATATCATTCGGTACACATAATCTGCCGCGAAATCTCAGAACGCCATCATCCTGAACCACAAATCCAGGGGCTTTCCCTTTCCGCACATCCTCCCTCAACTGGACCAAACACGGATCATCATACTGTTTCGCCTTGATATCATCAGTCAAGGACGAAGTGATCTCTAATGCACATAACTGGCCCTGAACTCTCTGAACCCAAACCTCAATATTTTGACAGATAAAATCTCGCTGGATCCTACTCTGTGGTGTAAGTACCTCCAACATCTGTAACGCCATCGGCTTACGGCTCAACGCATCAGCCACTACGTTAGCCTTACCCGGATGGTAAACTATCTCGAGGTCGTAATCTTTAATTAGCTCCAACCACCTACGCTGTCTTATATTTAACTCTTTCTGACTGAAGATATACTTCAAACTCTTGTGATCTGCAAAAATCTTACACGACGACCCATAGAGATAATGCCTCCAGATCTTTAAGGCGAAAACGACCGCAGCTAACTCCAAATCGTGCGTGGGGTAATTCACCTCATAAGGTTTCTACTGGCGGGATGCATACGCAATGACCCTATCTCTATGCATCAAAACACATCCGAGCCCAAGTCCCGAAGCATCACTATACACTACGAAATCCCCGTTCCCCTGAGGCAATGCTAAAACGGGTGCGGTAGTCAAACGTCTCTTTAACTCGTCAAAACTGTCCTGTCTGTCTGCAGTCCACTCGAACTTCTGAGTTTTCTGGAGCAACTGAGTGAGTGGTCTAGCGATCTTAGAAAATCCCTCAACGAATCTACGGTAATAGCCGGCAAGACCCAGAAAACTCCTCACCTCCTTCACATTCTTAGGCGGCTCCCAAGCCATCACCGCCTCTATCTTCTGCGGGTCTACCCGAACTCCTCTCGCTGAATCACATGCCCGAGGAACATCACTTCCTCGAGCCAAAACTCACACTTAGAGAACTTCGCATACAACTGCTCGGCTCTCAAAATGTCTAATACAATCCGGAGATGTAAGGCGTGCTCCTCCCGACTCCGGGAATAGATAAGAATGTCATCGATAAAGACGACTACGAATTTGTCCAGATACTCAATAAAAACTTTGTTCATCAATTGCATGAACACTGCTGGGGCATTGGTTAGCCCGAAAGGCATAACCACAAACTCGTAATGGCCATATCTCGTCCGAAAGGCAGCTTTCGGTATATCGCTGTCCCGAATCCTCAATCGTAGTAGCCCGATCGCAAGTCAATCTTCGAAAAGACTGCCGCCCCCTGGCCGATCAAACAAGTCGTCAATCCGGGGCAAAGGGTATTTATTTTTGATGGTCAACTTGTTTGATTCTCGATAATCGATACATAAACGAAGCGATCCATCCTTCTTCTTAACAAAAAGTACAGGCGCACCCCAAGGCGATGCGCTCGGTCGAATATACCCTTTATCTAACAACTCTCCCAACTGATTCTTCAACTCTAGCATCTCCGACGGTGCCATACGGTACGGTGCTCGAGAAATAGGGGCCGCATTCGGCTCAAGATCAATAGGAAACTCCACCTCTCGATGTGGTGGTAATCCCGGCAAGTCGTCCGGAAATACATCAGGATACTCGCTAACAACTGGAATCGACGATATGTCAACCCCACCATCTTCCGCCTGCAGAGCGAAACACCAGTAGCCGACACAACCCTGGTTCAGAAGTTTCATCGCCTTCAAGGCGCTAATCACACTCCCCGATCTACCCGGCTTACAGCCGACGAGAGTATGCTCGGTGCCGTCCTCGGAAACTATCGAGATGGTACGAGTCCTATAGTTCATGATAGCCACGTGACGATCCAACCAATCGTCCCCGAGGATCAAATCCTCACCCTTAAGGTCTATAACAATGAGATTCGAGGGCCAATCCCGGCTCCCGATCCTCACTGGGCAATCCCTAACTTCCCGGTCCCCAACCATACGATCCCCACTGGGTGTACCCACTACAAACGGCTCACACTCAAACAAGCAGTCAAAACCAATACGACTCACACAATCCGAAGCAATAAAGGAATGGGTAGCACCCGAATCAAAAAGCACCGACACTGGATGAGTAAGGATCTGAGTAGTACCTGACGCCACTGGAACATCTGTCTCCACTGTACGCCTCATCTGATACAATCGGGGGTGAACTGAACCCGAACTCGACGCCGTACGGCGATTCGGCTGACCCCGACCCCTACCACGGCCCGAATTCTGCGGAACATGAGTAGCTGGAGTGCTGTGATCCCTCTGATCGGCGGTGGTAGTCGGAACTCTAGCGGCCCTGGTGGCCCTCTCACAGTGGGCCGCCCGATGCCCGGTCTGTCCGCAAGTAAAGCAAGCAACTAACGGAAATAGGCAATCCTTCATAACGTGCTCGGGCTGACTGCAATTAAAACAAACTCTCCCGCCAGGTGTCACAGACTAGACCGAACGGTTACCCTGAGATCCACCGACCTGATGAAACGGCCTCTTCCCAGGTGTAGGAGCAGAACGAGACCTCGAAAACTGACCACCTTTACCGGCCGGGAACCCGCCAGTAGTCTTCTGCTTCTTAGCTTCCGAAACCGACTGCATTCCGGATACCATCTCGACGCGAGCGCGATCACAGTATTCCTTCAAAGTGGCACACATGAGCGGCGCCATACTGCCTAATATGCGGCTTCATGCGCATATTAAAGTAACGGATTTTATCACCTCTCCGTTCTCACTTGATCTCTCACGAAACCCAATCACTGATTGTAAGAAATGATGGCTCGAGAAATAGGCACATCCCGAGGTGTGGCAAAGAAGAACTCCATAATTCTCGCGTTCTTTGATCACGGCGGACAATATTCTCTTCCATAGCACTTCGAACTCATCCCAAGTGGCCTGACGGTCTCTGGGCGCAACGGCCTCCCACCATTCCGCAGCTTCCTTATCCATGAGGTACTGGGCAATATGTACCCTCCTGTCTTCAGGACAAGCTACGGCATCGAAGGTCCTGGACAACTGAAAGAGCCAATTCTCCCAACAGAGGGAGTCAGAAGATCCGGAGAAACGAGGAGGGTGCATCTTAGACACCGTATGAAGCCACTTACTAGCTTCCTCTTCAGGTGTCGGGGGCGGATTCTGGCGTCCACCCTGAGCTATCTGAGCAAGCTGGGCTACTAACTGCTGGAGTACGGCAGAGCTCTGCGTCGGCATTATTACCCGACGGCACTGAGTGAGAGGCTGAGTCTGCAGAGGACTGAGAAAGTGAGCCCTCTTCATTATCAGCACCCCGACCACGGCCTCGGCCGCGCCCTCTAGCTGGTCTACCACGACCTCTCAACATACTGAAGAAAATACGAAAAGAACAAGATCAGAAAGATTCACAATCTATAAGGTTGGTATCACAATTCACAATCCCAAACAACGTAAGAAAACGAATATAGAAATATAAGAGTTCGAGGAGACTTACAGCCACGGGTCGCACGAAAATACGGTAGCACGATGATATTAGGCTCAACGAGTGACTCTAATGACGCCACTAACAGACCCAAAAATTAACCGACAGCCTAGGTATTCATAACCTTCTCCGATACCATAATTGTAACATCCCAATTCACAAATGGGACATTACACGCCGTAGAACCCCCGTGAGGTCTACCAGGCTAACTCATGACACGTAAACCACAATGATAACCCAAAAGATGCACCCAAAAAGTAAATAAGGCCGTGGCCTCGGCCAAAATATTTTAACGGAGTACATGAGTCATAAGTTAAATACCAATTTATTGCCCACGCAGGGGACTTAAACCATGTTTAAAAATAAACAGTCTAACTCCAGTAATCAACAGATGCAATGACAAAACAGAAAAATACAGACTCGAGCCACATCATCATGCCAACCCATCCTTTGTATGCGCATCCCGTGCCAGCTCCTCGACTGATTAAGACTAAATGCATAAGACGCATTTCCCCCATTTAAGGGGTTAGCATTCGAATAGCTAGTGCAAGTACATAATTACACAACATTATATACATACGCTATTCAACGCAAACAAATCGTTAAGGAAATCATTTTGAAAATCAATATTCCGGAATATCACATTAACACCAAAACAGTATATCAACAAGTTTCCACATCACGATTATCCACGCTTGGTAACTCGCGACCGTACCCATTAGTATCGGTCCCCAGAGGTCCCGCGGACCGTCCCAGTGAGAAACCACTCGCGGCCGTACCCATTAGTATCGGCCCCCGTGAGGTCCTGGCCGAACCGTCCCCAGGTGGAAGAACATCAACGCACGCACCCAAGTCCACTCCCATGGCCGTACCCATTAGTATCGGCCCCCAGAGGCCACATGCCATCCCCAGGTGGAAGAGAAACAATCACATTCGTTCAATAGTACCATTTACATCATTCGCATCAAAATCATACGCACATAACGGAATGTAATACATGTACTTGCCTGTAATAAGACGAAACGAAGGAACGACGAAGGATTAGGTTTCGGTCCGAACAATTTCCCCAAATCCGTTCCTAACACAATAACGGTATACACAAGTCTCAATAATGCGGAAAGGTAAGAATTAATCCTAATTCTACCCCTTGGAACGATTTGTCGGTCAATACGAAGTCCAAGACGGTTAAATCTAACAATGGAGAATTTACTAGGTTAAATCCGTTAAACTATAATGGTAACAAGGGATTCACGACTACACAATCGTAATCTAACAAGTCGTCGAAGCTAAATCGGATTAAAAGGAAGAATTTTGCCAAAATCCCGAAATCCCCAAAAACTAGGGTTCTAAAGAAATATACCTCGATTGAGATGGAGAATGATGATGATTAATCTTCCTTGGAACGCAATAATCAGCCTACAGAGGGTTTCTACGGATTGCACCGGACAAATCGCTCCAAATCGCTCAAAGGGAACTCACGTCGCGAGAAGGAAAGAAAAGAAACGAAATGAGGCGACTGAGGAAAAGTCAGGGATAAAAAGGCCTGACAGCGCGTTACGTACGTTAACACAAGCTGTTAACGTACGTTATGAGGGTTACGTACGTAACCCAACACTGTTTAACGTACGTAACAAACTGCCTGCACTAAAATGCGAAGGCCATAATGTACGTTATGGATCATGCATAACGTACGTTATGCATGCAGCAGTTCCCAGTTCTGAACAATCACATTCAGCACAGTCGATACAACGATGGAACACGACACAAGGATAGAATTAAAGGTGTAATTACGAGGTGTTCATAACAACGAAGCCGAAAATAAAGAAAATGCACTTCTAACTACCGAGGAATCCACAATACGACAAGGAGGGTAAAGACACCCTAAACTCTTAAGAAATTACAAAATGGCCCAAACAATCGAAAATTCATGATACAACGTCGGATTAACAATCCGAAACTCGCAACATACTCTACTCAACCATACGAACTCATGGAAATAGGAAAATGACGAAATCGAATGAGTTTAATGAGAATCGAATACATATGCGACATAATATAACTCAAGATGAAATTACGTAAAAACATCATCGAGACTCGTCCAAGCGGAGAAACTCCAAGAACAAAATAGATTCAGAATTCCAAAATAGTGCCAAGCGAGTTGTCCGAAATGAATATACACCAAAAATAGAGATTACTAAAAATAGAAAACGCGGATATTACACTTGTGGCCCAACTGTCCACAAGTATGACAAGTAAACTTCGGACGAGAACACTGCCGGCTCTTATGGCCCTGCACACCACAGTTAAAGCATGTGGGTTCACGAGCGGAGGTTCTGGCGGCACCCCGAAAGCTCCCAGAGAAACGAGCCGAACCGCCCGTAGAAATATTTGCAGCCTGAGATTTCTGCTGGCCTCCACTCTTGGGACCAGAAAAATTTCCGACCGACTTCTGCTTCTTGCTCTCACGATCCAAATCACTAGCCGTCACTGACATATCATAAGCGAGGGCCCTACTCTGATAATCCTTCAAGGTAGTGCAGACGAGTCCAGACATATAGTCCCGAATGGGCAGCTTCATCCTCCTGGAAAAATGGAAAATTTTGTCGCTCTCAGCGACAACTTGGGTCTTCACATAACCCAACTCCTTGTTAAAATCGGCAATGGCTTGAGATACGGGGATATCCCGTGGTTGAGCATCATAGAAAGCATGCACTCGAGCCTGCCTGACCGGCCACGGACAATATTCAGTCTCCATCAGCTCCTGAAATTCGGCCCACGAAGCAACATGATCTTTGGGCCCCACGGCTTCCCACCAATCCATAGCGTCCCCCGTGAGAAAGTACTGGGCAATAGGGACCTTGCGGTCCTCGGGACAGTTGGTGGCAAAGAAGACTATAGATATCTCCTTGATCCACCCCTCCCAGCCGATCGGGTCTGATGCTCCCAAAAACTGAGGAGGATGCATCTTGATGACATCTTGGAGCCAACGATCTGCTCCGCCCCGATTAGCATGGGCCTGATCGGGGTTTTGAACCACTTGAGCTATCGCCGCCATTTGGTTTACTATTTGCTGCATAACGGCCGCAATACCGAGGTCGGCGCGCTCCTGAGAAGAAACATGACTATGACGGTCACCGGTACTGCCGGCTCCCGAAGAATGCGACGTGGCCGCCCCACCGGCTGCCCCACGTCCTCGGCCGCGTCCACGACCACGACCACGGCCACGGTTTCCTCCGGCATCCATACTGGTGTTAAGAGATAACAGAAGTATGTTGATGATGAGTAAGGGAGGAAAAGCAAATACGATTCGAAAAGCGGAAATACAATGCAAGAAAACAAAGGACCGAATAAGAAAACTTACGAGCACTGGAAGTACCGAGATGCTGGCAGCGGTTGACAATGTGCAAAACAAAACGTGACTAGACCCAATTAACCAACAAGCCTAGGTATCCATAAACCTAGAGCTCCGATACCATTTTCTGTAACACCCCGAGATATTCGGAATATGTTACAGCGCCGTAGACCCCTACATGGGACCCACCAGGCTACAACAGGAAAACTCCACTCGACTAACCATCTTGGTTAGCGAGGATACACATTTAAATAATATGACATAATAAGATACGCCCGGAGCAACCGTCGAAATAAGCATCAACCAACAACGTGACAATTTAAAGCAATACAATACGGGGTTTGAAACGAAAAGCCTAAGTACTCGCGAGTACAATCTATAAGTTTAAAACTGTGGGAACAGCCATATCGAAATGGACAAAAGAAATAAGTAGACTCAAATGCACATGTCAACGACCCTGGCCAACATCCTCAGATCGTCCGGTGCCCGCTCGTCCGGATAATCATAACCTGAAATCCATAACAAGAATTTCCCCAAAACGGGTCCCCAAAGGGGTTATCAATTACGCTAGTACAAGTAATCAAGGCAAACCAATCGCTTACACATTTCATAGTACATGCACCAATATCAATTTCAAAAGTCAAAACCAGACATGTCTTTTCCTAAACAAACAAATAAACAATTTGCCTTGGGAACAGAGTCATATCATAGATTCCCGCACGAGGCCTCTAAGGACCCTCCCGCGCTGGCTATATTATATAACAAAACACGCACATGCATCGCCTTGGGAACAGAGTCATATCATAAATTCCCGCACGAGGCCTCTAAGGACCCTCCCGCACTGGCTAGCTAAACAAACTCATGAATCCGGGACGAAAACCTTTGGATTCCCTCCTTGATCCCATCGGACCAACACGAGGTGAGCAAATCACACACAAGATACATTACCATTCCACGTTAAGCATAAAGGTTTCCAAAAATACTTGCCTTGAATAATTGATGATGCAACGAGCGGAAAGGATAATCACCGATGAACGCTATGAACCAACGGAACCGAACCTAACGATTCGAAGAACATAATCACAACCAACTCTAGACGAATACGGAAATAGAATACACCCGAAAACCCGCCTACGATTCATGTATATTCGTATAAAAATAACAACAAGGGAGGACCACAACCAAACCCTCTCGATTCCGCAAAACTATGAAAATATACCATGAATCCGTAGGAAAACTAATGATATCAACAAGATGAATCATATTCATCTTGAATCCAACAACAAAACGGAACGAATCGGAAGAAAATCCCAAAACCCCCAAATTATCCCAAAAGTAGGGTTCTAAGAGATTTTACCTTGATTTGACGATGAACAATGAATGATTAGAGATAGGTTGATGATATGAAGCTTGAATATACTTCTACAATGGTGTTTGGGCGAAAATCGGGCGAAACCTAGCTCTCCAGGTCGTTCCGTCGCGAAGAGAAGTGAGAGAGGTGAGAAATGAGGAAAAATACGGCTGCTGTCAGTTTATATACTGGCCGGTGTTACGTCCGTAACATCCATAACATACGGCCGTAACATATGAACATTAAGGCCGTAACTGCCGCTTACGGCCAGAATCGCTCTGTGAATGAAATCGGGCAAAATTTACGAACGACACTTACGGCCGTATCAAGACACCGTTACGGCCGTATCAATACTTACGGCCGTAACTCAAACATGATACGCCCGTAACTCAGGACTGGACCAGGTGGCAAGAAACGAAGCATTGTTACGGCCGTATGAAGGAAGATTACGGCCGTAACTCTCGATTATTACGGTCGTAACATATACGGCTTACGGCCGTAACATGGCCTGTGACAGCAGGCCATAGTCTGAAACACTACCGACGAGGGGATGATCGGAAATAGAACAAGAAAAATAACAACGTGTATCCACGACCAACGGATGCACTCACCACGGATTTAAGTCAGAAATCAAAACGTTACGATGAAGCGTGATTCCGAATGCCCGGAGGTTCAGGAACAACAAAGATAACAAGAATACCCTAAACTTAAGAAAATTACGAAACGGCCCAAACGTTCAAAAACCGCGATACGACGTCGGATTAACAAACCGAAACTCCCAACACGAACAACTCAACTATACGAACTCGTGAAACCAAAGAAATTACAAAAGCGAACTAGTTCCACGAGAATCGAACGTCCATGCCATAATACATGACATAAAACAGAATAATATCAAAACATCACCAAGATCATCCCAGATGGAGAAACTCCAAGAATAACATAGATTCAAAATGTCGACAAGGTTACAAGCGAACTACTAAAAAAATAAAAATACACCAAAACGGGAATATCGAAAAATGAAGAAAAATGTGGATATTACAACATCACAATACTCCATATCAAGAACTACAAAAATTAATGGGGAAGTTGAAATCTTGAACTTGTACCAACATATCTGTTGGGTTGTGTGGGCCAAAATGATTAATTTATTATGATGGCCCAATACAATATTTCCCTGCAGCCCACCATTTTAATTGGTCCAGCCCAGATCCAGGAAGCTACCCATTTGTTAATTGACCGGATTAATCCCAGTCATTCATTTGGCTCTCTTAAATCCCGATCGTTGGTTTATATCTGACCTTATATATATAAACCAACCCCCCATCCCACAAACCCTAACCCTACGTTTCTTTCCTTGCGCCTCCATCACCTTCTGCCCGATTTTATCTCTCTCCCGGCTGTTCCTGGTCTTTCGCCATGGACCTCCGATTTGTTGTTCCGTCTTTCTCTCTTCGGCCGTTGCTCCTATGTTGCTATATATATCCTTTCCCTGAGAGATGAAAACACACAACAAAATCGAGAGCCTGAAAATTGTTTACTTACTTTCGATTCTTTTCTCTGTGAAATAAATCGAGAGCTTTGTGACGGTGATTTGTGAGATAAACCTGGGATCGGGGTTTCTGGTTGGTTCTTTGGTTGAATCATGTTGTGTGCTGCGGTTCTTCTTGGAGGTTTGCTTCCGGTCCGGTTCTGGGTCCTTTATTGGTGTTGGCCGCGGGTTCCTTTGAGTCCTAGACGTGGGTTACTGAGACAGAGGACTGAGCCGGGTTGGATTTTCCAATCAGTGTCATCACCCGACCCGTTGGTTTGCATTTTCTATTCCTTTACTATTTTTTCAGTCATTTTTATTCTTGCATTTTACTTAGAAGTTGTGTAATCCCTAATCCTTTTCCCGTAAGTGATTTTGTAATAGTTATATTTGTTATAATTATTGTACTAATTCGTCACCCGATTCGGACCAATTCTCAACATTGGTACCAGAGCTTGGTTCGGATCTGTCTGAATCGGGTCAACCCGGATCGCTCAGGTATATCGGCTTTACCCTCTTCTTTACTGTTTTTTCTGCTTGCTGCTCTTTGTGATATTTTTGGCTCGCTGTTCTTCGTGATATTTTTCGGCTCACTGTTCTTTGTGATATTTTTCGGCTCGCTGTTCTTTGTGATATTTTTGGGCTCGCTGTTCTTCGTGATATTTTGCGGCTCACTGTCCTTCGTGATATTTTTTCGGCTAACTGTCTCGCTACTGTCCTGATGATGTTGCTTGCTTCTGCTGCGTATGTTGTTTGACGCATTGTTGGTGATATTCTGTGTGTTTATTACTGTGATATTACTCCGTGTTTACTTTGAATCTGGAAATTTTCATAAACGGGCATTAAAACCCTCCTGCATAGACCACTTAAGCGTCCTCGGATCTTGTAGGGGCCTGGTATTAAATTTTTTGGATTCTTTTAATTTTATTTATCTGTGTGATTTTGTTAGTTACTTTGTGTTTCTGCGTTTTGATAAAACCAACAGTCTCCTTATCTGTGTTTTTCATAAATTTTCAAAAACTTTGTTCATTTTGAAAATTAAAATGGGAACTATCTCTGCCTTCTCTGTGGCCCCATTTGATGGAAAATGTGATTTTGCCATTTGGCAACAGAAAATGAAAAGCATACTCATTCAACAAAAATGTTTCAATGCTATCGATAACTCTTTCGCTTCTAATGTGACTGCGGATAAAAGGGCTGAACTTGATGAGTTTGCTTACTCTGCGATTATCTTGAACCTATCTGACTCTGTGATAAAAAAATTAGGTAAACATGGTTCGGCTAAAGAATTATGGGAAAAATTAGAAGAAATGTATACTGAAACTTCACTGCCCAACAAACTTCATCGATGCTAATTTAGACGTGTTTACAAAACTGGTTCAAGATATAAAGTTATCTGGAGATAAAAACATCGATGATTACACTCCGATTGTGCTTTTGAATGCTATTCCTGATTCTTACAGTGATGTGAAATCTTCCATTAAATATGGTAGAGATCAAGTGACTTTGGATATTGTTGTTAACGGTTTGAAAAGCAAAGAATTAGATTTGAAAAACAATAAAGGTGTCGCTCTTAGAAATCTTGGCGAAGTTAACTTTGTCAAAGGAAGACCTCAAAACCGTTTTCAAAATAACAAGTCTTCCAACAGTCAAAATAACCAAGCCACCAAGAAAAAGGGTAAAGGAAAAAATCGGTTTAAACTTAGACCAACTAATCGTAAATGTTACAATTGCGGTGAATATGGTCACTACATTCAAGACTGCACTAAACCTAAGAAGAACCAGCAATCTGAACAGGCGAACTTAGCTGCCAGTGAAAATCTAGGTGATGTGTTTATGATTTCTGAGGCCATGCATGTTTCTGTGAACTCTGTGTTAGCTGACCTTGGTGAAAATGATTGGCTGGTTGATTCTGCGTGCACATTTCACATGACACCATACAAACAACTGCTTTCTAGTTATCGCGATTTGAAAAATCGATATGTGTCTATGGCTGATCATGTAAAACGAGATGTTGCTGGAATAGGAACGGTGTGCCTTAAATTTGAATATGGAAATTCGATAACTTTGGACAATATTAGGCACGTTCCTCATTTAGCTCATAATTTAATGTCTTGTGCTTGTCTTGAAGATGATGGTTTTGAAGGTACTTGGGGTAAGGGTACAATGAAAGTTACGAGAGGTCCCAAAATATTTTTTGTTGCCATTCGTAAGCTGAACTTATATATTTGCTCCACTGTTAGTAACATTTCCGTAAATGTAGTCCAAGGGGATAAAACTGAAATCTGGCATAAACGGTTAGGTCAAGTCATTGGTAAAGGTCTTGAAGTACTGCACAAAAATGGTTGTTTTGGGAATGATAAAATATCTGACATGCCATTCTGTGATAACTGTGTGTATGGTAAACAACATCGTGCGAATTTTCCTCATACACCTTCCCCAAACCCCCCTAGAAGTTCAAATGTGTTTGAATATTTACATGCTGATGTGTGGGGGCCTGCCAGTGTTCCGACACATGGTGGGAACCGATATTTTCTGTATGTGATTGATGATTATTCCAGGAAAGTCTTTGTGTTTCTTCTTAAGAATAAATCTGATGTGTTTGACACGTTCAAAACGTGGAAAATTTTAATTGAAAATCAAACCGGTAAGAAAATTAAAATTTTGAGAACTGATAACGGTTTGGAATTTTGCAACAATTTGTTTGAAACTTTGTGTGCGGAAAGTGGTATTCAAAGGCATAGGACAACACCCTACACCCCCCAATAAAACGAAATTGCTGAGCGCATGAACCGAACCCTCCTTGATAGGGTAAGGTCTATGCTCGTCAGCTCCGGATTGTCAAAACGTTTCTGGGGTGAGGCTTTATCTACGGCTGCCTATATTATAAACAGATCTCCATCTGTCCCTTTGAATGGAAACTATCCAGAATCTGTGTGGACAGGTAGTAATATTGATTTCTCAAATCTTCGTGTATTTGGGTGTGCTGCATATGTTCATCATAAACATGATAAACTAGAACCTAGATCGATAAGATGTGTGTTCTTAGGCTACCCGGAGGGAGTTAAAGGATTTAGGTTATGGCTTAAGGGCGAACCAGGGTTTAAGGTGCTAATTAGTATGGATGTTATATTTAATGAAAATGAATTTTCTTGTCTTGAACTTCCTGCACCCGCACCCGTGCACATACCTAATCCAGAATCTGTTTCTAACTACCCTACTTTGAGCGAGGTGGAGCCTGAAAATGATGAAACTTTGCATGCTGAAAATCCCTCTGAAATACCGTCTAAAAATTCAAGTGATGAAATAATTGAGAATGTCGATAAAAGTGCTGATCTGTTTGACTATCAATTAACTAGAGATAGGCCTAGAAGAGATAATGTTAGGAGGCCTCATCACTTTGATGATTTTCATATGATGTCTCATGCTTGCAATGTGTTTGAATCATTGGATAATAATGAACCTAAAAGCTACAAAGATGCTTTAAAATATGAAAATGCTTCTGATTGGTTAAATGCTATGAATGATGAAATGAACTCCCTGCATGTTAACCAAACTTGGACTCTTGTACCAAAACCTGATCGTTGTTCTCTTGTGGACTGTAAGTGGTTATTCAAGGTCAAGAATGAAGTAGAAAATATCAGATTTAAAGCTAGGTTGGTTGCTAAAGGTTTCACTCAAAAGGAAGGAATTGATTATACTGAAATATTTGCTCCTGTTGTGAAATTCACCACTGTGCGTGTCATGCTTGCTTTAGTTGCTCACTTTAATTGGGAATTAAAACAAATGGATGTTAAAACAATTTTTCTACATGGTGAATTGAATGAGAAAATTTATATAAAGCAACCAGGAGGTTTTGTTGACTCTAATAAACTTGAACATGTTTGCCTTCTTAAAAAGCTCTTTATGGCTTGAAACAGTCTCCAAGGCAATGGAATAAGAAATTTGACTCTTATATGATTTCTTTAAAATTCAAACGTAGTTCGTATGACCCTTGCCTTTATTTTAAAGAAAACTCTACTGTTCCTATCTTCTTGCTTATCTATGTGGATGACATGTTACTTGTGAGCCCGTGCATGAAGTTGATTGATCATGTTAGATCATGTCTTAGTGAACAATTCGACATGAAATACCTAGGAGATGCCCAGAAAATCTTAGGCATGAACATTATTAGAGATAGGAAAAAAACTGTTCCTTATTTCTAAACCAGTCATCCTAAATTGAGAAAATACTTGAAAAATTTTCTATGACTGCTGCAAAACCTGCTTCTGTGCCTCTTGTTGCTCATTTTCTGTTAAGCAAAGATCAATCTCCTAAAACTAGTGAAGAAGAAAAATCAATGGAAAATATTCCCTATTCTAATGCTATAGGATCAGTCATGTATCTTATGGTTAGCACTAGGCCCGACATAGCCTATTCTTATGGTTATCACTAGGCCCGACATAATCCTAGTATCCCACATTGGGAAGCCATGAAATGGCTTCTTCGTTATTTGAAATCCTCTGTGGATGTTGGTATTAAGTTTTCTAAATCTGCTGATGGTGTTAAACTTGTTGGATATGTTGATTCTAACTTTGCAAATGATCGTGACAATCGAAAATCTACCACCTCTTATGTGTTTACCCTTTGTGACTCTTGCATTAGTTGGAAATCTCAATTACAGAATGTTGTTGCCTTATCTACTACTGAATTTGAATATGTTGCTACAACTGGGGCGTTTAAAGAAGCCATATGGCTAAAGGGTCTTTTATCTGAAATCGGTTTCCTGAAAGAAAAAGTCGTGGTATTTTCTGATAGTCAATCTGGAATTCAGTTATGCAAAAATCCTGTTTTTCACGACCGCACTAAACATATTGATGTTAAATTTTATTTTATTCGTGATATTGTTGAAAAAGGTGAACTTGAGCTTGGAAAAATTACTTCTCAATTTAACCCTGCAGATATGGGCACCAAATGCCTACCATTGGAGAAGTTCGTGTCCTGCACCGACTTACTGAACTTGGGAACTCAAGACTAACTCTTAGTCTTTGCCTTCTTTGTGATGACCTTGCATTCTTAGTGATTGCCTCGCTATCTTTGTGATGGCGCTGCTGTCTTAGTGATTGCTGTTACTTTTCTTTGTGATTACTTGTACTTACTTTGTGTTTTTTGAGTGCAGGTGGTGTCCTACGACGATGATGACCTCTGTCTCTATTGTGTGCCCCGATGACTCATTTGGCCCAGGTGAAGAAATATTGGGTTGTGGGCCAAAATGATTAATTTATAATGGCCCAATACAATATTTCCCTGCAGCCCACCATTTTAATTGGCTCAGTCCGGATCCAGGAAGCTACCCATTTGTTAATTGACCGAATTAATCCAGCCATTCATTTGGCTCTCTTAAATCCCCATCGTTGGTTTATATCTGACCTTATATATATAAACCAACCCCCCATCCCAGAAACCCTAACCCTACGTTTCTTTCCTTGCGCCTCCATCACCTTCTGCCCGATTTTGTCTCTCTCTCTCCCGGCTGTTCCTGGTCTTCCGCCATGGACCTCTGATTTGTTGTTCCGTCTTTCTCTCTTCGACCGTTGCTCCTATGTTGCTATATATATCCTTTCCCTGAGAGATGAAAACACACAACAAAATCGAGAGCCTGAAAATTGTTTACTTACCTTCGATTCTTTTCTCTGTGAAATAAATCGAGAGCTTTATGACGGTTATTTGTGAGATAAATCTGGGATCGGGGTTTCTGGTTGGTTCTTTGGTTGAATCCTGTTGTGTGCTGCGATTCTTCTTGGAGGTTTGCTTCCGATCCGGTTCTGGGTCCTTTATTGGTGTTGGCCGCAGGTTCCTTTGAGTCCTGGACGTGGGTTACTGAGACAGAGGACTGAGCCGGGTTGGATTTTCCAATCAATATCATCACCCGACCCATTGGTTTCCATTTTCTATTCCTTTACTATTTTTTCAGTCATTTTTATTCTTGCATTTTACTTAGAAATTGTGTAATCCCTAATTCTTTTCCCATAAGTGATTTTGTAATTGTTATATTTGTTATAATTATTGTAATAATTCATCACCCGATTCAGACCAATTCTCAACAATATCTTCAATTGTTTACCTCAAGTAAGTCGACGATATATCCCACGATCATGGTTGGCTGATTGCTTTGATGTTTGCCCCACAAAGGATTACAATTTGATCCCAATTTGTTCACCCAGGCCAGCCCAACTATTAATGAGGCACAAATCGAGATAAAAAATGAGACCCTTTAATATTTTAACAATAATATTTTGTAAAAATATTGTATTTTATATAAAAAAATTCGATCTTCTTGTGTAATAAAAAATTATTTATCAAATTATATTAAAAATTGAATGTTGTGGGAAAATTTAAATAATATACTATTATTTTTCGAGCTTTTTGTGATGCACAAAATATAAACATCATGAGTAAATTTTAATAATAAACTAATTTTAAAAGAATTTTTTACTAGAAAACGAATAAAATCATCTTAACATAATAATTATTTAAAATGAAAAACACATAATAATTATTTAAAATGAAAAACATACTCCCTCCGCCCAATCGATCTTTGTTCATATTCCTTTTTTAGCCGTCCCAAAATACTTGATCATTTCCTTTTAAAGACATCTTTATCTCTCACAACTTTAAATAATATATATTTATATCAACACTTTACACTACTTTTCAATTTTTCTTAAATTCTATGTCGGAAAGTAAATGCTCAAGATGGATGGGACGGGGTACTTATTTGGGCACTCACAAGGAAGAAAGTTTAAAAATTAAACTAACATATATTATCATTTTTTATGAGCCAATTTAAATAATGAATGATATATTTTCTTTGATAAAATAATCAATGGCATATACTGAACCAATAAATAATCAAATATTTCAAAAAAGAATATCAAAATATTGCTTCCAGAGATAGGAAATCCGTGACATTGTGGAAAATAAAGTAATTGCCTACCAATAAGTTATCTTAATTTTAGTAATACAATGCAAAATTTCTCTTACTTGATAGTTAATTTGAAGCCCTTTTCTGTTAAAAAAAAAAAAAAAAAAAGTGAGTGGTCGCTTGGGCCTTGGGCCGGCCCTGAGGCCACCGCTAAATACTTTCCAACAACCAAAAGTAGTGAACTCAAATACAAAATTTATACATCAACAAGACTGAAAATATTCAAAATAAATTGTAATTAATTAGAAAGGCAATACATAAAAGACGGTACTAAAGTAAAAGGTATCAGAAACAAAATCCGTTTTCTCATACACAGCAATGGCGGTGCCGCGTCGGAAGGTGTCCTAAGATTTTATCGCTTCATCATTTTCTTTTCATTAGATCTAATCTATATTCAATTAAAAAAAAAGCATAAACAAAAATAGAAAATAAAAAACATACCAGGATGAAGTAGAAGAAAAATTGAAAAAATAAAAATCAAACTTATTGGAGGATGACGAATCAGAAAGAACGTAGCGATATGAAAATTGTGCGTTGATCATATGGAGTTCACCATCACCCTTCAATTATTTTCATCATTTTCATCCATCGTCTATAAAGCCCAATGATATAAATAGATAAAAAAAGTAAAAAAAAAAAAAAAAACAGATACAGAGAACTGGTTCTTCAAACACAATTGGGGGTGGAGCGGAAGAGGGAGCATCCTAACGTGTTATTTATAGATCTGGAACCCTAATGCCTCGCCGACTGGTGGGGCTGTCAAAAAAATCCGAAAATTGCCGTCCAAAATCTCTGTATTTATATTTTAGAAAAATCGGATATTATCTGTATCCGAAAAAAAATGGATACGAATATTATCCGTATCCGAAGATTCTGGATACAGATATGAATATAGGCGCATCTGTATTCGAAAATATCCGTATTCGAAATTAATTATATATAATATATATTTTTAGTATGATTTTAATATATAATTATAAAATATAAGCATGCTACTCCCCATAATACTTTGTCACATGTATTCATTCTTTATTTCTCAATATTAAAATATAAGCATGCGGTATAAGTTATCTTTACTTATTAGTTATTTCCCTTTCTAATACAACAATCAGGTTAGCTAGCCCAAATGGTATTGGCTGGTAAGGAGAAGGAGCTCCACCAGAGTTCAAATCCCTCCTCCTGCATTTAAATTTTTGAAGATTAAAAAAGTGGCGATCCGTATCCGGATAACATCCGCCGGATACGAATTTGGATACCTTTACTAAATGCCGGATCCGAATACGGATATAGCCATATCCGGCTCCGTATTATCCGTTTGACAGCCCTCTACCAATTTTCCATTGTCTATAAGCCTTTTTTTTCAAAAGAAATCAAATCTATACCTATTAAGAAAAACTAATGGACCAAAAAAAAATAATAATAAGAAAAACTAATGTATAATTGGTCGAAATTTAACATTTATAAATAGATAGTTTAATTCAGAAATACAATATAATGCTTAAAAATAAAAAGGTGACACTAAGTTATTAATAAAATAATTTTGTTTTTTGGGCTTAATTTTAGCACATTTCAATTTATTTCAGCAAATTTCAGTTAACGCACAATTCAATCAGTTCAATTTATTCAATTCAGCGTTCAATATTATTAATTATTATTATTACACTACCAAAATTACCACTTTAGTCGATGACTGGCAGGAGAACGGCCGACGGCCTGTCGTGGTCATTGGCTAAAGTCGAAAGTTTAACCGACGACGCTCATGTTGTCGGCTTAACTACTTTAGCCGACGACTTTTTTTTGGTCGTCGGCTAAAGTCCTATAAGTTGTTGGCTAAAGTGGAGTAGTTTAGCCAACGACTACAAGACTTTTAGCTGACGACTTGGAGTTGTTTAGCCGACGACTACCACAATTTAGCCGAAGGCTCGTCGTCGGCTAAAGTCTTACGTGTTTTGTGCAGAATATCACCATCTCACACTTCAAAGAAATCATTTACAACACACGCGGAAATTACACAATAAGAACACGAAAACGACAATTTTATCTGGTTTGATCATTCAAGAAATCACATTGAATTTATGTTTATTGAACTTTGATATCAATTATTTATGATATATATATATATTAAAGTTGTTTTGATGATTATTTTTTTGTTAAAGGGTTACCCGGTAAAAATATAACTCACAAGAAACGTTAAGTACAAATGGAATGTGGCTCAAGTACCACATTAACCTCACGCAAAAGCTTGAAACCTACGAAATAACAGTGATTATGACATGCCATAAACACAAACAACTCTAGCGATGATTATGAACATGTTTAAGAATTAATTCATTTCTTGAAGATTTCTTGGCGTAAGTATAACATATATCGATGATTATATGATCAAGTATTGGTATTTTGAATATGCATATGGATTTGACATCTTGAAGTCGAGCTATGATGATTGAAGTCGTAATTTTCGTATGTTCTTGATAAATGCGAATTATGATTGTGTAATATTGTTGTTATTTTTATTATAGGATAGATAAAAGTTGGAATAGTCTACAAAATTAGGATCCAAGAGTCCTAGACGGAATGAGATGGTTTATTCATTTTGTGAATGAGCATGATAGTGATAATATAAGTCATTAATGTCCATGCGATAAATGTAAATGTTGCAGCGTATACCATTTTACACCTGATGTTGTATGGGAGCACTTGAAAAAGAATGAGTTTTTTGGGATAAATACACATGTTGGATTTACCACAATGAAAGATCAAATTCACTTATTCCCCCATGATCACAGACAATACAGTGGTATCACATCCAATGATCCCACAAGAAGGTTGATTGACGACGTGTTTGGTTATTACGAGAGGGACGTATCAGCTGAAGGTCAAGAATACCATATAGCTGATCAACCTAGTCATCCGAACCCCTGCATCAATACCTGTAACACTATTTCTGTTGATAGATACAACAAGCTTATCCATCTCCAATAGACTCTTCTTTACCCTGGGTGTCACATGACGGTTCTTGATAGTATCATAGAGACTATGAAAATCAAGGTGGAGAACAAAATCTCGATTAAAGCTGTGGATGATTATTCGGAACTTACAGGGAAAATACTCCCAGAAGGTCATCATTTCCTAGAAATCACAGTAAAATGAGACGTATCCTGAAAGGTCTTGGACTATATATCATACATCAAGATCTACGTATGCATATATGATTGTGCTTTATTTTGGGGAAAGCCTAATGAAGACCTAAAGATATGTCCAGTATGCGACACAAAGGGGTATACGTTCACTCCTGGTAAAGAGAAAGCTATGAAGGTTCTTTGGTATTTCCCTCTTAAAGATAGAGTGGAGAGGCTTTTTGTGTCTCCTAACACATCCAAGGCGATGAGATCGCACTCCGAGCCTTGCATCAATGACGAGGATACTATTTTACACCATTCTGATGGAGAGGCTTGGAAGCATATAAATAGGGAGTTCCAGAGTTTGCATCAGATGTCCGAAATGTAAGACTCGAGCTCGCATCTGACGGGTTCAACCCTTTTGGCAACATGAGTCTTGTGTATAGTATAGAGATGGTGGTAATGGTTCCTTACAACCTTCCTCTATGGATGTGCATGAAGAATGAATATAATATGTTGACTCTCTTAGTACGTGTCCCCTGGTGTCTAGGAATGTGTATTGATATTTATTTGAGACATTTGATAGATAAGCTGAAGTTGTTGTGGAAGCAAAGTCATCAGACTTACGACAGTTACTCACATGAGATGTTCTACTTACGTGCTATCTGTACCAGTACCTTTAGTAATTTTGCTGCACACGGGATGATGTCTGGATCTGTTATTAGTGGAGATATAGGATGTCCAGTGTGCTTCAATGATGAAGGTAAATAGTGTGACATTTGTATGCACCGATAGACATCAAAGAAGTAGATGTTAAAGTTCTGGGGGTTATGATTGACAGTGGATATTACACTGTTCTTCTCGAATTAGTGGAACTAATTTATGGAGAAGGCTTGACAGTGTACTAGTTCAAGTGTATGTGGGTTGATACTAATCCTGAAATTGAAATGAAGGATGATTATGGACCTTTATCTATTGATACTTCTACAAATTGGTATGAAGGTGATCTTTTTATTTTTGCAACATCGGCTAAACCAGTTTACTACGTGGATGACTTGGTAAAAAAAGAAGCATGGAATATCGTAAATCACGTGGCTATAAGAAATATATATAGTACTTCTACACTTGGACAAGCACTATATAAGGATGACGATGACGCATATCAAGAGCGGGATACAGCTAATATTCCACCATTCTCCACAATACTACTGAATAATGTTGTAGAAGGTCGCGTGGTTCGAATACATGGTGAAGAACGTGGATTCATAGATGTAGGTACAGATGAATTACGTGCAGACTCTCATGAAGATGATGATGAAGAGTTCATTTATATGCTGCCATTGATCAACTCCAACACCGAGATAGACTCAAGTGGTGATCCAGACTACGAGCCTTAGAAGGACATGTCATTTGTAAATGTTCCATAAATATTTATTTTATTTAGAAATTTAGAAAATATTTCAAGATAAATATTTGTTTAGTTGTACGTAAAAAATATGCAAAAATAAGTAAAAATGGTGTTCATTGCTGTTTGCAGTTCGAATAAGTAAAAAAAGTGATACTTTTCATCATTAATAATTATCCTATGAATTTTTTATGATTATAAAAGATTACAATTAATTCAGATATTGATGATTTTTTCATCCATTTTTAAAATTTACTTATAAATATATGTTAATTTTCTGTATTATTTAATATAATAAATGTCTTATATTGACAAATATATAATAATTATATATATATATATATATATTTATAATTAGATTTAAATATATAAAATATCAGTAAATGTATAAATTTAAAAAGTCTTCAAATGTATGATTGACTAACGTGACTCAGTGGCAAACATCCATATTACCTATACAAATGACCCGGGTTCGAATCCCCGCGGCCACTGGGTCATGTTTTCTTTATCAGATATAGCTGATGATTACCGTCAGCTAAAGTCTTGGGCATAGCCGACAAAAACATATTTGTCGGCTAAAAGGTAGCACCTGACTCGTGTCGTTCGTTGATACGGTCGGGTCGCACTTGGCTAGAACACATGGAAACCCCTATTCGCGGATACAGTCATGCCAAATATAATACGTGTTGGTATGAAATCGGATATTTGCGCCGTTTGTGCGGAAGCGTAAATAAATTGCGGAAAATAAATCACACAAGGATTTATAGAGGTTCGGCTATTAACGAAGCCTACGTCCTCTCTCGATGTATCTTTTTCTTAGGATTAAGATCAAAACCTCTACGCCTCTCTTCTATCGGTCGAGGGATTACCGTTACAAGCTCGTCTTCTATCGGTCCGAGTAAAACTGTTTTTCCTTTTCTATTGGATAAGGAATCAACCACTCTAGCTTTCTATGGGTACTAGATAAACCTCACTTAGATGATGATTGTGATTCTAATAATGCCGGATCCTTGATCCTAATAACACTGAATCCAATCGTATCTTTTCTTTTACCTCTCGTGTATAATGTTGAATGTATAAACACTCAAACTAACAATATAAGCTCAATATTACAACAACAATGTAAGTATATGAATGTAAGATCAATGTCTTGAATGCTTGAAGTTGTTGTATGGAATAATACCAACTCCTTGGTATTTATAGCCTTCTTCCTCCTTACTAGCCGTTGATGGCAGTTGACTAGCTAGCGTGCGCTAGCTCTTCCTTCTTAGCGTGCGCTATCACACATTTTTGCTTTAGCGTACGTAATGTCTATCATGTAGCGTACGTTAATCATTTTATGTTTCGGTCCAGTGGCTACTGTCCTTGACAGTTAGCGTGCGCTAGCACTTCCTTTGTAGCGTGCGCTAATCCAATATATCCGTTGCATGACTTGTCAAAGTATCCGTTTGATATGCTGACTTTGACCTGCTTTTCCCAACGTTCTGATTGACTGGAGTTCAAACTTCTTTAGCGTGCACTATTCCTTCTTTGTAGCGTGCGCTATGCTTACTTCACTACATACGTCATTCTGAGTTTGACTATCTTTACAACGGTAACTAGCCCTCGATAGCGTGCGTTAATGATCAAGCGTCGCGTGCGCTATCTTGTCAGATGACTTCCCTTCAGGTAACTTCGAACTTGGCTGATATGCAGATGACTTCCCGTTAGCGTGCGCTAACATATATGTCTTAGCGTGCGCTAGACATGCATTTTGCTCAGCTTTTTGCATCTTCGTCTGCTTCGTCGTTTTGCTTCGCCTCGATGTTGTTTTGTTGTTTAGCAACTTTATTCATCAAAACACCAATTAAATAAAGTGTGGAATAAATATTCCTACAATCTCCCCCTTTTTGATGATTATAAAACAACCCTTGAATTGGATAAAACGTGTAAAAATAATATATCTATATTTCTACGAATCAAAGTTTTCGACTTTGATCGTTTCGTTAGTTTCACTAATTTTCTTCTCTTGACATTTGTCGACTTCTTCTTTATTTTTCAACTCCTTCGTTTCTCCCCCTTTTGTATGCTTTCTTTATTTTCGACTATTCTTTTCTCCTCCTTTTTACTATTTATTTTTCTTGTCATTTCTTTCATGACCTTTTTATCAATTCAACTCCTTCTCCCCCTTTTTGTATTCAGCAAAAAGTGTAATAAAAGTAGAGAGGATACTAATTCTTGAATATGCAATAAACAGTATGCAATAAATATTGTTGTTACCCAAAATATTATCCGAAGATAGTATTGCTGGAATGATCGAGTAACAAACAAATACGAGAACACTTCCGTGAGAAATAGATAACACAAGATTTATCGGGGTTGTTAATCCCGGGCTTGAATGCTCTCGCGAGATGTTATTAATAAATATACTGTCGAGTACAAATATTAATGTTAGAATCTATTACAATGAGTGTAAAGGCTTCTAGTTATCTAAGCTATAGAGCGTGTAGATTGTCGGAAGAACTAGATATGTAGATCTGTGAGTTCTTGCTTGGGATATTTGATAAGTGTATATGAATATTACTATGAATGTGTAAGTGATTGCCAGATGAGTCTTTGATTCTCTCTCTGTGTGTAATTTGCACTGTATTCACTGTAAAATCGCCTCTTTTTTGGACACTTGTTGTGAGCCTCCTATTTATAGGAGACAAAGCTGCTGGGGCCTCTCCGGTGATCGTGGGCGATTGCCGTTTTCTATATTATAATAAGATGGCCGATCGTCCCATCACGTGAAGTTGTTCCCTTAAAGTCTGGGGCTGCTGTTGGCGACCAGCTGTGCGGGCCAATGGGAAGCCTGCACGCGTCCTGAATCGCTGTCCGGGGAGGACCCACTTTGTACCTTTTGGCGGCCCTGTCGGTAGGTGAGGTAGGTGACAGGCTGGGGTCAAATGTCTTATCTGTCGGCGCCCTTTGTGGATCTGCACGTGGGCCACCGTCTGAGATTCGGTCTTCGACGACTTTGACGGATGTTGGATCCATACGTGGCACGAGACGATCGTCTCTGGTTCGGACATCAAGACGATCGCCACATATCGAAAGGCGATCGCCGTGTTCCAAAAGACGATCGCCACATACCAAAAGACGATCGCTGCTTACCAAAATACGATCACCGTATGTACCCATCGCTGGGCGTTTGCCCAGAGTATGTCTTCTATGGTTGGCTCTCTGATCGTTTAGGCCGATCGCCATTGAGGCGTATTAATCGCCGCACAACAATTGCCCCCCAGCTCGCTTCGATGTTTGAAAACACGGGGTGAGGTGGCACTGTTGGCGATCGCCAATGTTTAGACGATCAAGCGACCTGATTTCAAATTTGGACGATCTCCTTTTACGTTGGGAGCAGCGGGAAACGAAGGCGGGCTCTTGAAACGTTGCAAAGACACGCGTCGCGCTACCATTGGGGGAGTCTGACGGTCAGTCAGACTTGTCGCCTGGCGTGCCCTCGAAAATACGCGTACGCGGGATTCGAGGACTGCATTTAATGTGTCCCCTCAGTGACGGTTGCACTCCAGCCCTCAGACTTTCGCCTATTTGCATAGAGACCCCCGCTTCCATCTATAAAAGGGGCTAGGGCTACTCCATTTTTACTCTTCACGCGTCCTTGCCTTCTTGCTGAAGCTCTGCAGAAATTTCTGAAGCTTGTTGTGTCGATCACCTTCCTAGGTTTTAGGTAAGAAAACCAATCTTCTTTCTCCCTTACTTTTTAAGAATATGTCGGGAGGATCTAAAACCTTCGAGACCGGAAGCACTTCCGCCGCCGCGGCTCCGCCTGACCGGGAGGAGATACCCGTGGGACTTGATATGGAAACGGCCATTGAGGCCATTCGTGCGGGGATTGCACCCGCAGAACTCGAAGGGCTCTTCAATGAGGCCGAAGTGGCGAAAACGGCGGCGACGACGGAGCAGGGGGCCTCGCCGGCGGACGAAGATGAACTGGTGTGGATGATTTGGGAATGGGAAAGTGTATTCGGCCCCGCCTATATAGCTTTCGCCAGGATTATGGAGGGGATCGCCGGACCCTGTCCGGAATTTGACTTTGAAGCTTACTCCGCCGCTCATCCTTACGAACATGTGAAACGGACGGTGTTTCGGGCCGCCGACCCGTCTCGGTGGACCCTTGGTAAGATCCGGAGTTCGGCGACCCGGAAAGACTTGAGCCGCTGGAGGGCAAAATATCATATTCCATCTGACGTTTCCTTGCACGTGCCCTCGGAAAATGAACGCGCCGATCAACCGCCCGAGGGTCTGGTCGCCGTTAGTGAGATGATCATGGAGGCCGGTCTGCGATTCCCTTTGCCGTTCGCCGTCTCCTATTTATTGGTCGCCTGGAATTTGGCGCCGCTCCAACTGACGCCGAACGCCTGGCTGCAGGTCATCTGCACTTTGACACTCTTCGGTGGTCATCGGTTGTTCCGGCTTCTTTCTGTGATGGAGATGAACTATCTCTTCAAGCTGGCTGCGCAGAAAGGGTCGATCGGCGGCAATCATATTCAGGGCCGAATGGGAAGAGTGGTCCTCGGTGTGCCGAACAAGACCAAGGGCGACCTGGCTAAATGGTGTTGGGTCGGCGGAGCGTGGCGATCGGCATCGAGTGACAGGCCGGAGGAGGAGTTGGAGATTCCCACCAATTTTTGGGAGAGGAATCCGAGTAAGGGTTTTAACTCTCCCTTTGATCGGACTTGTCTTGGACTGATCTAATTTCGTTTCCTTTTTGCAGGACCTCTTGTTCTAGCGATCGGCGATCTCCCTTTCGATTTCTTGATCGTTTGGGAGCGGATTCGTGCCTTGCTGGATTCCTTCATAGACGTTCGCTCACTCGGTCGCGAAGTTCACCGGTTGGGGGCTCGATTATTTCGTTTCCCACGTCATCTGAGAGCTCCAGGTATAAATTTAATTTCTTCTTCCTTGCTTTGACAATCGTCTCTAGGAGGTCGTAACGTCTAGGTAGTTGTCTAACTTGTTTGTACTTCTTCTTTGACAGAGGTTCACTTTCCCCTTTTTGCCGAGCCACCTCCAGAGATCGCCATGTCTAACCCAGGACTTATCGGTCGTTTTCACCAGGGTAAGAAGACTGGTCGTGTTCCTGCGACGACGTCTCGCCCTGTTCTGGTGGTGAGGCCCGCTGTGGTGCCAGTCGCCGAGCCGGAAATTCAAGAAGAGGGACAAATCCAGCCCCGCAAGAGGCAGAGGCCGGAGGAGTCCCTGCCGACCACTGAGGCGGACGTGTCTATTCTGGAGCCTCCGGTTTCGCGGCTCCTATCTCCGCCGTTCCGATGATG
The DNA here is from genome assembly GCA_033398695.1 of Orobanche coerulescens. Classification (NCBI taxonomy): domain Eukaryota; kingdom Viridiplantae; phylum Streptophyta; class Magnoliopsida; order Lamiales; family Orobanchaceae; genus Orobanche; species Orobanche coerulescens. Next base: position 35,412,966 of record CM065806.1, on the reverse strand, counting down.
GAGGGATCGGGCTCTAGGCCCTCGGCGTCCGGCTCCAAGTCATCGGGCGGCTTCTCAAAAAAGGTGGCGATCGCCGAGGCTGAAACTCCTTGGGGCAAACCTTACTTTGGACGCGATCCCGAGCTGGTCAACAGGTAAGGCTGGATTGAACTTTCCGAGTTAGGCATTTTGAAAAAGGTATAGGCTAACTCCTTGGTCTCTTTTGCTTGTACTGCAGGGTCCGTCTTGCTGACCCGGACATCGCTCCTATGGTGCTGGATTTCTTGTCGAGTAAGACTCCGCAAAAGTCCCTCGATGTCCCTACTTACGTTCAGAAGGCCATCACCTCACTGCCCAAGGCTTGGACGACCGATCTCGATGCGATCGCTCGTCGGTGATCTGTAGATACCATGCAGGCGACCATTGCCCTGGCTCTCCAGACGGCGACGATGGCCGTCCAAGCTGCCAGGGATGGGCGACCCTCTACTACTCGCCTCCATAGCAACCTCGAGGCCGCACGGAACACAAACATTGAATACGCCAACCGGATCCAGTCTATGGAGAAGGAGTACGTAGAGACGGCCAAACGAGCTAAACAGGACGTCGACCGACTGAAGCAAGAGCTGAGCCGCTCCAAGGAAGCGGCCGATCGGTTCCGTGACCAGGAGAAAGAAGCTCGCCGGAAGCATGCCGCTTCGCAGGAGGAGGCGGTCAGACTGAAGGCGATGGTGGATCGGCTCAACCGTGAGCTGGAGGCGGCGAAAGGAGAGCTGGAGAAAGCCAAAGGGGAAACGGCCGCTAAGGTGGTCGAACTGGCAGAAGCTGAGAAGACGACCGCTGAGCTGAGAGGGCAGCTAAAAGCGATCGAGACCGATCCCTACCTCAATGTTGCACTCGTTGGCGAGTTCGCTTATTACGTGGCCTATGCCGATGCTACCCGAGCCTCAAAAAAGGTAGGGATCGAAATCGGTCCTTTGATGGAGAGCTTCAAAGTTTATGCACTCGAGCACCCTCTGCACCCGGAGTTCTCCCTGCCGATCCTTGACTCGCCGACTTGGGGATCGACTTGAGTTGGTATCCTTTCCCGGACAAACTCATTTACCCTGAGGCCGATGGGGGAGCTCGTGCCGATCCTTCACCTGAGGGTGAAGACCAGCCGGCGGGGCCCTGAGAGATCTCTTTTTTTTCTTTGTATCTTGTAATTTCCTGCTTTCCCTTTGTATTGGCTTTTTTTTTTAAAAGAAGAAATCAAGAAATACAAAGTATTAGCCCCGAATTATGACCAAAAATGGGCCATAATTCGGATCCAAACATCGAAGAAATCTACGGCCCGCTAAAGAAATACAAAGTGCACCACAAACCGTGGGCTAATGTGCGGACCCGTAGACGAAAATTACTCAACTCCGAATTATGACCAAAAATGGGCCATAATCCGGAACCTAAAATCTAAAGTGCCTACGGCCCGCTAGATCAATACAAGGTGCACCACTAAAACTGTGGGCTAATGTGCGGACCAATAGGCAAGCAAGCAATCAATAAAATAAAAACCTATCTAAATCTAAAAGACGGATAACCAAGCTGATCCATCCGTATAAGGGAGATAAGAAACGGAGGAGCAATATCATAAGTATAAGTCTGAATGCCGAGGGACGACATGCCGAGCTCAGAAAGATAGTCGGCCGGCCTGTTGCCCTCCCGAAAAATGTGAGTGACTCTGAACTGAATATCTCTGAGAATGTATCGGATACGCATAAGAGTGTGACGAACCTGCCAAGAGCCTCGATGGCCAGATGATAGTAGGGTCACCACAGTAGCAGCATCAAGCTCAATCCAAACATGTCTCGATCTCTAGGAAGCTAGAATAAATCCAATCGCCAATGCCTGGACCTCAGCATCAAAACTCGAAGAGGCCTGAAAAGAGGAATGGAAAGCAAGAAGGAGATCTCCGTGGTGATCTCTAATCAGGCCTCCCCCACCCGCAATCTATGTGTCTCTATCGAACGAACCATCCGTGTTCATCTTGATCCAATGGGACTCGGGTCGAAGCCAAACCACTGGGACGGGGCAACGAGTCTGAGCGGGGGAAGATGTAGCTCGCTGGAAACGATTAGGCGGCGAGCAACCCGCCCAGAACTCAGATAAAATAAGCCCCGCAGAAGCCAATAAATCAACATGGCGCTCCACCTGCACAATAACATGAGACGAAAGAAAAGTAACCACCATATGCTTTGCACTATTCCTTTCTGTCCAGATGAACCAAAGGATCAGATAAGGAATAATGAAAGTCGCATGCCTAAAGTGTGTGCCGTGTGTGAAAAAACTCAGGAGCTCAAAAATATTCTGAGTATGGGGTAGGGATAAGTGTGTCCAAGCGCCAAAATACTCCCACACGTCACGAGCCACATCACTCTCCAAGAAAAGGTGGGCAATGGTCTCAGTATGGTAGGTCTGGGTAAGGGTATGCGAGCAACACAAACATCTAGAAGCCAGTGAAATGCCCCTCCTCTGTAGAATGTCATCAGCCGGTATCCGTCGCATGAGAAGTCGCGAAATAAACACCGAAGCGGTCGGTGTAAGTAAGGCAGTCCAGATGGCCCCGTAAACAAGATTAGCCTGACCCCTCACCCTGATGTGAGACCAAGCTGACGACAAAGAGAACGCACCCGAAGAGGTAAGTGTCTAGCACATACTATCCGAATCCTCCTCGGCAATAGGAATCGCGGAGATCTCCTGGATGAACTGAGGGGTAAATCCTATCTCCTATCCAACAATAGACTCCAATCTACCCACGTCCCATGTCCCATCAACCCATAACTCATGAATCTTAAGATGTGGTCTACCAAAAATCTGATGAAAAGAAGAAATAGGCCTATCCCCAATCCAAGTATCGTCCCAAAAGCTGACCTCCCCACAGCCACGACCAAGAGTCCAGCGGATGAACTCCTGAGCCTCAATACCCACTCGGAGGAGACGGCGCCAAGGGTGGCTGGCACGAGCTTTTAGAGCGGTACGCATAGGCGTATAAAGGCCAGCAAAGCAGTTTCTGCGGAGCATAAACTGCGCCCACAGAGACGTGCCAGCGCGAAGACACCACCAGAGCTTATAACTAAAAGCTCTCGCCATATCCGAAAGGCTCCGAATCCCGAGGCCTCCCTCAGAGACCGGACGACAAATCTGCCGCCAACGGACCCAGTGCGTCTTCCTCTTCGGACCAACAGCACCCCAGAAGTATCTCGCAATGATCTGCTCGAGCTCCTGGATAATGTACTATGGAGGGTCCAACACCTGAAGCAGGTGTAGAGGACTCGTGCAGAGAGTGCTCTTAATAAGAGCCAAGCGTCCCCCAAAAGCAAGGTGGCGATGGGACCAACCAGAGATCCTATCCAACATCCGTTGCTTCACCCCAGCAAAGAGCTCTCGTCTTATAAAGCCTTTGTAAAGAGGCACACCAAGATAGGTGATGGGGAGATCGCCCTGGCGAAAACCAGTAAGATCGAGAACTCTCTGATGCCAACGAGGCGCATGCTTAGTAGCAAGAATAAAAGTGCTTTTCTGGATACTAACCATTTGGCCCGAAGCCATAGAGTAGTGATCCAGGAGACGCATAAGATCAACGAGACCATCATCCACAGCCCGTGTGAAAATAATGATGTCATCGGCATAGGATAGATGCGAGACGGGGAAAGGCCGTCCAACCGTCCTATACCTCATCAAAGGATGGTCTCGAATGAATCGGTCCAAGCAGTGCGATAAATAATCAGCGACAAGCATGAAGAGCGACGGAGAGATAGGGTCGCCCTGACGCAAACCCCGACTAGAGGCAAAATAGCCGTCCGGACTGCCGTTCACCAAAATGGTGAACGTGCAACTCTCGACGCAATGACGGATGAACAAAATCCATCTAGCCGGGAATCCCATCCTCACCAGGACATCACGTAAAAACTGCCAGTGAACCCTATCATACGCCTTAGCCATATCAAGCTTCAGCGCAAGGTTCGGGACACCATGAATGTCCGCGACGTGGAGGTCGTGAATAAGTTCTTGGGCCAGAAGGATATTATCAGTAATAACCCGCCCGTGAACAAATCCACTCTGGTTCGGAGAGATAAGCAGAGGGAGGAGAGGAGCAAGGCGAGCGTTAAGGATTTTTGAGATAATCTTATTGGTCACATTACACAGACTAATATGCCGATAATCTGACCAACCGCTCGGAACAGGCTTCTTCGGGATCAAGACGACCGTAGTCGCCGTGAAAGCCGGAGGCATAGGATGACCCTCAAAAAACTCGAGCACAGCCCCCTCCACGTCGGAAGACACAATCTCCCAACAATGCTGAAAAAACAAAGACGAGAATCCATCAGGCCCAGAAGCACTGTGAGGATTGATATCAAATACCGCAGCACAAATATCCTGGGGAGAGGGTGGGACACACAAACCATCAGAATCAAAAGAACAGGGGATAGAAGGAAAACAAGTGTCATCCGGGGGGACGAGAATATCACCATCGGATGTAAGCAGAGTCCTAAAGAAATTCACAGCGGATGATCGGATGTCCGACTCTACAGCGATCGTCGTACTACCATCCTCAATGTTGTGAATATGCGACTGACAACGCTTCTGCTTCGCAAAACCCTGAAAGAACCGGGTGTTGAGCTCGCCCTCAGTAACCCAACGAACTGCGGCTTTCTGTTTCCAGAAATCTTCCTCCATAGAGAGACGAAGATGGTACTCAGCACAAAAATGGTGCATAGCGATTCTATTCTCCGGAGTAGGGTCCGAATCATATCGCCGCTCGGCCTCGTCAGCAGTCCTCAAGGCCTCATCCAACTTCGTATGAAGGTTTCCAAAAACAGACCAGTTCCACTGTTTCAGCCTGCGCTTAACCCTAAGGAGTTTGGCCTGTAGGTTACACATGCCAGATAATTCAGTCGGGGTAAGCCAGACCTCCCTAACAGTGTCCAGGAATGTGTGATGCCGGATCCACATACTCTGAAAACGGAATGACGACTTGTAACGAGTCGCGGAGAAGCGGCACTGGATAAGAAGGGGCGCATGGTCCGACCGAAGTCTAGGTAGGTGAGTGACGGTAGAAACCGCAAACACGTTCGACCATGCTTCATTAAATAAAGCACGATCTAGCCTTTCCCTCAAACCATTGCGCTCCCAAGTGAAAATATCGCCCTCGCAACCCGTATCAATCAACTCACAGTCAGCAATAGCCTGTGCGAAGTCTAGAATCTCTGGAGAACGGTCTGTGGCACTACCCTCGCGCTCATGTAAGGGCAAGAAGATGTTGAAGTCACCGCTGACTAGCTACGGCAACCCCTCTACTTCCAAAGCAATCTCACGGAGGGTGTCCCAAAGGGTGTAACAACCAGCACGGTTAGTGCTGGCATAGACAAAAGTGACATAAATCGACTGAGGAAGAAGGGGGGAAGAAATAGAAAGATGGAGGACTTGATCGGTATCCAACAAAACTTGGTGCTGAAAGTGAGGGGAAGAAAAGAACCAAATTTTGTTAGACCGATTATAAAGTCCCGACGCAAAACCTAAAGAACGAATATAAAAATCAAAATTAGCATTGGAACCCATGGGTTATAAAATGCCAATAAAAGAAAACCTATGAACATGGTTGAGATGTCGAATGCACTTCTGTGCTCCGGTGTTAGCCAGACCACGAGCGTTCCATGTAAGAATGGGTATCGACATAAACTAACCAACCAACTCAGATGGAGACCTAGGACGCTGACTGGAGAGGCCCCGTCTCCGAGGTGTATCCTGCCGGGCAGATGTTCCCCCTTTCAAGGGCGATGAAGATCTCCCCTTCGAGGAGGAGGAGGGTCCGCGAGAAGCTGTTCTTCCTCGTGTGGAAATCGAGGAGTCGGAGGCAGCTTTGCCCCTAGTGGTGACACCAGGAGCAGCAGTAGAAGACAATAGACGTCTCTTAACCTGGGGCTTCGTTGCCGCCGTAAGAGTCACCAGCGCCGAGAAAGAGAGACTGGACTCAGAAATCTCAAATTGGGTGCGTTTAAGACCACACTCAGTCTGAGATAGAGAAGGAAAAGAAGAAAAAGGGGGATGAGGGGGAGGCTCGTAAACCACCATGGCAAGGGTCTCAGGCTCCACGATGATCGAATCATCCGTGCAGCCCTCACCGTCATGGCGGGGGGAGGTAGACTCAACGAGTCTATAAAAATATGGGACAGTAGAGGACTCTGTGACATCCTCTAACAGATGCTCAACATCGCTAACTCGATCACCGTCATCACTACCCAACACGCTATCTTTATTGCCTACGCTAATAATATCATCTGTGCCTACTAAATCCTCCTCCTCTCTAGCAGAGAAGTCTAACGATGCAAAGTACGAGTGCTGTCCGGTGACAGTCATGCCCTTTGGGATCATCCCCGTCTCTCTAACTCCTTTTTTGGAAGCAGCCTGCCAAACGACAGGCCCCTTCCCTTTAGCAGACTTAGGAGCAGCCTGAGAGGTATTAGCCTTAGGGGCTTTAGCAGGGGCTGGCTGCGCCTTCTGTTGTCTAGATGTGACAACAAGGGCTTCTTCTGTTGGGCGGAGGAGGCCGTTCTTTGTTGCCAACTATGTAGCAACTGGACGGGTCGTGCCCCACATGAGAACAAAGAGAGCAATACAATGGAACTCTCTCATAGATGATGTGCTGCGTAAGAATGTGATCATCAAATTCAACTTCAATCTCAGGCACTCTGGGCGCCAACAGATCAATCTCGACACACACACGGGCGACTGAAAGTCGTGAGTGTGTGGCCGTAGGGGCATCAACTAAGATGGGATTGCCTACAGCCTTGGCAATTGTGTATAATGCGCGTGGATGAAATAAATGTAAAGGCAAACCCGGAAGTCTAATCCAAACCGAGCAGATCGGAGTCTCTGTCCTAAACGAAAAACTAGGTGACCACTTAAAAACACGTGCAGGACATCCAGAAAAATACCACGTTGATCCTAACCAAATTCGTCTAAAATCCTCATCATTATCAAACCTAATCGCTATGTGGCAACAATTTAACCAACTCCAGCTAAATTTACCCCTCGGTTTCATATCATTCAAACCCGTAGACACATATCTAGGGGAAGGGATAGCATGCGAGAATTTAAGAATCAAAGTGCGTTCCCATGACGCACCAAGAGTAATCATATCAGAGGAAGAAAAGGTAACACGCGTTTTCTCATTTACGGAGGAGAGAGTACCAAAAGGACTAACCTTAGCTCCGTCGAAATTAAATGATTTTATTGTGGAACCGGGTTGGTGGGCAAAACCGGGCTGCGTCGAGCCATGTTGATTGTTGACCATTTGTGCGTAGGAGAGCTTCGGTCGTAGCTGTTCGGTTGCACCCTAAACGGTCGGTCGGGTTGGTGCAGGCGGGTTCTTGTTGTCGGAGGTTTGCAACGGGTTGCTGGAGTTGGCAGGTTGGAGATCGGGGGGTTTGGTTTGGTTTTCGAAGTGGTTTGATTTTCAGGGGGCAGCGGGCAGATGGATGGGCCGGTTTTGGTGGCCTGGGTAGGGATGGGGTGGGCCGAGGGTTTAGGTGAGGTAGGATAAGTAAAGGGCTGGACAGGTATGGAAGGCGCATGGGCCGAGATTGAGGTGAGTATTCGGCTAATTTCGGTAGTGGGTTGGCATGGGATATTGTGGGCCGGCAGTAGCGTGGGTTGGGTAGGGTTAATGGACGATTTTATTAGGGAAGGGCCGGCTTGGTGAGGATGGCTGGAAATTTGAATTGGGTTAGAAGAGGCAGCCTGCGGGCCTGGATTAAATTTTAAATTGGGCCAAATAATGGCCGGCCCATTGTGATTAGGAATAAAAGATTCACATCTTACCTCAATAAAGCTGGAATGGGCTTCTCCATAGGATTTAATAAGCGGACCCATTCGATCGTCACCGTTGGATGGAGGTTGACCCAAAATGGACGGCTCTCCTCCGTCCATTTTGTTGATTAAAAATACCTTTCCTTCCGCCGCAAGGGTTACAGGTGACGAAAGGAACCCTGCGTCTAGGGTTTTCGTTGGAGGCGGAGAACATAGCATGGCGGCTCCGGACTGTTGTATGGTTGTTGGATTAGCGTTTCCGGCTAGACTAGACATAGGAATACCCTTGCTATCTGGATTCAATGTGTGAGAAGTAGAAGACGGAGCAGATGGCATCATGGAAGGCGACTTCATAGTTTTCGGTTGTGACGGAGAAGGTGAGCTGCGATGGTTGATGTTCGGCCTGACATGGACGGCGTCGATGGCTATACGTAATTTTTTCGGGCGATCGAATCGCCCTTTTTTTTTTCGCGTCATGGAACTTCAGTCACCGGTGAAGACGGTCGGCGACGAACATAAGTAATTGATGGAGGTGTGAGCGGCTTGCTGTGTCGGATCTGATGGAGGGTGATTTGGCCGGAGAAGACGATCGGGCGGCGGTGGGGTTGGAGGATGAAGTGGCGGCGTTCGTGTGGAGATTTTGGCGTTCGGAAATCCTTTGTATTGCCTTTGGGCTTCGTAATGTACGAAATCTTTGTTATGAATAAAATATTCCTTTTTTCGCACTTTGTGTCTTTTTATGCACGATCGCTTGTAAATGTCGTTGAACAGTATTGATCGTCCAGCTTGTGTTTGAACGAAGCCGATCGAGTACGGTTCCTTCTGTACGATCGTATTTAGGATTAGCTCCCCTTCTTTGTAAATTTCGTTGAACAGTATTGATCGTCCAGTTTGTGTTTGAACGAAGCCGATCGAGTACGGTTCCTTCTGTTCGATCGCATGTAGGATTAGCTCCCCTTCTCTGCCCCCTTGTTTTTGTTTACTTATTATAAGTAAGGGAACAAAAAATAGTTTGTTAGGCGAGCTATCTTCAGTTTTGCCGACTCTGAGGGATCGTGCACGGTCGCGGAGTTTGATGGACCGATCTCCTCAACCGTGTCTTTGTGTGCGAGGGACATTTTCTACCCCGCGACTCACTTTATTGTGAGGGTCCTCCGTAAGGCTGCGCCTGCCTTGTATTTAAACGAAAGGCGGGCGATCTTGGTCTGGAGGAGTCCTTGCACGGGGCATCGTCGGTTTATTCGACTCCACGTCCGCGGCTTTGTAAGCACCTTTGTACCTCGGGTCGGCATGTTATATGACGACCCTCGACGGTATACGTTGTGACGGGGTAGGGACGCGTCGCCTTGTCCGAGTACATCATGTTAGATGACGTACTTTGAGGACGTGCGAACGTGTCCACTGATCATTTTGGAGGGTCCTTTGGCTACGCCGGCCTCGTATTTAAACGAAGGGCGGGAGATCTTGGCCCAAAGGAACCTTGCATGGGCGAAGCTGTCGGTTCCATCGACCTCCAGGACCATGGCTGCATTGATTCTACCTCGGATCGCCATGAACGACGATCGTCGGTGGTATGCGAAATGCCTGGTGGGGTGATCGCCAGAATAGATGGGATAGGAAAAAATCTCATTATATTCCTTGTACATTGGGCAGTTGAAACTGAATACAAAATTTTCACTGGTAGTATTTCTTCAGATGTATGGTGTTCCAGGTATATTGATCCGGAGTACCGTCAGGATGTTCAAGTTCGTAGGCTCCCTTAGTTAGCCATTTAGATATCCTGAAAGGGCCTTCCCAGTTCGGACCAAGGACACTTGTGTGCGTCTGGATCTTTTTGAGGACGAGATCGCCCACCTAAAACCTTCTCTCCTTGACCTTCGAATTGAAGAACTTCTCGGATCTCCTTTTGTGGATTGTGTTCCTCATTTCTGAGGTCAGTCGTCGTTCTTCGAGCATGTCGAGGTCGATCCATCGGGCCACATCGTTGTCGGTCGTCATCTCGTGTTCGGTTCAATGGCTGAGGACGGCGATCTCTGAGGGAATCACCTCCTCTGTTCTGAAGGAGAGGGCGAATGGGGTTTCTCCGGTTGAATTACGGGTCGTCGTTCGATAAGACCACAAAACGTCTGGGAGCTCGCTTGCCCATCGTCCTAGCCTGGATTCGAGTCGCGCTTTAATTGTGTGTTTGAGGATCTTGTTCAGAGCCTCTACCTGCCCGTTCGTCTGAGGGTGATAGGGAGCCGAGAACAACCTTTTGATTCCCCACTTCTCACAGAATTGCATGACTTCTAAGCCGTCGAACTGCTTTCCGTTGTCGGAGATGATGGTCTGGGGCAGGCCGAATCGGCATATGATGTTTCTCCAGATAAACTTGATCACTTGCTCTTGGCCGATCTTGTTTAGCAGTTCGGCCTCAGCCCATTTGGTGAAATATTCGACCCCTACGATGGCGAACTTACAGCCTCCTGGAGCCGTCGGCAAGGGACCTACAAGGTCGATGCCCCATTTCGCGAATGGCCAAGGGCTGTACATGGAGGTGAGCTGTTCGGGGGAGAGTTTAATGTTTGGTCCCATTACTTGACACCTATGACACGATCTGGCATAGGCGATCGCATCCTTCTGAAGTGATGGCCAGAAAAAACCTTGCCTGATTGTCTTATGGATGAGAGCTCGCCCGCCCGCATGGTTTCCGCAAATCCCATCATGGATATCGGCTAAAACGAGCCGACCTTCCTCCGGTGTAATACACTTGAGGAGGGGAAGGCTGAAAGCTCGCTTGTAAAGTCGGTCGTCCAATAGGGTATATCTGGTCGCACGGAGCTGGAGTTGGCGAGCTTTAACATGGTCTTCAGGGACCGTTCCGTCCTTTAAGTATTTGATGAACGGAGTCATCCAGTTCTCCTCGGAAACAACAACTGTGGTAACCAGGTTTCTGTCGATCGCCGGCCTTGCTGATTTTGTAATTTGGATATTAGAGAAATCGGCTGCCCCATCTGATGACGCCAGCTTGGATAGGGCATCGGCCTGGGAGTTGTGCTCTCTCGGGACTTGTTCGATTAGCACTTCCTCAAATTTCGTGCACATTTTGGCGACCAGCTCTTGGTATTTGACCATTTGTTCGCCGCGCGCCTCATATTCTCCCTTGAATTGGTTCACGACCAAGAGGGAGTCCATGAAGATATGGAGGCGTCGAACATCCAGGGCGAGGGCTAGATCGAGCCCGCCTACCAAGGATTCGTATTCGGCTTCATTGTTGGTCGCACAAAAACTGAAACGCACAACATTAGTGAAACTTTGTTCGTCGGGACTGATGAGGACAATCCTTGCCCCTGCTCGTGAATTGGTCGCCGAGCCATCCACATATAACTTCCAGGCAGGTCGGCCGATCTGTGTTGGACTGTGAGGGAATGTTAATTCCACTACAAAGTCCGCCAGAGCTTGGCCTTTGATCGCCGTGCGAGGAGTATATGTGATACCGTATTGGGCGATCTCCAGTGACCACTTGAGGAGTCGCCCGTTGGTGTCCGGTCGGTGTAGAACTTGCCTTAGAGGTAGAGTTGTTAGGACTTCCACTTGATGTTCGAAGAAATAAGACCTTATCTTACGAACACTCATGACAAGGGCATAGGCGATCTTCTCCAATAGTGTATAGCGTGTTTCAGCGTCATGGAGCGCTTGACTAACATAGTAGATCGGCAAGTGGACTTGTCCCTCTGCTCGCACCAAAACGGCACTCAGTGCGACCTCCGAGGCTGCCAGATAAAGGAATAGTTTCTCACCGGGGATTGGCTTTGCCAGGATCTGGGGGTTAGATAGATATTCCTTTATTTTGGCGAACGCTACTTGACTCTCATTCGTCCATGCGAACTTCTTGTTCTTTATGGTCGCAAAGAATGGCTTAATTTTATCGCCGATCCGGGATATGAAACGGTTGAGGACGGCTAGACAACCTGTGAGGCGTTGCACCTGCTTGATGTTCCGCGGCTCCTGCATGTCAAGGATCGCCTGAATCTTGGTGGGGTTCGCCTCGATCCCCCTTTGGCTCACGATGTGCCCCAGGAATTTTCCGGATCCAACTCCGAAGTTGCATTTCTTGGGGTTCAATTTCATGTTGAACTTCTCGAGGATGGCGAACTTCTCGGCGAGATTATTGAGGTGGTCTTCCTTCTTGAGGCTTTTGACCACGATGTCGTCAATGTAGACCTCCATGGTTTTGCCGATCTGATTGGCGAACATTCTGTTTACTAGTCGCTGGTAGGTTGCCCCTGCGTTTATCAAGCCGAACGGCATTCGGACCCAAAAGTATATGTCCTTTTCCGTATGGAAAGGTGTGTGTTTTATGTCTTTCTCCGCCATTGGGATTTGATGATATCCGGCGAAGGCATCCATAAATGACATCATTTCGCAACCTGCTGTACTATCGACCAAGTGATCAATATGAGGCATCGGAAAGTGATCTTTTGGACATGCCGCGTTGAGATCGGTGAAGTCGATGCATAACCTCCAGGAACCAGTTGGCTTTTTGACAAGTACCACGTTGGAGACCCATTGTGGTTCGTCTGTAGCTGCCCTGTTAGGCGTATTTTTATACGCTTATTTATCATTATTTTGTAGTGTTTTGGTGAGTGAAATCATCTAAATGAGCTTTTAATGCCTTGATTTTGTATAATTGACAGGAAATTGAAGTCCGGGAGCTAAAACGAGGCAAAACGCGAAAGCAGCAAAAGCTGGACGATGAGCCGCGGCGCAAGGAATCGAGCCGCGGCACAGAAGACACCCGGCCGAAGGGCGAGTAATCAGACTGTGCATGCGGCACGGCCAGTGAGCCGCACGAGAAGAATTTATTTACGCCCGTGTATTGACTTTTGGCGATGTGCCGCGGCACAAGTTGATGAGCCGCGGCACACTTAGCGGGTTTAGTACGTCTGCGCGTATTACGGGCGTTTGGCCGATTTTCAACCGATTAATACGGACGCGATTTGTGGAGGTGCTGAGCTATAAATAGGGCTTAAGACCCTAATTTAATTATCTTGGAATCATTGAATCTAAACCTAGGAGAGCTTAAGCTTGGAGACAGAGAAGAGGAGGAAAGCAGGAGAATTCAAGAGCAGAAGGCGGGAGCTGAAGAACGGAGGAATCCGAGCTTCATCTGCGTTTGAATTTTATGCTTTCGTTTATTTATTCTGTATTTTCAGTTTTTAGTATGTCAGGCTAAAGCCCTAATCTAGGGTTTTGATGAAACCTTTGTTTTGACGAATTGATTAAGATTATCCAATTTATTGCCTTTTTATTGAGTTTTCCCAATTATGTTTAATGCTTGCAATTATCTGGCCAATAGTTGTATTGATTTAATCATTCACTTCGAATCGGGAGAGGATATTTGGTGAGGAACTATTGGTGAGGACCGTTTTATTCTGTGAGATAGGAATATACTCATAGAAACTACGTGGCCTTTAGGAGATTTCATGCTTTTTGCCTATCGACGAGATAATTCACCTAGGGATAGAGTGCGTTAGTCGCCGTTAGATAAATCTATTGACCTCGGGAGAGGCGGTAGAATATATTAGCAATCTCCGCCTTCAGTAAATTGGGAAAATTATTTATTACGGATAATCGAGAGTAAATTCGGATAAACTAAGGTGGATTCAGAACCCTAGACGTATTCATCATTTGATTTCCTTAATCCAAGATATTGTTTTCTACTGCTTAGTATTTTAGAAATTCTTTTAGTTATTAATCCAAAAACCCAACTTCGATTGTTCAAATAAAATTGGAATACGAAAACATCGGTAGTTAGAGATTCAATTCTCGTGGGAACGATACTCTACTTATCACTTTATTACTTGTAAACGATGACGTGCACTTGCGTGTAGGAAATATCGCAACAAGTTTTTGGCGCCGTTGCCGGGGATTGAAATTTTTCTAATATCGATTTAAGTATTTCCAGTCTTAATTTGAACGTTTTATTTTTATTTTTGTGTATTTATTTTTGTTTATTCGTTTTTTCCTTTCAGGACCTTTCGTTAGTGCATGAGAAGACTCGTGTGAAGGCTTACTACCTTTGGACACCGAGCTCGAGCGCACGCTAAAAAGGAACAAAAAGGAGAAAAGAGAGTTGCAGGCGGTCATCATGGCGAGAATATTGAAATCCAAGGAGGAGACAACCAAGTGCGGCAAGTTCAACCGGAACTCGCTCTTCGAGATTATGCCATGCCGCAGTCAACGCTAATTTTTCGGGAATCCGGCGTCCCACTATCCAAGCAAATAACTTTGAGATCAAGCCCGCCATTATTCGGATGGTGCGGCGACCCCATTCTGTGGATTGCCGAAGGGCGACCCGAATGCCCACATTGCGTCTTTCCTTGAGATATGCGATACTTTCAAAACTAATGGTGTCACCGACGATGCCATCCGATTGAGGCTTTTCCCTTTCTCTTTGAGGGATAAAGCAAAGTTTTGGTTAAATTCCTTACCGCGGGTCGATTACAACATGGGAGAGGTTAGCGCAAGCCTTCCTTGCCAAATTTTTCCCACCGGCTAAGACGGCGAGGTTGAGAAATGAAATAACCACTTTTGCCCGATTCGATATGGAATCGCTCCACGAGGCGTGGGAGCGATATAAAGAATTACTACGAAGATGCCCTCATCACGGTATTCCTGATTGGCTTGACTTCATACGTTTTATGGTGGTTTGAGTGCTTCTACACGCACTTTAGTGGATGCGGCCTCGGTGGGACATTCATGGCAAAATCTATGGCCGAGGCACACGTGCTTTTGGAAGATATGGCCGAAAACGCATACCAATGGCCATCGAAAGATTGACACCGAAAAGAGTAATGGAAGTTTCAAGCAATGATCCGATCTCCACCTTGTGACTCAAGTCGCCGCTTTGACACATGACTCAGACGTTTACGCACCACCCCGTTACCATTGAGACATGTAATTGGTGTAACGGATCACACCCGAGCGGAGTGTCAATTTGGAAATCCGTTCGAGCAAAATCGGATGGAGCAGGCTCAATTCGTAGGAAATGGGAATCGGCCGAATAACCCGTACTCAATACTTATAATCCGGGGTGGCGCAATCATCCCAACTTTTCATGGAGAAACGGACGACGCACACCAGCCCCCTTTCGCTCGGAATCAACAGAACCCCCTTCCGCTCCCAAAGTGTCTCTCGAGGAAGCGCTTGCAAAATTGGCGGCAAATACGAGTCAATTTATGACTCGGACGGAAGCTACACTACAAAATCATTACGCTTCCATTCGAATTTGGAGGTCAGTGGCCAAATCGCTAATGTGTTGATGACTCGTCCGGAGGGAGCATTGCCGAGTACAACAGAGACTAATCTAGAGAGAGTCTAAACGCAGCTTAGCTTGAGAAGCGGGAGAGAGTTCTTTGGATCAGTGAGTGAGTAAAGAGAAGAAAGTGATGGAGGAAGAGATGGATTTAAAGCCGAGGAGTCAAAGGATGTGAAGCCGGATAACTTGAAGACATGTGTTCCCCTGTTCCGTTTCCACAGAGACTACAAGAAAGAAGGGCGGACAAACAATTTTCTAAATTCCTTGATGTGTTCAAAAAGCTTCACATAAATATTCCGTCACGACGCATTGGAGCAGATGCCAAGTTATGTCAAATTCATGAAAGAGATATTATCTAAGAAGAGAAAACTTGAAGAGTTTGAAGCAGTCACCTTGACAGAGGAGTGCGGTGCAATTCTTCAAAAGAAGCTCCCACCTAAATTAAAAGATCAGGAAGCTTCAACATACCTTGCACCATGGGGAATTTTTCATTTAATAAGGCACTATGCGATCTTGGTGCAGTATCAACCTCATGCCTCTGTCGATTTTCCAAAAGTGAATATTGGGAAGCTAAGCCAACCACAGTCTCATTACAATTGGCGGACCGATCGATAAAGTATCCGAGGGAGTGATCGAGGATGTATTAGTTAAGGTTGACAAGTTCATCTTTCCGGCCGACTTCATCGTACTAGACATGGAGGAAGATGACAATATTCCGATCATCTTGGGACGACCATTTCTAGCGACGGGCCGAACCCTTATAGGCGTGGAAAAGGGAGAGCTAACTCGAGGGTCCAAGACGAAATTACTTTTCAAGTATTCAAGTCATTCCCATGTCCAGAAGTGCGATAAAGGATCACAAATTGAGAGGGTGAATGCCGTTGAAAGAGGAAAGCACCGAAAACATCGTCGGTGGGAACATTCGGATGTTGTGTTAAATGACCCGAGTTTTAAGAAGGATGTAGAACAAGTGGCGTTCCTCGAGCATGAGGAGAAATCACTGCAATCGTGGGTTCGTTTGTGAAGGAGGAAAGTGAGCCAAAAGCCAAGCAAAAATTAGTCATGGAGAAATCGGGTGTTTGGAAAATTTTTCAAGTCGAAACCTTTTCACAAACAACATTTGATGACCAAACCGAAACTCGAACCACTGATGACCAATGGTCATAATTTTAACCAAAATATAAGCGGTTCGATGAACGCGGAAGCGAATGGAGTTTGCGAAGCGAACTAACGTTGTCGATAGGTCCGGTGAAGACTATAAACTTAGCGCTTCTCGGGAGGCAACCCGAGTTCGTAGTTGTAGATTTTTGCATTTCTTTATTTTTCTTGTATTCGTGATTCTTATTTTCATCATTTTTGTGCTTCTAATTGCTTCGCCTCTCGTTTTTAACGTCTTCTTCTATAATTTACGTGCGGGAATCGGCAAAAGGAGAAATTCAATGATGAGCCGCGGCACAGTCCGGGTGAGCCGCGGCACACACCACCGAGGAAAAATGGCCGAGCAAATCAGACTGCCGCGGCATGATCTTGCGAGCCGCGGCACACCAGTCACCGAGCCGCGGCACCCGATAATCGAGCCGCGGCACACTAAATGGTCGGAAACGCCCGGGCGCCAGACTTTGTGCCGCGGCATACTAAGGCTGAGCCGCGGCACACTAACACACTAAGCCGCGGCATACGAAATTTGAGCCGCGGCACCCGACGACATACCAAAACGTCCCAGTTCGACTGTACTTTGGGCCGCGGCTCACTTATATTGTGTCGCGGCCCCCGTCGCAAAATCAGAGCATCCAGGTAAGGCTCATTCAGTTGATCGACCTATATAGGATACTTCTACCCTCCCTCCCTTCCTTCCTGCACACATGGAGGTTAGTTGGCTCCACTCTATGAGTCTCCTTCTCAAATTCTCCAGGTTATTTTTGATTTCTAAATCATTAATGATTCTTGATGTGAAAAGATTTGGAGTTTTATATTGCTAGTTATTCTTCATTGTTGTTTCTAAAATGGAGTTGGAATATGGGGAATTTGTTATTGTGATGAAATTGATGTTTATGAACGAATTGTTGATGATGGTTTTCGTAATTCAGGGTTATAATCTGTGTTATTATTTTTGGGATTTGGAATTAACCATGAAAATTTTTGTTCTTCATTTTAACTTGTGCACACAAGGTGTTTGATAAATTGCAGCAATGAAAAATGGGTAAGCTAGGCATTTTCCAACTTATATGCAATGAATCATGTTGTCACATTATCCCCAACCTCTACATCATGTTCAACTTGAGAGCTATACTTAACTTCCTTTTTGATGATGCAAGCTTGTTTATTCACATTCCGCATGATGTAGTCAAGAAGCATGCAAGCTCACCGGACGATGTCGGCACCGGCTCCCGAGCGGTGGAGGAGTACTTGACCTTTACTTTTCTTGCATTTCATTTTTGTCCATTGAGGTCAATGTACGTCCTAAGTTTGGGGGATTTACATTCGATCTACATTCATTCTTTGTACTCTATTTTCTTCTTTGTACATTATATTCTGTTGCACTTTTCTTTTCTTTGCGAAAATTTTTTTAGCCTTGCTTGCCGTAGTTTCTCCTTATTCGTGAATTTTTGTGCTTCTATTTGTGTGATACTGATGTTACGACACTGTCTTTCTCTCTGAAGAAGCGGGCGAGTTCTAGTCGAGTTGGAGTCAGTTATTTCTGTTCTGCTTAGTATTCAATTAGGTCCGAATTTTTTCCTGATTGTAGAGGTCTTGGCAGATAAGAGACGATACATACTTGTTGCTAAATCCCCATCAATACGTTTGGCTACATTTCCCGGATAGTGAGTCGTACCGTTTCTTTAGTCGTGTTGGCACTTAGTTTGAGTTTTGAGTCGGTCAGTTTTTCCCTAAAAGTCGAGATAATGTGTTCTATGATGGGAAGTCTAGTAACCGGGGGTATTCGCGTGACCCGTTGTTTACTCTCGCGTAAAACGACGACCCCGATTAGACTAGTGATTTAGTGATTTCACATGTGCCAATGATAGGAAGCCTAGTAACCGGGCATTCGCGTGACCATTGTTTACTCGCGTAAAACGGCAACCTTGATTCGGACATGCGGAAATTATATATTCGAGTTGTTTCTCCGCTGTAGACGGGAACTTAGTAACTAGAAGCATCCATGTGCCCCATGAGTGTCTTTTACGTCAAACGGTTTCCTAATACATGAGAATGGAAGTTCCACCCTAGGATTATCCCGATGAAACATCCCGAGATCCTAACCTAGTGGTCGACTCGAATCAAATTTTTGAGCATATATATAAGGGGATACTGTCCGAGGTTTATTTATTATGAGACTCGTGAAAATTGTGCCTTTAGACTGTGGAACGCGACGAACTAGCTTGTTTATGTTAGCCTTTCATATTGACGGTCGATTTGACTCATGTTTTGTTAATCTTTGAGCTGAGTTTTCTTCATGAACGAATGATTAGGACTGAACTTGATTACTTTGCGGAATCATTATTCTGAGTGCAGCTCGCTTTTATGACACTCGTATTATTTAGAGAGAATGGCAGGATAGTATTGATTAGATTGAACACTATGAGTTGCACAATTATTCACGACATTCTTTTATTGACTTTAATTCTTTTTGCTTGAGGACAAGCAAAGGCTTAAGTTTGGGTGTATTTGTTAGGCGTATTTTTATACGCTTATTTATCATTATTTTGTAGTGTTTTGGTGAGTGAAATCATCTAAATGAGCTTTTAATGCCTTGATTTTGTATAATTGTGAAATTGAAGTCCAGGAGCTAAAACGAGGCAAAGCGAAAACGGCAAAAGCTCGACGATGAGCCGCGGCGCAAGGAATCTGAGCCGCGGCACAGAAAACACCACCGAAGGGCGAGTAATCTGTGCTGTCATGCCGCACGGCCAGTGAGCCGCGGCACGGAAGAATTTATTTACGCCCGTGTATTGACTTTTGGCGATGTGCCGCGGCACAGTTTCAGTGAGCCGCGGCACACTTAGCGGGTTTGGTACGTCTGCGCGGATTCTGGGCCGTTTCGAAGCCCGTTTTCAACCGATTAATACGGACGCGATTTGTGGAGGTGCTGAGCTATAAATAGGGCTTAAGACCCTAATTTAATTATCTTGGAATCATTGAATCTAAACCTAGGAGAGCTTAAGCTTGGAGACAGAGAAGAGGAGGAAAGCAGAAGAATTCAAGGGCAGAAGGCGGGAGGCCGAAGAACGGAGGAATCCGAGCTTCATCTGCGTTTGAATTTTATGCTTTCGTTTATTTATTCTGTATTTTCAGTTTTTAGTATGTCAGGCTAAAGCCCTAATCTAGGGTTTTGATGAAACCTTTGTTTTGACGAATTGATTAAGATTATCCAATTTATTGCCTTTTTATTGAGTTTTCCCAATTATGTTTAATGATTGCAATTATCTGGCCAATAGTTGTATTGTTTTAATCATTCACTTGAATCGGGAGAGGAGATTTGGTGAGGAACTATTGGTGAGGACCGTTTATTCGTGAGATAGGAATATACTCATAGAAACTACGTGGCCTTTAGGAGATTTCATGCTTTTTGCCTATCGACGAGATAATTCACCTAGGGATAGAGTGCGTTAGTCGCCGTTAGATAAATCTATTGACCTCGGGAGAGGCGGTAGAATATATTAGCAATCTCCGCCTTCAGTAAATTGGGAAAATTATTTATTACGGATAATCGAGAGTAAATTCGGATAAACTAAGGTGGATTCAGAACCCTAGACGTATTCATCATTTGATTTCCTTAATCCAAGATATTGTTTTCTACTCCTTAGTATTTTAGAAATTCTTTTAGTTATTAATCCAAAAACCCAACTTCGATTGTTCAAATAAAATTGGAATACGAAAACGTCGGTAGTTAGAGATTCAATCCTCGTGGGAACGATACTCTACTTATCACTTTATTACTTGTAAACGATGACGTGCACTTGCGTGTAGGAAATATCGCAACATGCCCCGATTAATTTGTTGTTGAGTAACTTTTGGCTTCTATGTCGAGCGCCGCGTATTTCTCGGGACCAAATTTCCTACGTTTTTGGTGAACAGGCTTCATTGCCGGGTCGATCTTTAGATAGTGTCAAGCGTGCTCAGGATTTATGCCAACCATATCTTGATGCGACCAGGCAAAGACTCCGATGTTCTTACATAGAAAATTGATCAGATCCTCCTTTAATTCACAGTTGATGCTTGCGCCGATCTGTAATTCCCGTTCTGGGTGAGCCGGATCTATCGTTATACTCTCCAACTCTTCGACGGGGATGGTCGCCTCTCGTTTGGAACGATTTCTGGACTCGATCCTTGGATCGATGTCGAGACTTGGCTCGAAACCGATCCTTGGCTCGATATCGTCCGTTAATCGAACCGAGATGACGTCCTCTGAGTCGGGTTGGTACGATGTGCTTGGCTCGTCGATCTCCATGGGTTGATTGTCGATCGTTTCAATGTTATACATAGCATGGGAAGTATTGAAAGAAGTAACGACATAGGAGTAATTCAAACATCTGCCATTAGCTGATCTCCTTTTACAGTACCGACCGTCCCATCGGCAGTGGGGAATTTGATACAGTTAAAGAAAGACGAGGCGACTGCCTCAAAGGTTTCTAGAAAGGGGCGACCTAGGAACCCATTATAGATGCTGGGCCTATCTATGATTACAAAATTTAGGTTCCTAGTAATCCTAACCTTGGGATCGTAAAAGCATATTAGCTCGACAGAGAGCTTGATCCTTCCGTAGGCTTGGACTGTGTTGTCGCCGAACCCTTGGAGCACGGTGTCGAACGGCTTGATGAATTTGGTCAAGTTGCCGAGCTGGTCCAGGGCGGATTTGAATATGATGTTGTAGAAACTTCCATTGTCGACCAGCACGCGATCGACCATCTTCCCAAGGATACAAACAGAGATCACCAGTGCATCCTCTTTGGGGCATTGCACTCCCCCTGTCCTTGTTGGAGAAGGTGATGAGTGCGTCTTTAGAGATGGTCGGCTCTGGAGGTACCACGATATGGACCCCGGAGAACGCCCTTAGTTCGGCCTTTCTCTTCCTGTTTGACATGGTGGAAACCAGGGAAAGGCCCCCGAGGTTTCCACCTCCTGCTTGAAGCATATTAATCCGACCGCCAGGGTTGATTGGAGGGATCGATTCATCAGAGTACTCCGGCTCATGTTCGATCCTGGCGACCGGATTGGGAGGGGTCCT
Source organism: Orobanche coerulescens (assembly GCA_033398695.1). Taxonomy (NCBI): domain Eukaryota; kingdom Viridiplantae; phylum Streptophyta; class Magnoliopsida; order Lamiales; family Orobanchaceae; genus Orobanche; species Orobanche coerulescens. The sequence continues at coordinate 35,391,619 of CM065806.1, read as the reverse complement.
TTCGTTTTGTCGGCGCTCGCGCCCTCCGGTCCTCTCCGTCCTAGGTTCTGGCTTGGTGACCAAGTTGTCCAGTTTGCCTTCCTCAAACAGTCGCCAGAGCTGTCTGAGGAGGTCGCGGCATTGGCTGGTGTTGTGGTCGGGACTTTTATGGTAGGTACAGAATTTGCTACGGTCAAGATGACCGTGGTCCCTTATCGGCTTTGGTTTGGAAAGCCACTAGTGCCCCTTGATTGCGTTGAAGATGTGGGCCGGAGATAAGTTGAGGTTGTGGAGAAGGTGGACCTCCACATCCTCGAAGGCTTTGAACTCGCCAGGCGGCTTGGCGACCGCCTTTCTGGGCTTGGAGACCGCCTTCTTCTAGACATGGGATGGTGCATTTCCTTCTCCGGACGGTCCCTCGCCTAAGCGGAGGGAGAGCATCCTCTGCCTGGCCAAGAAGTCGGCGGCTCTGACGTGGAAGACCGAGTAGGTCGGAGGGATGTCCTTGGTGAGGTGCCTGAACATGGGTGAGTGCCCGCAGAATCCACCCAGGACTGAGTAGAGGGCGAGCTCGTCGCTGATGGGCTCGCCGGTGAGGACTATCTCGTCTACCCGATCGATGTAATCTTCATCTGATTCGTCCTTCCCCTGCCTGATTTTCATCATGCGGTGGGGGCCTTCAGGGCGAGCGACTTTGGCGGCGAAGTACGACGTGAAGTCGTTCGCCAGCTTCTCAAAGCAGTTGATTGAGCGAGGTGGTAGTGAGATGTACCACCTGTGGGCGAGGTCGCCCAGGGTTAATGGGAACATTCGACACTTGGTCGCATCTGATGCTCCACATCCGGTCATGTAGATCCGGAACTTGCTCAAGTGGGTTTCCGGATCCAATCTCCCTTCATATAGAGGTGTTTGTGGGGGAGCGATCTTTGGTTGTACTGGGGCGAGTTCGATCTGAACCGCGAGCGGTTCACTTGGCCCAACGATCGACCTTCTGGCACCTGCCCCATTTTCCAGGAGCGCTTCATCTCGTCGAGCTGGCGCTGCATGACGGCCATCGCCGTCGCCTGACTGCTCGCCGATTGACTCCCAGAGCGCGAGCCAAGGCGATCGTGTACTGATCCCCTGGCCCCGTGGTGAATGGCGAGTTCCCTGCCAGTGGGTTCATTTCTTGGGCGAGCGGGGGCTCGCTGACCGGCTTATCTCCTGGGAGTTGAATATGCCGAACTTCTGGTAAAGGATTCGGACTTCGATGTCTCCCGGCTGGGGCCTGAGTGCCCGGGTCGCCATGATGGATCGCTCCCTAGGCGGCTGAAGACGGAATCGTCCCGCCTTACGAAAGCCTTCTCCTGTGGCTCGGGGCTTTCCGTCGATTTCTCAACATAGATCCCCTTGAGCTTCCGCTTGCCTGCCCGGCGGATGGCCGACGGAGTGATGGTGGGCGAGTCACAGGCCCTCCGTCTCTCCCTGAGGATGGCTATAGCCTCCTCAATCTGTTCCGCGGTCTGGAACTGATCGAGTGAGAGGCTAGAACCGTCCCTCGGGGGCGGGAGTGAGAGTCTAGTGTCGCCACGGTCGCCTTCCGCCGTGGGCTGGGATTCGGTCCAGGCCTGAATGACGTCATTTAGGGTGGCTCTCTTGGAAGTCGTAGCAGACGTCATTTTTCTGAAGGCTTTTCTATTGAAGAACAGTGAGTGTTTCTTCAAGTATATGTCTGAAGAACAGTGAGTGTTCTTCGAGACGGTAGGAATAAAAATGAAGGTTTAGATCCCCTCCTTCCTCTAGCGCCAATTGTTGTTACCCAAAATATTATCCAAAGATTGTATTGCTGGAATGATCGAGTAATAAACAAATACGAGAACACTTCCGTGAGAAATAGATAACACAAGATTTGTCGGGGTTGTTAATCCCGGGCTTGAATGCTCTCGCGAGATGTTATTAATAAATATACTGTCGAGTACAAATATTAATGTTAGAATCTATTACAATGAGTGTAAAGGCTTCTAGTTATCTAAGCTGTAGAGCGTGTAGATTGCCGGAAGAACCAGATATGTAGATCTGTGAGTTCTTGCTTGGGATATTTGATAAGTGTATATGAATATTACTATAAATGTGTAAGTGATTGCCAGATGAGTCTTTGATTCTCTATCTGTGTGTAATTTGCACTGTATTCACGGTAAAATCGCCTCTTTTTTGGACACTTGTTGTGAGCCTCCTATTTATAGGAGACAAAGCTCCGGAGATCGCGGGCGATCGCCGTTTTCTATATTATAATAAGATGGCCGATCGTCCCATCACGTGAGGTTGTTCCTTTAAAGTCTGGGGCTGCTGTTGGCGACCAGCTGTGCGGGCCAATGGGAAGCCTGCACGCATCCTGAATCGCTGTCCGGGGAGGACCCACTTTGTACCTTTGGGCGGCCCTGTCGGTAGGTGAGGTAGGTGACAGGCTGGGGTCAAATGTCTTATCTGTCGGCGCCCTTTGTGGATCTGTACGTGGGCCACCGTATGAGATTCGGTCTTCGACGACTTTGACGGATGTTGGATCCATACGTGGCACGAGACGATCGTCTCTGGTTCGGACATCAAGACGATCGCCAGATATCGAAAGGCGATCGCCGTGTTCCAAAAGACGATCGCCACTTACCAAAAGACGATCGCTGCGTACCAAAAGACGATCGCCGTATGTTCCGATCGCTGGGCGTTTGCCCAGAGTATATCTTCTATGGTTGGCTCTCTGATCGTTTAGGCCGGTCGCCATTGAGGCTTATTAATCGCCGCACAACAAATATAAAACTCCCCCTGAAAATATTATCCCCCCCCCTTAGTAAAATATCAATTAAAATTTATTTTTGAGGATCCAACCTATAGTTGGTTTTTCTTTTGAAACGTAGACAATGTTTGGAATAATTATTCCTTTAGGAACCCAAATCTTTTTCATTTTTATCGTCCGGCGTGGGCTTTTACAGTTAGAGATATGATGCCCAATTTTCAAACATTTTTCACATCGGGGTATTTTGAAATTGACGGATTCGTTTTTCGAACGTGGTTTGAATCCTAACCCCTCTTTATTTAGAGTATATTTTTGAACACATAACATTTGTTCAAATTTATCGTTGCCGCACGAGAATTTCTTTGTCAAAATTTTTAGTTCATCTTGAACTTTTAAAAGATCATTTTTTAAAATATTCTTATTTTCAATGCATTTCGAATGATCGATTTCAACAAATTTCCCTTTTCAAGTATTTTGGAATTTTCAATTTCTAAAGTTTTATATTTAGACTTGAGGGATTTGATTTCATTTAAAGCATTTTGATAGTCCGTATGTAATAACTCGAATGCTTCAAAGAGTTCGTCGTAGGAGTTACTTACTTGGCTTTCAACGTCGCTATCGTCGAATGAACTCCGGGCCATGAGCGCGAGATTATTTTGGTCAAGAAAATCTTCATCGGGATCTTCGTTGCTCCATGTTGCGATTAAAACCTCCTTTTGCTTTACTCGACAGTTCTTAGCAAAGTGGCCTGGTTTACCACATAATCGACAAGTGTTGTCGAATTTCTTAGGTTCGCCTGCTTGAATGTCCTTCTTTCTACGGTTTAATAAGTGTTGGAACTTATTAATATTCTTGGAATAATATGCCGATTCTTCGTCGCTTTCGTCCACCGAGTTTTCTTATTTCATTTTTGACATTTTAGCCTTGAAGGCTATCAACCTCTCCTTCGGTTTCGGTTTGGCATTCCGAGATTTTAGAACAATCTCATAGTTGATAAGAGAACCAACGATAGCACTAAAATCGAGAGTATTTAAATCTTTGGATTCCATTATTGCCGTAACCGTACCGTCCCATTCCCGAGGTAGTGATCGGAGAATTTTCTTTACTTTCTCACTACTCGAAAGTGGTTTTCCAAAACATGCTAATCCATTAGTGATGACCGAGAATCGGTCGAGCATAATCGAGATGGATTCGTCGTCCTTCATTTGGAATACTTCATAATCGTGAAGGAGCATGTTTATCTTCATCTCTTTGACTTGAGACGTACCTTCGTGTGTTACCTCAAGCATTTTCCAGATTTCTTTGGCACTATCACACGATGATATCCGGTTGTGTTCTTCCGGATTTAAGGCACAATAAAGAAGTTAAGTTGCATTACAATTGAAATGGTCATTTTTCCAATCGGAGTCGTCATATTCTTCAAAAGTTTTAAGAGTACCGTTGGAATTTGTTGGAATTTTTGGACCAAGACAAATCACCTTCCAAAGTTCGATGTCGTAAGCTCGAATGAATATCGAAATCTTCTTCTTCCAAGTCATGAAGTTCGCGCCATCAAAAAATGGTGGTCGGTTGAGAGCAAGGCCTTCGACTGGAGAGATTTGAAATGCCATTTTGGATCTTTTTCTCCTCGGATGTTAATCCGTGTATTGGAGTGTAACACCCCCAATCCGCTCAGGGATATTACACGCCGTAGAACCCTTCCTCAAGGATCTACCAGGCTGGTAACAACATAGAACATCTCAATAATGCCTTTAAGGCTAAAATGACTCAGTAGACCGATTTGGTCTTTCAATAAATGCATACAACTCAAACTCATTACATGCCCACGCAGGGGTCGAATACAACACACTCCCGTACAACGGGAAAGAATACTGCAGCGGAAAAATAAACTATAACTAAACCAAAGACATCATACGGATCCTCGTGTGATTAGTATCATTCATATTTCATCATCCTTCGTGCCGACCATGTGTTATGCTCCCAAACCTGAATGCAAAAACAGACATCCACCCCCCGAATACTCGGGGGTTAGCAAAACTCCACTGTTTTGCTAGTGCAAGAACATAGTGCAAAATACAAGCCATACAATTCACATTCTACGAATAACAATAACCAGGAATCCTAAAAGATCCAAACGTAGCGAAAGGCACTTCCCGAGGCATGAGTTTGGTAAAACATTCCAAAACCGAAAGATCACAAATCAAGGGAAACAATTAAAAAAAACAGTTTAAAATGCCATCAAGAGTTTTAATAGAAAACAATTTAGGATTTCCGAATCCTTCTCTTTCCAAAAATCAACAGGGGTCACAGCCCAATGGTTTTGTTTTCGCAAATAGGAAACCACCAACAATTTACAGGGTCAGAGCCCAACATCACGTGTCCTCAACGGACATAAAATCAACGAAACATAATCACGCACGCGCATCGCCTAGGACCGGGACGCCACCACAGACATCCCACCCGAGGCCTCGAAGGACCCTCCCGAGCTGGCTAGCGAAACAAATCACACACATCTCACGGTTGGATCAATCGCTTGTTGCATCCTGGCCACATGATCTCATGCCATGTGCCACCGTAGATTATCTCAGGCTCTCACGGTTGGATCAATCACTTGTTGCATCCTGACCACATGATCACGTGCCATGTGTCACCGTAGACCTTCAACCATATCAACACATTCACACAAATAACATATCACATCAAGGATATTCAAACAATTCGCCCAGAGGCATCAAACACTTAGCAAAACACCACGTCAATCCACAACGCACCGAACTGAAATAATATACGTCCACACAAAATACCAAGTGCAACATCAACACCAAGCATATCCATAGAATTCACATAGTTATTCACAAACCACGCCATTCACAAAACACACGCGTTTTGAAAGCAAGCCTTTAATAAGGCTAAACCGAATCTTTTGAAAGTTCAATTCAAACGACCAAACAACCACATTTAGACGATCACTAATTATCATATCCATAAAACAAGAATAGTATGGGCAAGGTACTTGCCTAGGAACCACGTTCGAAACAAGACGACGGATGGAATGCGGTCGAACAGCCCCGAACTCCCGAACACTATCAAGAACGCGATAACACCGCAATTACCACGAGAATAACACCACACGAATCATCAATCACCAACGGAATTCAACATCGGAATCCTAGAGCATCTATAAACCTCCGGAAGGAACAATAACACATGGTTACGAAGAGAATCAAGGTCAAAACAATGGAAATCCCAACAAACTATCGAAGGGAACTCATTGGGACATTTAATCGAACACTCAATGTTCGATAACTCCCAAGAACACTCGAATCACTAATCGAGTTGAACAAACTCGAAATATGGATATACAACCCATAGAACACGATTAATATCATCATACTACACCAACCGATGTATCAAAATCGGACTAGAATCGAAATCAAGAACAATTTCTCCGAAAAGTCAACTTGAAGGGAAATCAAGAAATATACCTTGATTAGACGAAACACACGGATTAGATGTTGATATAATCAACAAGAATCTTCCAAAACGCCTTGGAATTGATTAGAATCGGCCAAGAACTCGATTTCCCGAGCCTCCGTCACAGAAAAAGGAAGAAAACGCGTAAAAATGAAGTCTGCCGAGCCTGTGCTATATATAGCCGGCAGGTTACGGCCAGAATCGGCAAAGGCCTTACGGCCGTAACTCGCCCTTACGGCCGTACTCGGCAGCCTTACGGCCGTAATCGCATTCGCCAAAAAGTCTCGCCAAAGACTGTTCGGACACTTACGGCCGTAACTGGCACACATTATGGCCGTAACCGGCCTTCGTCAGGAAGCTTCCAGGCGCCATACGGCCGTAACTCTCGGCCCCTTACGGCCGTAACTCGGCCAGGCCAGGCCCTGCTCCGGCCGTGACTCGGCCGTGGCCACTCCAACGGCCCGAACGACCCCGAAACCCAAACCTGAGTAAAAACCGAAGATACGGTTACGAAGTACTCGCAAAGACGAATCTAAGAGCTAAGAGAACACACGATTTCGACCACCCGAAGTGTCGGAATTCGACAACAGAAAGTAATTACCCCAAACTTTGGGAAATTACGAAAATGGCCCAAAACGTCCGAAATACACGATACGTGATCGAAACACGAACCCAAAACTCGCAACATGAATAATAACATTAAATGAACTTACGAGAAACTCGAAACAACAGTTTCGAACGAGATTCGCAAGAATCGAACTCAAGTGCGGAAAAGCCGCTAAAAAACATGGAACTCAACAAAACGATACCGAAACGAACTCGGACGTCAAAAAGTCCAGAATTAAATATTCTCAGAATGACGAAACGGTCATGAGCGAGTCGTAAAAATGGACTTTCACCGAAAAAAAAGAAATTACCGGAAATCGAAATTACGGGTATTACATTCTACCCTCCTTAAAAGAAGTTTCGTCCCGAAACTTAAAACAAGTAGGGAGAAGCAATATCCCCGCCAGGAAAACTCAACGAGATACACAAGAAATGCGTAACTTACGCCCATCGGTGAAACGTTACAAGCAACGCAAAGGAATATACGGCGTGAAAACACGCTCCACGACGACCAACACAATGCCACCGGTAGAGACATAATAAAATCAACAAGTGACAAGTGTCATCAAACAGATAATACAATCAAGTCGATTATCCGAACAATCACAAAACACAACAAATGAAAATCAATACGATTGACCAACCCAACGGTACATCAATCAAAACACGAGCCAAACGCTAAACAAATACGGAATTCCACCGCCCAAGGGTTGGAAGATAAAAAACGAGACTAATTTCCCGAACTTAAGGGAGTTACGAAGGAGTCTGAATGTTCAACAATCACGAAACAAGATCAACAAACACCGAACAATCAAATGATCGAACTCAACAATCGAGACAACAAAAATCGAACAATCATGTTCGAATCACGAAGAACAATAAAATTCAAACAACAACTCCAAGGTTCACATCTCGACTCGAGACAATACATGATCCGGTGAAAACAACAAGATGTGCATTCACATAAGATCCACAGGAAAGGGAATAGCAATCGAAAAATCACAACGAGAAACGAGTTATTCCGAAACAATACCACACTCGTTCGATCAACAAAAGCAAGGGGCAGGACAAGCTCAGAAAATGTCAACGAACATAAACGAGTCGACAGAGTCGAAAATACAGAAGTTCCAAATCCGATCCACTTCGAATAAAAGAACTAGTAGAACCAAAAGATGTTACTTCCGAACAAGGTTCACAAGAATCGAACCGAACTCGGAAAAGTCACAGCGATAACCAGATCGACCCAAAACAAGATCACAGCTCGTTCGAACGATGAAACCGAAATACAGAGCAAGTTCAGACAGTATCAACGAACACGAGCGAATCGATAGACTTGATAGAGAGAAAATGCGGAAGTCAAAAATGATACGGGCATTACATTCGACCTCTTATAAAAGAAAGTCGTCCCCGCAACTCACAATAACGGAAACAAGGTAACAACACAAAAAGCAACCGACAGAGAAATCTCCCATGGGACTCTCAGAGTCGATCCTGATATCTGTGCTGAAGCGCGAACTCCGAAAGTCTCGCTAGCCAATTCGCAAAACTGAATTCGGTGTCCCTCGAGTCCACACTCGAAATGTGTTACTGACGAGAAGGAGAAATTGCACATACATTCCCCCGGCACATCATGGTTGAAATGCCTCGGCTCGGCATACCGAAAATACAAATGCTAGATACAATGGAACGTAACACCGCAAAACAACATACTAGAGATGTCAACTCAGCACAACAAGGAATCATAACACATATCATATACAACGATTACCATCGTAAAGTAATACACACACAAACACTACAACAACGACGGTATGGTTTGGCGACCTCAATGGCCCGAATGATAACCAGCACGTAATACAAACATCATGAAACAATCACATATGTACACCAACGTACAAACCCAAGCTTCAACATCTCACACTCGTGTGGCACACGCAATCCACCACGAGGCGATAACCATTAAATACCAGTTCACACCTCTCATAGAGGGCTAGTACAACAAACACGTGGGAACGCCTCAACGTTCATGCCACCAACTCGATCATATTCGGGAGTTAACATCATAGCGACAAAGCCAACATCATACATACATACCCAGCCCTCAAACGGGAATGGATAGGTTTTAAAAACGAAAACCTCCTTTGGAAAATAATTTAGAAAAACACCGGTCGATCTTGAATATCACCTTTAAAAAAAAAATACAAACGTGAAATATCATTATCGAGACTTTGGAGAACCATTTCGCATTTGATAAAAATGAGGACACTTTCTCTTAATGAAAAACTTTCAGAATATTCGACCATCGGGTCTAAGTAAAAGTGTTTCTAAAACATTGAAAATATCTCAAAACATTTTGGTCCTCGAGGTAGAAGAATTTTGAAACATATTGTGGCATCTTGGATGTACCACGAGAAAATAATTCATTTTAAAAGTACGTCTCGAAATTTATTTTCTAAGATACTCAAGGTTTTCAAAAATAATTCAATTGGCTAGAATGCCCAAAAATTTCAGGTAATTTCACAGAATCATGATAGCGCCGTGGGTCCCGCGCCGGAACCCACCAGGATAAAAACCATTTACAAAAACGCCAAAAAGGCCGATGATGGTAATATTTCAAAACTCAAAAAAGCCATTTACAAAATACTAAATACCGTCATAAGAATTTCGCCAAAACGATGAAGGTCATACTGCCAAAACTCGGTTAAGGGAATTGGTTTTCGAAATAAAACTCAGTCGGTAAAATACCGAAAGTCATTATAAAAGAACTCACGCAGCGGATAAAAGAAATACAGTCCAACATGCACAATCCAGCAACACTACTCCCCATATGAACGAAATATGAGAGTCAAATAACCACATATCAAGAAATCAAAATCCATAAGAGGATTCCGTCACTTAACAAATAATCATAAAAATAGCTCGTGTCACACGAGGCACAACACAAGAAAGGAGACTTACATCCACAGGTCGCACGAAGATGATGATCGCCCATGATACTAATCACGACCAACAAACTCAGACGACGCGTCGCGACACGACTCAGTCAGACAAAATCCGACGAGACAAAACTAAACAAACACCACTGACCCGACAGCCTAGGTTTCCACAACCTAAGCTCTGATACCATTTATGTAACACCCCCAATCCGCTCAGGGATATTACACGCCGTAGAACCCTTCCTCAAAGATCTACCAGGCTGGTAACAACATAGAACATCTCAATAATGCCTTTAAGGCTAAAATGACTCAGTAGACCGATTTGGTCTTTCAATAAATGCATACAACTCAAACTCATTACATGCCCACGCAGGGGTCGAATACAACACACTCCTGTACAACGGGAAAGAATACTGCAGTGGAAAAATAAACTATAACTAAACCAAAGACATCATACGGATCCTCGTGTGATTAGTATCATTCATCTTTCATCATCCTTCGTGCCGACCATGTGTTATGCTCCCAAACCTGAATGCAAAAACAGACATCCACCCCCCGAATACTCGGGGGTTAGCAAAACTCCACTGTTTTGCTAGTGCAAGAACAAAGTGCAAAATACGAGCCATACAATTCACATTCTACGAATAACAATAACCAGGAATCCTCAAAGATCCAAACGTAACGAAAGGCACTTCCCGAGGCATGAGTTTGGTAAAACATTCCAAAACCGAAAGATCACAAATCAAGGGAAACAATTTAAAAAAACAGTTTAAAATGTCATCGAGAGTTTTAATAGAAAACAATTTAGGATTTCCGAATCCTTCTCTTTCCAAAAATCAACAGGGGTCACAGCCCAAAGGTTTTGTTTTCGCAAATAGGAAACCACCAACAATTTACAGGGTCAGAGCCCAACATCACGTGTCCTCAACGGACATAAAATCAACAAAACATAATCACGCACGCGCATCGCCTAGGACCGGGACGCCACCACAGACATCCCACCCGAGGCCTCGAAGGACCCTCCCGAGCTGGCTAGCGAAACAAATTACACACATCTCACGGTTGGATCAATCGCTTGTTGCATCCTGGCCACATGATCGCATGCCATGTGCCACCGTAGATTATCTCAGGCTCTCATGGTTGGATCAATCACTTGTTGCATCCTGACCACATGATCACGTGCCATGTGTCACCGTAGACCTTCAACCATATCCACACATTCACACAAATAACATATCACATCAAGGATATTCAAACAATTCGCCTAGAGGCATCAAACACTTAGCAAAACACCACGTCAATCCACAACGCACCGAAATGAAATAATATACCTCCACACACAATACCAAGTGCAACATTAACACCAAGTATATCCATAGAATTCACATAGTTATTCACAAACCACGCCATTCACAAAACACACGCGTTTTGAAAGCAAGCCTTTAACAAGGCTAAACCAAATCTTTTGAAAGTTCAATTCAAACGACCAAACAACCACATTTAGACGATCACTAATTATCATATCCATAAAACAAGAATAGTATGGGAAAGGTACTTGCCTAGGAACGACGTTCGAAACAAGACGACAGATGGAATGCGGTCGAACAGCCCCGAACTCCCGAACACTATCAAGAACGCGATAACACCGCAATTACCACGAGAATAACACCACACGAATCATCAATCACCAACGGAATTCAACATCGGAATCCTAGAGCATCTATAAACCTCTGGAAGGAACAATAACACATGGTTACGACGAGAATCAAGGTCAAAACAATGGAAATCCCAACAAACTATCGAAGGGAACTCATTGGGACATTTAATCGAACACTCAATGTTCGATAACTCCCAAGAACACTCGAATCACTAATCGAGTTGAACAAACTCGAAATATGGATATACAACCCATATAACACGATTAATAACATCATACTACACCAACCGATGTATCAAAATCGGACTAGAATCGAAATCAAGAACAATTTCTCCGAAAAGTCAACTTGAAGGGAAATCAAGAAATATACCTTGATTCGACGAAACACACGGATTAGATGTTGATATAATCAACAAGAATCTTCCAAAACGCCTTGGAATTGATTAGAATCGGCCAAGAACTCGATTTCTCGAGCCTCTCGTCGCCAGCCGCCGAAAAAGGAAGAAAAACGCGTAAAAATGAAGTCTGGCCGAGCCTAGGCTATATATAGCCGGCAGGGTTATGGCCGTAACCGGCAGTGCCTTACGGCCGTAACTCGGCCCTTACGGCCGTAACCGGCATTCGTCAAAAAGTCTGCCCAGCACTTGTCGGACACTTACGGTCGTAACTGGCACACATTATGGCCGTAACCGGCCTTCGTCAGGAAGCTGCCAGGCGCCATACGGCCATAACTCTCGGCCCCTTACGGCCGTAACTCGGCCAGGCCAGGCCCTGCTCTGGCCGTGACTCGGCCATGGCCACTCTGACGGCCTGAACGACCCCGAAACCCAAACCTGAGTAAAAAACGAAGATACGGTTACGAAGTACTCGCAAAGACGAATCTAAGAGCTAAGAGAACACACGATTCCGACCACCCGAAGTGTCGGAATTCGACAACGGAATGTAATTACCCCAAACTTTGGGAAATTACGAAAATGGCCCAAAACGTCCGAAATACACGATACGTGATCGAAACACAAACCCAAAACTCGCAACATGAATAATAACATTAAATGAACTTACGAGAAACTCGAAACAACAGTTTCGAACGAGATTCGCAAGAATCGAACTCAAGTGCGGAAAAGCCGCTAAAAAGCATGGAACTCAACAAAACGACACCGAAACGAACTCGGACGTCGAAAAGTGCAGAATTAAATATTCTCAGAATGACGAAACGGTCATGAGCGAGTCATAAAAACGGACTTTCACCGAAAAAAAATACCGGAAATCGAAATTACGGGTATTACATGGAGTACCGCTCCGATACCAATTGTTGGTATGAAATCGGATATTTGCGCCGTTTGTGCGGAAGCGTAAATAAATTGCGGAAAATAAATCACACAAGGATTTATAGAGGTTCGGCTATTAACAAAGCCTACGTCCTCTCTCGATGTATCTTTTTCTTAGGATTAAGATCAAAACCTCTACGCCTCTCTTCTATCGGTCGAGGGATTACCGTTACAAGCTCGTCTTCTATCGGTCCGAGTAAAACCATTTTTCCTTTTCTATTGGATAAGGAATCAACCACTCTAGCTTTCTATGGGTACTAGATAAACCTCACTTAGATATCGATTGTGATTCAAATAATGCCGGGTCCTTGATCCTAATAACACCGAATCCAATCGTATCTTCTATTTTACCTCTCGTGTATAATGTTGAATGTATAAACACTCAAACTAACAATATAAGCTCAATATTACAACAACAATGTAAGTATATGAATGTAAGATCAATGTCTTGAATGCTTGAAGTTGTTGTATGGAATAATACCAACTCCTTGGTATTTATAGCCTTCTTCTTCCTTACTACCCGTTGCTGCCAGTTGACTAGGTAGCGTGCGCTAGCTCTTCCTTCTTAGCATGCGCTATCGCACATTTTTGCTTTAGCGTACGTAATGTCTATCATGTAGCGTACGTTAATCATTTTATGTTTCAGTCCAGTGGCTACTGTCCCTGACAGTTAGCGTGCGCTACCACTTCCTTTGTAGCGTGCGCTAATCCAATATATCCGTTGCATGACTTGTCAAAGTATCCATTTGATATGTTGACTTTGACCTGCTTTTCCTAACATTATGATTGACTGGAGTTCAAACTTCTTTAGCGTGCGCTATTCCTTCTTTGTAGTGTGCGCTATGCTTACTTCACTACATACGTCATTTTGAGTTTGAATATCTTTACAACGGTAACTAGCCCTCGATAGCGTGCGTTAATGATCAATCGTAGCGTGCGCTATCTCGTCAGATGACTTCCCTTCAGGTAACTTCGAACTTGGCTGATATGCAGATGACTTCCCGTTAGTGTGCGCTAACATATATGTCTTAGCGTGCGCTAGACATGCATTCTGCTCAGCTTTTTGCATCTTCGTCTGCTTCGTCGTTTTGCTTCGCCTCGATGTTGTTTTGTTGTTTAGCAACTTTAATCATCAAAACACCAATTAAATAAAGTGTGGAATAAATATTCCAACAATACGGCCGTGTCATCTTTAGCCGACGGCACTTGCTGGGATTTAGCCGACGATATCTTCTCGGTCGTCGGCTAAAGTTGGCTTATAAAAAAACGAGTTTCCACTCACCATGCGGGATACGAGGATTGATTTATTAAAAAACACTTGGTTGTCATTTCTCCCATTTATCCCATAATGATTATTGAGTTTGTTGGGATAAAAATGTTGATTGTTGAATTTATTGATTGTCGAATTTGTTGGTATCTATTGTGTATATTGGTGTGTGTGAGTTTAGTTAATGTGATTGTTTGTGAATGTGTACAGGTTAAATGGCAAAATTAAGAGACTAACAGGTGGCAAGAAAAAGTTGAACACTCTGGAGTTTGGGGAGAGTTCTGCGGCTTCCAATCGTGCGGATCATGTGGGTAAGTATGTGGATCAAAGTAACTCTCGCATACGTGAGCTAGTACAAAATAGTGGGCTGAAGTTTAAGGATGAAAACTTATATCCACCAAATGAAGCACATACTACGGCGAGACGCTTATCTTATCAGACTCCCAGACCGAGGACGACCCCCACTACTGCCGAGACGACTCAACATCGTATGCCTTCTATACACCGCATTCCCTCTACTCTTCCTACATTTGGGAGCGACGGAGCTACACCAAGCACGTCATCTAAGGTGCCTTCTGGTCCACTGTCGACTCTATTTATGCCCCCTATGGTACCGACGATTCTAGGGGTCTATGAGAGAGGAGTCCGCGGCCATATAGCATGGTTACCCAACAGAGGCATATGTGTTCCAGTCATGGTCTGAGAAAATGATTTGCCGAGATATCAGATATTTAAGATGAAGTTGTACGCGGAGCTTGCAGAAGAGAATGAGGAGGGTCGTACTAAAGCCGAACCGAGAAAAATAACAACACCAGTGGCCCATCGAAGGGCCCAGCACTTGATGCATACGTTAACAAAAATGACCGTCACAAGATAGCAGTAGATCAAAAGTACCGACGACCCATTAGCTTATGATCCTTGTACGGCATATTGTCATAATATTTGGTTTGTCATACACGATAGTGCTCCGATATTTTGGGCAGAGTTGAAGGATGTGCCACAGTACGTGATGCATTGAATAATGCTATGTCGGTAAGTTTACATCTCAATTACGAAGGCAGGTTTTTGTATTTAAATTGGATTAAATTTAGTAATATTTATTTTGTAGATGTTAATTGTAGGTGTGGTTATAATATTCCTTCTTTCCTACTACATACTTGGTGTGACGAGGTACAAACAACAAAATAAGTAATTTTCATAATACGTAGTTGCATAATTACTCGAGATATCTTGTGTGATTGATTATTATTTATAAATATTTATTATAGGTACGAGTCCTGGAAGAATGAGATACACATATTTTGGTCGGCTTGGAGTAATTTCTGCAAGGCTACTCTTGAGGAGTTTAAGTATCGGGAGTACGAGTGGAGGTGGCTATGCGCACATTTTAGCGACCCGGAATATATTATATGTAATCGGCCAATAAATATTATATTATGTGATTATTGTTTAAAGACATGTAATGCATATGAAACTTATTTGTGGTAATTTTGTTCATGGTTAAATGAAAATTATATGTTTCTATATGTAGGCGAGCAGAACAACCGACATTTCTAACCGTAAGGGTTTGACGGAGTACAACAGCTTAGGTTCGCGGCCGTTAGCGAGAGTTTCGCATGAGGCCACTTCTAATTAAGATTTGGCGAATACCTTTATCTTTGTGACTCGAAAGGCATATCTGAACTGTCCGGATAGACATATAAGTTGTAAGTATATCCTAAACATTTTAATACTACTATCAATCTTTACCTATGAACTTTATTAATATTCGGTTACTTATTTTTTTCCCACTTAATTAGGAGAGAGTGATGGGGGAGTCTGATAGGATGTTGACAGGGATGGCGAGGGAGGAGCAACCGGATTTGGACGAGACCGGCCTCGATTTAGCCGTTAGAGAGATCGATCAGGCTGATCTATACATTAGGTCAAGAGTGTGGGCTATCATTTACCCTCCTAAAGGGAGTCATCACCGGACGCTGTTGATGGGAGCTGAAAGCAACAAATTATTGAAGGATACCCCAGGGTTTCAGGTGGAATCAAAGGGGCGACACTCAAAAGGCCTATATAGAGGAGCAATTGAGGATCAAGAGGAAACTCCGAGCTGAGGAGCAAAGGAAGTCTCAAGACAAGTTCCAGAAATTCGAGGAGGAGCAAAGGAAGGCTCAACAAGGGATGCTATCTCAGCAGCAGGCCATGATCCAGTATATGGTGTCATTGAGTCAGACCGTGACTTAATCGGGAATTCAAGCACCACCACCACCTCCATTCTTCAATCTACAAACACCCCCCTCTTCTTCACAGCCTAGGGACGACGACATGCAAGACGGGATCTTCTATCTTTAAGAATTTGACGGATTTAGGTGGATTTTAGTTGTGTTTGTAGTAGTACTTTTTGTATATAAACATATTAATGCCAGATAGTTATTTATTTTCATTAACGTTGGTGTTTATAGTCATTTTGTTGATGTCGCTCTTTGATATGGTGTGATTTTTGTAATGTTTGTGTATAAATTATAATTTTCGTACATTTATGTATGGTGATTGTGATGTACTGTACATTTAGAATATATAGGTTAAGTCTGAACAGGATTGGGGATCGCAAAATTTGAATATTTTTCCAATGGACTTTAGCCGACAACATTAGCACAAAATGTTGGCTAAAGTTTTTTTATACATAAAAAGCAATTTAGCCGATAGAGTGGCCATCGGCTAAAAATATTAGGGTTTAGCCGACAACTGTATAGTCGTCGGCTAACAGCTGGAGTTACCCACAACATCTCCGCCGTTGGCTAAAACAGATATAGTTTAGCCGACAATAGTTTGGTCATCGGCTAAACTCCAACATATAGCGACGACCTCCCTTCATTGTCAGCGGCTAAACTTTAGCCGACCCACCTCGGCCGACCAACTTTTAGCCAACACCAGGGCACTTTAGGCGACGGTTGTAGACTTTAGCCGACGACTTTTTGTTGTCGGCTAAAATCTGAACATCAGTAGTGTTAATAATATTAATATTATATATAATAATTATTATAATTGGTTATGTTTAGTTTTTTTATTATTATTTTATTGTTGTAATATAAGTAGTAATTATTGGTGTTGTATATGTTATTTTTAATATGAATAATTACAAGAAGTATTATTGATATAAATTAATATTACATACAGCTATTATTATTATTAATTAATTTTATTATTATTATCTTGTTGTTATAATATAAATAATAATTACTATTGTTGTATATATAGTTATCTAATATCTAATATTGTTATCAGTTACTTTTATTAATATCAATATCATCAACATTATATTTATAATTTTATTATTGTTATTTGATATTGATATTATCAACCGTATTACATAGAATTTGTAGTATTATGAATAATTTTATTATCATTTTTATTTTTATTATTATTATATTTACTATTATGGTAATATATACTATTATTGTTGTTGTTATATATATTTATTATCTAATATTAATGATGATGATAATATAATTAATTTCTGTTCACTTTGGTTTAGTTCAGTTCAGCAAAATTCAGTTCAGTGCAGTTTAATTCATTTATCAAAATTAAGATAAGAAAAGCCTAAGTATCACAAAGTTGATCAAGTAAAATACAAAAAAAAAAAATTTAGATAATCAGTCCAAAAAGTTGTGTTGGTCCCTAAGTATACAGGATACAGCGTGGAAAGTGTTTTAAGCAACAAGCTGTATGTTTTTCAACTCGGAGTGCGTAGCGGAAGTATTGCAACAGTAAGTTGCTGTCGATACAGCAACTCGGTCTATTCTCCTGTTAGCTTGGTGCGTACAGGGTTTTGCAGTGTATACTTATATAAATCACAGTTTATGAAAACACTAACGGCAAAAGGTAAATAACACAGTATTTAAATGGTTCGAGGTAAATCCCTCTACGTCCACTGGTCCTCCATACAGGAGTAAAACGTTTATTATAAATAATGCGTACACAACTATGTATTTATAATCAAACCTATCCTTGTATCGTTCACACAGATAGATACAAAGACTGTCGCTTTCAACCGTTCACACAGATTGGTTAAAGCTTCCTCTTGACTTGCTTCTTCACACACAGTTCCAAAGCTTCGTCCTATTCAATGCAGATCCGTCACACACAGTTCAGGAAAAGTAAGGCTTTCTCAGTCCACACAGGGCTGATGGGTTTGTTCAATGATAGAATGATGGTTTGAACAACAGCTTGACTTTCTTGATCTTCAGCTGATAATGTGTTGTTCAAGGTTTAGCACTTAGATATTTCTTCTCTCAGAATATGCAGTATACTTGAAGAAATATGTTTGCTCTGAATATTCGTGTAAGCACTTGTTGGTTGATGTTTCACGGGGATATCATTGATATGGATCTTCAAACTCTGGAAATATATATATAGCCTTCTGAAATATATCCGTTCGAGAAAGATCCGTTGAGCAAGATTTTGTGACAACTAGATAGTTGACTTGAATAGACCATGATCCGGATATTGCGGGATTTGAAGATATCTGTCGGCTTCAGTATTTAAATACTTTATCCTTTCAGTATTTAAATACTTCTTTATCAAATGAGACTTGACTTTAGTGAATACCAAAGATTCCTTTCCAAACGGTCTTCAGTCCTGTTCCGATGTGAATGCTGTATCCAATTATGCTGCAGGCATATTGGAGTAGTCCGATGCTGTATGGAAAGATGCTGTATTCGGATAGCTTCCATACTTGGCGTTTACTTAGACTTTGTTGCTGTATCTTGGTAGCGCGAGAGCTCGCTGTATGCTGGAGCTATGAGAAGGTCTTCGATACAGAGATTGACAACTTTGATCGGACTTTTCGATACAATTGCTTGATGTATGATGGACATTTATCAACTTGTTGTATGCTAGCTTGCTGTATGAAACTTTGTTGTTTGGTAATTATCAAAACAACATTGTTTTTCCCAATAATTTCCCCCTTTTTGATAATTTTCAAAACTTCTTGATCATGCCAAAACCTCTTTGAAACGTCTTTAATGGGAGACTTCCTTTTTGGTCTTTTGTCGAATGTTCAATTATTCTTCTGCTGTATGATTGAGGCACTTGTCATCTTGTTGTATGTTTGACAACGCAAGATACAGGAAGATTATCCAACTGTACGATCATCTTCGGGACAGCTACTTGTTGTATGATGATTTATACGAGGTCTTGTTGTATGTTGGTAATTTGAGAAGAGTTCGATACAGGAGTTGTTTATCCCCACTGTTTCCCTCTTTTTCGATAATGTCAAGAGCAGACTTCTTGATCTTCTGTTCGAATGATCTGGTCTTTAGCACTTAGTTTAAAATAAATGTGAACTGTTCACAGGCAAGTTCTAAAGTGATAGCATCTAACAGGGAAGTGTATTACAATTTAAACTTATGATTGGCGCGCAGGCACAATCTTACAATGTGATCTAGTTGAGTACAACTGAACCTATGAACTGTTCGCAGACCAGTTCTTACAGCTTAATACTTAATCTTGTTTGATTGCAGTAATAAACATTGAGTTGAGTTAAAATTCACGTTGTTTAAGATAGTGAAGTCCAGATGTCAAGCAAAGCGTTTAAAAAAAATTGAATATAAAAACAGGACATGTGGACTTAAAACTATTTGCAATACACAATAGAATAAAACTATCAAGCATAATTGATGTCCTGTAGTGTAAGTACTGTATCCGCGAATAATACAGCGTTCCCCTTTAAAAGGTACATACAGGATTCAATTCTTACATTAATGTTCGGATTAACACTGTATTCTTGGGTCTTACAGCATTCCCCCTCAAATAATGAGTAAAAACATAAAAACTTACAGGGAGTCTAGCGGTAGTATTCCCAATCTTGTCGAAGCATGGAGATCAGGTAAATTTGGGTCCTGGTGTGATAGTGCCTTTCGGTACCCAAATTTGCCGGACAACAATTGGTTTGTTGTAGGTTACTTTTGGTCCGTTTTTGCAATGTCTATGTGGGGCAAGCACGTAGTTGCAGTAATCATGATTATTATGCATGTAAAATCGAGAGTTATAGTTACTATTCCAGTAAGATTGTCGTCTAGAAGGTGGAGCCATTTTCATAGATCTTACAACTTGCCTCCTGGGTCTCCAGTTGATTTCCCAAAGCTGTTGTTGATACTGCGTTGCGACCTATTTTCTTGATGGATAACGCGACTCCTGTATCCAATATCTAGGTGCGTTGTACTTAAAGTACTGCCGTGCGGGCCTTTGATATTTGGATACAGCCTTCTTTCTGAACGGCTGTTGGCGCTGTTGATATGCTCTGGGAGCATGCTGTTGGTTACGCCTTACAGGTCTGAATAGCTGAGGATTCCGCTGTCTGGAATATGACTGTGGTGGCGGAATGGCAGCCTTTGCTGTTCGCGGTGCAACTGGTTCCTTCACAGGACTCGGAACTTCTTTCGATACAGGAATGGATTCCTTACTCCTGACGAATACCGTACTAGATTTTTCTTTGTTGGAGAACGAGTTGTACCCTAAGCCACGTTTATCATGAGTATGTTGCCTAGTGCTTAGGATCTCTTCCATTCTATTAGAGGATTTCTCGAAAGAATTCAAGATTGTCTCTAATTCTCTTTCACGTTTCTCGAGAGATTTTACTTTAGCTTCGAGTAGAGACAAATCATTTGTCTTGCTTTCAAGATGAGACTTAGTCTCATTTAGATCGTGAGCAAGTTGATGATTGCACTCCATGAGTTTTTCTAAATTGACTTTGCTGTTTTCGCAGTCGACAGACATATTTTCGTAATTATCCTTCAGCAAGTTGTTTTCTTCCTTCAACTCTAGGTTAGAAATTTGGATCTGTATGTTTTCTCTTTTAAATATCTCATGGGCCTTTTGAATGTTATTAAATTCATTCAACATGTTTTCAAAGGTATGAGATATATTTACAAGAATAGTCGAGGTATAGCTTACCTCATCATCATCGCCGTCTTCATTTTCCTCATTAACTTTGGCCATAGAGCACATGTAGGCTCTATCTTCTAGCTCATCATCAGACGAGTCACTGTGAGTGACCACTTGAAGACACTCAGTCTTTGTTGATGTGGGTGAAGCTTTTGATTCTCCAATGAAGGCCTTGAGTTTGTTCTTCATCCTGTTTCTTCAGTCATCAAACTCGTTAATAGAAAACATAGGTACCTTGCTTATTAATGAGGTATCCATATGTGAGGAAATAGGAAAGATAAATTGTTTTCGAAAAATAAGTGATTTTAGGATCTGATACGGTTAAAAATACGACTGATTCTTTTTAAGCAACAAGCTGTACGTTTGTCAACTCGGGGTGCATAGCGGAAGTCTTGCAACAGTAAGTTGCTGTTGATACAGCAACTCGGTCTATTCTCCTGTTAGCTTGGTGCGTACAGGGTTTTGCAGTGTATACTTATATAAATCATAGTTTATGAAAACAGTAACGGCAAAAGGTAAATAACACATTATTTAAGTGGTTCGAGGTTGTAACACCCCGAGATATTCGGAATAATTACAGCGCCGTAAACCCTTTAGATAAGGATTTACAAGGCTAATTTTAAAAGAAGTGTAAAAATAAACCAATCGAACACTGGTATTCACATACAGATTTGAAACAAACGATCAAATGTGCTGACTTATACAACCATATCGAAAAGACTTTATTAATACAAACATACTCGATTACTAAACGAACCAAGAAGACAAATCATAATCATAAGAACACCAACCACATCACTGAGCCATCTCATCGTCCTGTCGGTACTGTGGCTGCCCTCCCGCTCCTCGACTACCTGAACATCAAAAACAATGTCCACCCCCGAAGGGGTTAGCAAAACAATGCTAGTACAAGTATCGTCATAGAATAAATCATTAATACATCATAAAACATGCAAACGGACTTCCGCCACCGGAATCCAACGATGCGAATCCTCACGATTCCATCTACACAATACAGGGTAATCCAGCGATCCAGCGCCCTTGGTATAGATCCCCATGATGATCCCGTCGGACCAACGCATGGTGGAAAACCCGTCCAGCGATCCAGCGCCCTCGGATAGATCCCCATGATGATCCGTCGGACCAACGCATGGTGGACATTCGATCCAGCGCCCTCAAGATAGATCCTCATGATCCCCTGATCATTTATACCATAACCAATCAACTATGCATACACATATGCATTTTAATATGTTCATCAATACGAACAAATAATCAACTAATATCATGAGAATTTTCAAACACATCTCATATTCAACAATATGAACAAAACCACAAGCATGATCAAAGATTCAATATAAATCGAACTCGACATATGATACTTGCCTCGAAAATGGCAAGACGAAATACTTCGATGATCTCAACACACTCAAGGCCGCCTCCTTCGATCAACGTAATGTGCTCGAACCTTAACAAAAGGAACGATATACAAATCATCTCAAGTCGAACAATGGCCTAACAATTCGGTCTACGGCCGAAAAGCTCAAAATAACCAATCTGCTCGATCGCTAGCGCGCCACGTACTCTACGTAACGCGGCGCTTAAGACATCGTTAGCGTACGCTTATCGTATAAGACTAGCGCGTCGCTAGCCACGGCTGGCATCGACTCGGCCGTCTCATAACGCACGCTACGACGTTTGGCGTTATCGACCCGATAGCGCACGTTAACTCACACGTGTTAGCGTGCGCTAATATTGCATGGCGAATCGCAAGCCGAAAACTGGGTTGAATGGTGAGGAACTCATGAATCCTACCGTGATAATACAAGTTATCCTCGGGCAAATCATGCTAATAAGGTTTGTGGAAGATTTATGATCGTGAAATACAAATATACGGATAGCCAACTCAACATCATAATTCATCTACGATCTCCAAGAAATAATCTAAGTTCCATTTGTTCTACGTTCCAAAACACATGATTCCATCGTAAAACGTATCAACTGGGTAAATATCCGATTATTGATCATAGCTTGATTTGAACATGCTTAGGAGTCCTTATAATAAGATGGTTCAAAGGTTCATACGATATATAATGCCGATACGTCAAAAGCATCCTTCTAACATGTGATGAACGAAATACTTGCTATCCAAACATGATTCAAATCTTCCTTATGAACATACTAATCATTGGTGAAGAATCACCTACCTCAAGTAGTGAAGAACACGGATGAAATGAAGCAATCCAACACCGAAGGCTTGAACACCAATCTCCAATGATGTATGATCTTCAATCTCGAACTAGGAGGTTGATATGAAGTGTTTGGGACGAAGGGAGTTATGATCTAAGTGTAAGATTTCGGGTTATGGGAGGAGAAAATCAAATCTCGAATAGGATGATGTCCTATTTATAATAAATGGCTATTAGCGCGCTAGACCTGTTTGTAGCGTGCGCTAACGGCTCACGCCTAAATCGTACTCGGCACTTAGCGTGCGCTACGCATATACCTGTAGCGTGCGCTAAGGCGTTGACTCGGCTTTTCCCGAGCCGTCAGTACACCCGACACGATCCGACAGGGGTCCCCCGGCCAGATCTCACCTACTGCACGTCCCAATCAATTTGACCACGCATAGCGTGCGCTAATTACATTCTGTAGCGTGCGCTATGAAACCATGTTAACGTACGCTACCCTTAGCCTGTAGCGTGCGCTACATGCACAGAATTTCAACTTTACCAATCACAACCATGAAATTAAACGCTCGGCAACATCGGATTATGAAATACGGAGAATAATACTCAGGCAAAAGTACAATCATTACAATATCACAAGTTCCAATTACATAACAAAGATCTCGGGCATTACATCCTTCCTCCCTAAAAAGAAGTTTCGTCCCGAAACTTATGATGAAAACAACTCCGGATATTTAGCCTTCATACCGTCCTCCGTTTCCCAAGTGGCCTCTTCGACTCCATGTCGTGACCATTGTACTTTAACCAAGTGTATTGGTTTATTTCTCAACTGTTTGATCCGGCTCTCAAGTATCTTGATTGGTCTCTCTTCGAAGGTGCCATCATTAGCTATCTCGATCTCGTCGAAATCAATGACGTGACTGGGGTCCGGTACATACTTCCGCAGTTGGGATACGTGAAACACATTGTGAACATGACTCAGCGATGGCGGTAAGGCCAACCGGTATGCTAAATCCCCAACTCTCTCTAGGATCTCAAATGGTCCGATGTATCTCGGACTAAGCTTGCCTCTTCTCCCAAAACGGAAAATCCCTCGTGTAGGAGACACCTTCAATAGTACGTGGTCTCCAGCGTCGAACTCTAGAGGGCGACGACGTACATCGGCATAAGACTTCGCCGACTGCAGGCGGTCAGCAGTCTCTCTCGAATCAAGGCTATCTTCTCTTGAGTCTGAATAATCAATTCCGGTTCCGTCCCGATCAAATCCGAAGAATCATCCCAGCACAGGGGTGATCGGCATCTTCTCCCGTACAAAGCTTCAAATGGTGCCATCTTAATAGAAGCATGCCAACTGTTATTATAAGTGAACTCGATCAAGGGCAAGTGAACTTCCCAATCAGTCGACCAATCTAAAGCACAAGCTCTAAGCATGTCTTCTCATGCTGTATAGTTCTTTCAGATCGACCATCCGTTTGGGGATGATAAGTCATGCTAAAGTTGAGCTCGATCCCAAAGCCCCGTGAATCGCTTTCGGAAGTGTGACACGAAACGACCATCTTGATCCGAAATAATGGTCTTCGGCGTCCCGCAATCCGACTATCTCCGCAATAAATATTCGTGCCAATCTCTCGGTCCCCATGTATCTTTAATTCCCGTGAAATGAGCCGTCTTGGTTAGTCGATCAACTACAACCCAAATCATGTTCATTCCCGTTCTAGTCCTTGGCATACTAGTGATGAAATCCATCGAGATATCCTCCCACTTCCATTCGGGGATCGGAAGTGGCTTTAACATTCCTACAGTCGTTGATGTTCAATCTTAACTCGTGACAAGTCAAACACTTCAAACGTACTCGCTACGTCCTTCTTCATATTCCCCACCGGAAGTTTTGTTTAAGATCCTTATACATCTTATCACGCCTGGTGAATAGAATAGGGCGCGCTATGAGCTTCTTTCGTAATAGTCCATCTCAAGTCATCATCGTCGAACGCAAAGTCGACTCAAATCTCGAACTCCATCGTCTTGTATCACGAATCACGGGCTTTTCCTTTCTTTACTTCGTCACATAATCGAAGGATCGGAGAATCGCTCAATTGTTTAGACTTGATCTCCTCGACTAGTGATGAAGTCGGTTCCATCACATAAAGTTGCCCTGGATTCCCGGTGCCCATACTTCAATCCTCGCGGATCGGGCCTCGTTGAATACCGGTTTGGGACGTAAGTGCTTCCAACACTCGAAGGGAAACAGTTTACGGCTCAAAGCATCGGCTACTACATTTGCTTTCCGGATGATAGAGAATCTCCAAGTCGTAATCCTTGATCAATTCCACCACCTTCTCCGCCTCATGTTTAACTCTTTCGATCGAAAATGTACTTGAGGCTCTTATGGTCTGTAAAGATCGACAATGAGTGCCGTACAAATAATGTCGCCTGATTTTCAAGGCAAAGACCACAGTGCTAGCTCCGGATCATGAGTCGGATAATTAACTTCGTGCGGTTTCAATTGCCGAGAAGCATAAGCAATCACTTTATCCTTCGCATCAACACACAACCCAAACCCCGATTTGAAGCATCGTTGTATACCATAAATCCGCTGGCCTTTCATGGCACGCTAATATAGGTGCGTCGTCGGCCTCCTCTTAAGTTCGTCAAAACTAGCCCGGCACTCCTCATTCCACATGAACTTTTGAGTTTTACCTTAATAAATGAGTGAGCGGACGAGCAATTTTGGAAAATCCCTCTACAAAGCGGCGATAATATCCACAAGTCCTAAGAAGCTTCGGACTTCTTTCACGCTTAGGAGCTTCCCACTCCAAGATTGCTTCGACTTTCTTCGGTCCACCTGAACTCCGGATGATATCACATGCCCAAGGAAGGTTACTTCCTTAAGCCAAAATTCGCATTTAGAAAGCTTAGCATACACTGTTCCTTTCTCAAGATGCTCAAAACCACACGTAAATGTTCGGATGTTCCTCTGCGTCCCTCGAATATATCAAGATGTCGTCAATGAAAACGACCACAAATTTATCCAAGTACTCCAAGAATACCCGATTCATCAATTGCATGAATACCGCAGGAGCATTGGTAAGTCCAAATGGCATCACTACAAATTCATAATGCCCGTACCGGGATCTGAAAGCAGATTTCGGTATATCCGATTCCTTAATTCTCAACTGATGGTATCCCGTTCGCAAGTCAATCTTCGAGAATACCCTTGCCCCTTGCAGTTGATCAAACAAGTCGTCGATCCGAGGTATAGGATACTTGTTCTTGATTGTCATCTTATTAAGCTCCCTGTAATCAATACACAGTCGGAGGGATCCGTCTTTCTTCCGGACAAAGAGAACGGGCGCTCCCCAAGGAGAAACGCTTGGTTGAATATAACCCTTCTGCAACAATTCCTCCAGTTGTTTCTTGAGTTCATACATCTCGGTTGGCGCCATGCGGTATGGTGCTCTGGAAATAGGAGCCGCTCTGTGCTCTAGTTCAATAGTGAATTCCACTCCTCTCGCGGAGGTAACCTGTAGTTCGTCAGAAA
The DNA here is from genome assembly GCA_033398695.1 of Orobanche coerulescens. Classification (NCBI taxonomy): domain Eukaryota; kingdom Viridiplantae; phylum Streptophyta; class Magnoliopsida; order Lamiales; family Orobanchaceae; genus Orobanche; species Orobanche coerulescens. Next base: position 35,364,942 of record CM065806.1, on the reverse strand, counting down.
TACATCGTAGAACTCATTCACTACTGTAATGTACGAGAGCTCTACTCCTTCCTCTTTCCTCATGGCATAGCACCAAAGTCCGTGACATCCTTGCTTGATAATTTCAAACTTTCATTGCCTTGATCAATTTCCCGAGCTTCCGGTCTCCATCCTCGGAATACGTGTTCGGATCCGTCATCGGCAATGATGGAAATGGCTCTCTCTCGTAATTCAAAGACAGCTCCATAACGGTTGAGCCAATCATCTCCGAGAATTAAATCGTCACCGCAGATGTCAACCACAATAAGATTCGATGGCCAATCTCTTCCTTCTATAGACACTGGGAAATCCTTAGCTTCTAAGGTTCCCACAATTTTCTCTCCGCTCGGTAATCCCACAACATAAGGTTCACAATTATACAAGCACGAGATGTTCAAACGATTAACACAGTTCAAAGACATAAAAGAATGCGTAGCTCCTGAATCGAACAAGACACTAACTGGTTGCAAAAGGATCTGAATCGTACCTGATGCAACAGCTGTGTTCTGATCATCAGATTTCCTCATCTCGTACAGGCGTGGAGGAACGGACCCAGCACTGGATGCCTCTCTCTTCCCAGCGTTCTGCTGCTGAAATCCACTTTGCTGCGTCTGGTTCACACTCGTTTCCTTCGGGACTGGAGCTGGAGCGCGAGTACCAAAGGATCGGGTCGCATTCCCACAAAATGTTGCGCGATGTCCTTCCTGTCCACACTCGAAACAGGTCACAGCAGGCGCGAAACAATCACGTCGAACATGTCCCGCCTTGCCACAGTTGTAACACTTCTTCCCTGTGTCAGAAACAGTCGGTGCTGCCCGGAACTTCTTTCCTCCTCGACTAGGATGCGGAGGTCTCCTGGATGAGTGAAAAGAGGACTGACCCCGGCGGGGCCCGCTATTCTTATTCTCCTCGAAGTTGCCCGACACCTTCTCGCTTTCTTCGCCTGCCGATTTCTCTCTGCCGCTTCCTTCATATCGTAGCCAACGCCTTGTCCTGAGCATCGCCTCAAGGTGGTACAATCAAATCCGACATATATTGCTGAATTTCCGCTTCATTCGCATGTCAAAATGGAAAATCCTTTCCGCCTCGGTCTGACAGTGGCGCACATAAGTCACCGGTGATTAAAAGTCTTAATCACTTCCGTCACAGCTTGCTTCAATTTTGCGGTGAGGAAAACTCCCGAACTCGGGCCTCTCTAACCGGCGAGGACAATCTGCGCCTCCATCATCGTTTGAATTCTGTCCAGTCAACATTATGCTCCTCCTGGCCGAATGGCCTCCCACCGCCGAAAGCCTCCCTGTCCGAAGATACCGGGCGACCGAACCTTCCTATCGTTGGGACAATTAATCCCCGCAAAAATCTTCTCTAATTCTTTCAGGTGATCCCACGAAAGCGTCTCGGTGGAACCACAAATTTCGGGGATGCAATTTGACCACCTCGGTAAGCCATTTATCTCCCGATTATCCCCGTTATTCTCGTTGTCCCATCATTGCCTCGCATGCGATCCACAACTTGAGCAAACCGGTTTATCTGGGCAACCACTGCCAAGCACTCCGGCACGTTAGGATCTGCATTATTATTTGCCGATCCTCGCCGTCCCCGGAATGTGAATCCGTTTGACTAGCGGTTATCTCTCGGGGTAGATACCGACTCTTCTTGCCTCGCATTACCACGTCCGCGTCCACGACCGCGTCCGCGCACACGACCTCCTCTCAACATACCGTAAACATAAATACTCAATATCCTGGGACAAACTTTCTCAAAGTACATTCATTAATGTTTACAAGACGTGAATTAAATAAAACAAGAGTATTCGAGATTAGGAAACTTACAACCACAAATTAATTGACGATCTTTGGCTCAAAGCAGTTGATGTTACGAACGACCAATAATCAATAACGTAAATGCACTCCAACTAACCCGACTACCAAGATATCCATAAATCTTAGCTCCGATACCATATTACGTAACACCTCGAGATATTCGAATAATTATGCCGTAAACCCTTTAGATAAGGATTTACAAGGCTAATTTTAAAAGAAGTGTAAAAATAAACCAATCGAACACTGGTATTCACATACAGATTTGAAACAAACGATCAAATGTGCTGACTTATACAACCATATCGAAAAGACTTTATTAATACAGACATACTCGATTACTAAACGAACCAAGAAGACAAATCATAATCATAAGAACATCAACCACATCACTGAGCCATCTCATCGTCCTGTCGGTACTGTGGCTGCCCTCCCGCTCCTCGACTACATGAACATCAAAAACAATGTCCACCCCCGAAGGGGTTAGCAAAACAATGCTAGTACAAGTATCGTCATAGAATAAATCATTAATACATCATAAAACATGCAAACGGACTTCCGCCACCGGAATCCAACGATGCGAATCCTCACGATTCCATCTACACAATACAGGGTAATCCAAATGATCCAAATGCCTTGGTATAGATCCCCATGATGATCCCGTCGGACCAACGCATGGTGGAAAACCCGTCCAGCCGATCCAGCCCTCAAAGATAGATCCCCATGATGATCCCGTCGGACCAACGCATGGTGGACATTCGATCAGCGCCCTCAAGATAGATCCTCATGATCCCCTCGGATCATTTATACCATAACCAATCAACTATGCATACACATATGCATTTTAATATGTTCATCAATACGAACAAATAATCAACTAATATCATGAGAATTTTCAGAAACACATCTCATATTCAACAATATGAACAAAACCACAAGCATGATCAAAGATTCAATATAAATCGAACTCGACATATGATACTTGCCTCGAAAATGGCAAGACGAAATACTTCGATGATCTCAACACACTCGAAGGCCGCCTCCTTCGATCAACGTAATGTGCTCGAACCTTAACAAAAGGAACGATATACAAATCATCTCAAGTCGAACAATGGCCTAACAATTTGTCTACGGCCGAAAAGCTCAAAATAACCAATGCACGATCGCTTAGCGCGCACGTACTCTACGTAACGCGGCGCTTAAGACTGATCAAGCGTACGCTATCGTATAAGACTAGCGTGCGCTAGCCACGGTCCGCGATCGACTTACTGGTCTCATAACGACGCTACGACGCTTTGGCGTTATCTGACCCCGATAGCGCACGTTAACTCACACGTGTTAGCGTGCGCTAATATTGCATGGCAGAATACTGCAAGCCGAAAACTAGGTTGAATGGTGAGGAACTCATGAATCCTACCGTGATAATACAAGTTATCCTCGGGCAAATCATGCTAATAAGGTTTGTGGAAGATTTATGATCGTGAAATACAAATATACGGATAGCCAACTCAACATCATAATTCATCTACGATCTCCAAGAAATAATCTAAGTTCCATTTGTTCTACGTTCCAAAACACATGATTCCATCGTGTAAAACGTATCAACTGGGTAAATATCCGATTATTGATCATAGCTTGATTTGAACATGCTTAGGAGTCCTTATAATAAGATGGTTCAAAGGTTCATACGATATATAATGCCGATACGTCAAAAGCATCCTTCTAACATGTGATGAACGAAATACTTGCTATCCAAACATGATTCAAATCTTCCTTATGAACATACTAATCATTGGTGAAGAATCACCTACCTCGAAGTAGTGAAGAACACGGATGAAATGAAGCAATCCAACACCGAAGGCTTGAACACCAATCTCCAATGATGTATGATCTTCAATCTCGAACTAGGAGGTTGATATGAAGTGTTTGGGACGAAGGGAGTTATGATCTAAGTGTAAGATTTCGGGTTATGGGAGGAGAAAAACTGAAATCTCGAATAGGATGATGTCCTATTTATAATAAATGGCTATTAGCGCGCGCTAGACCCTGTTTGTAGCGTGCGCTAACGGCTCACAGTCTAAACTGTACTCGGCACTTAGCGTGCGCTACGCATATACCTGTAGCGTGCGCTAAGGCGTTGACTCGGCTTTTCCCGAAAGCCGTCCGGGTACACCCGACACGATCCGACAGGGGTCCCCCGGCCAGATCTCACCTACTGCACGTCCCAATCAATTTGACCACGCATAGCGTGCGCTAATTACATTCTGTAGCGTGCGCTATGAAACCATGTTAGCGTACGCTACCCTTAGCCTGTAGCGTGCGCTACATGCACAGAATTTCAACTTTACCAATCACAACCATGAAATTAAACGCTCGGCAACATCGGATTATGAAATACGGAGAATAATACTCAGGCAAAAGTACAATCATTACAATATCACAAGTTCCAATTACATAACAAAGATCTCGGGCATTACAGAGGTAAACCCCTCTACGTCCACTGGTCCTCCACACAGGAGTAAAACGTTTATTATAAATACTGCGTACACAACTATGTATTTATAATCAAACCTATCCTTGTATCGTTCACACGGATAGATACAAAGACTGTCGCTTTCAACCGTTCACACAGATTGGTTAAAGCTTCCTCTTGACTTGCTTCTTCACACACAGTTCCAAAGCTTCGTCCTATTCAATGCAGATCCGTCACACACAGTTCAGGAAAAGTAAGGCTTTCTCAGTCCACACAGGGCTGATGGGTTTGTTCAATGATAGAATGATGGTTTGAACAACATCTTGACTTTCTTGATCTTCAGCTGATAATGTGTTGCTCAAGGTTTAGCACTTGGATATTTCTTCTATCAGAATATGCAGTATACTTGAAGAAATATGTTTGCTCTGAATATTTGTGTAAGCACTTGTTGGTTGATGTTTCACGGGGATATCCTTGATATGGATCTTCAAACTCTGGAAATATATATATAGCCTTCTGAAATATATCCGTTCGAGAAAGATCCGTTGAGCAAGATTCTGTGACAACTAGATAGTTGACTTGAATAGACCATGATCCGGATATTGCGGGATTTGAAGATCTCTGTCGGTATCCTTTCAGTATTTAAATACTTCTTTATCAAATGGGACTTGACGTTAGTGAATACCAAAGATTCCTTTCCAAAGGGTCTTCGGTCCTGTTCCGATGTGAATGCTGTATCCAATTATGCTGCAGGCATATTGGAGTAGTCCGATGCTGTATGGAAAGATGCTGTATTCGGATAGCTTCCATACTTGGCGTTTACTTAGACTTTGTTGCTGTATCTTGGTAGCGCGAGAGCTCGCTGTATGCTGGAGCTATGAGAAGGTCTTCGATACATAGATTGACAACTTCGATCGGACTTTTTTATACAACTGCTTGTTGTATGCTGGACATTTATCATCTTGTTGTATGCTAGCTTGGTGTATGAAACTTTGTTGTTTGGTAATTATCAAAACAACATTGTTTTTCCCAACAAGTTGTTTCTGAAAAGTAAATATCTATATTAAAAGTGATTATAATGAACACTTCAACTTGGCGTGGTACCCCCCCTTCCGGTTCTGAGAAATCTGATGATATGCTGCACATATTATTTGTTTGGTAAGAGCGAGGGTTGGTGGTGCCGTGGGTGGCGCCATCACCACCAGCCCACTTTTGGCCATGACGCACCGTACCATAATTCGCGCCGTCGAGTCTTGCGCCGTCACCATGACTCCACGCCGTGGGTGATTTTTTTTATTATTTTTTTTCTTTTTTCCTTGAATTTGAATGTTGTCAACGGCTATAACGGCTAGTTTTTTGTATTGTGGTGCCGTGGGGTTTTTGGTGCCATGTAGCTTTTTACTGACGTGGCAGCACTTTTTTCCCACGGCACCAGAATGATGGCACGACCGCACCCAGTGCTCTAAGAATTGATAGCTGGTGTTTGTGTTGGTGATAAGTCCAATTTTGGTTAGAAAATTGGTGATTTCGGAGCTCTTGTTACATTCATTCGATTGAAACCCAACCTTCAGAGGAGATTAGATCGGCATGTACTCTTTATTCCACATCCTGTAGGAATATACTTATAATACAGTAGAACCTCTATAATTTAATACTCGATAAATTAATAACCTCGATAAAATTAATAATTTATCCGATTCCAACTTGGGACCAGTACAAAATTGGACCCCAATCGATAAAATAATAAAATAATAATTTTTTTAAATTCCAATGTAAATATATTGGTCCCAGCGAAACTATAAATTAATAATTACTAAAATATTCCAAAATTCTAGAATTGTCTAGTAAAAAATGAATCTATAGTCACTTATTTTTTTGTGAACTTCAAATCTATATTGAGTTATCTTTAAATCTCCCAATTACACTTAAGAGTTGAGGCACTGTATTCTCGTATTGCAACAAAAAGTTGTGAAGAGTTGTTGCCGCTTGCAATGCTTCTTTCCGAGTGACCGGTTCCAAAGGTACTGAATCATCATCAACTTCATCATCAACCGAATTTTGAACGGTATCCGCGATAATTTGAGAGTTGCTCACGAATATAAGCCAACTCTTTAAATTAATAATTTATTAATTTATTGATATAATAATATCTCGCTAAATTAATAAAATATCTCGGTCCCAATATTATTAATTTATAGAGATTTTATTTATCTGTTATTTGTGTATATGTATTTCCTTGGACCAAGGGGCTAATAACTAATAATATGACAACTATAAAATAAATAATAATATGACAAAAATAAACATTCTCACAGGATGAAGAAAATAAATCGTCATCATTAAGGGCATCCACAACGGGGCACTCGCCGGGCTGCTCGCCCTGGCGCGCGCGGCGGCCGTGCTCGCGCCTGTTGTGGAGTGCTCGAGCCCGCGAGCATGATCGAGGAGGCGAGCGGAGGGCGAGTGTTTGGGCAGGACACGTGGCAGCCTCTGATTGGCTGCTGCGAAATTTTTTTATGTTACGAAAAAAATGAGAAATTGATTTTTTTTTTAAATTTCGACCGTTGCCGCAACGGTTTAAAAAATTGGCACAATTTTTTTATTCTAATTACCTATTTTTACTACTTCCCTCAAAATTCCTTTCATTTCTTCATTCTTTTGCAATGGCCAATAATGGCAATCAATTTTGGGCCAACTTCTTGCAACAAATGCAACAAAATCTCAACAACACAAAATCATCACCAGGAACACCACCGACATGGATCCCGATGCTCTCAAATACCACTTGAAGGCGTGCGAAAGGATCAAAAAACAATACCCCAAGTTTGCCGACTAGTTTTTCAAATTTTAAGTTGTATTATTCTAGTTTTTTTTTTTTAATTTCTAGCTTTGTTCTTTTTTTTGTTAAGAAGTTATTTTGTAATTTCCCAATCAATCAATACAATTTTTTGGCCCTAAATATTCGTAATTCTATTTAACGAAATATAAATATAATTGTTATATAAATAACATACATAGAAATAGAAAACAATAGAACCAAAATGGGGTGAGCACCAAAATGGTGCACACCATTGTGGGAACTCAAAAATTATAGTGTTCACAAATTGATCTATGACCCACTTTTATTATTATTATTATAATGCTCACCCATTGTGGATGGCTAGAGATGTCAATTTTATCCGTACCCGATCCTACCCGTCGGATAAACCCGAAATCGGGCTGGGTATCGGTCGAACCCGAAGTTTTATGATCGGGTACAAGTAGGATATGGACATAGTATATTACCCGCATACCCGACCCGATTACCCGGTCCGCGTACCCGTTTGAATTATATAAATGTATTATTATATATTATACATAAATATTATAATGTATTATAAATTACATATAATATTATATAAAATATTATATTTTAAATATTTATTATACTAATTTGAACTTATTAATTACATTATATGTATACATGATATATATTAAAAATATTTATATTCTTAAATATATGGTATACGGGTACCCGAATACCCATTAGATATCCAATTACCCGATGAACAATATCCGAACCAATTCGAATCAAATAAGGTAGAATATGGAAGAGTCATACCCGTACCCTACCCGACCCATTGACATCCCTATAGATGGCCTAACTAATGTCTCTCCAGGAATCCTGTATTGGACTTCCGTGGAATTAGAGCTGGTCAACAGGCCAACACAACCCATCCTGATCCGATCTGGAAACTTATGTTGTATGGGCAGTCCTAGTTTGACCAGCTTAGGACCAGCCCAACCCATTACGGTTGGCCGATTTGAAATCCCGAACTGAGCTCAATACAGTCCAACATACTAACAAACCCAACTCAGCCCATATTCCAGCCCAGCTTACTAGCCTGGCCCACTCGACCCAGGACTAGCAAAGTAACGATCCAACATGCCATTTTTATTATTTTATAATAAATTTTAAATATATAATACAATAATATAAAAGATAATATGTTATAATATAAATTGAAAGTTTTAAAATATATACTTTTTTTAGATATCACGAATAGTATTGATCTGCGTTAGCCCCGTTAAGAAATGATTGGCCCAATTTATTTTTAGGCCAGTCCGATCTGTATTTGTCCAACCCAACCCGCATCTGGCTCCGGGGACATGTCCGGCCCGCCTATTGGCCAACTCTCCTTGGAAAATTGTATTAGGGCCTGTTTACTTTTTTTTCATTAATCTCTGAATGGATTAAGCTGTCTGAGTGGATTAAGCTGTCTGATTTGGAAAAATGTCTTGTTGTTTCTTTCTTGTCTGAATGAACTATCTGAATGACAGAAATGACCATTTTGTCCCTCAGTATGAAATAAGTGCTGTTTGATAAACTGAAAATAAATTGCCAATTATGAATATACCTCACTCTCCAATTCCCATTCTTGAGGTGTTAAGTTGAATGTGTCGGTTGAAGGATCATACAAATTGCCAGTTTTGTTTTTTAATTTCAACCATGCTCCATATTTCCCCTTTAGATAATCAAATTTATTACGCATCTGCTTCTTGTCAACGATAAAATTATGAGTTGCTTTGAGGGTTTCAGCAACTTTGATCCATGAACTCGGTTTTAATGCACTACCTTCCTTCCCGTTCAATGAAACCTCAAGAATACAACTTTCCAAAAAGGTCTTCATAACATTGGGGTCCCTCCAACTTATCCTAGTTCATTTATTTGGTTGTGTTTCCCCAATTTGTTCCATACCTAAAACAAGATGAAATTATCAAACCAACTACCAACAAGCAGCCACGGAATCCCTCGAAGAAATGAAAAAAAAAACTAAATATACATCATAACAAACACTCCCATCGTAACTGATATATCTCTACCAGAAATCAAAACAAGATAAAATCACTGGAATCAGAAAAATAAAAAATAGTCACTGGAATCATAAAAATACCTTTACAGAAAGAAAGCAAAAAAACAAGCAGGAAAAATCTGGAAAAAAAACGAACCTGGAATCAGAAAAATTTCGGAGAAATCAAAAACTGAAATTATTGCTAAATTGGAAATCTGAAGAATAGCCACAAAATGAAAATAAACAAGCAGGAAAAATCTGGAAAAAAAACGAACCTGCTCGACGGCGATGGCGACGGTGAGGCGGGCGTCGGTGATGTGGGCGTCGGTGAGGCGGGCGACGGTGAGGCGGGCGACGGTGAGGCGGGCGAGGGCGATGCGGACGGTGGAGAGAGAAGAAAAGGGACGGGAGAGAGAAGGGACGGGAAAAGGGACGGGAAAAGGGACGGGAGAGAGAAGGGGAGAAGAAAAGAGAATGACGGAGAGAGAAGAAAAGGGACGGGAAAAGGGACGGGTGAGAGAAGGGGAGAAGAAAGTGGAGATGAGAAAGGGGAGCAAGCCGTGCGGTAGGTGAGGGCAGAATACGTAATTTGTTGTGCTGAATGGGAACCACCTTGTTTTTTAGGCTGAATCACAATGCCAAATTTCAGCCCATTCAGCAAAAAGTAAACAAAAAAAATATATGAGCGATTCAGATGGTTTAGTATTCAGCCCATTAAGTAAAAAGTAAACGGGGCCATAGTGGATTTGATGAAAATAACTGCGGAAAAGACGAACGAAAAAAAAACATTAACTTCTTTGTGGAATAAGGGGAGTTTTATTACCAAGTTACTTGGCAAATATTCTCCAAAATATATACTTAATTTCAACTATTAGATTAATCAAACATCTATATATAATAACATTACGGATTTAAAGCACCACATTAACTCTCTCTCATATGTGGCATTCTCTTAATTTTGGATTCTTATTTATCTAAAATCTTTAATCCCACATCGATTTATAATGGTACTTAACTGATAGATAACCTAAAAAATAGAGTTCAATATCTTAAATCCCAAATTGATTTAAAATAGAACTCCAATAATGGAGAACCTAAATAAATACTTAGCATTAAATATATTTTTTCAACCCCGTAGTTATTCCAAATACAAGCTTAAGAATTTTATTTTATGGTATTTAATTTGGCCAATTATTAAATTGGACAAATAAATAATTTAATTTTTTAATAAAAATTTAATTTGATCAATTATTAAATTTAGTTTAATTTTATTTATTTAACATTTGAATTCATGTCTGTTTTATTTAGTAGTTTTATTTTAATTAAAAATTTTAATTTGGGTTTCAGATGGCTGAACCCTAGTTGTATTGTTTCGGGATCACTGTATGCGTTTGGGATGAAAACACGTAGTAAATTTACTGTAAGTCCAATTTCGGACGGGTACAGTTATATAAATTATAAACGGATTCGAGTGGCTGAATCATTGCCTCATCTTTTTGTTTTTTCGTTGTGCTCTGCCACGGTGATGAACTTCGAATGGTGAACCTAACTAATCTATATATATATATATATATATATATATATTAAAAGATTGAGTCCCCTTCTAAATGTGGAGGCTTCATGTGTAAGTACCTTGGTTTAAGTTTCATGCTTAACTGGTAAGTACATATGACTTACATTTAGTGCTTAATATTGAGTTAGGCATGTAAATTAATCGAATGGAATACCATGGAACTCAATGCGAACTCCTTAAATTTAATGTGGAGTGCTAATGATTCATGCATGTTAATGACTAAAAGTTATACATAAATTTATTGGTGAGTCTTATAATGATTAAGGCATCTTTACAAATGTATCATATGTCATAACAGTAACCTTTAGGCCTTCCAGCACCCCTTCAACATCCCACCTTATTCTTCACTTCCAGAAACATTAACTCAACATTAATATGAAGGACCCTATATGTAACGACCCGATTTTTTTTATACTGGTATATATATATATATATTTTGGAGTATTTTTAAAACATAAGAAACTTATAGAAATTTCAAGTCGTTACTAAACATACATTTTCTAAAATATTTGTGGAACTTAAAAGGATTTCAAATCTCCAATACGATCGTAAAATCTGACAGCGGAAAATAATTACTAAAAATAAATTAATTGTTTCAGAGTAACTTGAGCGGAATTAAAAGAAATAATTATAATATTAGTCATATGTCGGCCTGCTCTGCAACCCGTCCTCTCCATTCCGAATTAACCTGAAAATTTTACATAAAAATGGGATGAGCTTTCTATCGCTCGTGGGAACATCACAAGTCAACAATAATCACAATACATAATGGAGGCATAGCATGATTATTTGTTATATTATATTGAGCATGTAAACATGTGACTGCATGTTAATCATAAACTGATACTTGGTACGAAAAACATGTGACTGCATGTTAATCGTAAATATAACATATCATCTATACAATCCAAATAAAGCAATTAAAATTGACAAGTAATAATTCTCACTTGAAATTGTAGGGTGGGCACAAAAAATCAAAATCCCGATCCCGTCCCGATCCCGTCCCAAAATTACCCGGGATGGGACGAGATCCAAAATTAAAAACACTAGGTCCGTCCCGTCCCGTCCCATTAGAGTAACTACGGGACGGGACACAGGACAAAAAATCTGAGGCCCGTAAGGACCGTCCCGTCCCGCTAAGTTTTTAACCCTTTTTAAAACCATATATTGTAACGACCCAATTTTCTAATGGTATTTTCGGAGTATTTTTAAAACATAAGAAACTTGTAGAAATTTCAAGTTGTTACGAAATATACATTTTCTAAAATATTTGCGGAACTTTAAAGGATTTCAAATCTCCAATACGATCGTAAAATATGACAGCGGAAAATAATTACTAAAAAAATAAATAAATAAATTGTTTCAGAGTAACTTGAACGGAATTAAAAGAAATAATTATAACATTAATCATATGTCGGCCTGCTCGACACCCCGTCCTCTCCATTCCGAATTAACCTGAAAATTTTACATAAAAATGGGATGAGCTTTCTATCGCTCGTGGGAACATCACACGCCAACAATAATCACAATACATAACGGAGGCATAGCATGAATATTTGTTATATCAACTTGAGCATGTAAACATGTGACTGCATGTAAACATATAATGATACTTGGTATGAAAAACATGTGACTGCATGTTAATCATAAACTGATACTTGGTACGAAAAACATGTGACTGCATGTTAATCGTAAATATAACATATCACCTATACAGTCCAAATAAAGCAATTAAAATTGACAAGTGATAATTCCCACCTGAAATTGAGATGACTTGAATGCAAATACTTGAATGCTTATGAATTGTCTTAATCGTGCCCTTGGTTCTCGTAACCTACAATTAAAGAGGCGTGTATTTTAATATATGTGAACATATAAAATTAATTGGACTTTGAAAATTAAATTTATTTGGACTGAGTTGGAGTAAAAGCAGATCGGGTCATAAGTAAATAGGGCTGGATTAATGGGCCCAAGAGTGAGATTTGAAGTTGGGCTAAAAATAATTGATATTGGTGAAAAAGAAGTTTTGGGACGGATTAGGGATTTGGCCCAATTAAATGAGAATAAGTATCCATTCCTTCAGTCCATGCCCCCTTGTCCGTTCTCTCTCTCTCTCTCGCTGCGGCTTCTGAATATCACGGTCCCAACATTCCGATTCCGCCTGACGAAAAGATAAATCGGCGGCGATTGCTAAGTCCGAGCGGCGGTGGAAGGCGAACCAACCACGCTCGCCAGAAATTGGCTGGAGGTCGTTTTGAAAATGGAAGCAAGTGGGCGGTGGTGACAGGATTTGCTCATCGGTCCTGAGTTCGAACCGACGGCGGAACAAGGTTGCAGTGGCCGGAGGTTTGAGCCGACATTAGCGGAGGAAGGTGGATGTGGCTGGGGATTTCTGATTTCGGTCGAAAGGTTTGTTCCCCCCCCCCCCCCCTTTTTTTTTTTCTGAAGCTTGTTTGATGCTTGAAGATTGCGAAGGGCCGATTTGTAGAAAAGGTGAGAAGAATATTTTGTGTGTGTTTGCTGTGTAATTGAAAGAATTGAGCAGAGTGAAATATTACCTGTGGATTGTGCTCGGTGGTGTTAGAGGTTTGCTATGAAATCTGGAAATGAATTGTATGAAATATCTGTTGTTCTGGAATGGAGATAAAATTGATACAGGCGGAGACAGAAGAACTTCTCTGGCGAAGGCTTCGACTGAGGAAAAATGAATTTTGCTGTAAAAATGGGATTTTTCTGGTGTGTGTGTGTGTGTGTGTGATTGATCGTTGTGTATGTGATTTCTGCTGTATAGTGATACGTTGTATGTGTCTGTGTGTATTATGCACTGAGGTTTTTGCTGTGTAACGTGATACCTCTTGTGCAGATAGTGGTTTTCTTTTATAATGAATTTATTAACCGCTGATTAATCCCACGATGCCACACTCCCTCTCCATGATGTCCACTCCTTCCACTAAGATGGTTGCAGAAAAACTGCCTTCCATGTTCTGATCGTGAGTGAGTGCGTGAGTATAGGAGAGAGGAATATGGGTTGGATGTGATAATTGTGTTCTTAATTAATTATGGGAGTTGGGCTTGGGTATTAGTAGTTGATCATTAATTTTAATTGGGCCGAACACTAAGATGGTTGGCTGGCCCAAAAATGAATGTATAAAAATTAATTAAAATGGACTTATAATATTTGGGCTCGATAATTAATTAACTTGGGTCTATAGTTAAATTAGAAATTCATGAATTGGGCTCACTAAATAATTATAAGCCCAGCTGATAATTTAAATTGGATTATTATTTAATATTTACTATAAAAAGATAATTAATAAATTAAGAATAATTTTCTAAATTTAGCGGATGTTACATCCTACCCCTGTTGAAAAAAATGTTGTCCTCGAAAATAGTATACTTACCGTGAATAAGGAAATCGGGATAACGAGTTCGAATTTCCTCTTCACGCTCCCAAGTAGCTTCATCTTTGGTGTGATTTCGCCATTGAACCTTGACGAGTACTCTCTCTTTATTCCTTAATGGAATAATCTTTCTGTCGATTATCGCAACTGGTTGTTCGACGTAGGTGAGATCTTTGTTCACTTCCACCGTTGAATAGCTGATCACGTGACTAGGATCATGAACGTATTTTCTCAACTGTGAGACGTGAAAAACATTATGTACTGCTGAAAATCCCGGTGGTAATGCTAAACGGTATGCAAAATCTCCAATCCGGTCGAGGATCTCAAATGGCCCGATGTATCTTGGTCTCAGCTTGTTCCTCGATCCAAATCGAATGACTCCTTTAGTCGGGGCTACCTTTAGGAAAACCTTTTCTCCTGCCGAATTCAACCACGTTTCTCTTCAAACCTTCCCACCAAAATTTGCTTTTCAAATCTTGGTACATCTTTGTACTACCAGGATGGACAGTATATGGTGTGTTGTGTGCTTCTTCCAAAATCGTCTTCTTCAAATCCGTATTGTCGGGCACACAAATCCTTTCCTTGTAGTATATCATACCATCTTCTGATATACTAAATCCTTTATCCTCTCCAGCTATAACACGCTCCTTCATTTTGGTTAAGAAATTGTCTTGACCCTGACCTTCCTTGATCCTCTCTCTCAAGGTCGGTTGAACTGACAACGTCAGTAAAATTGCTTCCACCGGTTTTAACGGTGTAGCCACTTCTAGGTTCATCTTTGAAAATTCACTGACCAATTTGTCTTCCTTAGTCAAAATGCAATTCAATTCTCCTCTGACCTTGCGACTTAAAGCATCTGCGACCACGTTCGCCTTCCCTGAATGATAGTGAATTGTATAATCGTAGTCTTTCACTAACTCCAACCATCTTCTTTGTCTCATATTAAGTTCCTTCTGAGTGAATAGATACTTTAAGCTTTTGTGGTCGGTATAGATCTCACATTTACCTCCGTAGAGGTAATGTCGCCATATCTTCAAGGCGTGAACTACCGCGGATAGTTCTAAATCATGCGTCGGATAATTTAACTCATGTGGCTTTAATTGCCTTGACGCATAAGCGATGACCTTACCTTGCTGCATTAGAACACATCCTAATCCTTGGTTGGATGCGTCACTATAGATCACGAATTCTCTAGACGGATCTGGAATCGTCAAAACTGAAGCTGCGGTTAGTCTCCGCTTAAGTTCTTGAAAACTTTGTTCGCACTTCTCATTCCACAGGAACTGTTCTCTTTTCCTCGTTAGTCGAGTCATCCGTGCGGCCGTCTTAGAAAATCCTTCAATAAACCTCCTATAATATCCTGCTAACCCCAAGAAACTGCGAACTTCATTCGCGTTAGTTGGTCTTTTCCAATCGTTGATAGCCTCTATCTTAGAAGGATCGACTTCAATTCCTTGCACAGTAACAACATGTCCAAGGAATGTCACTCTCTTGAGCCAAAATTCGCACTTGCTAAACTTCGCATACAGTTTCTCTTTGCGAAGTATCTCCAAAACTGTCCGTAGATGCTTCCCATGTTCTGCTTCATCTTTCGAATAAATCAGTATGTCATCAATAAACATGATGACAAACTGATCCAAGTAGGGTTGGAAAACTCTATTCATCATGTCCATAAACACTGCTGGGGCATTACTTAGCCCAAATGGCATTACTACGAACTCGTAGTGACCATATCTTGTTCGAAAAGCAGTCTTCAGAATGTCCTCGTCTTTGATCTTTAGTTGATGGTATCCTGACCTCAAATCCATCTTTGAGAACACTCCTGAACCTCCAAGCTGGTCAAATAAGTCTTCGATTCGGGGAAGTGGATACTTGTTCTTTATCGTGAGTCGATTCAACTCACGATAATCGATACACATTCTCATGCTTCCATCCTTCTTCTTCACGAATAACACCGGTGCTCCCCAAGGTGAGACGCTTGGTCGGATATATCCCATATCGAGTAACTCCTGAATCTGCACCTTCAGTTCTTGTAGTTCTTTTGGCGCCATCCTGTATGGGGCCTTTGATATAGGTCTTGCCTGTGCACCAAGTCAATTGTAAACTCCACTTGTCTATCCGGTGGAACACCCGGTAAGTTCTCTGGAAAAACATCTGAATAATCCTTAACGATATGAACGTCTTCGATCGTTACTTCGGACTTCGACTCCCCCATGGTATTCACTAAATATCTTTGACAATTGCCGTTACGCAATACCTTCGTTGCTTTCATGGCTGATATCACTGGAGGGGCTTTGTTACGCTTAACCCCTTGAAATACGTCCTCTACTCCGGCTGCTGGATGCAAGACCACGTTCCTCCTCGCGCATTGCAAAACGGCATCATACTTATCTAACCAATCCATACCCAAGACTACGTCGAAGTTATTCATGTCTAATATGTATAGATCGGCTAGATATAAACGTTCATTTATCTATATGGTTATACTGTTAGCTATATCATCAACAGAAATTATTTCTCCTGCTGGTATACTAACTTCAAGGCTTTGAGAAGATTTTCTACTTCTAAATTTAGTCATGCTAAACAACTTCTTAGAGATAAATGAATGGGATGCGCCAGTATCAAATAACACCAAAGCAGGAATTTCAGCGACAGATAACATACCTGACATCGTTCCGGGTTTCTCCTTGTCAATTTCCGATAGGCTGTACATACGAGCCTTTCCCCCGGAACCTTGATTCTGGACCCTTCTGCCTGGGCCATTGTTCTTCTGTGGGCACTGAGAGACCATGTGTCCTTCTTCATGGCATCGGTAGCATCGATTCTGTCCTAGCATGCAAACTCCTTTGTGCCTCTTCCCACATTTCGAGCAGGTTGGGTAGTCGTACTGTGTCTTTGACCCGGATGGTCCTTCTTTACTACCCTTCTTGTTGCTAGTATTATTATTCGGTCCTTGCCACTTTCTTTTGTTCGTATTCACAACTGGCAGAGCTCTAGCCCTTTCCATATCCAAGCTAGCTGATATATCTTCGGCTCTAGACACGGCTTCCTTATACGACATCTTTCCATGGCTAGCCAGATGATGTCGGATTCTGTCTTGTAGTCCATCACGAAACTTTTGTGCCTTCATGTCATCATTCGCAACCATGAATGGTGCGAATCGGCACATGTGATTGAACTTCCTTTCGTATTCCGTGACCGTCATGCCTCCTTGAGTTAGATCTAGAAACTCCTTCTACATTTTGGCCTTATACGACCGGGGATAATACTTGTCCATCACCGTTTCTTTAAATCCTTCCCAAAACAGTGTTCTACGTTCCTCTTCAGTTCGGAGTCTCCAGGATCCGTTCCACCAAGTCCTGGCGTCCTCCTTGAGTTGGAAGACTGCGCATGAAACCTTCTGCTCATCCGTGCAGGCCATGTAATCGAAAATACTCTCCAAGTTCAATAGCCATTCCTCGATGGCAGCTGGCCCTTCTCTCCCAATGAATGTTGGAGGTTTGAACTTGTTGAACTGATTTATTACTCTGGCCTGAACTTGTCCTTGAGTGGCTGGAGGCGTTATAGTCGCTCCTTGGAGAAGAGTGGTCAGACCTGAGAGCAGTTGCTGCTGATTAGGGGCATCACTCCCGCTTGCAGACGTATTAAGTGTGCCTTGGGCTTGGTTTCGAGACTCGGCATTCGGGGTAGTTTCGCGGGGAGCCATATTCTGCCCACGAATCGTTGTTCTTATAAGTTCTTGAGTGCGAGAAATGAGGTAGAGATAGAGATATTTATACTCATGGTATAAGATAAAATAATTCATTACATCTTGGAATTGATTAATACGAGAAATTAAATATTCTATTAATGATAACTTTTGATAGTCAACATGAAATACTAAAATGGAAGTTGAGACTAATAGTTACTACTAAAATATTAAATCACGACATAACAAAATTAATCTTCGTCGTCACTGCTAAGGATCTCAATAACAGGAACAGGGGGTGGGGACTCAGTCCAGGAGATGATATCCTCGTCATCTGAGCCAACCATCGGTTCAAGCTCTGGGTCCTCCTCCTCCTCTGGGTCCTCCTCGAATTCCTCCATCGGCTGTGATGGGGTATCATGCATCTCATATATCCTGGGAATCTCGCCCCTCGAAAACAAGTCGAGAATTCTTCGAGCAGCATACTGAAAGTCATCTACGACTATTCTTTCCTCCGGGTCTGCAGTCACTGGTGCCACAAAGTGTATATGGTGAAACTCCAGTCATTCGGCAGAGTGATGATCAAGTGCTCGACTTCTTCGACCGGATCTCCCGTCTTCCCGGACATGAACCATTTTTGAATCCTCTCGACCACGTAGTACGGGGCATTCTCGGGCAGTCCTGGATTTCCCCAAGAGTCTCTATGTGATAGGGGGCGCGAGCTCGATCCTGCCTCGATCCTCTTACGTGGAGTTACTGTGAAACCGGCCATACTAACAGGATACATGCATATTTGCGTAAAATTATTAAGTTTTACGATATTGGTCTAAATGTATGCTATAAACTTGACTTTAAGCTGTTTACCTTGGAATGGAGTAGCGGAGTAGCGGCAGTCGAACATATGATATTTCCTTGAAGAAGAAAAATATTTTAAAAAATCTTCCGGCGTACCAGGAAAGTAGACCGGATTTTTCTCTGATACCATACTGTAACGACCCGATTTTCTAATGGTATTTTTGGAGTATTTTTAAAACATATGAAACTTGTAGAAATTTCAAGTCGTTACGAAATATACATTTTCTAAAATATTTGCGGAACTTTAAAGGATTTCAAATCTCCAATACAATCGTAAAATATGATAGCGGAAAATAATTACTAAAAAAATAAATAAATAAATTGTTTCAGAGTAACTTGAGCGGAATTAAAAGAAATAATTATAACATTAATCATATATCGGCCTACTCGACACCCCGTCCTCTCCATTCCGAATTAACCTGAAAATTTTACATAAAAATGGGATGAGCTTTCTATCGCTCGTGAGAACATCACAAGTCAACAATAATCATAATACATAACGGAGGCATAGCATGAATATTTGTTATATCAACTTGAGCATGTAAACATGTGACTACATGTAAACATATACTGATACTTGGTATGAAAAAAATGTGACTGCATGTTAATCATAAACTGATACTTGGTACGAAAAACATGTGACTGCATGTTAATCGTAAATATAACATATCACCTATACAGTCCAAATAAAGCAATTAAAATTGACAAGTAATAATTCCCACCTGAAATTGAGATGACTTGAATGCAAATAATTGAATGCTTATGAATTGTCTTAATCGTGCCCTTGGTTCTCGTAACCTACAATTAAAGAGGCGTGTATTTTAATATATGTAAACATATAAAATTAATTGGACTTTGAAAATTAAATTTATTTGGACTGAGTTGGAGTAAAAGTAGATCGGGCCATAAGTAAATAGGGCTGGATTAATGGGCCCAAGAGTGAGATTTGAAGTTGGGCTAAAAATAATTGACATTGGTGAAAAAGAAGTTTTGGGACGGGTTAGGGATTTGGCCCAATTAAACGAGAATAAGTATCCATTCCTTCAGTCCCCCCCTCCCCTTGTCCGTTCTCTCTCTCTCTCGCTGCGGCATCTGAATATCACGGTCCCAACATTTCGATTCCGCCTGACGGAAAGATAAATCGGCGGCGATTGCTAAGTCCGAGCGGCGGTGGAAGGCGAACCAACCACGCTCACCAGAAATTGGCTGGCGGTCGTTTTGAAAATGGAAGCAAGTGGGCGGTGGTGACAGGATTTGCTCATCGGTCGTGAGTTCGAACCGACGACAGAACAAGGTTGCAGTGGCCGGAGGTTTGAACCGACATTAGCGGAGGTAGGTGGATGTGGCTGGGGATTTCTGATTTTGGCCGAAAGGTTTGTTCCCCCCCCCCTTTTTTTCTGAAGCGTGTTTGATGCTTGAAGATTGCGAAGGGCCGATTTGTAGAAAATGTGAGAAGAATATTTTAGTGTGTGTTTGCTGTGTAATTGAAAGAATTGAGCAGAGAGAAATATTACCTGTGGATTGTGCTCGGTGGTGTTAGAGGTTTGCTATGAAATCTGGAAATGAATTGTATGAAATATCTGTTGTTCTGGAATGGAGATAAAACTGATACAGGCGGAGACAGAAGAACTTCTCTGGCGAAGGCTTCGACTGAGGAAAAATGAATTTTGCTGTAAAAATGGGATTTTTCTGGTGTGTGTGTGTGATTGATCGTTGTGTTTGTGATTTCTGCTGTATAGTGATACGCTGTGTGTGTCTGTGTGTATTATGAACTGAGGTTTTTTGATGTATAACGTGATACCTCTTGTGCAGATAGTGGTTTTCTTTTATAATGAATTTATTAACCACTGATTAATCCCACGATGCCACACTCCCTCTCCATGATGTCCACTCCTTCCACTAAGATGCTTACAAAAAAACTGCCTTCCATGTTCTGATCGTGAGTGAGTGCGTGAGTATAGGAGAGAGGAATATGGGTTGGATGTGATAATTGGGTTCTTAATTAATTATGGGAGTTGGGCTTGGGTATTAGTAGTTGATCATTAATTTTAATTGGGCCGAACACTAAGATGGTTGGCTGGCCCAAAAATGAATGTATAAAAATTAATTAAAATAGACTTATAATATTTGGGCTCGATAATTAATTAACTTGGGTCTATAGTTAAATTAGAAATTCATGAATTGGGCTCACTAAATAATCATAAGCCCAGCTGATAATTTAAATTGGATTATTATTTAATATTTACTATAAAAAGATAATTAATAAATTAAGAATAATTTTCTAAATTTAGCGGGTGTTACATATATTTTTATTATTTGTAACTATTTTTTAATTAATTTTTAATAATAAACTATTTTTATTTTTTACTATATGTATATTATAATTATACACAAATCTAATCAACCGATATAAAGTTAGTAACTGATATTTTTTCAAAAAAAAAAAAATGAATATGTTGTATTCAATGTTATTAATTGATATTTTAAAAATTTAATTTAGGCTATTAAATTAGTTTGTTGGATATTTTTCCCGAATTTAAATATATAAAATTATAGATTTTCTTACTTTTTTCTAATGTATATTTTGAACTTTTTTATTCGGGACTAAACCAGTCCCGTCCCGTTCCGTCCCGTCCCAACCGGGATAAGGTCCGCGCGGGATGAAATTTTAAAATCACCAATCCCGTCCCATCCCATCCCGCTTGTTATAACATGGGACGGGACGTGGGATGACCCCAGACCCGTCCCATCCCGTCCCATGCCCACCCTATGAAATTGAGATGACTTGAATGCAAATGCTTGAAATGCTTATCCAATAGTCTTATCCTTGTAGTCTTATTTTCGTAGCCTACAATTAAAAGGCATGTATTTTATTACTCTCTCCGTCCCACCGATCTTGGTTCATATTCCTTTTTGGGCCGTCCCAAGATACTTGGTCATTTCCTTTTTAAGACATCTTTATCTCTCACAACTTTAAATAATATATATTCATACCATCACTTTATACACCACTTTTTAGCTTTTCTTAAATCCCGTGCCGAAGAGCAAATGCTCAAGATGGATGGGACGGAGGGAGTATAATTATAAAATAATCAGAATTGAAAATAATTATGACTGGGATGAAACGGAAAATCGAATCCTAGTTATAATAAGGGTTGGACTGAAAATAATAAAATGGACCGCAGGCTAATGGACTCAGATACTGAAAATTTGAAGTTGGACTTAGAAATTAAATGGGCATTGGGTAAAAGGTATTTGGACCTGGAAAAAGGCATTGGCCCAAATTGAAGGATGATATAATCGGCCAGATCACTTCAAAGCATGAGAAATCCCTTTTTTCATTCGTTCTCTTCCATAGCCAGCAGGTTGGAAAACTTCCTCCTTCGACGCGAAGACAGGCGGCCTGTTGAAGTCGGCGGTTGTTTAGCGCGGATCGGAGCGGCGGTTAATCTGATCGGGATTTCAGACTCGATTAACAACTCCAATCGAAATTTCCATCAGCCGAAAAGAGAAGGAAGATACAGAATAGATATGGCGGAACCGGGTCCTTGATTCCAACCCGGCAGTGGCAGCGGCCATGTCCGATTTTTCCTATTGCCTTTGAAATTGATTTTCTGAAAAATCATGATGTGTGTGTCTTGTTGGGAATTTTGAATCAGCAAAAGATTTATTGTGCAGGAGGCTGAGAAAATTGTGTTCTTCTTTCTGATGATTGGGCCTGGGTCGAGGAAAGAAAATGAAAGAACGAAGATAATTTACTTGAGAATTACCTGTCGTTCGGTTTGTGTTCTTGAGGTGGAGATTTGTTGTAACTGATAATATTTTGGTGTGTATGGAATTTCTGTGTGTATCGTGTATTCCTTTCTGCAGATATGGGGTTTTTCTGATTTCTAATGATTGTAATTTATAGGTGTTGGAAATATTAGATAAAATGGAGGAAATGGGATGTTTTGAGCAGCCCATTTGAGAGGAAATTTTGAGTTGGCTCGACTACGTGTTAAAGTCGGGACTTAGTTGGAATACGTAGTACTCCGTACGAGGTTTCCAAAACATGTAAAAACACTCAAAATGATTGAGGTATGAATGTGATATAATGTTCCAAAGTGAACTCTTTAGAAATAGGTTTGGGATGCTATCCCATATTGAAAAAAGAAAGGAGAAATTGTGAGTATATAAGGAGATGTGGACAAAGGCATGTTCAAAAAGTGAGACATGTATGTATGGATGTGTGACTAGGTTCCCCTCGCACACACACACACACACGCGCGCCGCCGCCGCCGCCGCCTTCCGTCCGTCCGGTCGGCCGGCTCGGCTCGGCTCGGGTCGAGTCGGTCTCGGTTGAAGGGCGATTTGGGCAAAATGTCTTGGCGCTCGTTTTTACACAGAAATTTCGTTCGTTTTTTAACCCAAAAATTCCAACTTCAAAATTTTATTTTCGAAAATAATTTCTATTCATAATTTGGGTCGCGTCGGTGATAGTTCAGGTTTATTCTAGTTCGCTGAAGGTGCGATGATCGATTTATCAACGCATCGAGATGTTGTTTTATCCTGGGAGGCAGACGCTACACACTGCGGTGGAGGCGAATTTGCTTTAAGGAGACAGAAGTTCTGGACTCAACATCGCCCATATTCTATTTGCTTCTTTCGATTACTTACATATATATATATATATTATTCAATGTTTTTGTTATTAACGAATCTGTTTCCTACTTTGTTCCTCTCAGATTTGCAGCACAGACAGGAGATTCAAAACATGTGATCCCTTAAGTCGTAATTTGACGGACACGGACGAGTCCAAGACAAGCTTTTGAATCTACAGGTATAATGGATAATCATCAAATATTATACTTCATGGTATAATTATATGACTTCAAATTTATCGATATAATTTTTAGTAAATTATACTAACAATCTTAAAGCAAATTAAATTATTCTGTAGCATAAATTACGAAATCATAAATATCGTATTTGTGCTTTATTTTCCATCTATGGAAAATTGGTTTCATAGTGGAAACTCAATTTTAATGATGTTTGGATCTGCCATGAGGAACATGCTTCGGGATGTGCTTTTCTATTTCTTATTCTATTTATGGTTTGCAATTACCTTGGCATAGAGCGAGTATCAAGTGGGATTCATTGTGAGAAACTTCTGTTATAAACATAAAGTGACCAAATCCGTTCATCACGTATACCACGTCATGTGACATTAAGTGGATACCGTGATAGGCCATGTCATAATTATTGTATCGATCTACATAAAGACCAAATGGATTCGATTGTGAGAAATAATGATCATAGTTAATGAGGTCCATCTCGATTAATAATGATTGTAATTTAGCCCATTTCATGTGGTTTACACGTCCATTACTCATGTGGAGTCTATACCAAGCATTGTACTCTCATATATCCGGTTTCTTAGTATATTGCGTGATGACATTACATCAGTGATATATTTACAATAAATATAATAAATTTTATTAGAACCCAATACATAATGATAACCCATCAGTGACAATTACTGTAGTACCGATCATTATTTAGAAAGTATTTATAGTTAATATAAATGAGAAGAATTTATATTATTTGTTGCCATGCATTTTGCTAAATAAGATTGTGATTATATTTGCTATTATATAATCATGCATATGATAATTTTGATAAGGTATAGCATTGTTTGATAAGAGACGAATAAATTATTAATTGGTTATTCGACTAAGATGTTAAGATTATATAGTTTAATTAAAATATTAACTAAATAGTATTTGTTTATTGATTTTAATCCTTTTATGCGATGGAATATCAATCTTGCTCGGACATTAAAAACCTAACGGGCTTGGTACCTAGTGAGTACAAGTTGTGGGTCGACTTGAGAATTATAATTTTTTTTTTGGTTGGATTTGTTCTTCCGGTTAAACTATATATTCTCGTGTTGGTGTCGGTCTGCTGCGGCTGTGACACACGAGCTTATTACGGTGATCCATGTAATACCAAACACAGCAAATATTGATATTAGCTCTATACGCTAAAAATTCGAACAAATTCGAGATCTTGTTAACCCTAACGCATCGATTGATCGAGGATCAATGAATGTGGGTTTAAGGTGGTGTATTAGCGTTTGTGCTAAGAATTTTTGGTTCTCCTTGGAACCATCCTGAAATTCGGAGAAATTCAATAATTGAATTTTAGTGATAAAAATATATAAGTTCTTTTATCGAATATTAAAATCAGAGAGGTTTTGAATGATGATGAAACCTACTCTTATGAGAGGTTGTAATAAGAAATGTGATTACTCTATAAATATAGTGATACATTTTTTATGTGTACTCGATAATGAGTAAGGATGAAGCTAAAAAGAGAAATTTACACTCTAAAAGCTTGAGATACAAAACCAACTTAATCCGGAAATTAAGATGGTTGAATTGCATTCTAACGGAAACGCAAAACGATGTTAAACAGTTCAAACTATCTCTGAATATGATGATATCAATCATGTGGAGACTAGTTAACTTAAAATAAGATCCCATGCTAGGAAATAATTGAAATTTCCTATTAGCTCTGAAATGTAGTAAAACAATTTTAGAAATACTAAAAATGTGGGGGTGTATGGCTAAGGTAAAAGTTCCTAAGCCAAAGCAAGTGAAGGTCTGACCCAAGACGGTCGACTGCATCTTCACTGGATACGCACATGATGCATGATGCGTATAAATTCGTAGTGCAAAAATCTGATAGTCTGACATGTCAGTATGTACTAATCGAGTTAAGGAAAAGCGTGTATCAAATGCATAACTGATTTAAAAACTAAATCAATTATGAGATACCGTGGATTTATCAATGTGAAATAAATCACCAAGTGATTTTAAAGGTTGAAGCAAAAAGGCATGAACTTGGAAAATCACTACGTCTGAAATTTCTAGCATGCGTGCTAGAAGATAACTTGCAATGTCATATACACTCTTCATATGGTCATATAAGAGAAAGAATAATTCTGTTATGCAGAATTTTGTTTAATGTTCGGTAGATCTTCCTATGGAATAGATACCTCTAGGATCCAACGTAAATTCAAAAATAAAATTAAATAGATCCATGGATAAATAAGAGGCGAAACTACTAACTGAGGTTGTAGTAACATGAGAGCCTAAAGTACTTTGAGATATATTCTCTAGTAACGAGAAGAAAGTTCATTATTATGATATACATGTAGAAGTATATCAAATGAACATACATGCAGTCTTTCTAAATGGCGTCTTTGAGAAAAGCCAACTTGGAAGAACCAAAGGCATATGTGCCTAACGCAACGATTGAAAGTCTGCAACTTAGTGAGAGTATTATGAATGTAAATTGACACTAAAATAGTGGCATAAAATCTTTGACACTGTGATGTCAAGCAATGACTTCAAAGGGTGTGATAAAATCTCCAATTTGACAACACTCAAATATGGTGATTAAATGACCGAAACGTACCAATTTGGGGATGCTCAAATTTGGTAATGTAGTTAATGAAAAAAATGCTAATTTTGGGGACGCTTAAAATTAGTAATTTGATCTATGAGAAATTGAAGTCTCGGTTAATAGTTGGTAACATAATTTCAAAACGTTAAAAATGCCAATTTATAATGTCAAAAAGATTCAAGACAATGAATATGTCTAAGTGTGTATATATCAAATACACATGACGACTATGTCATTTTAAGAATGAATTTGAATGATCGAGTTATTGATGTAAGTAATGACAAGGGGATCAATTCAACAAAGTCTGAAGCGTTTTATGGTACCAAAGAGATGACTTTAAGATGTAAAATCTCAAATCGTTCACAATGTCTCATATGAGGTCAGTCATACTATGATGACATGAATCTTGGAAAGATCAACGGAATCAATTGGAATGCCAATGGATATGGTGCATCTATCCAAGCACAAAGGCTACTGATCTTTCAAGAGTAACTAAAAGTCTAATGTACTAAGTGAATTATACAAGACTAAACACAGTCTATATCGTGAGTAGACTATGTGGATACATGAGTAATCAGGAAACTAATCATCAGTTGGTGATTACAAGATATAAAGATTACTTGTGTGTAAATGCTGCATGATATGAGATATTCAAAAACTATAAAATGATATAGTAACGCAAATTGGATATCTGACATTATGAATTTAATGTCTAAATATTGAATATGTTTCACACTAGCTAGTGCAGCAGTGGTATGGAAATCTTTAATATAGATGCTTATTGCTCGATTTACAAAGGAATATGAGTTCATAACCTTAGACAAATATGCATGAGAGGCATAATACAATACCAATTTCTAGAAGATATTCCAAAATGGGCAAAACTGTGACCGCAATATGTATTTATTGTGATAGTCAATCTACGATTGACAAGGCACAGAATAAAAGAATAATGGTAAGTCTCGTCCTATGAGGCAAATACATAATACCATTTTGCTATCAACATTGGTTATCACTATTGACTACGATTCGTCAAGAGATAACATCGCGGATCCGCTAACCAAGGGGTTATCAAAAGACCTTGTTGATAAATCATCAAAAGGAATGGGTCTATTGCCATGAGCTAATGGTTTTATGGAGGATACCCAACCTAAGCTGACTGGAGATCCCAAGATCTAGGTTCAATGGGACAACCAATTCATAAAACTGGGCACGATCACTGTGGGGGTTACCCCGAACCGACCATTCCTAGGATGAAAACAGTGATACCCGTAGGGAGAGGTTAAGCTTATGTTTTTAATGATTCTTAAGTCGACAATGTATAGTCGGGTGGAGTAAAATACGGGTTTACTCAAAACACTTAACGAGAATCACCTATGTTGAAGTGAAGAGGGTCCGCTTCAAAAGAGAATTGCAAGGCACAATTCTCTAGAAACTCCCGCAGAACCAGGATGGTGTCCACGGCCAAAACGGGCATAATAATGAGAACAGAATAAATCAGGGAGGGCAGTTGTGAAGGATATACGATCACTTACACAAGCGGTCGGACAGTTCAAATGCATCTAGTCATACTGTCTAGCCAGTAAGGAGAATATATCTTTTCGAGGGAAGGTTCAAGGAGCATACTCTACCTATCCTATGCAATGCCTAACCGTAGTAACTATCACCAAGTCAACTCCGTGTCTGACGTGTGCTGCTGGACCATCAATCTCATTCATGTGGGGGATTGTTGGAAATATTAGATAAAATGGAGGAAATTGGATGTTTTGAGCAGCCCATTTGAGAGGAAATTTTGAGTTGACTCGACTACGAGTTAAAGTCGGGACTTAGTTAGAATACGTAGTACTCCGTATGAGGTTTCCAAAACATGTAAGAACACTCAAAATGATTGAGGTATGAATGAGATATAATGTTCCAAAGTGAACCCTTTAGAAATAGGTTTGGGATGCTATCCCACATTGGAAAAAGAAGGGAGAAATTGTGAGTATATAAGGAGATGTGGACAAAGACATGTTCAAAAAGTGAGACATGTGTGGATGTGTGACTAGGCGCCCCTCGCGCACACACACACACGCGTGCGCCGCCGTCCGTCTGTCCGGCCGGCCGGGTCGGGTCGGTCGGGGTCGAAGGGCGATTTGGGCGAAATGTCTCGGCGTCTCGAAGTTATCCTTTTACTGCAATTTTATTCGGTAAAATTTTATTTTACCGAAAATACCTCAATTAATAAATTCCGAATTTTTCGGATCCGGATAAAATCTAATTAAACAGATCTGGATAAGTATTGAGATACTAATCCTGATCGGTTTAGAGTTCCTCCAGATACCAATTTTGGTCGGTATAGAGTTCCTCCAGCACACAACCTCCTCCAGCCTTCACCTATAAATACCCGGCTTGAGGGGCTCGTTTTTACACAGAAATTTCGTCCGTTTTTTCACCCAAAAAATCCGAATTCAAAATTTTATTTTCGAAAATAATTTCTATTCATAATTTGGGTCGCGTCGGTGGTAGTTCAGGTTTATTGTAGTTCGCTGAGGGTGCGATGATCGATTTATCAACGCATCGAGATGTTGTTTTATCCTGGGAGGTAGACGCTACACACTGCGGTGGAGGCGAATTTGCTTTAAGGAGACAGAAATTCTGGACTCAACATCGCCCATATTCTATTTGCTTCTTTCGATTACTTACATATATATATATATATACATACATATATATATATATATATATTATTCAATGTTTTCGTTATTAACGAATCTGTTTCCTACTTTGTTCCTCTCAGATTTGCAGCACAGACAGGAGATTCAAAACATGTGATCCCTTAAGTCGTAATTTGACGGACACGGACGAGTCCAAGACAAGCTTTTGGATCTACAGGTATAATGGATAATCATCAAATATTATACTTCATGGTATAATTATATGACTTCAAATTTATCGATATAATTTTTAGTAAATTATACTAACAATAGGTTTGAGTTGTTAACTGCTCTCCCCACAATGTGTATTCCATCACCCCCACTTCTCTCAACTCCCTTCCATGATGTCCACTCCCCCACTAAGGTGGTTGCAGAAAACTTCCTTCCCACCTTCTGTTCTGTTCTGATCATGTGGGTGTATTCAGGAGAAAGATTTGGGCTGGAAATTAAAATGATAATTGGTCTGCGTAAAAATTATGGAAGTTGGGCTTGAGAATTAATAGTAGTTGATTATTAATTTCAATTGGGTTGAACATTATAATAGTTGGTTGGCCCAAAAAATGAATGTATTAAAATTAATTAAAATGGACTTGTGAATATTGGACTTAATGGACTTATAATATTTAGCTCGATAATTAATTGATTTGGGTCTACAGTAAAATTAGGAATTCATGAATTGTGCTCAATAAATAATCATAAGCCCAATCAAAAATTTTAAATTGAATTAATATTCAACATTTACTATAAAAATAATTAATAAATTAAGATAAAATTTCCTAAATTTAGCGGGTGTTACACTATAAATAGCACATTCCTTCCCACACCTACAACCATTGAAACGCTGGTGGAAACTTCAAAACCTTCTGAGGAAAAGAAAAAGAAAAGGTTAGAAAATAATTTAAGCATACACATCCAATAACAATATACAAAGTTTGCATCCAATGAATACAAAGTTTGCATCCAATGAATGATTACTCCTGGAACCACTAAGGGGCTGTTGTTTGGCTCTTAATGGTTACATTAAGAGCCTACATCTGAATTGTAATATCCGGATAAATTGTCGGGTATTTTCGTCCGTATTTGAACACTGTATTACTCGAATTGGTGCTATCAATAATTGAAGTATGATCGTTTCCGTATTCGCATCCTCATGCATGATAATATCAACTTTTAATCCTTCACATGCAACTACGTCGTAACGCACGCTAACAGGTAAGCGTAACGTACGTTACGAACTGGAGATAGCGTACGCTACGAGCTAGACGTAGCGTACGTAAGGAGGTCAATAATTGAATAGGCAGGCTAGCACATGGACGGCTGGTGGTGGGGCTCGGAAAGATTCCCGCGGATGAACCTGGACAGTTTTGGGGTCAACGGGTGTTAACGTACGCTAAGGTTTCTAACTAGCGTACGCTAATATGTGTAGCTTACGTACGCAATGCATAGGGTGTAACGTACGTAAGCTAGTACAGAACGAGACAGTAAGCTATCAGTGAACGATAGCGTACGCTAAGAACGAATGGTAGCGTGCGCTAAGTAGATTACGTACGTAAATGGCTAAGGCTAACGTACGTAAAGCTCAAGATATTATATATATGGACAACACCCCATTTCATTTCACTTCGTCCCTTTCACTTGTACTTCGTCTTCCTTCATTTCTAGAGAGTCTTCAGCCCTCTAAAACACCTATAGATCACATAGACTCGATCAATTAAGTTACGAAACATCTTGGATTGGCATTCAAGCAATCGGAGTTGGATGCTACCTCTTGTCTCTGCGTTTCTTTCATATTAAGGTATGTTAATGCTACCTCAACCTTGAATTCGTGTTCTTAAGGATGTTATGAACATATCACCGGGATTATTAAGCTCCATAGATGATTTTTATCCGAGCATCATGTTTTTAGAAGTTGGAATGTTCATGCTTTAGTTACCCAAGTTAAGAACATTATAGTTCGATTCTTGTTACGATGATCAAGTAAGGTAAGTTTTCTGAGATTAATAAACCGTATTGTATGGTGTTTCCATAATGATCATAGACTTAATGTTGATAACAACCTCAGATTTTCCGAACTACATTTAAGGATCTATAATCGAGTTTTGGAGTAAGTCTTATGATGGGAGGATTAACCGGGAATTCGTAGACATCTACACCATAGGATCATTCTGATTCACATGAGTATAATATGTGTGAATATAACGTACGTTAAGCTCTATGCATTACGTACGTTATACCCTCAGGCAAGGCAGTCGTCTGAACTGAGAAGAACTGTCCAATGCATGCTTAGCGTGCGTTAATCCTTGTAGCTTACGTGCACTAATGTGCAGACGTAACGTACGTTACGTAGGTGTGTAACGTACGTTACGAAAAGAACAGTTAGGGTTTGGCCATCTTTCTATGCTTTTCCTCGTGTGATTGATTGTTTATTTAATGATAGGATATTAAGGACGAACTTCCTACGATAATCCAGTGTTGAGCCTTTCCGATTGTCGTTTCCTTTGGAGTTCTGGATTATTCCAATCAACTGTATTTCTGGAGTATTCGCAAGAGATTACCAAGGAAAGTACCTTGATATACGAATTATAATTACGTGAAATCATTGTTGCTGAAGTGTATGAATCATGTTTTGAATATCTATATTTATATTATATATATATAGATATGTGCAGATATATGTATAGATATATGTATATGTATATAAATATACATATGGAGATGAATGTTGGGTGATTCATACCAATATTAGTCGACGTACTCAACTTAGACTAAAGTACGAATAGTATTTATAGAGGTAATATGGTAATGTTTGTATTTTCGGTTGAGTTACGATATAAGGATATTTATGTAGTATTGATTGGTAGTGTTGAAGGCTTAATGTGTTAAGTCTTGATGAATAACGTGTGAGTTATTGTTTATTTTGCGTAGTTACGTACTGGCGAATAAATTATGTGAATTGATGAACTAATTTGATAATTGTTGCAACGTTCGACTGTGTGCTTGGTATTTGTAACAACGTGAATACTTGTTATGAGAGACGTCATATTCGGGTGCCTCTGAGGGCGGGGCGTGCACTCCGGCCTGGTGTACACTGCAATGAGCGGCTCCATATGATTGGTGAACACCGGTGTTACTTAATGCGCGAGCAAGGGGCGGCTCCTATGGGAGTGAACGCCGGCGCGGTGACATGTGCAATAGGCGGCCAATATAGTGGAGTGAACGCCGGTACACAGGTGTGCAAGGGAGGCGCCTGGCAGGCTTATTGATAACGGATTTTTGAGTGATAGCTAAGACCCCGTTACCAAATGATTTTCGTAATTTAAATCTTTGCAACTTATTTTAAAATGTTGGTCTTGATGTAGACCGCGATTCGTGTTTCTGGAGTTCGTTCCAACTTGCTTTAAATGTTGTTATCAGGGTTAATTAACCAAGGATATTTGACGAGATCTTCGAGGGTTAATTAATCGGGGGTCTTGAGCAGGATTTGTCGAATGAGAGGCTGTGCCTTTGATTGTACTGTGTTGATTATTCTGTGTATTGGGTCGAGGACCCCGTGGGATGTTGAGATTTGATCTCGTGATAATATTATTTGGATTGGACCGAGAACCCTGTGAGATGTTGAAATGATTTGCTTGTGATAGTGTTTTATCATTTGGGTCGAGGACCCCGAGTAACGTTGTAATGGTTTTCTTGCAAATTGTTTTCCACATGTTGGGTCAAAGACCCGAGAGCTTTTGAAGTATTTTCTAAAGTATTTCCATTTGATTTTCAAAAACCCCAAGATGGCTCGAGTCAATATTAATGTTTTCAAACTTTTTTATCAAAATACTTTTCCTTTTATAAAAAGGGATTTTTATGACTCCTTGGGCTCGTTTAAAGTTTCATTGGTGTTATGTTCCGAGAATATGATAATGTGATTATCTTTCACCTTGTGTATGTGATGCTATTCTGTGTTGACCATTTAAATGCGTGGTTTGTGTTAAGGTCTCACGACTGTTGAGTTTTGTGTTATTATTATTCGTATATCTTGTGTATTATGTACTTGCACTAGCAAAATTCTAGTTTGCTAACCCCCGAGTTTTCGGGGGGTGGGTGCCTGTTATGCGCCCAGGTTTTGGCAGCTCGGGAGCAGTCACAGGATTGGCTGGGAAGGAGATGGAGGACAAATGATACTAATCACACCAGAGTCAGAGTCTTTTCTTTTGTTTCATTTTGGTCGGTATTTCTTTAGCGTTCGAGTATTCACCCTTGCATGGGTGTAGTTTCATTTATTAAATTGAGTTGTCATTCTTTTCCGTGTTCAAGTTTATTTTTGTCATTGAGATGTAGAGTTCATTTGTTTCTGAATTGTTTAATGACCTTGTCGGTCCGCGTTGTATTTAGATTGACCCCGGTCGGTCAATCATTGTGTAGTCTAGTGGAGTTTAGCCTTGTAGATCCTTGTGAGAAGGGCGTACGGCGTGTAACATTTCTGGATGTATTCTGGGGGTGTTACATATATGGTATCGAAGCTTAGGTTTGCGAAAAACCTAGGCCATTGGGTCAAGTCCATGACTTGTGTAAGTCGCGCGCGTTAGAGTTATGATTAGTATCGTGGTTCCAACATCATCTTCAAGCAATCCGCGATGGTAAGCCTCCCGAATCGTAAGTCCCCTTATATACGTGTTTGATTATATCGTGCTTAACGTGAACCTAGGGTTTGAACATGTTAGAGATTATATTGTTTTATGATATCACCTGCGTATACGGTTCGAGTGAGAATGGTTATGTAGTATACTTCGCTAGTCGAACATATTTATCGGTTTCTGCATTTCAATAGGATAAATCTTTGAGTGTTAATTTTATCCGCTGCGTGAGTATTTTGAAATGACTCTTGGTATTTTGCAAACTGAGTTGTTATCTCATAAGACCGATTCCCTAAACCGAGTTCTGGCATTTTAGTCTTGCACGTTTTAACTGTATTTTTATGACGGTATTTGATATTTTACAAATGATTTTGTAAGTTTTGGAAAATGCTACCGTCATCGGCTTTTCTTGGTGTATTTTAAAACGGTTTTGTAAATGGTTTTTAGCCTGGTAGGTTCCGGCGCAGAATCCCCGGCACGTAATATTTCCGGGCCGAATTACGAACATTTCAAAGTAGTATTTTGAAATTTTCCTAACATTGTAAACCTCATGATTTAATGTAGTCATGTCGAATGGTCACGTATTTTGGTGAAAAAATTCTTTCGAATAAACATTTTGGTAGAAGAGGAAGGATTTTCAAAATTGTGGTATTTGGGACTCAACAGTTTTGAAATATTTCAAATTAATTACAATTCGATTTTCAAATTTTCTTGTAGGTATTACTCGAAAATAAATTTTTAGAGTCATTGTATAAACTTCCTCTTCCAAAACAAAGGACAGTATTTACAAGTTTTGAGCACAACGTGACTCGGCTTTTGTTTCAATTTTTTTTTTTAAAAAACATACGCATAATGATCGTCCTAGTCGAAGGACTGGAAGTTGATTTCAAAAAAATTTCGTGCTTTACGATATTACCATTATTCTAAGGATGCTAATTAAACCTTGCGTTGATAATTGTGGTATACCATACAACCGACAATGTGATAACAATAAATGGTACTATCTGCATTAGCATGACGAGCCTTGGCGGACGCAGACATGATAATGGAAGCGGAAGCGGTGAGGTTGTTCGTACGACAACGATTCATGTTACGGTGAAGGAATATCAAGATCAGACGATAACCTATGAAACCTCCTCAGTGACCGAGCCAACGAGCGGAGAAAAGAGACCGAGGGCATCTGGAAAATTTATGGGCGGTGAAAAGACTAAGGTTCTCAGACCCCCACGTCGTTCGAATGCGTCGTCTTCGCGGTCGAGAATGAGCATTGGAAATCCTAAACCAGCATCGGTGACTTCCGGTAAGAAGAGAGTGTGCTTTAACTGCAACCGTACGGGACATATCCGTGTAAACTGTCCCTCCCCACTCTTGACTTGTCATCGGTGCAGGTGTGAAGGCCATCGGGAGAAACATTGTGAGATAATTTCCGAATTGGCAAAGAATGCTACTCTATCGGTGAGCAGAGCAAGTGGCCGGAGAATGTCCCGAAACCTTATGTCTTCTGCTGAAGAGCCTATCATAGGTGAATGAATATTTTGTGCTGTGTTCTAGTCGTTGCTGTTTCCAACAATCATGACTTTGATCGTTTTTCATTTTAATTGTTTTTCGTTTCCAAACTCCTGCTGTTTTATGTTTCGGGGCTGAAATGTCTTCTTAGTATGGGGACACGTATTACCCGTACCCTTCTTAGTATTTTCGGTGTTGGGAGACTTTCATTGTTGGTGATTCATCTATGATCCTCTTGACAATTTTAAACTACCATGTTCTACTGAACCTACCATCATTCGAATGAATTTCAGAACCAATTTGTTAGACTCCGTGAATTATTGTGGTCTATTCACGTCCGAACGTAATCTTTGCAAAATTTTGTTCGAAACTATTTGTTTCCACTCGTGCGGTTAATATTTTCAATGTGTCATGAACTTGAATACGGTGGGTCGAGCTCGACACGCGATTTTAGTACGTCTGAGCCGCTGGTGAATTTCCTTAATTCTGTGAGCTTTTACTTCTCTACTCTAAATTCTCATGTTCACGTGTAATTTATCGCCTCAATTGACGTGCCAGATACTTCCTAGGTCCAATCATTGTATTTTTAGAACCTTGCATTCACGCATCACTCGTGATGTTCTGGGGCTGAGCAAGTAGTTATTTTTCCTTGGTTGTTCCACCACTCTACTTTAAGTTTCGGGACGAAACTTCTTTTAAGAGGGATAGTATATAATATCTGGATAAATTTTCGGGTATTTTCGTCCGTATTTGAACACTGTATTACTCGAATTGGTGCTATCAATAATCGAAGTATGATCGTTTCCGTATTCGCATCCTCATGCATGATAATATCAACTTTTAATCCTTCACATGCAACTACGTCGTAACGCACGCTAACAGGTAAGCGTAACGTACGTTACGAACTGGAGATAGCGTACGCTATGAGCTAGACGTAGCGTACGTAAGGAGGTCAATAATTGAACAGGCTGGCTAGCACATGGACGGCTGGTGGTGGGGCTCGGAAAGATTCCCGCGGATGAACCTGAACAGTTTTGGGGTCAACGGGTGTTAACGTACGCTAAGGTTTCTAACTAGCGTACGCTAATATGTGTAGCTTACGTACGCAATGCATAGGGTGTAACATACGTAAGCTAGTACAGAACGAGACAGTAAGCTATCAGTGAACGATAGCGTACGCTAAGAACGAATGGTAGCGTGCGCTAAGTCGATTACGTACGTAAATGGCTAAGGCTAACGTACGTAAAGCTCAAGATATTATATATATGGACAACACCCCATTTCATTTCACTTCGTCTCTTTCACTTGTACTTCGTCTTCCTTCATTTCTAGAGAGTCTTCAGCCCTCTAAAACACCTATAGATCACATAGACTCGATCAATTAAGTTACGAAACATCTTGGATTGGCATTCAAGCAATCGGAGTTGGATGCTACCTCTTGTCTCTGCGTTTCTTTCATATTAAGGTATGTTAATGCTACCTCAACCTTGAATTCGTGTTCTTAAGGATGTTATGAACATATCACCGGGATTATTAAGCTCCATAGATGATTTTTATCCGAACATCATGTTTTTAGAAGTTGGAATCTTCATGCTTTAGTTACCCGAGTTAAGAACATTATAGTTCGATTCTTGTTATGATGATCAAGTAAGGTAAGTTTTCTGAGATTATTAAACCGTATTGTATGGTGTTTCCATAATGATCATAGACTTAATGTTGATAACAACCTCAGATTTTCCGAACTACCTTTAAGGATCTATAATCGAGTTTTGGAGTAAGTCTTATGATGGGAGGATTAACCGGGAATTCATAGACATCTACACCATAGGATCATTCTGATTCACATGAGTATAATATGTGTGAATATAACGTACGTTAAGCTCTATGCACTACGTACGTTATACCTCGTGCAAGGCAATGTCTGAATCGAGAAGAATCTCCCAATGCATGCTTAGCGTGCGTTAATCCTTGTAGCTTACGTGCGCTAACGTGCAGACGTAACGTACGTTACGTAGGTGTGTAACGTACGTTACGAAAAGAACAGTTAGGGTTTCGCCATCTTTCTATGCTTTTCCTCGTGTGATTGATTGTTTATTTAATGATAGGATATTAAGGACGAACTTCCTATGATAATCCAGTGTTGAGCCTTTCCGATCGTCGTTTCCTTTGGAGTTCTGGATTGTTCCAATCAACTGTATTTTCGGAGTATTCGCAAAAGATTACCAAGGCAAGTACCTTGATATACGAATTATAATTACGTGAAATCATTGTTGCTGAAATGTATGAATCATGTTTTGAATATCTATATTTATATTATATATATATGTGCGGATATATGTATAGATATATGTATATGTATATACATATACATATGGAGATGAATGTTGGGTGATTCATACCAATATTAGTCGACGTACTCAACTTAGACTAAAGTACGAATAGTATTTATAGAGGTAATATGGTAATGTTTGTATTTTCGGTTGAGTTACGATATAAGGATATTTATGTAGTATTGATTGGTAGTGTTGAAGGCTTAATGTGTTAAGTCTTGATGAATAACGTGTGAGTTATTATTTATTTTGCGTAGTTACGTACTGGCGAATAAATTATGTGAATTGATGAACTGATTTGATAATTGTTGCAACGTTTGACTGTGTGCTTGGTATTTGTAACAACGTAAATACTTGTTATGAGAGACGTCATATCCGGGTGCCTCTGAGGGCGGGGCGTGCACTCCGGCCTGGTGTACGCTGCAATGAGCGGCTCCATATGATTGGTGAACACTGGTGTTACTTAATGCGCGAGCAAGGGGCGGCTCCTATGGGAGTGAACGCCGGCGCGGTGACATGTGCAATGGGCGGCCAATATAGTGGAGTGAACGCCGGTACACAGGTGTGCAAAGGAGGCGCCTGGCAGGCTTATTGGTAATGGATATTTGAGTGATAGATAAGACCCCGTTACCAAATGATTTTCGTAATTTAAATCTTTGCGACTTGTTTTAAAATGTTGGTCTTGATGTTATAATATCCGTGTTTTCTACTTTTGGTAATTTTTATTTTCGGTATATATTCGTTTCGGACAACTCGCTTGGCACTGTTTTAGAATTCTGAATCTATTTTATTATTGGAGTTTCTCCTTTGGATGAGTCTCGATGATGTTTTTGCGTAATTTCACCTTGAGTTATATTCTATCGCATGTGTATTCGATTCTCGTTAAACTCGCCCGATTTTATCATTTTTTCTATTTCCATGAGTTCGTATGGTGGAGTAGAGCATGTTGTGAGCTTCGGATTGTTAATCCAACGTTGTATCGTGATTTTCGGGTCGCTTGGGGTTTCCGTACTTCTATTTCGTGTTATTGTTGCCCATATATCGATTCCTATTGCTTTTATTCTCTTCCCGGTTCATTTTCCATCATTTTGGGACCCAAGGAGGGGTGTGGGCCGCGGCACAAGGATTGTGCGCCGCGGCACACACATTGCCCAGTTCCTAGCCGAGCATACTGTACCGTGTGCCGCGGCACACGCCGGCAGGGCCGCGGCACACTGCCGAGTCACTGCCGCGGCACACTCGTCCGGGCCGCGGCACACTCGTCCGGGCCGCGGCACACTCGTCCGGGCCTCGGCACACTCGTGTGGCACTTATCGGCCAAACCTACTGTACCGCGTGCCGCGGCACAGGCCGGCAGGGCCGCAGCACAATGCCGAGTCAGGGCCGCGGCACACTTCAAATGGGCCGCGGCACACCGAGTGGTCTGCCGATCACTGGGCGCAATTTTTGGCCCTGTGCCGCGGCACACTTCTGCTGGGCCGCGACACACAATGCGGTCAACGCTATATCAGCGTTTCTTTTCAGCGGATGCAGTTCATTTCTTCCTTCCTTCCACCGTACGAGAGAGAGAGGTTTGAGAGGGGGATTTTTCTCCATCTACCACTTGATTGTGTGATTTTCTTCATCTTCTTTCGATCGTGTAGCTCGGATTGTGGATCTAACACGTGTTCTTCGGATTATAGTGCTTGAATCTTCAAGAGGTAAGAACTCCTTTAACCCTAGTATGATTTTGGGGAGGGTTTGGTGATGATCTTGTATTTTAATCCGATTTAACCGATGTTGTTGTTAGATTTTGATAGTATACTCGTGACCCTTGGTTTTCTTATTATTGGATGGGATGAAATCCCGTTATTACACCGTTGACCGATTTCATTTCCTTATGCACCCTTGGTGTCCGATGAATTGCCCCAACGGGTAGAATTAGGATTAATTCTTACCTTTCCGCATTATTGAGACTTGTTGTATACCGTTATTGTGTTAGGAGCGGATTTGGGAGGATTGTTTGGACCAAAACCTATTCCTTCGTTGTTTCCTTCGTTTCGTCTTATTCAAGGCAAGTACATGTATTACATTTCGTTATGTATGTTGTGATTTTCGAAATGAATGATGAATTGTGATTTTTGGGTGCGTGAGTTGTGTTCCTTCCACCCGGAGTGTCCGACGGGATGTCTGGGGGTCGATACTAAGGGGTACGGCCGCGGAAGGGAACTTGGGTGCGTGTGTGTTTGAACTTCCACCCGGAGTGTCCGACGGGATGTCTGGGGGTCGATACTAAGGGGTACGGCCGCGGAAGTGGTATCCCACCCGGAGTGTTCGACGGGATGTCTGGGGGTCGATACTAAGGGGTACGACCACGGGATACCAGTTGTGATTTTGTGATATCGTGATGATTGGAACTGATTTGATTGCCAATGTAGTATTCCGGAATATTTATGGCAAATGATTTCTGACTGAGATGAGTGTATAAAAACCGTATATGTATATAATGTAGTGTAATTGTGTACTTGCACTAGCTATTCGAATGCTAACCCCTTAAATGGGGGAAATGCGTCTTATGCATTTCAGGTACCGGGAGGGCTGAGGAGCAGGCACGGGACATGCATGCAAAGGATGGGCTGGCTTGATGATGTGGCTCGAGTCTGCATTTTTATATTTTGTCATTGCATTGTCGAGTAATGAAGTTAGACTGTTTATTTTGAAACTTGGTTTAAGTCCCCTGTGTGGGCAATGAATTGGTATTTAACCTCTCTTCATGTACTCCGTTAAAAATGTTTTGGCCGAGGCCACGGCCTTATTTACTTTTGAGTGCATCATTCGGGATTACATTGTAGTTTATATGTCATGTGTTAGCCTGGTAGACCTCACGAGGGTTCTACGGCGTGTAATGTCCCAGTTGTGAATTGGGGTGTTACATTTATGGTATCGGAGCTTAGGTTTTGAATACCTAGACTGTTGGTCAATTTTTGGGTCTGTCAGTTGCGTCATTAGAGTCAGTCGTTGAGCCTAATATCATCATGCTACCGTCTTTTCGTGCGACCCGTGGCTGTAAGTCTCCTCGAACTCTTATATTTCTGTAATTCGTTTTCTTGGGTTGTTCGGAATTATGAATTGTGATACCAACTTTGTCAATTGTGAATTTTTCTGACCTTGTCCTTTTCACTCTTCTTTTAGTATGTTGAGAGGTCGTGGTAGACCAGCTAGGGGACGCGGCCGAGGCCGTGGTCGGGGTGCTGATAATGAAAAGGGCTCACTTTCTCAGTCCTCTGCGGACTCAGCCTCTCACTCAGTGCCGTCGAGAAATAATGCCGACGCAGAGCTCTGCCGTGCCAGATTAGTAGCCCAGCTTGCTCAGATAGCTCAGGGTGGATGCCAGAATCCACCTCCGACACCTGAAGAGGAAGCTAGTAAGTGGCTTCAGACGGTGACTAAGATGCACCCTCCTCGTTTCTCCGGATCTTCTGACTCCCTCGGTTGGGAGAATTGGCTTTTTCAGTTGTCCAGGACCTTTGATGCCGTAGCTTGTCCTGAAGACAGGAGGGTACATATTGCCCAGTACCTCCTGGATAAGGAAGCTGCGGAATGGTGGGACGCCGTTGTGCCCAGAGATCGTCGAGCTACTTGGGAGGAATTCAAAGCTGCTATGGAAGCAGAGTATTGTCCGCCGCCAGTCAAGGAGCGCAGAATTGTGGAATTCTTCACCGCTACACCTCAGGATGTGCCTATTTCTTAGGCCATCATTTCTTACAATCAGCAGTTGGGTTTCGTGAGAGATCAAGTGAGAACGGAGGCTGATAAAATCCGTTACTTTAATATGCGCATGAAGCCGCATATTAGGCAGAGTATGGCGCCTCTCATGTGTGCCACTTTGAAGGAATACCAGGATCGCGCCCTAGTGATCGAGATGGCCGTCCCGGAATCAGAGTCGGTTTCAGAAGCTAAGAAGCAGAAGACTACTGGTGGATTCTCGACTGGGAAGGGTGGTCAGTTTTTGAGGTCTCGTTCTGCTCCCATACCGGGGAAGAGGCTGTTTCATCAGGCCGGTGGATCTCAGGGTAATCGTTCAGTCCAGTCCGTTGCTTATGGTGGTAGGGTTTGTTTTAACTGCAACCAATATGAGCATTTGATGAAGGATTGCCCTTTTCCTCCAGTCACTTGCTTTACTTGAGGGCAGACCGGGCATCGGGCAACTCATTGTGAGAGGGCCACCAGGGCTATTAGAGTTCCGACTACCACTACCGAACAGAAGGATCACAGTATTCCAGCTACTCATATTCCGTAGGGTTCGGGTCGTGGTAGGGGTCGGGGTCAGCCGGATCGCCGCGCAGCCTAGAGTTCGGGTTCAGTTCACCCCCGATTGTATCAGCTGAGGCACACAGAGGAGGCAGACGTTCCGGTGGCGTCAGGTACCACTCAGATCCTTACTCATCCAGTTTCCGTGCTTTTTGATTCGGGTGCTACCCATTCCTTTATTGCATCGGATTGTGTGAATCGTATTGGCTTTAACTGCTTGTTTGAGTGTGAACCATTTGTGGTGGGTACGCCTAGCGGGGATCGTATGGTTGGGGACCGGGAAGTTAGGGATTGCCCCGTGAGGATCGGGAGCTGAGATTGGCCCTCGAATCTCATTGTTATAGACCTTAAGGGTGAGGATTTAATCCTCGGGGACGATTGGTTAGAGCGTCACAGTGCTATCATGAACTATCGGACTCGTACCATCTCGATAGTAGCCGAGGACGGCACCGAGCATACCCTCATCGGTCGAAAGCCGGGGAGATCGGGGAGTGTGATTAGCACCTTAAAGGCGATGAAACTTCTGAACCAGGGTTGTGTCGGCTATTGGTGTTATGCCCTGCAGGTGGAGGATGGTGGGATTGACATGTCGTCAATTCCAGTTGTTAGTGAGTATCCCGACGTTTTCCCAGACGACTTGCCGGGGCTACCACCACAGCGAGAGGTGGAGTTCCCTATCGATCTTGAGCCGAATGCAGCCCCCATTTCTCGAGCGCCGTGCCGTATGGCACCTTCGGAGATGTTAGAGTTGAAGAATCAGTTGGGAGAATTGTTAGATAAAGGGTATATTCGACCGAGCGCATCGCCTTGGGGTGCACCCGTACTTTTTGTTAAGAAGAAGGATGGATCGCTTCGTTTATGCATCGATTATCGAGAATTAAACAAGTTGACCATCAAAAATAAATACCCTTTGCCTCGGATAGACGACTTGTTTGGTCAGCTTCAGGGGGCGACAGCCTTTTCGAAGATTGATTTGAGATCGGGCTACTACCAGTTGAGGATTCGGGACATCGATATACCGAAAGCTGCCTTTCAGACGAGATATGGCCATTACGAGTTTGTGGTTATGCCTTTCGGGCTAACCAATGCCCCAGCAGTGTTCATGCAGTTAATGAACAAAGTTTTTATTGAGTATCTGGACAAATTCGTAGTCGTCTTTATCGATGACATTCTGATCTACTCACAGAGTCGGGAGGAGCACGCCTTACATCTCCGGGTTGTATTAGACATTTTGAGAGCCGAGCAGTTGTATGCGAAGTTCTCTAAGTGTGAGTTTTGGCTCAAGGAAGTGATGTTCCTCGGGCATGTGATTTCAGCAGAAGGAGTTCGGGTAGATCCACAGAAAATAGAGGCGGTGATGGCTTAGGATCCGCCCAAAAACGTGAAGGAAGTGAGGAGTTTTCTGGGACTTGCAGGCTATTACCGTAGATTTGTTGAGGGATTTTCTAAGATCGCTATACCACTCACTCAGTTACTCTAGAAAACCCAGAAGTTCGAGTGGACCGCAGACAGACAGAGTAGTTTTGTCGAGTTGAAGAGGCGACTAACTACCGCACCCGTGTTAGCATTGCCTCAGGGGAACGAAGATTTCGTGGTTTATAGTGATGCTTCGGGCCTCGGGCTCGGATGTGTTTTGATGCAGAGAGACAGGGTGATTGCTTATGCGTCCCGCCAGTTGAAACCGTATGAGGCGAATTACCCCACGCACGATTTGGAGTTAGCCGCGGTCGTTTTCGCCTTAAAGATATGAAGACATTATCTCTATGGATCGTCGTGTAAGATTTTTACGGACCACAAGAGTCTGAAGTATATCTTCAGCCAGAAAGAGTTGAATATGAGGCAGCGTAGGTAGTTGGAGCTAATTAAAGATTACGACCTCGAGATACTTTACCATCCGGGTAAGGCTAACGTAGTGGCTGATGCGTTAAGCAGGAAACCGATGGCATTACAGATGTTAGAGGTACTTACACCACAGAGTAGGATCCAGCGGGATTTTATTTGTCAGAATATCGAGGTTTGGGTTCAGAGAGTTCAGAGTCAGTAATGTGCATTGGAGATCACTTCGTCCTTGACTGATGATATCAAGGCGAAACAGTATGATGATCCATTTTTAGTCCAGCTAAGGGAGGATGTGAGGAAAGGGAAAGCCCCTGGATTCGTGGTTCAGGATGATGGCGTTCTGAGATTTCGCGGCAGACTATGTGTACCGAACGTCATTGAGCTGAGACAGAAGATTTTGAGTGAGGCTCATACTACGCCTTATTCCATACATCCTAGTACGAGCAAAATGTACAAGGATGTGAGGAGTAACTATTGGTGGAGTAATTTGAAATCGGACGTTAGCGAGTTTGTAGCGAAGTGTTTAACCTGTCAGCAGGTTAAGATTGAGCATCAGCGACCTGCGGGGTTGCTACGACCACTTCCCATTCCGGAATGGAAGTGGGAAGACATCTCTATGGATTTCATTACCAGGATGCCTAGGACTTGGACCGGAATGAACATGATTTGGGTCATTGTCGATCGACTGACCAAATCA
Source organism: Orobanche coerulescens (assembly GCA_033398695.1). NCBI lineage: Eukaryota > Viridiplantae > Streptophyta > Magnoliopsida > Lamiales > Orobanchaceae > Orobanche > Orobanche coerulescens. Next base: position 35,320,853 of record CM065806.1, on the reverse strand, counting down.
GTTCATTTCCTGGGTATTAAGGATACTTGGGGTCCGGAGAGGCTGGCACGAGTATTTATAGCAGAGATCGTGAGATTGCATGGGACTCCTAGGAGCATTATTTCAGATCGAGATGGCCGGTTTGTATCACATTTTTGACAGGCTGTTCATCGAGCTTTGGGATCGAGTTGAGACTCAAGACGCCTTACCACCCTCGATCGACGGACGGAGCGAGGCGATCCAGACGTTGGAGGATATGTTGAGAGACTGTGCCTTAGATTGGAAGGATGATTGGGAGACGCACTTGCCGTTGATCGAGTTTACGTACAACAATAGTTGGCATGCCTCGATCAAAATGGCACAATTCGAGGCGTTGTATGGGAGGAGGTGCAGATCGCCGTTGTGTTGGGACGATGCGTCCGAGCTGATTGGTACCGAGCCCGATATGATAGTTGAGACGAGAGAGAAGATTACTCTGATTCGCGATAGATTGATGACGGCCCAGAGCCGGCAGAAGTCTTATGCCGATTCACATTGCCGACCGTTGGAGTTTAAGGTGGGAGATCACGTCTTTCTTAAGGTGTCGCCGACACGGGGAGTTTACCGCTTCGGCCGGAAGGGTAAACTTAGTCCGAGATATATCGGGCCGTTTGAGATTTTAGAGAGAGTGGGAGAGCTTGCCTATCGGTTAGGCTTGCCGCCGTCTTTGAGTCACGTTCATAACGTATTTCGTGTTTCCCAGCTTAGGAAGTACGTACCGGACCCTAGCCATATTATTGATTTTGGAGAGATCGAGTTGGGACCCGACATCACCTTCGAGGCGAGGCCGATTCAGATCTTAGAGCGTCGGGTGAAGCAACCCAGGCACAAAACCATTCCTTTGGTTAAAGTGCAATGGTCGAAGCATGGATCCGAGGAAGCCACGTGGGAGACGGAAGAGAGTATGAGATCGAGATACCCCGAGTTATTCGTGTTGTAAGTTTCGGGATGAAACTTATTTTTAGGGGGAGATAATGTAATATCCGTGTTTTCTACTTTTGGTAATTTCTATTTTCGGTATATATTCGTTTCGGACAACTCGCTTGGCACTGTTTTAAAGTTCTGAATCTATTTTATTATTGGAGTTTCTCCGTTGGGATGAGTCTCGATGATGTTTTTGCGTAATTTCATCTTGAGTTATATTCTATCGCATGTGTATTCGATTCTCGTTAAACTCGTCCGATTTTATCATTTTTCCTATTTCCATGAGTTCGTATGGTGGAGTAGAGCATGTTGTGAGCTTCGGATTGTTAATCCGACATTGTATCGTGATTTTTGGGTCGCTTGGGGTTTCCGTACTTCCATTTCGTGTTATTGTTGCCCATATATCGATTCCTATTGCTTTTATTCTCTTCCCGGTTCATTTTCCATCATTTTGGGACCCAAGGAGGGGTGTGGGCCACGGCACAAGGATTGTGCGCCGCGGCACACACATTGCCCAGTTCCTGGCCGAGCAGAGTGTAACGTGTGCCGCGACACACGCCGGTAGGGCCGCGGCACACTGCCGAGTCACTGCCGCGGCACACTCGTCCGGGCCGCGGCACACTTCGAATGGGCCGCGGCACACCGAGCGGTCTGCCGATCACTGGGCGCAATTTTTGGCCCTGTGCCGCGGCACACTTCTGCTGGGCCGCGGCACACAATGCGGTCAGCGCTATATCAGCGTTTCTTTTCAGCGGATGCAGTTCATTTCTTCCTTCCTTCCACCGTAGGAGAGAGAGAGGTTTGAGAGGGGGATTTTTCTCCATCTACCACTTGATTGTGTGATTTTCTTCATCTTCTTTCGATCGTGTAGCTCGGATTGTGGATCTAACACGTGTTCTTCGGATTATAGTGCTTGAATCTTCAAGAGGTAAGAACTCCTTTAACCCTAGTATGATTTTGGGGAGGGTTTGGTGATGATCTTGTATTTTAATCCGATTTAACCGATGTTGTTGTTAGATTTTGATAGTATACTCGTGACCCTTGGTTTTCTTATTATTGGATGGGATGAAATCCCGTTATTACACCGTTGACCGATTTCATTTCCTTATGCACCCTTGGTGTCCGATGAATTGCCCCAATGGGTAGAATTAGGATTAATTCTTACCCTTCCGCATTATTGACACTTGTTGTATACCGTTATTGTGTTAGGAGCGGATTTGGGAGGATTGTTCGGACCAAAACCTATTCCTTCGTTGTTTCCTTTGTTTCGTCTTATTCAAGGCAAGTACATGTATTACATTTCGTTATGTATGTTGTGATTTTCGAAATGAATGATGAATTGTGATTTTTGGGTGCGTGAGTTGTGTTCCTTCCACCCGGAGTGTCCGACGGGATGTGTGGGGGTCGATACTAAGGGGTACGGCCGTGGAAGGGAACTTGGGTGCGTGTGTGATTGAATTTCCACCCGGAGTGTCCGACGGGATGTCTGGGGGTCGATACTAAGGGGTACGGCCGCGGAAGTGGTATCCCACCCGGAGTGTTCGACGGGATGTCTGGGGGTCGATACTAAGGGGTACGGCCACGGGATACCAGTTGTGATTTTGTGATATCGTGATGATTGGAACTGATTTGATTGCCAATGTAGTATTCCGGAATATTTATGGCAAATGATTTCTGATTGAGATGATTGTATAAAAACCGTATATGTATATAATGTAGTGTAATTGTGTACTTGCACTAGCTATTCGAATGCTAACCCCTTAAATGGGGGAAATGCGTCTTATGCATTTCAGGTACCGGGAGGGCTGAGGAGCTGGCACGGGACATGCATGCAAAGGATGGGCTGGCTTGATGATGTGGCTTGAGTCTGCATTTTTATGTTTTGTCATTGCATTGTCGAGTAATGAAGTTAGACTGTTTATTTTGAAACTTGGTTTAAGTCCCCTGCGTGGGCAATGAATTGGTATTTAACCTCTGTTCATGTACTCCGTTAAAAATGTTTTGGCCGAGGCCACGGCCTTATTTACTTTTGAGTGCATCATTCGGGATTACATTGTGGTTTATATGTCATGTGTTCGCCTGGTAGACCTCACGAGGGTTCTACGGCGTGTAATATCCCAGTTGTGAATTGGGGTGTTACATTTATGGTATCGGAGCTTAGGTTTTGAATACCTAGGCTGTTGGTAAATGTTTGGGTCTGTCAGTTGCGTCATTAGAGTCAGTCGTTGAGCCTAATATCATCATGCTACCGTCTTTTCGTGCGACCCGTGGCTGTAAGTCTCCTCGAACTCTGATATTTCTGTAATTCGTTTTCTTGCGTTGTTCGGAATTATGAATTGTGATACCAACTTTGTCAATTGTGAATTTTTCTGACCTTGTCCTTTTCACTCTTCTTTTAGTATGTTGAGAGGTCGTGGTAGACCAGCTAGGGGACGCGGCCGAGGCCGTGGTCGGGGTGCTGATAATGAAGAGGGCTCACTTTCTCAGTCCTCTGCGGACTCAGCCTCTCACTCAGTGCCGTCGGGAAATAATGCCGACGCCGGGGCTACTGCCGTACTTCAGCAGTTAGTAGCCCAGCTTGCTCAGATAGCTCAGGGTGGACGCCAGAATCCGCCTCCGACACCTGAAGAGGAAGCTAGTAAGTGGCTTCAGACGGTGACTAAGATGCACCCTCCTCGTTTCTCCGGATCTTCTGACTCCCTCGGTTGGGAGAATTGGCTTTTTCAGTTGTCCAGGACCTTTGATGCCGTAACTTGTCCTGAAGACAGGAGGGTACATATTGCCCAGTACCTCCTGGATAAAGAAGCTGCGGAATGGTGGGAGGCCGTTGTGCCCAGAGACCGTCGAGCTACTTGGGAGGAATTCAAGGCTGCTATGGAAGCAGAGTATTGTCCGCCGCCAGTCAAGGAGCGCATAATTGTGGAATTCTTCACCGCCACACCTCAGGATGTGCCTATTTCTCACGCCATCATTTCTTACAATCAGCAGTTGGGTTCGTGAGAGATCAAGTGAGAACGGAGGCTGATAAAATCCGTTACTTCAATATGCGCATGAAGCCGCATATTAGGCAGAGTATGGCGCCTCTCATGTGTGCCACTTTCAAGGAATACCAGGATCGTGCCCTAGCGATCGAGATGGCCGTCCCGGAATCAGAGTCGGTTTTGGAAGCTAAGAAGCAGAAGACTACCGGTGGATTCTCGACTGGGAAGGGTGGTCAGTTTTCGAGGTCTCGTTCTGCTCCCATACCGGGGAAGAGGCCGTTTCATCAGGCCGGTGGATCTCAGGGTAATCGCTCACCCAATTGCTTGGTATGTGGTTTGTTTTAACTGCAACCAATATGAGCATTTGATGAAGGATTGCCCTTTTCCTCCAGTCACTTGCTTTACTTGCGGGCAGACCGGGCATCGGGCAACTCATTATGAGAGGGCCACCAGGGCTATTAGAGTTCCGACTACCACTACCGAACAGAAGGATCACAGTATTCCAGCTACTCATATTCCGCAGGGTTCGGGTCGTGGTAGGGGTCGGGGTCAGCCGGATCGCCGCGCAGCCTCGAGTTCGGGTTCAGTTCACCCCCGATTGTATCGGTGGCGCACGAGGCGAGGAGGCGTTCGGTGGTGTCAGGTACCACTCAGATCCTTACTCATCCAGTTTCCGTGCTTTTTGATTCGGGTGCTATCCATTCCTTTATTGCATCGGATTGTGTGAATCGTATTGGCTTTAACTGCTTGTTTGAGTGTGAACCGTTTGTGGTGGGTACGCCTAGCGGGGATCGTATGGTTGGGGACCGGGAAGTTAGGGATTGCCCCGTGAGGATCGGGAGCCGAGATTGGCCCTCGAATCTCATTGTTATAGACCTTAAGGGTGAGAATTTAATCCTCGGGGACGATTGGTTAGAGCGTCACAGTGCTATCATGAACTATCGGACTCGTACCATCTCGATAGTAGCCGAGGACGGCACCGAGCATACCCTCATCAGTCGAAAGCCGGGGAGATCGGGGAGTGTGATTAGCGCCTTAAAGGCGATGAAACTTCTGAACCAGGGTTGTGTCGGCTATTGGTGTTATGCCCTGCAGGCGGAGGATGGTGGGATTGACATGTCGTCAATTCCAGTTTTTTTTTTTTTTTAAAAGAAAAACGTCCAAAGTGGACGGGGGGTTGAGGCGGGACCCACCAACCTGTAGATAATAAAATCAAGAAATACAAAGTATCAGCCCCGAATTATGACCAAAAAAGGGTCATAATTCGGGTACAAACATCGGAGAAATCTACGGCCCGCTAAACAAATACAAAGTACACCACAAATCGTGGGCTAGTGTGCGGACCCGTAGACCAAATAACTCAACTCCGAATTATGACCAAAAGTGGGCCATAATCCGGGATCTAAAAACTAAAGTGTCTATGGCCCGCTAGAGCAGTACAAGGTGCACCACTAAAACCGTGGGCAAATGTGCGGACCAATAGGCAAACAAGCAATCGATCAAAAATAAAAACTATCTAAATCTAAAAGACGGATAACCAAGCTGATCCATCCGTATAAGGGAGAGAAGTAACGGAGGAGCAGTATCATAAGTATAAGTCTGAATGCCGAGGGACGACATGCCAAGCTCAGAAAGATAGTCGGTCGGCCTGTTGCCCTCCCGGAAAATATGAGTGACTCTGAACTGAATATCTCTGAGAATGTGTCGGATACGCATAAGAGTGTGACGAACCTGCCACGAGCCTCGATGGCCAGATGATAGCAGGGTCACTACAGCAGCAGCATCAAGCTCAATCCAAACATGTCTCGATCTCTGGGAGGCTAGAATCAATCCAATTGCCAACGCCTGGACCTCTGCATCAAAACTCGAAGAGGCCTGAAAAGAGGAATGGAAAGCAAGAAGGAGCTCACCGTGGTGATCTCTAATCAGACCTCCCCCCCTGCAATCTGTGTGTCTCTATTAAACGAACCATCCGTGTTCAGCTTGATCCAAGGGGACTCGGGTCGAAGCCAAACCACCGAGACGGGGCGACGAGTCTGAGCGGGGGAAGATGTAGCTCGCTGGAAGCGATCAGGAGGCGAGCAACCCGCCCAGAACTCAGAGCCAATAAGCCACGCAGCAGCTAATAAAGCAACATGGCGCTCCACCTGCACAATAACATGAGAGGAAACAAAAGTAACCGCCCTATGCTTTGCCCTATTCCTTTCTGTCCAGATGAACCATAGGATCAGACAAGGAATAATGAAAGTCGCGTGCCTAAAGTGTGTGCCGTGTGCGAAAAAACTCAGGAGCTCAAAAATATTCTGAGAATGGGGAAGGGATAAATGTGTCCAAGCGCCAAAATACTCCCACACGCCACGGGCCACATCACTCTCCAAGAAAAGGTGGGCAATGGTCTCGGTATGGTAGGACTGGGTAAGGGTATACGAGCAGCACAAACATCTAGAAGCCAATGAAACGCCCCTCCTCTGTAGGATGTCATCAGTCGGGATCCGACGCATGAGAAGTCGCCAAATAAAAACCGAAATGGTCGGTGTGAGTAAGGCTGTCCATATGGCCCCGTAAATAAGGTTAGCCTGACCCCTCACCCTGATGCGAGACCAAGCCGACGATAATGAGAACGCACCCGAAGAGGTAAGAGTCCAGCACATACTATCCTAATCCTCCTCGGCGATGGGAATCGCGGAGATCTCCTGGATGAATTGAGGGGTAAATCCTAGCTCCTCTCCAACAATAGTCTCCAACCTATCCAGGTCCCAAGACCCATCAACCCATAGTTCATTAATCCTAAGATGGGGTCTACCAGAAACCTGACAATAAGAAGATATCGGCCTATCCCCAATCCAAGTATCGTCCCAAAAGCTGACCTCCCCGCAGCCACGACCAAGAGTCCAGCGAATGAACTCCTGGGCCTCAATACCCACGCGGAGGATACGGCGCCAAGGGTGGCTGGCACGAGCTTTAAGAGCAGTACGCATAGGCGTATAAAGGCCAGCAGAGCAGTTTCTGCGGAGCATAAATTGCGCCCACAGAGACGTGCCCGCGCGAAGGCGCCACCAGAGCTTATAACTAAAAGCTCTCACCATATCCGAAAGGCTCCTAATCCCGAGGCCTCCCTCAGAGACCGGACGACAACCGCCGCCAATCGACCCTAATGCCTTCCTCTTTGGACCAACAAGACCCGTAGTATCTCGCAATGATCTGCTCGAGTTCCTGGATAATGTACTGTGGGGGATCCAAAACCTGAAGCAAGTGAAGAGGAATCGTGCAGAGAGTGCTCTTAATAAGAGCCAAACGGCCTCCAAAAGCAAGGTGGCGATGGGACCAACCAGAGATCCTATCCAACATCCGTTGCTTCACCCCAGCAAAGAGCTCTTGTCTTTTAAAGCCTTTGTAAAGGGGCACACCTAGATAGGTGATGGGAGGTCGCCTCGAAACCAAGAAGATCGTAAACTCTCTGATGCCAACGAGGCACATGCTTGGGAGCGAGAATAAAGTGCTCTTACGGATACTAACCATCGGCCCGAAGCCATAGAGTAGTGATCCAGGAGAAGCATAAGATCAACAAGACCATCTTACACAGCCCGTGTTAATATATTTATTTCATCGGCGTAGGATAAGTGCGAGACGGGGAAAGGCCGCCCAGCCGTCCTATACCTCATCAAAGGATGATCTCGAATGAATCGATCCAAGCAGCGCGATAAATAATCAGCGGCAAGCACGAAGAGCGACGGAGAAATAGGGTCGCCCTGACGCAAACCCTGGCTAGAGGCAAAATAGCCGACCGGACTGCCGTTCACCAAAATGGAGAACGTGCAACTCTCGACGCAATGACAGATGAACAAAATCCATCTAGCCGGGAAACCCATCCTCACCAGGACCTCACGTAAAAAATGCCAGTGAACCCTATCACACGCCTTAGCCATATCAAGCTTTAGCGCAAGGTTCGGGACGCCATGGATGTCCGCGACGTGGAGGTCGTGAATCAGTTCTTGGGCCAAGAGGATATTATCAGTAATAACCCGCCCATGAACAAATCCACTCTGGTTTGGAGAGATAATAAGAGGGAGGAGAGGAGCAAGCCGAGCGTTAAGGATTTTCGTGATAATCTTATTGGTCACATTACACAGACTAATAGGCCGGTAATCTGACCAACCGCTCGGAACAGGCTTCTTCGGGATCAAGACGACCGTAGTTGCCGTGAAAGCCGGAGGCATAGGATGACCCTCAAAAAACTCGAGCACAGCCTCCTCCACGTCAGAAGAAACAATCTCCCAACAATGCTGAAAAAACAAGGACGAGAACCCGTCAGGCCCAGAAGCGCTGTGAGGATCGATATCAAAAACCGAAGCACGAATCTCAAGGGGAGAGGGTGGGATACACAAACTATCAGAATCAAAAGAAGAAAGGATAGAGGGAAAACAAGTGCCATCCGGGGGGACGAGGACATCACCATCGGATGTCAGCAGAGTCCTAAAGAAATTCACAGCGGATGATCTGATGTCCGACTCTACAGTGATCGTCGAACCACCATCCTCAACGCTGTGAATATGCGACTGACAACGCTTCTGCTTCGCAAAACCCTGAAAAAACCAGGTGTTGCGCTCGCCCTCAGTAACCCAACGAACAGCGGCCTTCTGTTTCCAGAAATCTTCCTCCATAGAGAGTCGAAGATGGTACTCAGCACGAAATCGGTGCATAGCGGTTCTATTCTCCGGAGTGGGGTCCGAATCATATCGCCGCTCGGCCTCGCGGCCAGACCCTCAAGGCCTCATCCAACTTCGTATGAAGATTTCCAAAATGCAGGGCCGGTTCCAGCTTCGTACTACGCTTAACCCTAAGGAGCTTAGCCTCGTAGGTTACACATGCCAAATAAAACTACGGTGTCACCAGACCTCCTAACAGATATCCAGAATGTGTGATGCCGACCCACATACTGGAAACGGAATGACGACTTGTGACGAGTCGCGGAGAAGCGACACTGGATAAGAAGAGGCGCATGGTCGACCAAGTCGAGGCAGTGAGTAATGGTAGAGACCGAAACACGCTCGACCATGCTTCATTAAATAAAGCACGATCTAGCCTTTCCCTCAAACCATTGCGCTCCCATGTGAAAATATCGCCCTCACACCCGCGTCAATCAACTCACAACAAGAATAGCACATGCGAAGTCCAGAATCTCTGGAGAACGGTCAGTGGTACTACCCTCGCGCTCATGTGAATGCAAGAAGATGTTGAAGTCACCGCTGACAAGCCACGGCAACCCCTCTACTTCCAAAGCAATCTCATGGAGGGTGTCCCAAAGGGCGTAACAACCAGCACGGGTAGTGCTGGCATAGACAAAAGTGACGTAAATCATCTGAGGAAGAAGGGAAGAAGAAATAGAAAGATGAAGGACTTGATCGGTATCCAACAAAACTTGATGCTGAAAGTGGGGGGAAGAAAAGAACCAAATTTTGTTAGACCGATTATAAAGTCCCGACGCATAACCCAAAGAGCGAATATAAAAATCAAAATTAGCATTGGAACCCATGGGTTCTAAAATGCCAATAAAAGCAAACCTATGCACACAGTTGAGATGTCGAATGCGCTTCTGTGCTCCGGTGTTAGCCAGACCACGGGCGTTCCATGTAAGAATGGGTATCGACATAAAATAAACAACCAACTCAGACGGAGACCTAGGACGCTGACTGGAGCGGCCCCGTCTCCGAGGAGTATCCTGTCGGGCAGGTGTTTCCCCTCTCAGGGGCGATGAAGATCGCCCCTTAGAGGAGGAATAGGATCCGCGACAGGTTGCTCTTCCTCGTGTGGAAATCGAGGAGTCAGAGGCAGCTTTGCCCCTAGTCGTGACACCAGGGGCAGCAGTAGAAGACATCAAACGTCTCTTAACCGGTGGTTTTGGTGCCGACGGGAGAGGCACCATAGCCAAGGAAGGGAGACTGGAATCTGACATCTCAAATTGAGCGCGTTTTAGGCCGCACTCAGACTGAGAGAGAGAGGGAAAAAAAGAAAGAGGAGGAGGGGGAGGCTCGAAAACCACCAAAGCCAAGGAGTCGGACTGAACGACGATCTGGTCGTCGATGAGGCCGTGACTGTCATGGCAGGTGGAGGTAGACTCAAAGAGTCTAGAAGAGAGGGGGACGGAAGAGGACTCAGTGTCCTCCTCTAAAGCATGATCGTCATGAATCTCGTGACCTCTACAGTCGCTACCCGACACACTATTTTTATCACACACACTAATGATATCGTCAGTGCCAACTAAATCCTCCTCCTCTCTAGCAGAGGAGTCCAAAGAAGCAAAGTAAGAGTGCTGGCGAGTAGCAGCTGTGCCCTTGGGCCCTTTTTTGGCAAGTACTTGCCAAACGACAGGCTCCTTGCCTTTAGGGGCTGCCTGGGAAGTACTAGCCTTAGTGGCTTTAGGAGGAGCCGGCTGCATCTTCTTCAGACGAGAAGGGGCAGCCTGAGGTTTCTTACGCAGGGGAGGTGGAGGTCGTTCTTTGTTGCCAACTATGTAGCAACTGGACGGCTCGTGTCCCACGTGAGAGCAGATAGAGCAATATAATGGCACTCTCTCGTAAATAATGCGCTGCGTAATAACCTGATCGCCAAACTCAACCTCGATCTCAGGCACTCTGGGTGCCAGAAGGTCAATCTCGACGCACACGCGGGCGACTGAAAGCCGTGAGTGTGTGGCCGTCGGGGCATCAACTAAAATTGGATTGCCAACAGCCTTGGCAATCGTGTATAATGCACGTGGATGAAATAAATGAATAGGTAGACCCGGAAGTCTAATCCAGACCGGACAAATAGACGTCTCTGTCCTAATCGAGAAACTAGGTGACCACTTAAATACTCGTGCAGGACATCCAGAAAAATTCCAGGTAGAACCTAACCAAATACGTCGAAAGTCCTCATCATTCTCAAACCTAACTGCTACATGACAATAGTTCAACCAACTCCAACTAAATTTACCCCTCAGTTTCATGTCAGTCAATCCCGAAGACACATCTCGAGGGGTGGGAATAGCATGTGAAAATTTAAGAATCAAAGTGCGTTCCCACGACGCAGCTAGGGTAATCATATCAATAGGAGAAAAGGAAACACGCGTTTTCTCGTTTACGGAGGAGAGAGTACCAAAGGGACATACCTTCGCTCCGTCGAAGTTATATGATCTTGATGTCGAACCGAATTGGTTGATGGCACTAGGTTGCATTAACCCGTATTGATTGTTGACCGTTTGGGCGTAAGATGGCTTTGTTCGTGTCTGATCGGTCGCAACTGGGGGGGCCTGGCAGGTTGGTTCGGCCGAATTCTTCATTATTCTAGGGGGATTGTCCTGGCAGGTTGGTTCGGCCGAATTCACGTTGGCGTGAATGTTGAAAAAGGCTGGCAGTGGTGTTGGGTTGATAAGGTTTGGCTGGGAAGGTGGGTTGGGGTTAGGGGTGGGCTGGGTTAGAAAGGTTACTGCTGGGTCAGAGGGGTTTGGCAGATTAGGGGGGTTAAATGGGCTGATGGCGATGGGTTGAAGGGGTGTGGTTGGTTGGGTTGGGGTTTGGGAATCAATGTTGGGCTGTCTTAATGTGGTTGGGCCTGGTTGAATTTTAGGTATAGTCTTGAAATATTTATAAAGGGTATTGGGTTGAATTTTAGAAGTGTTGGGCTGATGGGGTTTGGGAGTATATGATTGGGTTAAAAAAGTGGAGGGGGATCCGGGCCGGTTGGAATTAATAAAAATGGGCTGGGAAGTTTTATTGTTAAGGTTAATTTTTGGAGGGCTAGAAGATATGATTGGGCCGGATTGCATATATGAGGTGGGCCAAATGAGAGCAGGCCCATGATGATTAATTAAAAAAGAAGTTGGGCTAACCTCTAATTCCTTGGGCTGGACTTCATTAAGTAAAGGTTGGCCCATTGAAATCTGGCCGTCCGATGGAACTGGCCCTAAGATGGACGGCTCTCCTCCGTCCATCTTCTTGTCTGTAATCCTATTGTCATCCGCCGCCAGGGATGAGGGCGACGGCGCAAGCTTTGCAGAGATGATGTCGGAGCTTTGAAGGAGCAACGGGACAACATTTCCGGAGAGACTAGAAGGAGGTAAACATTTGCAAATCGGACTCCTGTCGGGCGTTGTATGTGACGGAACTATCAGCGGTGAAGGTGAACGCGAGGGCGAAGTCGATGGCGAAATGGCCGGCGATGATGCTGGGTTGCAGCGGACATCTTGAACATTGGCATGGGTCATCGAGGATGACTTTTCGGGCGTCCGCGACGCCCGTTTTTTCCTTGTCATGAGAGCACAAGTTTCAGTCGCCGGAGAACATGGGATGAGAGCACTGGTGTATGCAGCTGGGAATGGCGAAAGTAGATCTGTGTGGCGGGTCGCGGGTTGACGGCGAGACGGCTGGAGGAGGCGGCGGTCGGAAAAGGAAGCCGGAGAAAGGTGTAGCGGCGTGACCTGGGGGGGGGGGGGGTTGACTTGCTGTTCCCCTTTCTCTTATTATTTAGTAATGGTTTGGTTTTCGTCAATTCCAGTTGTTAGTGATACTCACTAACAACGTCAATTCCAGTTGTTAGTGAGTATCCCGACGTTTTCCCAGACGACTTGCCGGGGCTACCACCACAGCGAGAGGTGGAGTTCCCTATCGATCTTGAGCCGAATGCAACCCCCATTTATCGAGCGCCGTACCGTATGGCACCTTCGGAGATGTTAGAGTTGAAGAATCAGTTGGGAGAATTGTTAGATAAAGGGTATATTCGACCGTGCGCATCGCCTTGGGGTGCACCCGTACTTTTTGTTAAGAAGAAGGATGGATCGCTTCATTTATGCATCGATTATCGAGAATTAAACAAGTTGACCATCAAAAATAAATACCCTTTGCCTCGGATAGACGACTTGTTTGATCAGCTTCAGGGGGCGACAGCCTTTTCGAAGATTGATTTGCGATCGGGCTACTACCAGTTGAGGATTCGGGACATCGATATACCGAAAGCTGCCTTTCGGACGAGATATGGCCATTACGAGTTTGTGGTTATGCCTTTCGGGCTAACCAATGCCCCAACAGTGTTCATGCAGTTAATGAACAAAGTTTTTATTGAGTATCTGGACAAATTCGTAGTCGTCTTTATCGATGACATTCTGATCTACTCACAGAGTTGGGAGGAGCACGCCTTACATCTCCGGGTTGTATTAGACATTTTGAGAGCCGAGCAGTTGTATGCGAAGTTCTCTAAGTGTGAGTTTTGGCTCAAGGAAGTGATGTTCCTCGGGCATGTGATTTCAGCAGAAGGAGTTCGGGTAGATCCACAGAAAATAGAGGCGGTGATGGCTTGGGATCCGCCCAAAAACGTGAAGGAAGTGAGGAGTTTTCTGGGACTTGCAGGCTATTACCGTAGATTTGTTGAGGGATTTTCTAAGATCGCTAGACCACTCACTCAGTTACTCTAGAAAACCCAGAAGTTCGAGTGGACCGCAGACAGACAGAGTAGTTTTGACGAGTTGAAGAGGCGACTAACTACCGCACCCGTGTTAGCATTGCCTCAGGGGAACGAAGATTTCGTGGTTTATAGTGATGCTTCGGGCCTCGGGCTCGGATGTGTTTTGATGCAGAGAGACAGGGTGATTGCTTATGCGTCCCGCCAGTTGAAACCGTATGAGGCGAATTACCCCACGCACGATTTGGAGTTAGCCGCGGTCGTTTTCGCCTTAAAGATATGAAGACATTATCTCTATGGATCGTCGTGTAAGATTTTTACGGACCACAAGAGTCTGACGTATATCTTCAGCCAAAAAGAGTTGAATATGAGGCAGCGTAGGTGGTTGGAGCTAATTAAAGATTACGACCTCGAGATACTTTACCATCCGGGTAAGGCTAACGTAGTGGCTGATGCGTTAAGCAGGAAACCGATGGCATTACAGATGTTAGAGGTACTTACACCACAGAGTAGGATCCAGCGGGATTTTATTTGTCAGAATATCGAGGTTTGGGTTCAGAGAGTTCAGGGTCAGTAATGTGCATTGGAGATCACTTCGTCCTTGACTGATGATATCAAGGCGAAACAGTATGATGATCCATTTTTAGTCCAGCTAAGGGAGGATGTGAGTAAGGGGAAAGCCCCTGGATTCGTGGTTCAGGATGATGGCGTTCTGAGATTTCGCGGCAGACTATGTGTACCGAACATCATTGAGCTGAGACAGAAGATTTTGAGTGAGGCTCATACTACGCCTTATTCCATACATCCTGGTACGAGCAAAATGTACAAGGATGTGAGGAGTAACTATTGGTGGAGTAATTTGAAATCGGACGTTAGCGAGTTTGTGGTGAAGTGTTTAACCTGTCAGTAGGTTAAGATTGAGCATCAGCGACCTGCGGGGTTGCTACGACCACTTCCCATTCCGGAATGGAAGTGGGAAGACATCTCTATGGATTTCATTACCAGGATGCCTAGGACTCGGACCGGAATGAACATGATTTGGGTCATTGTCGATCGACTGACCAAATCAGCTCATTTCCTGGGTATTAAGGATACTTGGGGTCCGGAGAGGCTGGCACGAGTATTTATAGCAGAGATCGTGAGATTGCATGGGACTCCTAGGAGCATTATTTCAGATCGAGATGGCCGGTTTGTATCACATTTTTGACAGGCTGTTCATCGAGCTTTGGGGACTGAGTTGAGACTCAGTACGTCTTACCACCCTCAGACTGACGGACAGTCGGAGCGGACGATCCAGACGTTGGAGGATATGTTGAGAGCCTGTGCCTTAGATTGGAAGGATGATTGGGAGACGCACTTGCCGTTGATCGAGTTTACGTACAACAATAGTTGGCATGCCTCGATCAAAATGGCACCATTCGAGGCGTTGTATGGGAGGAGGTGCAGATCGCCGTTGTGTTGGGACGATGCGTCCGAGCTGATTGGTACCGAGCCCGATATGATAGTTGAGACGAGAGAGAAGATTGCTCTGATTCGCGATAGATTGATGACGGACCAGAGCCGGCAGAAGTCTTATGCCGATTCACGTCGCCGACCGTTGGAGTTTAAGGTGGGAGATCACGTCTTGCTTAAGGTGTCGCCGACACGGGGAGTTTACCGCTTCGGCCGGAAGGGTAAACTTAGTCCGAGATATATCGGGCCGTTTGAGATTTTAGAGAGAGTGGGAGAGCTTGCCTATCGGTTAGGCTTGCCGCCGTCTTTGAGTCACGTTCATAACGTATTTCATGTTTCCCAGCTTAGGAAGTACGTACCGGACCCTAGCCATATTATTGATTTTGGAGAGATCGAGTTGGGACCCGACATCACCTTCGAGGAGAGGCCGATTCAGATCTTAGAGCGTCGGGTGAAGCAACTCAGGCACAAAACCATTCCTTTGGTTAAAGTGCAATGGTCGAAGCATGGATCCGAGGAAGCCACGTAGGAGACGGGAGAAAGTATGAGATCGAGATACCCCGAGTTATTCGTGTTGTAAGTTTCGGGATGAAACTTATTTTTAGGGGGAGATAATGTAATATCCGTGTTTTCTACTTTTGGTAATTTCTATTTTCGGTATATATTCGTTTCGGACAACTCGCTTGGCACTGTTTTAGAATTCTGAATCTATTTTATTATTGGAGTTTCTCCGTTGGGATGAGTCTCGATGATGTTTTTGCGTAATTTCACCTTGAGTTATATTCTATCGCATGTGTGTTCGATTCTCATTAAACTCGTCCGATTTCATCATTTTTCCTATTTCCATGAGTTCGTATGGTGGAGTAGAGCATGTTGTGAGCTTCGGATTGTTAATCCGACGTTGTATCGTGATTTTCGGGTCGCTTGGGGTTTCCGTACTTCATCTTCTTTCGATCATGTAGCTCGGATTGTGGATCTAACACGTGTTCTTCGGATTATAGTGCTTGAATCTTCAAGAGGTAAGAACTCCTTTAACCCTAGTATGATTTTGGGGAGGGTTTGGTGATGATCTTGTATTTTAATCCGATTTAACCGATGTTGTTGTTAGATTTTGATAGTATACTCGTGACCCTTGGTTTTCTTATTATTGGATGGGATGAAATCCCGTTATTATACCGTTGACCGATTTCATTTCCTTATGCACCCTTGGTGTCCGATGAATTGCCCCAACGGGTAGAATTAGGATTAATTCTTACCTTTCCGCATTATTGAGACTTGTTGTATACCGTTATTGTGTTAGGAGCGGATTTGGGAGATTGTTCGGACCAAAACCTATTCCTTCGTTGTTTCCTTCGTTTCGTCTTATTCAAGGCAAGTACATGTATTACATTTCGTTATGTATGTTGTGATTTTAGAAATGAATGATGAATTGTGACTTTTGGGTGCGTGAGTTGTGTTCCTTCCACCCGGAGTGTCCGACGGGATGTGTGGGGGTCGATACTAAGGGGTACGGCCGCGAAAGGGAACTTGGGTGCGTGTGTGATTGAACTTCCACCCGGAGTGTCCGACGGGATGTCTGGGGGTCGATACTAAGGGGTACGGCCGCGGAAGTGGTATCCCACCCGGAGTGTTCGACGGGATGTCTGGGGGTCGATACTAAGGGGTACGGCCACGGGATACCAGTTGTGATTTTGTGATATCGTGATGATTGGAACTGATTTGATTGCCAATGTAGTATTCCGGAATATTTATGGCAAATGATTTCTGATTGAGATGATTGTATAAAAACCGTATATGTATATAATGTAGTGTAATTGTGTGCTTGCACTAGCTATTCGAATGCTAACCCCTTAAATGGGGGAAATGCATCTTATGCATTTCAGGTACCGGGAGGGCTGATGAGCAGGCACGGGACATGCATGCAAAGGATGTGCTGGCTGATGTGGCTTGAGTCTGCATTTTTATGTTTTGTCATTGCATTGTCGAGTAATGAAGTTAGACTGTTTATTTTGAAACTTGGTTTAAGTCCCCTGCGTGGGCAATGAATTGGTATTTAACCTCTTTTCATGTACTCCGTTAAAAATGTTTTGGCCGAGGCCACGGTCTTATTTACTTTTGAGTGCATCATTCGGGATTACATTGTGGTTTATATGTCATGTGTTAGCCTGGTAGACCTCACGAGGGTTCTACGGCGTGTAATGTCCCAGTTGTGAATTGGGGTGTTACAGACGTACGTTATACCCTCAGGCAAGGCAGTCGTCTGAACTGACAAGAACTGTCCAATGCATGCTTAGCGTGCGTTAATCCTTGTAGCTTACGTGCACTAATGTGCAGACGTAACGTACGTTACGTAGGTGTGTAACGTACGTTACGAAAAGAACAGTTAGGGTTTCGCCATCTTTCTATGCTTTTCCTCGTGTGATTGATTGTTTATTTAATGATAGGATATTAAGGACGAACTTCCTACGATAATCCAGTGTTGAGCCTTTCCGATCGTCGTTTCCTTTGGAGTTCTGGATTGTTCCAATCAATTGTATTTCCGGAGTATTCGCAAGAGATTACCAAGGAAAGTACCTTGATATACGAATTATAATTACGTGAAATCATTGTTGCTGAAGTGAAACAATGTGAATACTTGTTATGAGAGACGTCATATTCGGGTGCCTCTGAGGGCGGGGCGTGCACTCCGGCCTGGTGTACACTGCAATGAGCGGCTCCATATGATTGGTGAACACCGGCGTTACTTAATGCGCGAGCAAGGGGCGGCTCCTATGGGAGTGAACGCCGGCGCGGTGACATGTGCAATAGGCGGCCAATATAGTGTAGTGAACGCCGGTACACAGGTGTGCAAGGGAGGCGCCTGGCAGGCTTATTGATAACGGATATTTGAGTGATAGCTAAGACCCCGTTACCAAATGATTTTTGTAATTTAAATCTTTGAAACTTGTTTTAAAATGTTGGTCTTGATGTAGACCGCGATTCGTGTTTCTGGAGTTCGTTCCAACTTGCTTTAAATGTTGGTATCGGGGTTAATTAACCAAGGATATTTGACGAGATCTTCGAGGGTTAATTAATCGGGGGTCTTGAGCAGGATTTGTCGAATGAGAGGCTGTGCCTTTGATTGTACTGTGTTGATTATTCTGTGTATTGGATCGAGGACCCCGTGGGATGTTGAGATTTGATCTCGTGATGATATTATTTGGATTGGACCGAGAACCCTATGAGATGTTGAAATGATTTGCTTGTGATAGTGTTTTATCATTTGGGTCGAGGACCCCGAGTAACGTTGTAATGGTTTTCTTGCAAATTGTTTTCCACATGTTGGGTCAAAGACCCGAGAGCTTTTGAAGTATTTTCTAAAGTATTTCCATTTGATTTTCAAAAACCCCAAGATGGCTCGAGTCAATATTAATGTTTTCAAACTTTTTTATCAAAATACTTTTCCTTTTATAAAAAGGGATTTTTCTGACTCCTTGGGCTCGTTTAAAGTTTCATTGATGTTATGTTCCGAGAATATGATAATATGATTATCTTTCACCTTGTGTATGTGATGCTATTCTGTGTTGACCATTTAAATGCGTGGTTTGTGTTAAGGTATCACGACTGTTGAGTTTTGTATTATTATTATTCGTATATCTTGTGTGTTATGTACTTGCACTAGCAAAATTCCAGTTTGCTAACCCCGAGTTTTCGGGGGGTGGGTGCCTGTTATGCGCTCAGGTTTTGGCAGCTCGGGAGCAGTCACAGGATTTGCTGGGAAGGAGATGGAGGACAAATGATACTAATCACACCAGAGTCAGAGTCTTTTCTTTTGTTTCATTTTGGTCGGTATTTCTTTATCGTTCGAGTATTCACCCTTGCATGGGTGTAGTTTCACTTATTAAATTGAGTTGTCATTCTTTTCCGTGTTCAAGTTTATTTTTGTCATTGAGATGTAGAGTTCATTTGTTTCTGAATTGTTTAATGACCTTGTCGGTCCGCGTTGTATTTAGATTGACCCCGGTCGGTCAATCATTGTGTAGTCTAGTAGAGTTTAGCCTTGTAGATCCTTGTGAGAAGGGCCTACGACGTGTAACATTTCTGGATGTATTCTGGGGGTGTTACATGAATCGCTAAGAGGTCAGGACTGTTTGGCAAAAAAAATATGGCCTCTTAATGGTTACAATAACATCTTAACCATTAAACATCCATACCCTCTCTTAATCATTAAGAGGCAAACAATTTCCAGATTTACACCTCTTCTTAAATTAAGAATTATTAGTCATAATTATTATTATTATTTTTTAAATGAATTTAAATAAAAAATATTAGATATAATTATTATTATAATTTTTTAAATGAATTAAATTAAAAAATATTATAGATAATTATTATTATTTTAAATGAATTAAATTAAAAAAATATTATGCATAATTATTATTATTATTTCAAATGAATTAAATTTAAAAATATTATACATAATAATAATAATAATTATTATTTTAAATAAATTAAATTTAAAAATATTATACATAATAATTATTATTATTATTTTAAATGAATTAAATTTAAAAATATTATACACTATTATTTATAAAAATTAGGGTTTTTATTTATAAAAAGGAGAGGTTTTGGTACGCAAGGGGAGAAAAAATGGGATTTTTAATCGCTACTTTTATACAGAAGGGTAAAATGGTAATTTATTACCATTCAGAGTTACCGTTCAGAACAGTTGTCAAACAACCAAATTTCATTCTGCACTCAACCATACAGAGCCTCTCAACCATTATGTCCTCTCAACCATTCTGCACTAAATCATTCAGCAACTGCCAAAGAGCCCATAACATGTCAATTATGGCTGAATCATTTTAAGTATGTAGTCGAAGGTTTGGGCACGGAGGCGGCAGACACTGTAGATGAGGAACCAAGAGAGGACAAGGATGGTGAGACTTCTAACCAGAAGAAAAAGAAAAGGTCATGCCACAATATAATCTTCCACACTAAATTAAAAGTGTAGCAAATAATAACGTGTGTTTTTTGTGTCAAATGATTTTAGATACATTGTGGAAGATTCTAACTCATAATCAATGTTCGAGGTTCAGAAAGTTCCACGGGCTATCTTTTGTATGATGAATACCATGTATACCCATATACTACATTCATTAACAGATCATAAAGTTAACAATTCACCTTGCCTGTGCAACATATTCTGACCAGGTACAGGCTTGAAATCGACGCTTCTGATGAAACTGCTCAAGCTGTGATTGTGATGTTTGATGACACCACGGAGGAATTAGTGAAGTGCTCAGCAAAAGTGTTGCTGGAAGCCGAAGACGACGTAAGTGTATAAATTTTAACCATTAGCCACTTTTTTCTTACGATCCTATTATAGTCTTCAGATGACCACTCGGTGTTGCCTAACGCTATAACAAATGTCATCAACACCACCCGCATTTTTGAGCTAAAGTCACACACCTATTACGAACATGGAACCTTTGAAAGCTTCACCTGTGATAAAATTTGTCCAGCCCAAGACTCCGCAAGCCATAGCGAAACTTTCTGAGGAGAAGAAAAAGAAAAGGTTATACAAAAATTTAATTGATCACGTCTAATTATTACTTCTTGAACCACTCACATGTCTGTTGTGGCAGAATCGTTTTAGATACATTGTCAAAGATTCGAACTCGCGGTTAGCGTCGAGGAAGCACAAGTGGACAAGGTAGCTGGAACTTCTGCACAAAAGAAAAAAAAAAAGGTGAGACCACAATATAAACTTTTCAGAGGTGCAATAAAAGTTTTACAAACAATAACAAGTTTTTTTTGGCCGAATAAATTTAGACACATTGTGGAAGATTCAGACTCAGAAGAGGCAACTGGAGTTCAGAAAGTCCCAGGGGCCAGCCATGCTAAGGAACATGATGAGTAGAGAACTTCAAAAATAATTACTTATGGAAAAAATAAGATGCCTTCCAAATGCTATTAGAATTTTTGTAGTAGTTATGAAAAAGGCATGTCGCATCCCATATGTGGTTAGCGTTTTGTGGTTTTATGCCCTGCTAATAACGTAACTCAAGGTTGGTTATGCGTTTTAATTTTATATGAATCTGTCTTTAATCCGACATATATCTTGAGGCTCAACATCCTTATTGATGAGAATGATCGTACAAAACAAAAGTTGTCGTACGTAAAGACTAATTGGCTGTCAAATTGTTGATTATTTACATGCTTCTCTATTTCATAAAAGTACAAGTAACTTATGTGAAGAAAATAGTGTACTGAGGAGCAAGCCACTTTCCCACACAACAAGAAAAAAAATCAAACATTACAACACTAACTGAAATTTTATCTCAAATTAAAACACCCTCATGAAACAACTAAAGAACTCCAGTGAACAATGTCAAAAAGAAATCAACAATGTCTGGAACAGTGTCACGACGCAAATAAAAACTCCACCAGAAACATGTTATACAGCCAACCAACTTCAAAGCAACTCACCCCGACCCAAACACAATCGACCCTCAACACAAATGACAAAAAACCAATAACTAAAAAATAAAAATAAAAACAGTTAAGAAAGCAGATAATGAAGATATATCCATACGAACCTCTTCTTCTATCAAACTTGACTAGAAACCTTTTGAAGTAGGAAATGTTAGCCATATCTAAGCAGGTCATATCAGTATACAGTTAATTAGTTATAAGGTATCACTATCAGAAAATACACTGAAAAATTAAAATTGTGTTTCAAACAACGGAAAAATAACGTGAAAATGCAACAAGCCACCACCATTAAGTAAAGAAACTGATGTCATCAAAAACATATTATTTCAGTATCCTCTAAAAATCATCAACATATAGCATCATAACATAATGTACGTACTCAATAGTAATAAAAAGTAACCATCTACATAAGGCTTCAAAATGCAGCCTTGGTCTTGGAGACTTGAATAAGTAACTACTTCACTAAACTATGTAATATCCGCAATTTCGGATTTCCGGTAATTTTCTTTTTTTTCGGCGGAGGTCCATTTCGACGACTTGCTTGGGACCGTCTCGTCATTATGAGAATGATTAATTCTGCACTTTTTATCATCCGAGTTCGTATCGGTATTGTTTTGTTGAGTTCCGTGTTTATTAACGACTTTTCCGCACTCGAGTTCGGTTCTCGTGAATCTCGTTCGAAATTACTGTTTCGAGTTTCCCGTAAGTCCGTTTAACTTTGTTAGACGTGTTGTGGACTTCAGTTTGGTTATTCGATCACGTATCGTGATTTTCGGGCGTTTTGGGCCATTTTCGTAATTTCCCAAAGTTTGGGGTAATTACCTTCCGTTGTCGAATTTCGAGCCTTTGGGTGGTCGGAATCGTGTGTTCTATTAGCTCTTAGATTCGTCTTTGCGAGTACTTCGTAACTGCATCTTCGGTTCGTATTCAGGTTCGGGTTTCGGGGTCGTTCGGATCGTCGTTGTGATTCTTCATTTTGTGCCTGGAGGCTGCTGGCCTGACCTGGGCGAAACGGCCCTGAAAACGGCACTGCCGAGCGCCGCGTCCTGCGCTGGGTCGGCCAGGACCGGAAGCCTGCCGAGACACGACCGAGACACCCCGTTTGCTGCGCCGTGTCCGGCAGCAGTATAAATATTGCAGAGCAGTCGGGTTTCACTCATTTTTTTCTCACTCGTTTTCTTCCATTCCGCGGCTGGAGCTTGATCAATCATGGAGGCATGTTATTATACAATAAATCAATGAAGTATTGAGGTTCATATCATCAATAATCCGTCCTATAACATCCTTTGATCGAGCGAATCAGGTCAGATTTTCTAGAAATCTAATTTTGGGGATTTTGGGTATTTTGTTCGATTTCGTCCGTTTAATCCGATTTAACTTAGGATTGTGATGGATTGATGATTATTTAGATGTATTGTATCATCTTCCTTGTTATTTCATGGTTGGATTGTATCGATTCGTTGTTTTGGTCGAGTTCTTGATCGACGCCTTGAAGGTGTCCGGTAAAATGTCATAGAGGGGTTTTCGGGCATTCTACGATTATTCTTCCTCGTATGATCGATGATTTATTGATTATATGTTGTTAGGGTCGAATTCTTGTGAAGAACTCGAGTCGGAACCCTTCCGTTCGTTGCCTTCTTTGGGGTCCGAGCTTCCCGGTCGAACCGTGTTCTTCGGAGCGTTTGGTAGCGGTTATTAAGGCAAGTATCTTATTATACGACTTGTACCTTGCGACTCGTAATTACGTATGATATGTATGATGATTTTGCTTGCCTTCGTAATTATGTTCCGTTTGAGTTGGTTGTGTTTTCCGTAATTTGAAGGCTTTGCGATAATAGTGTTATATTAGTATACGCGTTAGGCGTTGTGCCATTTGTGCAGGATTGCGACGTACATATGGGATGGTTGTACACTCGGTTGTGCAATGTATTGTGTACTGAACGTGTGTTATGTTGGTTATGTGTCGTTGATTGACGATAGTTGTTGCGAGTGTTGAGATTGTGTTATGTGCGTGGGATGTACGATTTTGTGGTGATCAATGTGATTGATTAATTGTGCTCATTGTTGTATGTAATGTGAATGTGAATATGAATATGTGTGTGACCGCTAAGTTCACTCGTGTTGGTTCGACGGGACCTATGAGGATTCGTGGCAGTGGACTACGGGGTCAGAACTTAGTGAGGTACTGAGGTCCAATCGTGCTGGTCTGACGAGGCCTACGATAACGCATGGCAGTGGACCATGAGTTTCTGACACAGTACGTCCAACCGGGTGAGCTCGACGGGGCTTACGGTGACACGTGGCAGTGGACTACGGTGTCAGGACGGTGTGTGTGATTGTTGTGATTGATATAGTCTGTGCGGGTTGTTAAGCCTACGGAGACACGTGAGAGTGGATCACGGTGTCGGAATTGGTTATGTCTGGTTAATAGTCCATGCGGGTTGTTAAGCCTACGGAGACACGTGACAGTGGATCACGGTGTCGGATTTGGTTATGTGTGGTTAATAGTCCGTGCGGGTTGTTGAACCTACGGAGACACGTGACAGTAGATCACGGTGTCGGAATTGATTATGTTTGTTTAATTGTGCGTGGTGTAGTCCGTGCGGGTTGTTGAACCTACGGATACACGTGACAGTGGATCACGGTGTCATGAGCATGATTATTTTCAAATCAAAGTTTTGAAAGGAAAAGTTTTATGAAAATAAATGTTTCCCGTATTGTAAACTGCTGAGTTATGAAACAAGATTTGGATTAAGGCCCTAAAGTTTTTCGAAAGGTTTTGTGAATCAGGACTTGAGGTCTTAAAGGTTTTGAAAATCTAAAAAAATTCCCGAGATGATAATCTTATTTTTGAATGCTTCATAGCTTATCTTTCCTTGTGAAAACCTCCCGGGAATATTTTGATACTTGATTATTATTTTGGATTCACGATTATTATTTGCTTGTTACATTTCGTATGATTTTATACTTGCACTAGTAAAACAGTGGAGTTTTACTAACCCCCAAATAATCGGGGGGTGGATGTCTGTTTTGCGTCCAGGTACATGCAGATTCAGGGGAGCAGTCACAGGATTGCCACAAGAGGATGACGAGCTGTGATACTAATCATGAGTCGAGAGTTGTTTTGATTTTTGTTGTGTTGTCAGAGTTGATTTCAGTCTTCCGCTGTATTGTATTTCGACCCCTGTGTGGGAAATGTTATTTAAGTCAGTTTTGTCGATTGGGTTGTGTGACCTCATCGGTCTGTGTATTCACGTGTAAGTGACCATATCGGTCTGTATCATTTTATTGTTTGACCCTGGCTGGGCAAGCATTTGGTTGTTTATGGATGTTTAGCCTGGTAGATCCTTGTGGAAAGGGTCTACGGCGTGTAATATTCCCATATGGTTTTGGGGGTGTTACATTTATGGTATCGGAGCTTAGGTTGTGGAAACCTAGGCTATCGGGTCGAGTCGAGTCGTGGTTTGTCGAGTAATGTGTTGTCTTGTCGTTCGAGTCGTCAGGTGACAAGTTGAGTTGTGCGTAGTCACAATGTGTCGGATATGTTGTCGGATGAGATTAGTATCGTGGGCGACCGTCATCTCCGTGTGGCCTGTGGACGTAAGTCTCCTCTTTTATGCGAAGTACCTGTGTATCATGATTTTATCTAAATGAGTTAATTGCGGTGCATAATTTTATTTGCACGGTGTTGTGAATATAGTTGTATTTAATACGTATGACATATAGTATATGTATAAAACTGGGCCTATTGTTGTTTTACCTTTGAACCACTCTGAGGGGTGGTATGGTGTGAAAATTGAGAACCTTGTTGGGTTCCGAATAAGGTATCGACGATTGAGTTCGTGAGAAACTCCGAGGAATGGTTTTGTTGTATGTTTAAACTAGATGCTGTGGGATGTATTCAATTGGATTGTGCATGTTGGATTGTATTCCTTTTTTCGTTGCGTGAGTTATTTTGTAATGGCTTTCGGTATTTTACCGGCTGAGTTTTATTTCAAAAACCGATTCCCTTAACTGAATTTTTGGCATTTTGGCTTTTTTAGTATTTGAAAAATATTACCGTCATCGACCTTTTTGGCATTTTGTAAATGGTTTTTAGCCTGGTGGGTTCCGACGCGGGACCCACGGCGCTATAATGTTCCGTGTAATTATCTGAAATTTTTGGGCATTCTAGCCCATTGAATTATCTTTGAAAACTTTGAGTACCTTAGAAAATAAATTTTGAGACATACTTTTAAAATGAATTATTTTCTCGTGGTACATCCAAGGTGCCACAATATGTTTGAAGATTCTTCTACCTCGAGGACCAAAATATTTTGAGATATTTTCAATGTTTTAGAAACACTTTACTAAGACCCGAGGGTCGAATATTTCCGAAAATTTTTCACGAAAAGAAAGTGTCCTCATTTTTATCGAATGCGAAATAGTTTCCAAAGTCTCGATAACGATGTTTCACGATTGTATTTTTTTTGAAGGGTGATACTCAAGATCAATCGGTGTTTCCAAAATTATTTTCAAAAGGAGGTTTTCGTTTTTAAAACCTATCCATTCCCGTTTGAGGGTTGGGTATGTATGTATGATGTTCGCGTTGTCGTTATGATGTTTGCTCCCGAGTATGATCGAATTGGTGGCATGAACGTCGAAGCGTTGCCACGCATTTGTTGTACTAGCCCTCTGTGAGAGGTGTGAACTGGTGTTTACTGTTTATCGCCTCGTGGTGATTTGCGTGTTGTCGCACGAGTGTGAGCTGTTGAAGCTTGGGTTTGTACGTTTGTGTACATGTGTGATTGTTTCATAATGTTTGTAATTATGTGTTGTTTATCGTTCGGGCCGTTGAGGTCTCCGAATGATACCGTCGTTGTTGAAGTGTTTGTGTGTGTATTACTTTACGATGGTAATCGTTGCATATGATATGTGTTATGATTCTTTGTTGTGCTGAGTTGGCATCTCCGCTATATTGTTTTGTGACGTTATGCCCCATTGTATCTAGCATTTGTATTTTCGGTATGCCGAGCCGAGGTGTTTCACCCGTGATGTGTCGGGGCATGCACGTGTAAATTGTCCTTCTCGTCAGTAACGCGTTTCAAGTGAGGACTCGAGGGACACCGAATTCAGTTTTGCGAATTGGTTACTGAGACTTTCGGAGTTCGCGCTTCGGCACAGATATCAGGATCGACTCTGAGAGACCCATGGGAGATTTTCCTGTCGGATGCTTTTTGTGTTGTTACCTTGTTTCCGTTGTTGTGAGTTGCGGGGACGACATTTCTTTTATAAGAGGTCGGATGTAATACCCGTACTATATTTGACTTCTGCAGTTTCTCCTTCTAAATTCTATCGACTTGCATGTGTTCGTCGATACTTTTTGAACTTGTTTGATGTCTCAGTTGTCATCGTTCGAACTGGTTGTGACCTTGTTTTAGATCGACCTGTTTGTCATCGTGACCTTTCCAAGTTCGGTTCGATTCTTGTGAATCTTGTTTGGAAGTAACATCTTTCACTTTCTACCAGTTCTTTTAATGTCTAGAGTTGAAGTGGGGACTTCGGAGTCATTGTTCGACTGTTGTCATTCGATCATTGTTATTTGATCATTGTTGTTCGATCATTGTTATTTGATCGTTGTTGTTCGATCGTTGTTGTTCGAACGGGGTTGTCTGACTGTTGTTGCCTAATCTCGTACTGCGAAGAATTGTCGTTCACCGTTAGTCAACTGTTTCGAGTGTGGCCAAGTGGGTCACCGAGCGGTGCATTGTGAGACCGTTGCCAAGATGTTCGGGAATTGGGTTTTTGTTCCTACTCGGGGAGTGCCTGGTGGTGTCCCGTGATGTAGTTGTGTATCGTACTTCGTGCTGTAATTCGTGTAGAAATTGATATTTGTTGCGTGGACTTTTTGGTTTTGTTTGTATTCTACCATGATGTTTTATTTTAAGTTTTGAGACGAAACTTATTTTTAATAGGAAAGAATGTAATGTCCGGTATTCTCGTTTTCTGTTATCTTGAATTGTTTATGTCTTGACGTCGGACATTTTCTTGTTGACGAGAATCGGAGTGAATTCTATCATAATACTATATTTGTTTCTACCGCATAGTCGTTGTGGTCGGGTGCGACTTTTTGTCGCGTGCGTTTCTTTGATTAAGTGTGTGCATGTGATGTGTTGTTAATTACTCGTTGTTGTTTTGAAACATAGTCGGTGGCGTTGTGTTAGTCGTCGTGGGCGTGTTTTCACGCCGTATATTCGTTTGCGTTGCTTGTAACGTTTCGCCGTTGGGCGCGATTTTTTTTGGTTCTTGTGTATGTCGTTGAGTTTTCCTGGCAGGATATATCTTCTCCCTACTTGATTTAAGTTTCGGGACGAAACTTCTTTTAAGGAGGGTAGAATGTAATATCCGCAATTTCGGATTTCCGGTAATTTTCTTTTTTTCGGCGGAGGTCTATTTCGACGACTCGCTTGAGACCGTCTCGTCATTCTGAGAATGATTAATTCTGCACTTTTTGTCATCCGAGTTCGTTTCGGTATTGTTTTGTTGAGTTCCGTGTTTATTAACGACTTTTCCGCACTCGAGTTCGATTCTCGTGAATCTCGTTCGAAATTACTGTTTCGAGTTTCCCGTAAGTCCGTTTAACTTTGTTAGATGTGTAGTGGACTTCGGTTTGGTTATTCGATCACGTATCGTGATTTTTGGACGTTTTGGGCCATTTTCGTAATTTCCCAAAGTTTGGGGTAATTACCTTCCGTTGTCGAATTTCGAGCCTTCGGGTGGTCGGAATCGTGTGTTCTATTAGCTCTTAGATTCTTCTTTGCGAGTACTTCATAACCGTATCTTCGGTTCATATTTAGGTTCGGGTTTCGGGGTCGTTCGAATCGTCGTTGTGATTCTTCATTTTGTGCACGGAGGTCTTGGCCCGACACAGGCGGCTTGAACTGGCAGCGGCGCCAGCGCCGTGTCCTGCGCTGGGTCGGCCAGGACCGGCAGCCTACCGAGACACGGCCGAGACACCCGGCGCTGGTGTGGGCCGTTTGTTGC
The DNA here is from genome assembly GCA_033398695.1 of Orobanche coerulescens. NCBI lineage: Eukaryota > Viridiplantae > Streptophyta > Magnoliopsida > Lamiales > Orobanchaceae > Orobanche > Orobanche coerulescens. The sequence continues at coordinate 35,292,543 of CM065806.1, read as the reverse complement.
GCCGTGTCCGGCAGCAGTATAAATATGACAGAGCAGTTAGGTTTCACTCATTTTTTCTCACTCGTTTTCTTCCATTCCGCGACTGGAGATTGGTCAATCATGGAGGCATGTTGTTATACAATAAATCCATGAAGTTTTGAGGTTCATATCATCAATAATCCGTCCTATAACATCCTTTGATCGAGCGAATCAGGTCAGATTTTCTAGAAATCTAATTTTGGGGATTTTGGGTATTTTGTTCGATTTCGTCCATTTAATCCGATTTAACTTAGGATTGTGATGGATTGATGATTATTTAGATGTATTGTATCATTTCCCTTGTTATTCCATGGTTGGAATGTACCGATTCATTGTTTTGGTCGAGTTCTTGGTCGACGCCTTGAAGGTGTCCGGTAAAATGTCATAGAGGGGTTTTCGGGCGTTCTACGATTATTCTTCCTCGTATGATCGATGATTTATTAATTATATGTTGTTAGGGTCGACTTCTTGTGAAGAACTCGAGTCGGAACCCTTCCGTTCGTTGTCTTCTTCGGGGTCCGAGCTTCCCGGTCGAACCGTGTTCTTCGGAGCGTTTGGTAGCGGTTATTAAGGCAAGTATCTTATTATACGACTTGTACCTTGCGACTAGTAATTACGTATGATATGTATGATGATTTTGCTTGCCTTCGTAATTATGTTCCGTTTGAGTTGGTTGTGTTTTCCGTAATTTGAAGGCTTTGCGATAATAGTGTTATATTAGTATACGTGTTAGGCGTTGTGCCATTTGTGCAGGATTGCGACGTACATATGGGATGGTTGTACACTCGGTTGTGCAATGTATTGTGTACCGAACGTGTGTTATGTTGGTTATGTGTCGTTGATTGACGATAGTTGTTGCGAGTGTTGAGATTGTGTTATGTGCGTGGGATGTACGATTTTGTGGTGATCAATGTGATTGATTAATTGTGCTCATTGTTGTATGTAATGTGAATGTGAATATGAATATGTGTGTGACCGCTAAGTTCACTCGTGTTGGTTCGACGGGACCTATGAGGATTCGTGGCAGTGGACTACGGGGTCAGAACTTAGTGAGTGCGAGGTCAATCGTCTTTGATGCGACGAGGCCTACGATAACGCATGGCAGTGGACCATGAGTTTCGGACACAGTACGTCCAACCAGGTGAGCTCGACGGGGCTTACGGTGACACGTGGCAGTGGACTACGGTGTCAGGACGGTGTGTGTGATTGTTGTGATTGATATAGTCTGTGCGGGTTATTAAGCCTACGGAGACACGTGACAGTGGATCACGGTGTCGGAATTGGTTATGTCTGGTTAATAGTCCGTGCGGGTTGTTAAGCCTACGGAGACACGTGACAGTGGATCACGGTGTCGGAATTAGTTATGTCTGGTTAATAGTCCGTGCGGGTTGTTGAACCTACGGAGACACGTGACAGTGGATCACGGTGTCGGAATTGATTATGTTTGTTTAATTGTGCGTGGTGTAGTCCGTGCAGATTGTTGAACCTATGGAGACACGTGACAGTGGATCACGGTGTCATGAGCATGATTATTTTCAAATCAAAGTTTTGAAAGGAAAAGTTTTATGAAAATAAATATTTCCCGTATTGTAAACTTCTGAGTTATGAAACAAGATTTGGATTAAGGCCCTAAAGTTTTTCGAAAGGTTTTGTGAATCAGGACTTGAGGTCTTAAAGGTTTTGAAAATCTAAAAAAAATCCCGAGATGATAATCTTATTTTCGAATGCTTCATAGCTTATCTTCCCTTGTGAAAACCTCCCGGGAATATTTTGATACTTGATTATTATATTGGATTCACGATTATTATTTGCTTGTTACATTTCGTATGATTTGATACTTGCACTAGTAAAACAGTGGAGTTTTACTAACCCGTGTCGGGGGTGGATGTCTATTTTGCGTCGGTACATGCAGATTCATGGAAGCGATCCGAGATTGGCACAAGAGAATGACGAGTGCGATACTAATCATGAGTCGAGAGTTGTTTTGATTTTTGTTGTGTTGTCGAGTTGATTTGATCTTCCGTGTATTGTATTTCGACCCCTGTGTGGTTAATGTTATTTAAGTCGTTTGTCGATTGGGTTGTGTGACCTCATCGATCTGTGTATTCACGTGTAAGTGATCATATCGATCTGTATCATTTATTGTTTGACCATTTGGTGTGACGTTTGGTTTATGGATGTTTAGCGCAGTAGATCGCATGGAAAGGGTGCACGGCGTGTCTTATTAAGTATGGTTTTGGGGGTGTTACAAACTACATAGTTAATTTATTTATTTATTTTACTTTGAGTGGCTGAAGTCTACATGATTATAAGCAACGATTAATGTTTGGAACAATGTCAAAAATAAATAAAAATATGTTTCAAACAGTGTCACGACGAAATAAAACTACACCCGAAACATGTTTTATACCCAACCAATTTCAAAGCAACTATTGGCAATCTATAAATTACATGTCATGCCTTTTTATCAATATCATAGCAATCATAATACATACCATAATTCATTGAAGATGATTGACACAAACTTTTGGTATCTCTGATTCTATGGCTTCGGATTTAGTGCCAACACACATGCTTTGAACCAATTAGTTCCCTGACAATATCTACACCCATGGCAATTTGACTACAAAACTCGCATACACATTAGCTTTATGAATGAATACCCGCAAATGGTGACTATGGCTGCCAAACCAAATTAATTCCATCCTCTTAGATTTGAAGTGGTTTTGTTGATGGATCTTGGATTCTCTTTTTGGTTGGTACCAAATTGTGTAAATTTGGTTTCTTTGTTGTGGTCGACGGATCTTGAATTTTACCATTTTTAAACGTTCGTGAAGAAATAAAAAATGGGCGGAGAGGAGAGATAACATTTTCTTTTTTTATGTATGAGTCAATCAAATTATTTAATGTTTTATTTGTTTATGTATAAGGGATAATTTCATATACACTCAAAGTCTGAGTCACATTACAACTCATTTTCGCGACCTTGTATTTGTTAATGTTGAGAAGCTTTTAATAGCTTTTAAGGTCTCATTAGTTTACATCACACCTTTTAATAGCTTGATCCGATGTGGTTTGTTTCATTCTCAGGAAAATGTCATGCACTGCACTATAAAGAGCAACATATCCCATTGTTTTGTTGATAAGATCCAGGATGGTATTGTTGTTTTAATGAAGTCTTTTACCGTGCACCGTACCGAATAATCAAAGGCAATGAAGTCTTTATTGACCTTAATGGTTCCACAACAGTCCGCAAAGTTTGCAACAAGCTGGTGGTTTTCTGCGACATCCTTTTCAGCTGATGGATTTTGAATGTATTCAACCTACGGAGAAAAAATAACTGATTGGTACAAACTTTTGACCCATTACAGATTTGGTCCTTTGACCATTTTTTTGTTAGTTTGGCCATCAAGTGAATGTTTAGATAGTTGAAATGAAATAAGTACCCTTTTATGTTTAAAAGTATGGCCCCTTGCACAGTATCACAAATTTAGTCCCTGAAATATTTTTTATTATTTATTTAACTATTTAATTAATATTAGTATTAATTTTTTTTATTTCAAAAATATTCAAAAAAAATTGAATAACTTTTTACAGAAATTATTAAAAAAAAATTGACAGAAAATTATTTTTCAAAATGTTCAAAAAAAATATAAAAATTCCTGTCAAAAAATATTCAAAAATTTGAATTATGGTACGGATTTTATTTACAAAATATTTGTCAAAATATTTTCAAAATGTTTTTTAAAAACATGTATTTTGAATTAATATTTAAAAAAAATAACCAAAAAAATCTTTTTTTTTATCAATTATGTTGCCTTAACAAAAAATTGTTAAAAAAGTTATGTCAAAAAATATTCAAAATAGAATTTGAAAATTAATTTTCTGTCAAAATATTAACAAAACATTTTGTTGAAAAATATTCAAAAAAATTCAAAAAAATTTTGTAAAAAATTTATGTCAAAAATATTTTTGTGTTTTATCTTGAAGTTTTACAAAAATATACAAAAAAAAAACAACAAAAAAATTGTATTTTTTTGAATATTTTTGACAATTTTTTTTGGGTAAGCTTTCTTAATTCAAATTATTTTTTGATTACTTTTAAAATTAAAAAATTAATACTAATATTAATTAAATAGTTAAATAAATAATAAAAAAATTCAGGGGCAAAATTCGTAATACCCAACAAACCACAGGGACCATACTTAAACATAAGAGGGTACTTATGTCATTTCAACAATCTAAACATTCACTTGACGGTCAAACTAACAAAAAAAGTTGTCAAATGACCAAACCTGTAACGAGTCAAAACTATAGGGAAAGGATCCGCAAAAACGGTCTAGGAACTAAATTCGTGAAATCTGAAAACCACATGACCATTTATGTAATTATTAGGACTATGTATACAACGTTTTTAACAAGTCATTAAATAGTTGTACCCATGTGGTATCCAACACTTGCCTCTGTCTAAAAGTCGCGACAAAGTCATGGATCCGTCGTTTCAATGGATAAACACTGTTATTCAAGTACATTTCATGTAGTTAATTTCAATTCGCAATAATCGGATCTCAAAATGAACCTTTCAACATATTTATATATATGTTTACGCATAGTAAGTGACGTCCACCACTTCGATTGGTAAATTTTTGCACATCTATACTATATAATATTTATCCCTCTTAATTTAATGTGGAAGAGGGATTTAATTGTAACTTTTAATTGTAAATATATATTTATCCCCCTTAATTTAATGTGGAAGGGGGATTTAATTGTAACTTTTTTGTAAATATATGAAGAGACTATTTTAATTGTAACTTTTAATGTAAATAAACTAATTTAAATACAAAAGTTATGATAAACATCACAATACAAATGCACTTTCTAATACACAAGGTGATTAAAATAAACTTTCAAATGATAGTATAAATTACAAGATTGTTAAATTTTAGCTATGAAATCTTAGATACAATCGATGCATCGCACGGGTTGAATAAACCAAAAACAACCCCAGAGCAACATACGAGTTAAAAGCCTCATTTCATATAACTAATTACATAGATTAAAATAAAAGGACAATAACAATAAAAAAACATATAAACTTCTCTAAAAGGCATTAAATTCTGCCATCTGCTCATTCAATCGTCTGCCCCAACATTACGTACAAAACACGTGCACCTTCTAATACACAAGGTGATTAAAATGAACTTTTAAATGATAGTATAAATTACAAAGATGGTTAAATTCTAGCTATGAAATCTTAGATACAATCGGTGCATCGCACGGGTTGAATAAACCAAAAACAACCCCGGAGTAACATACGGGTAGTAAAGCCTCATTTCATATAACTAATTACATAGACTAAAATAAAAGGACAATAACAATAAAAAACATATAAACTTCTCTAAAAGACATTTAAATTCTGTCATCTGCTCATTCAACCGTCTGCCCCAACATTACGTACAAAACACGTAGATATTCAACCAAAGACCGTGCATCGCACGAGTTGGATAATGCCTTGTAAGTATAATTGATGAGTTTTTGGTATTAATAAATTTGATTAATATATATATATATAATACCGTTACGCATCCGTAGCACCACGTTAACCCTCATATACGTGGTATTTTCTATTTTTAAGATCCTTATTTATTTAACAATGACACTCTACTGATTGAATAACTAAATCAATATTTAAAATAAATCTATAGTTTACCACCCATAGTTAGGGGCGGACCTATATGATGGCATGGTGGTGCACGTGCACCACAAAAATTTTGTAAAAAAAAAAACTCCTTTACCCATATGAATATCCACTTAATCCCCACATTTAGTAATTGTGTATAGGTGTGCATGGTTATGTACGTGTACATCTATCATTTCTGTATAGGGCTGCAAACGAACCGAGCCGAGCCGAGCTTTGATCGAACCGAGCCGAGTTTTAAATTTTTTTCTGACGAGCCGAGCCGAGCTTTCTTACCGAACAAAAATCGTGTTCGATCTCGAGCTCGTTAATAAATCGAGCCGCACACGAGCTGTTCGCGAACAACTCGAGCCGAGTCGAGCTCGAGCCGAGTCGAGCTGTTCGCGAATAATTATATATTTTTAAATTATTTAAATAATATATTTGAATTATTTAAAATAAATATTTTAAAATAATCATTAAAAATTATATATTTTCAAATATATATATAAAAATTAATATTTTAATATATGAAAATTATTTAAAAAATTATTAATCTATAATATAATATATAAATATTATAAAAAATAATTTAAAAATATATTTATTAATCGAGCTTAACGAGCCGAACCGAGCTCGAGTCGATCTCGAGCCGAGCTCGAGCCGCACATGCCCAAGCTCGGCTCGAGCTCGTTTTCTTAACGCACAGATTTTCGAGCTCGAGCTCGAGCTCGAGTTCTTAACGAACCGAGCCGAACCGAGCCCTTAACGAGCCGAGCCGAGCTTTGTTCGCGAACAGCTCGGTTCGTTTACAGTCCTATTTCTGTATTTTTATCTACACTGTCATTTTTATTTAAGAGTTAAATTATTTATACTATTTTTTTATCAAATTATATAGAATATTTATATTATATTCTATTATTGTCAGTACTTTCTTTTTTAATTTTTTGGCAATGTCAGCCCTGAGTTACTCGAGGCGTGTGTGAAATCTAAGATGTGTCCCTATAAAAAATATTTGAATAAAATTTAATGTACTTATCAAAATCTTATTACTAAATACATAAATAAATAAAGCATAGATAAATATAAGAGCATATAACAATCATAAACAAAAACTGACAAAAAAAAATCATAAACAAGGTTAAAACAGAAAGTTCACTATTGAATTAAATAATTCTTATGAAATTAGATAACCTTTTTAAGTTTGTTAGTATTTTGTATTAAATAGAACTTTACGGGATTCAAACTTGGATCTATTAATAAACATAATATTTAAATATATTTTCCGATCCAACCATAATACAAGATTTTAATTTGATTTTTTTATATTATATTTATAAGAAAAAAATATTTATAGGCTCTAGAAAATTGAAGATCCTATATGGGCACAAGTCGCACCTTATATATACTGTACCCGCCGTGTTCATCGGGTGCACTAGTAGAAATTTGGTGCTGGAACCGCCTATGCCCATAGTTATTTTAAATCATCACTTTAACTTGGTCATCTATTGAGTTGAATGTTTAGTATATTTTGAGTAATATTTTTATTAGTATTTTATATATATAATTGTGTGTTATGTGATAATTTATTCATTTTACCATATATTTATATTATTTCATTTTGTTAGAATTTTCTATAATTTTGTGTTATTTTAGGATAATTAATTGGAATTAAATTATATCTGCAGGTTAATCAACTGGTACAAGACAGATCAATTGATTCAAGGGCGATATTTTTACAAAATTCAAATATAGTCACGACTGGTCTCATTTTATTCGTCTCGTCGATACGATCGTTTTAAAAAACAATTCATCCGAATCCGAATTCGTATGAAGAAGTTATGACCATTCGAAGGAAAATTAAATAGACGGATCATATTGTGCCACGTGTCAACACCCGATTGAACCGGAAATTCAACTCTCTGCTGATGTCATCCATGACATCAGCATTAATTGGCAGCCGTGTATTATATTGGGGGTGGGATTTTAAAATGTTAAAAATTATTATTTTATTAATTTTGTAGTAGTATAAATAGGGGATTGATGTGTAGTCTTTTGGGAGGAGAAAAAATAGAGAGATATTATTGTAAGGGGGATATTGTGTAATAAAATTATATTTGAGTAATAATATTATGGAATATTTATTTATTTATGTTGTTATTATGAGTGAGTAATTTTCTTTTACTGGGTTATGATGAAACCATGTCTATATTATTATTAATATTTATATAATAATTCCAAATAAATATTTTTAACGATTATGATTTTCGCTTCAATAGGGAAATATTATTTCATCAATTATATCACGTATTTTTGATAGTTATAAATTCCCCATTGCTTTGTGATTATTGATATTAGTTAATTTTTTTGATTATTTGTTTTCCATTAAATTGGATACATATAATGCTTAGAAATTACATTTTTCAAGCGAAGAAAAATCTATATTTGAATTATAATTTTGTACTTATTGTCAAGTCTATAGGGAAATAGTGAGATTGATTTCAGAATCCATTCCCTGAATTTCTTGGAATTAGAATATAAAATTAATAATAAATAGACATTAGTGGATTCTAAACCCTAGTAAATTATTTAAAATTAATTTATCTAAAATCTACTTAAAATTACTGTTATTTAATGCAATTATTATAACCATTCAAAAATAAAATTATTTGGGACTAGGTTAGAATTTAATATAATTTGGTTCAAAACGATAGGAATAATTTGACTTCACTATTATAGTCCTCCTGTGGAATCGACCTTGCACCACATATCTACATCGAACAAATCGTGCGCTTGCGAGTATTAGACTAAAGAATCAACCAACAACAAGTTTTTGGCGCCGTTGCCGGGGAGGCGCAAATAAAGTACAAGAAGACTGTCGTCACCAAGTTAGTTAAATTCTTCTACTAATTATTTATTTTACTACTTTTCTTTATTATTATCTGTCTTTTTAATATTCGTTTTAGATTGTGTTAGTATAAATAATAGTTAGTAGTAGAATTTATTTTCTTTGTACGTTCATAAAAAAATTCTGAAAAATAATAAAAACTTATAATAATAAATATAAAATATAATTAATAATAATAATAATAAAAGCTACTGTTCATTTTCGTAAAAATAATAATAAAATAATAAAAAAAAGTCCAAAAATATATAAAAATATAAAAAATCTGAAAAAATTTAAAAAAAATCAGAACTTATTTATTTTTATTTAAAAAAAAAAGATCTGTAAAATAAAAAAAATCAGACTTTAAGGTAATATTTTTGTAATTTTGGAATATTAATATTAAAAAAATCAAAAATTTTAATTTAAATTCGAAAAAATAAAAAAATAATAAAAATAAATTCAAATAATCTGGAATATTATTTTCTGTAATAAATAAAAATCTGAATTATTTATTTTATTTTTAAAAATAAAACCTGCTAGTTTTATTAAAAATTTACTTTTCATAAAAATCTAAAAAAAAGCATATTAAGAATTAATAATTTAAATAATCTGGAATATATATAATAAAAATTCTGATTTTAAATTATTTTTAATAAAAATAGAATTTTTTTTAAAAAATAAATTACAATTCTTTAATAAAAAAAGGGATAATACTAAAAAAAATTAAAAACCTGAATATTTATAAAAAAAAACTATTTCTATTGTTTGCATAAATAAAATAAAAGTTTGTAATTTTTTTTTTTTCTAAAAAAAATCTGAATTTTTTTGTGAAAAAAAATAAATAATATATCTGGATATATATATATATATATATATATATTAGCTCAATATTATTAGTCTAAAAATATAATAAAATTATAATAAATATAAAAATATAAAAACTAAATATAAAATATAAAAAAATCAGTTTTTTTTTAATTTTTATATCTTGTCTTTAGTTTTAATAGAATCTTCTAGTGGTAAATTTAGATTGCGTTTTTAGTTGTTATTTTCTATTTACAGTATTCTTAGACATTTAGTTTAATTGCAATATTTCTCGTCGTACAATTTAGTTTATCAATAGATATTGCTTCCGTAGATCAATTAGTAAATTTATTCCTTTGCAATCTATTACATCCTATAATTTTAGTAATAATTATAATAATTATCATTATTATTAATAATAATAAAAATATAAAAACTCAACAAAAATAATTAAACAATAAAATCCTTTAAAAGATTCAATAAGGGATTGATATTTTTCACTCACTACTTTGTTCGATTTGAATAGAGAAAAGCTAAATATCAATCTTGTACAAACTGATTTTGAAAATCGATTGAATTTTGGCAAAAAGGCCTCATTGTACATGCCAAGAAAGTTGGATTTTAAGTGCGACTGCTGACGCCTCCAACGATCTGGAAGTTCGATCGACTATCATAATTTGGTTTGTATGCAAAGTTAAAAAAAATTGAAATATCGGTGAATGCAAGTTTGGCAACGAAATAATAAAGGTCGATTAACGAGAAGAAGATTGTCCTTAACTAAAATTGAAGTTCAACAAACAAAATCGATACAAAAAATGGATGAAATCGAAAATCAGAATAATCAAGTTGCAAAAGAGAAAACTTTAATAGAATATTTTTCTCCAGTGAGTGCTAATTCTCCTTCTTGCATAGTGTTGCCTACAACTAATGCAACTCATTTCGAACTTAAACCATTAATAATTCAACTTCTTCCATCTTTTCACGGTTTGGAAAGAGAAGATCCCTATATGCATGTCAAGGAATTTCTCGACATTTGTTCTACTTTCCGATTCCAAAATTTCTCTGATGAATCTGTCAAACTTAGACTATTTCCATTTTCTCTTAAAGATAAAGCAAAATTCTGGCTAAATTCTCTTCAAGCGAGAACAATTACTATTTGGGACCAACTAGTGAATAAATTTCTCGCAAAAAATTTTCCAATGTCCAAAACTGATAGTCTTAGAAGGGAAATATCAGAATTTTTCCAAAAAGAAAATGAAGAATTTTATGAGTGTTGGGAATGATTTAATAATTTAATCCTTAAGTGTCCCCATCATGGTTTTGAAATATGGCGTTTGGTAAAATATTTTTATGACGGTTTAACTCCAAACAATCGCCAATTAATCCAATCAATGCATGGTGGAAAATTTCTTCACCTTATTGGAGACGAAGCTTGGAATGCACTAGAAAATATGTCAATTAATTCACAACAATGGAATTCACTCGACTCTAGAGCCAAATCGATGCATACGATCCCAAAAAAAAGTAGAATTTACGAGGTTAAACAAGATGTTGAAATAAAATCTACTATAGATGATTTAGTATGAAAAGTGGATGCGTTAGTCTTGAAGCAATCCATCCCCTCGTCAAACTCAAAACATGAATTTTGCATTTCATGTGCGGAATCATTTCATTCATCTCAATCTTGTCCCTCTTGTCCACAAAATCAAGGAATTTTTAATGAAGAAGTCAATGTGTTACATTCATATGGAAAATCTTCGGACAGTCCATTTGCTCCAACTTATAATCCAAATTGGAGGAATCATCCAAATTTTTTCTGGAAGCAAAACATGCCTCCAATGAATCAAGGAGGACATCAAATGAATATGTCAAATCAACAAAATGTCCGTCCTAATCAATATCCTCCAAATACTTATCAGTATCCTTCTATAGTGCCAAAGAAACCATCTTTGGAAGATACATTGTAACAATTCATGCAATGTACTCAACAAATGTTCCAATCAACTCAACAAGATGTACAATCAAACTCACAGGCTATTTCTAAGCTTGAAACACAAATTGGTCAACATGCAACAACTTTAGCTGAAAGAGAAAAGGGAAAATTTCCGAGTCAGTCCATCCCTAATGTAATATCCGCATTTTTTCTTTCCCTTGTATTTTCATTTCCGGTGTATTTTTTGATTGTAGTAACCCTCGTGTATCTTTCAGTGTATTTTTTCTGTCATCTATCGATCTGATTCTCGTTATTGTTGTGCGGAACTGCCGTTTCGGGGTTGCCGTGGGTCCATATCGTGTTATTGTTTCCCCGATATTGATTCATATTGCTTTCATTCTCTTCCCGGATTATTTTTCATCATTTTTGGACCCTAAGGGGGTGTGGGCCGCGGCACAAGGAGTGTGCGCCGCGGCACACACATTTTTCGATTTTGGCGGCGGGATCAGTGTGCCGCGGCACACCCGTCCGGGGCCGCGGCACACTGCCGAGTCAGTGCCGCGGCACACCCGTCCGGGCCGCGGCACACTCGTGTGGCATCTTCGACCAAAACCCGACTGTACCGGGTGCCGCGGCACACTGCCAAACCCTGGGAGCAGTTTTTGGGCTTGTGCCGCGGCACACTTCGGCTGCGCCGCGGCACACCATGCGGTCAACTGTATAATCTCGTTCTTTTTGGGCGAGATCGGCCATTTCCCTCATTTTCTTCACCTGCGCACGAGAGAGAGAGGGTTGAGGGAAGAACTTCTCTATCATTCATCAATTGGGGGTTGATTTTCATCATTCTCCTTCGGTTGTGAGGCCCGGATAATCAATCTAACGCGTGTTCTACGGATCATACTACTTGAATCTTCAAAGGTAATATCTCTTAGAACCCTATTTTCGAATAATTTGGGGGTTTTGGGTTTTTCTTCCGATTCGTTCCGTTTTGTTGGTGGATTCATGATGAATACGGTTAATATTGTTAGTATCTTTAGCTTTCCTACGGATTCATGGATATTTTGTGGTTTTTTACGGAATCGAGAGGGTTTGGTTGTGGTCCGCCCTCGTTGTTATTTTTGGTACGAATATACATGAATCGTAGGCGGAATTTCGGGTGTATTCCATTTCCGTATTCGTCTAGAGTTGGTTGTGATTGTGTTATTCGAATCGTTAGGTTCATTTCCGCCGGTTCCTCACAGTCGTGTTCGATCCTTCCTTTCCGTTCATATCACCATCTATTAACCGAGGCAAGTATCCTTATGAACTTACGATATTGACATAGTAGTTTTGTATGAGAAATTGTGTGTGTGTGTGTATACTCACTACGGGTTAGATCCGACGGGGTCTCGGTAAGGCTCCACGAAGCTGTGGAACCGCGAGTTGCTTTTAACCACTACGGGTTAGATCCGACGGGGTCTCGGTAGGGATCCACGAAGCTGTGGGTCCGCGGTTAATTGTGGTGCATTTTACATATGTGGTTTGATTATTGGCATTTCCGGAAATGAGTGTTTTGGAACTATGTTTTCTTGATTGCATGCATTACTATATGTGTAAGATGTAAGTCGTTCATTTGGTTACTTGTACTAGCGTAATTGCTAACCCCTCTGGGGACCCGTTTTGGGGAAATTCGTTTTATGAATTTCAGGTCAGGTTCATCGAGACGAGCGGGTCTTTGGACGATATGCGGATGATGGCCGTGCGTGATGATTGTGCACGAGTGGTGTCTTATTGCTTTCTATCTTTTTACCTTTTGTGGTCTTTAAACTAATAGAAGTACTCGAGTACTTAAGAGTTTTTACTCGTCGGGATTGTATTGTTGTTTATTATGTTTGTGACGGATTATGGTGTTATGTTTGACCGGTTGAACCGGGTGGATTATTTTGTTGGGCGTCTTTATGACGAGGTATTTTTCTGTTGTTTCAGTGAGTCTATGAGTAAGATGCTTGTTCAGCCTGGTGGGTCCCATATAGGGATTCACGGCGCTGTAATATACCTCGGATATCCTGGGGGTGTTACAGAAAATGGTATCAGAGCGCTAGGTTTATGGATACCTAGGCTTGTCGGTTTATTGGGTCTTGTTGTATTTTGTTTTGCACATCATCATCACGCTGCCATGATTCCGGTACTACCAATGCCCGTAAGTTTTCTTTCCTCTGTTCCTTATACTCTTGTATCGTACCTTTGATTCTCGATTTGTGGTTGTTCTTTTCTTGTACTTACCATCGTATGGCTTTTGCTACTTATTTAACTCCAGTATGGATGCTGGAAGAGGTCGTGGTCGTGGTCGCGGTCGTGGTCGTGGACGTGGCCGGGGACGTGGGGCAGCCGGTTCGGGAGCCGGCAGTACCGGCGACCGTCACAGTCATGCTTCTTCTCAGGAGCGCGCCGACCTTGGTATTGCGGCTGTTATGCATCAAATGGTGAATCAAATGGCGGCGATAGCTCAGGCGGTTCAGAACCCGGATCCGGCCCATGCTAATCGGGGCGGATCGGATCGTTGGCTTCAGGATGTCATCAAGATGCATCCTCCTCAGTTTTTGGGAGCTTCAGACCCGATCGGCTGGGAGGGGTGGATCAAGGAGATATCTAAGGTCTTCGTTGCCACTAACTGTCCCGAGGACCGTAAAGTCCCTATTGCTCAATACTTTCTCACAGGGGACACTACGGATTGGTGGGAGGCCGTTGGGCCCAAAGACCATGTGGCTTCGTGGGCCGAATTTCAGGAATTGATGGAGACCGAATATTGCCCGTGGCCGGTCAGACAAGCTCGAGTACATGCTTTCTATGATGCTCAACCACGGGATATCCCCGTATCTCAAGCTATTGCCGATTTTAATAAGGAGTTGGGTTATGTGAAGACCTAAGTTGTCGAGGAGAGCGACAAAATTTTCCATTTTTCCAGACGGATGAAATTGTCTATTCGGGACTATATATCGGGGCTCGTCTGTACTACCTTGAAGGATTACCAGAGTAGGGCCCTTGCTTACGATATGTATGTGACGACGAGCGAGGCGGCCCGCGAGAGCAAGAAACAGAAGTCCGCCGGGAATTTTTCGGGCCACAAAGGTGGGGGTCAGCAGAAATTCCAGTCTGCTAACTTTTCCGCTGGTGGTGGCCCAGCTCGATCTACTGGGTTTCCCCGTAGGGCTACCAGTGCCCCTTCTCGAGAGGTGAAGTGCTTTAACTGTGGCCAGCAGGGCCACATCAGTCGTATTTGTCCAAACCCTTTGCTGACGTGTAATCAGTGTGGCCAGCCGGGTCACAAGGCTGCTTTCTGTGCTGAGAGGGAGAAAATCCTTGGTGCTCGGGCTTCCATTCCAGCGCCTAGGGAACCAAGTGTGAATCAAGGATCGTTTGCTCCTCAATCTCCGCCGAGTGCTAGTCGGGGGAGAGGTCGGGGTCAGCCCTCTAAGGGGGGAGCTTCCAGTGTCGGCTCAGCCGACCCGCGTGTCTATGAGATGCGGAGAGCCAATGACCCAGCGGCTACCGTGGCGACAAGTACCGTTCATATTCCTTCTTATCCTGTCAGTGTGCTTTTCGATTCTGGTGCTACGCATTCGTTCATATCTCTGGATTGTATGCGCCGTTTGAGTCTCGACTGTTTGACGCCTTGTGAGCCCTTCATCGTTAAGCTTCCTAGCGGTGATCGGATCGTTGGTGATCAGAAGGTTCGAGACTGTTCTGTGTTTATTTGTGAGAGGGCTTGGCCCTCTAATCTTATTGTTGTGGGTATTGAGGGTGAGGACTTAATTCTCGGGGATGATTGGCTCGAGCGTCATGGTGCAATCATGAACTACCGCACGAGGATCATCACCATGTTAGTCGAAGACGGCACCGAGCACTCTTTCGCCGGGCGAAAGAGGGGGAACCAGAAATTCGTTATTAACGCCATGAAGGCGATGAGACTCCTGCGAAAGGGGTGTACTGGCTATTGGTGCTACGCCTTGAAGGCGGAGAGTGGTGGAGTCGAGCTTTCGTCGATTCCAATCGTTAATGAGTTTCCTGATGTATTTCCTGACGAGTTACCGGGATTGCCACCGAATCGTGAGGTCGAGTTTGCTATAGAGTTAGAGCCGGGCGCGGCTCCTATTTCGAAGGCGCCCTATCGCATGGCACCTTCAGATATGTCCGAGTTGAAGAAGCAGTTGAGTGAGCTTCTTGAGTTGGGGTATGTTCGACCGAGCGCCTCGCCTTGGGGCGCACCGGTCCTGTTTGTGCGGAAGAAGGATGGTTCACTACGTTTGTGTATCGACTATCGCGAACTAAACAAGGTAACCATCAAGAACAAGTATCCTTTGCCGAGAATTGATGACTTGTTCGATCAATTGCAGGGAGCTGCGGTATTCTCGAAGATTGATTTGAAATCGGGGTACTACCAGCTCCGAGTGAGAGAGTCCAATGTGCCGAAAACAGCTTTTCGGACGAGATACGAACATTATGAGTTCGTAGTTATGCCTTTCGGGTTAACTAATGCGCCGGCGGTGTTCATGCAGTTGATGAACAAAGTATTTATCGAGTATTTGGATAAGTGTGTCGTCGTCTTCATTGACGATATTCTTATTTATTCAAGGAACGAGGAAGAGCATGCCCATCATTTGCGGGTAGTGTTAGATATTTTGAGGACCGAGCAACTCTATGCGAAGTTCTCGAAATGTGAGTTCTGGCTGAAGGAAGTGATGTTTCTAGGTCACGTGATTTCAGCCGAGGGGGTTCGTGTAGATCCGCAGAAGATCGAGGCGGTGTTGGATTGGGCACCACCCAAGAATGTGAGAGAGCTCCGTAGTTTCTTGGGTTTGGCTGGCTACTATCGTAGGTTCGTCGAGGGTTTCTCGAAACTAGCTCGGCCACTTACGCAGTTGCTCCAGAAATCTGAGAAGTTTGTCTGGAATGTCGAGAGGCAGTCGAGTTTTGAGGAACTGAAGGAGCGTTTGACTTCCGCCCCGGTTTTGGCGTTGCCATATGGCAACGAGGGTTTTGCCGTTTATAGCGATGCTTCGGGTCAGGGTCTTGGGTGCGTATTGATGCAGCACGGCAAGACCATTGCCTATGCGTCGAGGCAGTTAAGGCCGTATGAGCTGAACTACCCTACTCATGATTTGGAGTTAGCGGCAGTCGTTTTTGCACTCAAGATTTGGCGTCACTATCTTTTCGGCTCTGCATGTCAGATTTTTACCGATCATAAAAGTCTGAAATACATATTTACTCAGCGGGAGTTAAATATGAGGCATAGGAGGTGGTTAGAGCTGATTAAGGATTATGACCTCGAAATTCTTTATCATCCGGGCAAGGCGAACGTCGTGGCTGTAACACCCCCAAACCAATCGGGAATATTACAGCGCCGCAGACCCTCTCCGCGAGGATCTACCAGGCTAAATACAAAACAATGCGTCACTTCACATGCCGACATGGCTACGTAAAGGACCGTTAGACCGATTAGGTCTTATATCACAACACACACAACATTACATACATGATACTTGCCCAGAACACATACCCACGCAGGGGCTAGAATACAATAACACTTCCATAAATCGGGGTAACAACACATCGGGGGGAATAACCAACATGACTCTACCATATACTCTAAAATTGGTCTTCACGTGATTAGTATCTTCGTCTCCCATCATCCTTCGTATCGATCCTGTGATTCGCTCCCCAGCTACCTGCAAGTACCTGGACGCAATACAGACATCCACCCCCCGAATACTCGGGGGTTAGCAAAACTCCACTGTTTTGCTAGTGCAAGTATAAAACCAAAAGTACAAGCCATACATAACTTGCTTCAAGAATATAAAATCTTGAATATATTTCCCGAGATAATTCACTTAATCAAAACAGTTTGATTAATAAAAGGTAGGAAAAGAACCATGTGTCTCATACAAAATATTTTTACGGTCTCGGGAGTTTGAAAACATTTGGAAATAATGAATTCTCAAGTCTTTCGAAAACACTTGGGGACACGGCCCAAAATCATCTTTCCAAAATACGATTCCAATAATAAAACGCGGTTCCACAACCCAATTCACAACACACGGGGTCCAAGACCCAAATCATAAGCCACAGGGTCCACGACCCGAATCACATAACAC
Source organism: Orobanche coerulescens (assembly GCA_033398695.1). Lineage (NCBI taxonomy): Eukaryota > Viridiplantae > Streptophyta > Magnoliopsida > Lamiales > Orobanchaceae > Orobanche > Orobanche coerulescens. Next base: position 35,275,090 of record CM065806.1, on the reverse strand, counting down.
ATGTTCCTAAGGATTATTCGCGTCCCGTGCTAACAAGCCACGAACCTCAGATGCTCCCGTAGAACATACCCGAGTGAATAACCCAATAGGAAACCATACCGAATCACATGTCCTCGTGACAACAGTCACGGAACCCTTCCATACCACAACCATAAGTTATCCCGGCATCGGGCTAACAAGCCACGAACCTCGGAGTCCCCGCAAGACATACCCGATGATAACCCCACAAGTTATCTCGGCATCGGGCTAGCAAGCCCCGAACCTCGGAGTCCCCGCGAGACATACCCGGATTGGATAACCCTACGGTCACGCCCGACCCATACTAGCAAGTATGGATCCCGGAGATTCAACAATCCTACCCGGAGGCACATCACTTTCGGCAATCACATCACAAGGAGTAGAACATCAAGCCAAGCAACACTTAAACATCACAACCTCCTTTCAAAGGAGTAACAACTAATATCCCACGTAATACATTCTTAACGAACAAGTACCCATAATATTACGTAATCCCCGCCAAAGGATTACGGTCTAATAGACTCATTCAAAATGATCATATCATCTTTTCAACATACAAATCCAACACACATATTCCGAGAACACATATATTCACGAAGTACATAAATTATCGTTGGAAGACAACATTTATCGAGAACATACCAATCCCTTTTTACGTTCATTAAACATTGGGTTTCGTATATAATCATTTATCAATAATTACGCCTACGAAACATGAAACGTATGGACAAGATACTTGCCTCGATATCACGAGCAACGAAACGACGAACGGCGCGATCGGGCAACCTTCGAACCTCCAAAAACGATCAAGACTTCGACAGCCCACGAATACTACGAAAATAGCATCACCACAATTCAATAACACTAATCGAAATCCGAAACGATCCTAAAAACGACAAGGATCTAGGTATTCTCAAAGAAATCAAGAATCGTTGATCCGGGCGATAAAAGTCGATGAACGGTTAACAAAATCTGAAGATTACGGTCAAGACAAACAAGAACAAATAACCGATCGGATGAGATCGGTCAAGAATCACAAATCCAAGCAAAAACCCCAAATTTAAGAAGATAGGGTTCTAACAAGAGATTACCTTGATTTGGACCAAGAAGACGATTAGATGTTGTTAAACATCTACAAATCCACTCAAAGATGAAGCTAGAAGAAAAGGATCGGTCCTACTCGCCTCTGGATCTCACTCCCGTCGGAAGAGATGAAGAAAAGTGGGAAAATGACGACTTAATGCTGCTGTCCAAGATTTATATCGATGTATTAGCGTGCGCTAATCATCCTTTATTAGCGTGCGCTAACGGGTCAACGCTCCAGAAACCGCGTATAACCTAGTGAGCGTGCGCTAGCCCCAAAGCCGTAGCGTGCGCTAACGGGACACAAAACCATCCGGTAGCCTCGACAGAATCGCACCTACCGAGTAGCGTGCGCTAGTAAGAAGAGGGCGCGTTCGCTATGCAGTCGATAGCGTGCGCTATCTATCGTCCTTAGCGTTCGCTAACAAAGCTCGATCGATCCGGTGAATTCTTGGATCGCCTCTCAACCCGATTTAGCGTGCGCTACACATTCGGTAGCGTGCGCTAAACACCACGCAGTAGCGTGCGCTATGCTTCAAGCATTAGCGTGCGCTACACCACAAAATCTCAAAAGCTCACAAAGTGATCCGAAATGCCTCCAAAAACATGTCCCAACAAGTCACAACCAAACATGGCACGAAATTCCTACGATGAGGACCATGACAATCCGATAAAACCCGTAAAACCCAACGAATCCGAATAAAGATCTCGGTATTACATTCTACCCCTCTTAAAAGAAGTTTCGTCCTCGAAACTTGAAACATAAAACGGACGACACAAAACAAACTCGGATAACACACGTTATCCGCTGCGAAATAACAAAACACGATTTAACGAAAATCAATACGGTTGAATAATTCAACAAGACATCAACCAAAACACGAGCTATACGCTGACCAATACGAAATTCCACAGCCCAAGGGTTGGGAGATCGAACACAAAACAAATTTCCTGAACTTAAGGAAATTACGAAGGAGTCCTAACGCTCAACAATTACGAAACGAGATCAACAAAAACTGAACCATCAAACGATTGAGTTACAACGATCGAGACAACAACAGTCGATCAATCATGTTCGAATCACGACGAACAATAATACTCAAACAACAACCCCAAAGTTCACATCTCGGCTTGAGACAATATACGATTCGGTGAAGACAACAAGATGTGTATTCACATAAGACCCACAGGAAAGGGAGTTGCAATTGGAAAGTCATAGCGACAAACGGTTTATTCTGAAACAATACTACAACTCGTTTGGTCAACCAAAAGCACAGAACAGGACAAGTTCAGAAAACATCAACGAACATAAACGATTCGACAGAGTCGAAAGTACAGAGTTCAAAATCCGATTCACTTCGAATAAAAGAAGTTAATCTCCTAATATCAAAACAACAAAACGAGTGAAATAACCTAACAAACATCGATAGGATAAGCCACTCGGGGTTTCTGAGTCGATCCGGATGTCGGTGCTCAAGTCCGTGCCCCGGAAGGCTCGGAAACCATCTCGCAAAACCGAACTCGGTGCCTCGAGTCCACACCGTAACACGCATCGGCGGAGAAGGACAATGTGCACGAACATGTCCCGCCACATTACGATTAAAACATCTCTGGCTTTACCAGAGTCGAATGTAAGACTTGGAATTCTCGGCCCACGCATCGAGCGATGGAGCTTCACAATGGAAAGACTACTACGTTGCAAATTGGAAACACCGACTCTCGCACCGTCCACGCGATCATCGGACTTCTTCGCTTCTTCGACTCGAGACACGCTCCGATGATAACGAAACTAGTTCACGGGCTAGTGCTCGATCTTGATAGTCCTCAACGAAGTGCAATTGAATCCCGACATATACACGCGAATATCCGGCTTCATCCGTCTCACAAAGTGAAGGATTCTCTCTTCCTCGGTTCTCACCCGGTCTCGCACATAATCGAGTTGTTTGCTATAATCGATGATAGCTTGCGACACCGATATATCTTGCGGTTCTCGCCAAGTAGAATTCGCGAATCCTCCGCTCTCTAATCGGTTTCGGACGTAACTCGGCTTCCATAAATGCTTGGAACTCCGCCCACGTGACATCACGATCACGAGGTTTAACAGCCTTCCCACCAATTAGCGGCATCTTTGTCGAGAAGGTACCGAGCGATAGGTACCTTCCGCTCTTCGTGACATCCGACACCAAAATCTTTCCCAACCGGAAAATCCAACCGTCCCACCCAACGCATCCGCAAAGACCGCGAATCGAGGGGATTCATACGAACTACCTCGCCAAGCCATTGATTTACACTAACGCTCGCGTCAATGCCGCGTTGAACCACCAGGGTCAACTGAGACATCAGAGTCGAAACTTGTTGCAAAAAAGTAGCAAAACCCAAACAAAAATCATTCCCACGGCATTCTCTCGATTCCGCATCTGATCCCCGTGGCCATCAACACCACGGTTACGACCACGACCTCTGCCCCTCGGCATACTAACAAACACCAACCTATGGTAACGAAAGATCATGACACATAGCAAGATATTCACATCTCTGTCTTTAATCCAACATCATTAAATTATATACATATTACCATTTAATTCCAACTAGAGCACAATATACAAACTATTATACCAACAATCTTCATTTATAATGCCGTTGTTATGCGATTTATAAATGCAATGAAATTGAAATCATCCATTATATCAAAATCACTTTCTGTACGGTTTCCGCGCCGGAACTCACCAAGTTGAAAACCATTTTCGAAAACGTTCCAAAATGCCAAAAAGGCCGATGACGGTAATACTTTCCAAATACTCCCAAAAATCATTTATCAAACACCAAATACCGTCACCAAATACCGTTTGAAATTACAAGGCGTAGACGCGAAAACTCAATAGTTTCAAAATATATGTTAAATCACCCAACAAAAGAGTTAGGAAAAAGGGTCAACGAAATAATTCAAATTTACAAACCCAGAAGGTCATTTTGAAACACACACTATTTGGTAAAAGTACCCAAAAAGTCACTTTGGACTTTACACACGCAGCGGATAAGAACACAGTTCAAGTTACACATAACCACACACAACAATTGTTATTCATGAACATATACCAAATAATGCCGAAAGTCGAAGGTTACAAATAAACAACAACATACGAATCCAAACGCCAACAATTTACATTCTCACTACATATCGTTTAACCGGAAAAGTTGAAGGCGAAAGTCACGTCTCAAGTAAACTATTGGTAGACCTCGTTTAAGCATTTAAAATATTTTGAAAATTTTCAATGCAAGATGAAAATATAATATGTATAGTTTGAATTCTCAAAATCTTTGGTCTCGAGGTCCTCATACGAAAATCAAATCATTTTTCCTTCTCGAAGGATATTTTTAAATAGAATTTACGTGACTTCCCCAAAACATTTGAAATTGATATACCACATTGATAAACTTTTATTGAGTAACCACTCCAAAACATCACTCCTGTAAAAAAAACGATTTTACACAAAGATGTAAATATATATATACATACATACCGGTACTACTCTTTATTCCAACACAATACGAGAATCAAACAAGTATGGAGTAAGTATTCATGAGGCACAATTAAACTCCATATAATAACATAGAATCACGTAAACTCGTATAATACGAGACACAACAAGGTAGGGAGACTTACATCCACAGATCGCACGAAGATGATGGTTGCACCTCGATACTAATCACGACCGACAACTCGGACGACGCGTCGCGACACCACTCAGTCACCAAATCGACAAGACAAGACCCGACAACACTCAACTCAACCCGACACCTAGGTTTCCTCAACCTAAGCTCCGATACCATATTCTCGTAACACCCCAAACCAATCGGGAATATTACAGTTGCACCCTCTCCGCGAGGATCTACCAAAGCTAAATACAAAAAAAAGAGTCACTTCACATGCCGACATTGATACGTAAAGGACCGTAAGACCTATTAGGTGTTATATCACAACAAACACAAAATTACATACATTATACTTGCCTGTAACACATACCCACGCAGGGGCTAGAACACAATAACACTTCCATAAATCGGGGTAAAAACACATCGGGGGGAATAACCAACATGACTCTACCATATACTCTACAATTGGTCTTCACGTGATTAGTATCTTCGTCTCCCATCATCCTTCGTATCGATCCTGTGATTCGCTCCCCAGCTACCTGCAAGTACCTGGACGCAATACAGACATCCACCCCCCGAATACTCGGGGGTTAGCAAAACTCCACTGTTTTGCTAGTGCAAGTATAAAACCAAAAGTACAAGCCATACATAACTTGCTTCAAGAATATAAAATCTTGAATATATTTCCCGAGATAATTCACTTAATCAAAACAGTTTGATTAATAAAAGGTAGGAAAAGAACCATGTGTCTCATACAAAATATTTTTACGGTCTCGGGAGTTTGAAAACATTTGGAAATAATGAATTCTCAAGTCTTTCGAAAACACTTGGGGACACGGCCCAAAATCATCTTTCCAAAATACGATTCCAATAATAAAACGCGGTTCCACAACCCAATTCACAACACACGGGGTCCAAGACCCAAATCATAAGCCACAGGGTCCACGACCCGAATCACATAACACATGTTCCTAAGGATTATTCACGTCCCGTGCTAACAAGCCACGAACCTCAGATGCTCCCGTAGAACATACCCGAGTGAATAACCCAATAGGAAACCATACCGAATCACATGTCCTCGTGACAACAGTCACGGAACCCTTCCATACCACAACCATAAGTTATCCCGGCATCGGGCTAACAAGCCACGAACCTCGGAGTCCCCGCAAGACATACCCGATGATAACCCCACAAGTTATCTCGGCATCGGGCTAGCAAGCCCCGAACCTCGGAGTCCCCGCGAGACATACCCGGATTGGATAACCCTACGGTCACGCCCGACCCATACTAGCAAGTATGGATCCCGGAGATTCAACAATCCTACCCGGAGGCACATCACTTTCGGCAATCACATCACAAGGAGTAGAACATCAAGCCAAGCAACACTTAAACATCACAGCCTCCTTTCAAAGGAGTAACAACTAATATCCCACGTAATACATTCTTAACGAACAAGTACCCATAATATTACGTAATCCCCGCCAAAGGATTACGGTCTAATAGACTCATTCAAAATGATCATATCATCTTTTCAACATACAAATCCAACACACATATTCCGAGAACACATATATTCACGAAGTACATAAATTATCGTTGGAAGACAACATTTATCGAGAACATACCAATCCCTTTTTACGTTCATTAAACATTGGGTTTCGTATATAATCATTTATCAATAATTACGCCTACGAAACATGAAACGTATGGACAAGATACTTGCCTCGATATCACGAGCAACGAAACGACGAACGGGCGCGATCGGCAACCTTCGAACCTCCAAAAACGATCAAGACTTCGACACCCACGAATACTACGAAAATAGCATCACCACAATTCAATAACACTAATCGAAATCAAACGATCCTAAAAGCGACAAGGATCTAGGTATTCTCAAAGAAATCAAGAATCGTTGATCCAGGCGATAAAAGTCGATGAACGGTTAACAAAATCAAGATTACGGTCAAGACAAACAAGAACAAATAACCGATCGGATGAGATCGGTCAAGAATCACAAATCCAAGCAAAAACCCCAAATTTAAGAAGATAGGGTTCTAACAAGAGATTACCTTGATTTGGACCAAGAAGACGATTAGATGTTGTTAAACATCTACAAATCCACTCAAAGATGAAGCTAGAAGAAAAGGATCGGTCCTACTCGCCTCTGGATCTCACTCCCGTCGGAAGAGATGAAGAAAAGTGGGAAAATGACGACTTAATGCTGCTGTCCGGTATTTATATCGATGGTATTAGCGTGCGCTAATCATCCTTTATTAGCGTGCGCTAACGGGTCAACGCTCCAGAAACCGCGTATAACCTAGTTAGCGTGCGCTAGCCCAAAAGCCGTAGCGTGCGCTAACGGGTCACAAAACCACCCGAGAGCCTCGACGTAATCGCACCTACCGAGTAGCGTGCGCTAGAAAGAAAGAGGAGCGTGCGCTAAGCGGCCGATAGCGTGCGCTAGCTATCGGCCTTAGCGTGCGCTAACAAAGTTTCAGCCCGATCCAAGAGTTACCGGATCGCTTCAATCGCCAGTTTAGCGTGCGCTACACATTCGGTAGCGTGCGCTAAACACCACGCAGTAGCGTGCGCTATGCTTCAAGCATTAGCGTGCACTACACCACAAAATCTCAAAAACTCACAAAGTGATCCGAAATGCCTCCAAAAACATGTCCCAACAAGTCACAACCAAACATGGCACGAAATTCCTACGATGAGGACCATGACAATCCGATAAAACCCAGAAAACCCAACGAATCCGGAATAAAGATCTCGGGTATTACAGTGGCCGACGCCTTGAGTTAGAAACCGGTGGCGTTGAGAACGCTTGAGATCCTTACATCTCAGTTTGAGCTTCGGCGGGCTTTGATCGAGTTAGATGTTGAGGTTTTGTTGCCTGGAGCTGTCGGGCAACTTTGTGCTTTAGAGATTTCGTCATCTTTAATCGATGAAATTAAGCTGAAGCAGTTAGAGGATCCGATGATTACTCAAATCCGAGAGAACGTTCTTAAGGGAAAGTCTCCTGGGTTTGTGATTCACGAGGATGGTATTTTGAGATTCCAGATTCGGCTTTGTATGCCGAACGACTCAGAGTTGAGACAGAGTATTTTGCGGGAGGCCCATGCTACACCTTACTCCGTTCATCCTGGTTCGAGTAAGATGTACAAGGACTTGAGAAGGAACTTCTGGTGGAATGATATGAAGAAGAAGGTCGCACAGTTTGTAGCGAGATGTTTGACTTGTCAGCAGGTCAAAATCGAGCATCAGCAACCGGCTGGGTTGTTGCAGTCACTTCCCATTCCGGAATGGAAATGGGAAGATATATCGATGGATTTCATTACGAGTTTTCCGAGATCGAGGTCGGGCATGAATATGGTATGGGTGATTGTTGATCGTCTGACCAAGTCGGCACATTTTCTGAGCATCAAGGACACTTGGGGCCCGGAGAAGTTAGCCCGTGTGTTTATCGCGCACATTGTGAGGCTTCACGGTACTCCGAAGTCTATCGTTTCGGATCGTGATGGCCGTTTTGTATCGCACTTCTGGCAGGCGGTGCATAAGGCGTTGGGTACCCGTTTGCATTTGAGTACCTCTTTTCATCCCCAGTCAGATGGACAGTCGGAATGCACTATCCAGACGTTCGAGGATTTGCTGTGTGCTTGTGCTCTCGATTGGAGTAGTGACTGGGAGGAACATTTGCCATTGATCGAATTCACGTACAAAAACAGTTGGCACGCGTCGATTCGGATGGCACCGTATGAGGCACTTTATGGGTGGCGATGTCGATCACCAATTTGTTGGAATGAGACGTCCGATTTGGTCGGGACCGAGCCGGATGTCGTTTTGGAGACGAGGCGAAAGATAGAATTAATTCAAGAACGGATGTTGACCGCCCAGAGTCGACAGAAGTCGTATGCCGACGTCCGTCGTCGACCTTTGGAATTCGAGGTGGGAGACCACGTTTTGCTAAAGGTGTCGCCGACGAAGGGAGTTTTTCGTTTCGGGAAGAAAGGGAAATTGAGTCCGAGATTTATTGGACCCTTTGAGATTCTCGAGCGAGTCGGTGGGTTGGCATACCGTTTGGCGTTACCTCCGGCCTTGAGTCATGTTCATAGCGTTTTTCATGTTTCCCAGCTGAGGAAATATGTCCCGGATCCTAGTCACGTCATCGATTATGGTGAAATTGAGGTCGCCGAGGATATTACTTTTGAGGAGCGTCCTTTGAAGATTTTGGAGTATCGTGAGAAACAACTGAGGCATAAGACCATCCCTTTGGTCAAAGTGCAGTGGTCGAGACACGGTGTCGAGGAGGCAATTTGGGAAACCGAAGATAGCATGCGTGCTAGCTACCCTGAGTTGTTTGTTTCTTAAGTTTCGGGACGAAACTTATTTTTAGAGGGGTAGAATGTAATATCCGCATTTTTTCTTTCCCTTGTATTTTCATTTCCGGTGTATTTTTCTATTGTAGTAACCCTCGTGTATCTTTCAGTATATTTTTCCTATCATCTATCGATCTGATTCTCGTTATTGTTGTGCGGAACCGCCGTTTCGGGGTTGGCGTGGGTCCATCTCGTGTTATTGTTTCCCCGATATTGATTCATATTGCTTTCATTCTCTCCCCGGATCATTTTTCATCATTTTTGGACCCTATGGGGGTGTGGGCTGCGGCACAAGGAGTGTGCGCCGCGGCACACACATTTTTCCAGTTTTTGGCCGAGCGGACTGTACTGTGTGCCGCGGCACACCCGTCCGGGGCCGCGGCACACTGCCGAGTCAGTGCCGCGGCACACCCGTTCGGGCCGCGGCACACTCGTGTGGCATCTTCGACCAAAACCCGACTGTACCGGGTGCCGCGGCACACGCTGGCTGGGCCGCGGCACACTGCCGAACCCTGGGAGCAGTTTTTGGGCTTGTGCCGCGTCACACTTCGGCTGCACCGCGGCACACCATGCGGTCAACTGTATAATCTCGTTCTTTTTGGGCGAGATCGGCCATTTCCCTCATTTTCTTCACCTGCGCACGAGAGAGAGAGGGTTGAGGGAAGAACTTCTCTATCATTCATCAATTGGGGGTTGATTTTCATCATTCTCCTTCGGTTGTGAGGCCCGGATAATCAATCTAACGCGTGTTCTACGGATCATACTACTTGAATCTTCAAAGGTAATATCTCTTAGAACCCTATTTTCGAATAATTTGGGGGTTTTGGGTTTTTCTTCCGATTCGTTCCGTTTTGTTGGTGGATTCATGATGAATACGGTTAATATTGTTTGTATCTTTAGCTTTCCTACAGATTCATGGATATTTTGTGGGTTTTTACGGAATCGAGAGGGTTTGGTTGTGGTCCGCCCTCGTTGTTATTTTTGGTACGAATATACATGAATCGTAGGCGGGATTTCGGGTGTATTCTATTTTCGTATTCGTCTAGAGTTGGTTGTGATTGTGTTATTCGAATCGTTAGGTTCATTTCCGCCGGTTCCTCGCGGTCGTGTTCGATCCTTCCTTTCCATTCGTATCACTATCTATTAACCGAGGCAAGTATCCTTATGAACTTACGATAATGACATAGTAGTTTTGTATGAGAAATTGTGTGTGTGTGTGTATACTCACTACGGGTTAGATCCGACGGGGTCTCGGTAGGGCTCCACGAAACTGTGGAACCGCGAGTTGCTTTTAACCACTACGGGTTAGATCCGACGGGGTCTCGGTAGGGATCCACGAAGCTGTGGGTCCGCGGTTAATTGTGGTGCATTTTACAAATGTGGTTTGATTATTGGCATTTCCGGAAATGAGTGTTTTGGAACTATGTTTTCTTGATTGCATGCATTACTATATGTGTAAGATGTAAGTCGTTCATTTGGTTACTTGTACTAGCGTAATTGCTAACCCCTCTGGAGACCCGTTTTGGGGAAATTTGTTTTATGAATTTCAGGTCAGGTTCATCGAGACGAGCGGGTGATGGACCAGTATGCGGATGATGGCCGTGCGTGATGATTGTGCACGAGTGGTGTCTTATTGCTTTCTATCTTTTTACCTTTTGTGGTCTTTAAACTAATAGAAGTACTCGAGTACTTAAGAGTTTTTACTCGTCGGGATTGTATTGTTGTTTATTATGTTTGTGACGGATTATGGTGTTATGTTTGACCGGTTGAACCGGGTGGATTATTTTGTTGGGCGTCTTTATGACGAGGTATTTTTCTGTTGTTTCAGTGAGTCTATGAGTATGATGCTTGTTCAGCCTGGTGGGTCCCATATAGGGATTCACGGCGCTGTAATATACCTCAGATATCCTGGGGGTGTTACACCTAATCCTAAAGGACAATATGAATTAAACTCTTCTAACGCAGAAGTTCAGTCCATAACTACCCTTAGAAGCGGAAAAGAAATACAAAAGCCTGATTATGATCCGGAAGAAAAATCAAATGAACCACAAATTTCAAAATCAAAAGATTCTAAAGAAAAAGAAAAGTTCCAAAAGCTCCATTTCCTGAAAGACTTATTCCAAAAGATAAAAGTGCGCAATACAAAGATATAATGGAAATATTTAAACAAGTTCGAATAAATATTCCATTCCTTGATGCTATTAAACAAGTGCCTGCTTATTCTAACTTCTTGAAAGATCTTTGCACTGTAAAAAGAAGAACAAATGTTCCAAGAAAGGCATTTTTAGCTGAACATGTTAGCTCAATAATCCAAAATAAAACTCCCGTTAAGTATAAAGATCCTGGTAGTCCTACAATATCTTGTGTCATTGGAGATCACATCATTAAACGAGCCTTGCTTGATTTAGGATCCAGTGTGAATTTATTACCATATTCTGTTTACACACAACTTGGATTAGGGGAGCTAAAATCAACATCTGTGATACTTCAACTAGTAGATCTATAAAAATACCTCGAGGAATCGTAGATGATGTTCTGATTCAAGTAGATAAATTCTACTTTCCTGTTGATTTTATAGTCATAGACACTGAACCTGTTGAGAATACCAAAGATCAAATCCCTGTCATTTTAGGAAGGCCATTTTTAGCTACTTCAAATGCATTAATTAACTGTAGAAATGGCATCATAAAATTTTCTTTTGGAAATATGACTGTTGAACTAAATATGTTTAACATTTCTCAACAACATGATGATCTTGATGATGTCTGTGAGGTAAATATGATAGAGAGTATGGGTCCTTATTTCTTTCCAAAAATAGATGATGATGATCTTTTTGAAAGCTATCTTGCTCATTTTGGCTCAGATTTTGACATCGACAGTTCAATTAATGAAGTAAATTCTTTACTAGAGTCTACACCATTATTGGATAATGATAAATGGAAAGCTAAAACCGAACCACTTGAGAGCCAAATGAATAAAGAAGTACCTATTTAGGATTCAAAGATAGAGCTCAATCCATTACCTGAGTCTCTAAAATATGCATTTTTAGGACCATCAGAAACCCTGCCTGTCATCATAGCATCTGATTTAGATGAAGAACGAGAAGATAAGTTAATCAATATTCTTAAAGAACATAAAGAAGCAATAGGCTGGACCATCTCTGATATTAAAGGTATTAGTCCTTCTATATGCATGCATCGAATTCACCTTGAAGAAAATGCGAAAACTTCCCGAGAATTTCAGAGAAGACTAAATTCTAATTTGAAGAAGTTGTAAGAGCTTAAATAAGCAAACTCTTAGATGTAGGGATCATCTACCCTATTTCTGACAACCCTTGGGTTAGTCCTGTTCATATAGTTCCAAAGAAATCTGGCATAACTGTAATCACGAATGAAGAAAATGAACTTGTTCCAACCAGAATTCAAATTGGATGGAGAGTCTATATTGATTACAGAAAATTAAACTCTGTTACAAGAAAAGATCACTTTCCACTTCCTTTTATTGATAAAATGCTAGAAAGGTTAGCCGGTCATGCTTATTATTGTTTTCTTGATGGATGTTCCGGCTATAGCCAAATTCCCATTGCTCATGAAGATCAAGAAAAAACCACTTTTACCTGTCCTTTCGGCACTTTTGCTTACCGACGAATGCCATTTGGTCTGTGTAATGCACCTGCTACTTTTCAGCGGTGTATGATGAGCATTTCCTCTGACATGGTTGAGCGGTTTTTGGAAATTTTTATGGATGATTTTTCTGTATTCGGGTCTAGCTTTGATGAATATTTACACCACTTAACCCAAGTGTTGCTTAGGTGTAAGGAGAAAAATCTTGTCCTAAACTGGGACAAATGTCATTTTATGGTTAAAAAAGGAATTGTCTTAGGACATTTGATTTCTGAAAAAGGAATTGAGGTGGACAAATCTAAAGTTGATTTAATATCCAATCTTCCACCCCCACGAACGATTAAAGAAATTCGGTCATTCTTAGGCCATGCTGGTTTTTACCGTCGATTCATCAAAGATTTTAGCAAAATCTCAAGGCCATTATATAATTTACTTTCAAAAGACACACCTTTCGTATTTGATGATCATTGTCTAAAAGCTTTTAAGACACTCAAATCTATATTGAGCTCTGCACCTATCATCAAATCTCCAAACTGAAATCTTCCTTTTGAAATAATGTGTGATGCATCTGACTATGCCGTCGGTGTAGTATTGGGTCAAAGAGAAAATAAATTGCCAACTGTAATATATTATGCAAGTAGAACTCTAAATGATGCCCAATTAAATTATTCTACAACTGAAAAAGAATTGCTTGCAGCCGTTTTTGCCTTAGACAAATTTCGACCCTACTTGATTGGTTCGAAAGTCATAACTTACTCCGATCATGCTGCATTAAAATATCTTCTTTCTAAGAAAGATGCTAAACCTCACTTGATCCGTTGGATTCTATTGTTACAAGAGTTTGACTTAGAAATTCGAGATAAAAAAGGTGCTGAAAATGTTGTTGCTGATCATTTGTCTAGGCTAATCATGAATTTTACTGATAAAGAACCTCCCATTAATGAGACATTCCCTGATGAACAACTCATGTCTGTTTCTCAAATACCTTGGTATGCAGACATTGTCAATTACCTTGTTACTGGTAACATGCCATCTCATTGGAATAACCAAGATAAAACAAAATTTTTAAACGAAGTAAAAAAAAAAATTCTTTTGGGATGATCCATATTTGTTCAAATATTGTCCTGATCAAATCATTAGGAGATGTGTGCCAGAACATGAAAAACAAAATATCATTTCCTTTTGTCATGATCATGCATGTGGATGTCTTTTTAGTTCAAAGAAAACAACTGCTAAAATTCTGCAATGTGGTTTTTATTGGCCAACACTTTTCAAAGATACACATTCATATTGCAGCACATGTGATAGATGTCAAAGATTAGGTCGAATTTCTAAACGAAATATGATGCCTTTAAATCCAATTTTAACTATTGAAATATTTGATGTTTGGGGCATAGATTTTATGGGACCTTTTCTAATTTCTTTTGGCTATCTTTATATCCTTGTGGCCGTCAATTATGTTTCAAAATGGGTAGAAGCAATTGCTTGCAAAATAAATAACCACAAAGTCGTGGTAAAATTTTTGAAAGAAAATATTTTTTCCAGATTTGGAACACCACGAGCAATTATAAGTGATGGAGGAAAATATTTTTGTAATAAATTTTTGAATCATTTATTTAAAAAATATGGTGTTACACATAAAGTTGCTACCTCTTATCACCCTCAAACAAGTGGACAAGTTGAAATTTCAATTAGACAAATCAAACATATTCTTGAAAAAACTGTTAATCCTACAAGGAAAGATTGGTCTTTGCGATTGAATGATGCATTGTGGGCTTACCGTACTGCTTTTAAAACTCCCATTGGAATGTCTCCATTTAGGCTTGTCTTTGGAAAACCATGTCATTTGCCTGTTGAATTGGAACATAGAGCATACTGGGCCATAAAACGATTAAATTTTTCATTAGACATGACTGGAATTCATAGGAAACTTCAACTAAATGAATTGGAAGAAATCAGAAATGATGCTTACGATTGTGCAAGGAAATATAAGGACAAAATGAATTTTTTTTCATGATAAACACATTTTGAGAAAAACTTGTTCTCCTGGTCAAAAAGTCCTTCTTTTTAACTCTAGTTTGTTATTATTTCCAGGCAAGTTGCGTTCACGATGGTCTGGTCCATTTATTATTCATACGGTCCATCCTCACGGAGCTGTAGAAATTGAAAATCCAAAAAATGGTAATATTTTTAAAGTGAATGGTCAACGATTAAAACCATATTTGGAATTAAAATCTTTTGAGGTAGAAGAGGTTCTTCTTAAAGACCCCGATATTATGAATTAATACTCCATTGTGTTTGCCCGGTCAAGTGGCGGATAACGGTACTCCGTGGCTAGTAAAGTCGGATTTTTCAGTTTCCCACAACAACTGATTTTGTAGATATTTTTTTTTTTATTTTTAACTATGGAACAAACTTTGAAAACAATTGAAAAAAGATTTCCCTTTCTTAGTAAAAAAGTCATTTTGAAACTTTACCAAGCCAGACTTGAAAGGATGAGGTTGCTTATGAATAATGGCATACCTTTTGATATTCAATTCATTATTGAAGCCAAAGTGAGAATAGCGGGTGAATTCACGGAAACACCAACTAGATTTTTACCAGGGCTTGGGAAAAGTTCATATGCCAAGAAACGACGAGCAAAGAAAATCGCCGTTTGCTACAAATGTGCTAGGTGGAACTGTGATTCAAGATGTTGATCTTTAGGAATTCCTTCCACAAACAGAGAAGATAAAATTCAGTTCATCAAGGATGGTCTGAATAAGGAGAATTTAGATGATATCGAAATTTCTCTTGACACGCATCCTAGTGGACTCGTACATTATGGGATTCGATGTTTGTGGAATAAATTCAAACCAGAATATGAACAACGTCTTGGGAATCTGACGTTAAAAGACCCTGTTTGCCAATTTGTAAGAAAATTAGATGGGAAGCTTCTCCCCGACTCATAGAAGGCGTTTAAGCCGTTTCTGAACGTAAAATCAGAGGAAGATGTGAGCCACAATCACAACTACTGTACATACACGTGAGCATCTTTACTTTTTGTCATTTTTTTTAGATTTTCTGAATAAAAAATGTGATATGCAATAAATACATTCATTATTCTATTGAGTAGTTAAAGCGCAATTAACGCGGTCACAGATTTGATAAATCTTTTTACTTTATTTTGCATCTATAAATAAACATTGCAGTTGTTTCTTTTCTGCATCCCTCAAACTTGTATTCTTTTCATTTTCTCTCTAAGTAATTTTATTTTCAAAAATTGGAATCATCATCTTCCACAAAAAGATTTAACTCCATTTGCATTTTTGGTGGAGCTAGTCATGGGAAAGAGGCTTGCTTTACTGAAGCAGCCCACAACTTGGGTCGTACCTTAGGAGAAAAATGCATTCATGTAGTTTACGAAGGAGAAAGTCTAGGATTAACGGGACGTGCTGCTGCTTTTGCCTATATGGAAGGAGTAAAAGTGTTGGGAATCATTCCAAAACCTCTGGCTGAAAGTAAAATCACCGGAGCAACCATTGGAGATGAGTTCAGAGCTGTAAATATGCAAGACCGCATAACTCACATGATAAATAATGCTGATGTCTTTATCACCCTTCCCGGTGGTTTTGGCACTCTTGAGGAACTTTTTTATGTGGTTACCAGAGTCCAGCTAAATGTTCATACAAAACTAATAGGTCTGCTAAATGTCAATGGTTTCTTCGATGGTTTACTATCTTTCATCAACTACTCTTCTAAAAAAGGTTTTATTTATGAGCGTGCCAAACAAATCATAGTTGTTGCAACAACACCAGAAGAGCTGATCAAAAAACTTATTGCATTTATTCCTGAACCAGACCCAGCTCTAGCTAATATTGTTTGGATGGAAGATTTCACTGTGCGGAAATGCAAAATTGATACATTCCTTTCCCTCTGATATCCCACTTCATTCCTATTGTTGTTTTTACTTTTTAGCGAGTGTAAAAATCGTGAAAATGATGGCAGCTTAAGGAGTTTCTTTTCGACCTCTTGACGCGCATCTATCCACGATTTATGTATTGTTATTTCTATTACTGTACTTTTTCTCATTTGTTTTTAATAAAAGCATTGATGGCAGCGTAAGACGACTCTTCGGACTCTCTTGAAGCGCATCTAGGTTGTTTGTGTTATACTTCCGGGTATATATTTTCTTTTGTTGTTTTGCCACACTTATTTCTTGCAGGTCCAAAAAAAAAGGGCTTGAGCGAAGCGTCGTCTTTCATAAACAGGGAAGCCTTATTTAAACCCTTACTCCATTATTCTTTTTACGCAATAAGGATATTGTTTATCATTACGTATGGGGGAAGGTGTATATCTATATATGTAACACCCCCAATCCGCTTAGGGATATTACACGCCGTAAACCCTCTCCTCGAGGATCTACCAGGCTGATAACTAAAATCAAACATCGCCTTTAAGGATAAAATGACTCCCTAGACCGATTTGGTCTTTCAATAAATACATACAATACAACTCAAATACAACTCATGCCCACGCAGGGGTCAAAATACAACCACACCCGTACAACGGGAAAAATATACTGCAGCGGAAAAGAAAATACAACTAGACCAATACGACAGCAACGGATCCTCGTGTGATTAGTATCGTTCATCTTTCATCATCCTTCGTGCCGAACCTGTGCTATGCTCCAAAACCTGAATGAAAAAATAGACATCCACCCCCCGAATACTCGTGGGTTAGCAAAACTCCACTGTTTTGCTAGTACAAGTACAAGTGCAAAAAATACGAGCCATACAATTCACATTCCACGAATAACAATAACCAGGAAATCCTCAAAGATTCAAACGTAACGAAAAGTACTTCCCGAGGAATGAGTTTGGGTAAAACACTTCAAAACCGAAAGATCACAAATCAAGAGAAAACAATTTATAAAACCGTTTAAAGTGTCATCGAGAGTTTTGATAGAAAACAATTTAGGATTATCAAATCCTCCTCATTCCAAAATCAACAGGGTCCTCGACCAATAGGCGGAAAGCAATTTGCAAGAAAACCATTCAATCAACACAAGCGAGTCTTCACAAATATTTCCCACGGGGTTCTCGAGCCAATCCAAATAATATCAACACGAGATCAAACATCTCAACATCACACGGGGTCCTCGACCCAATCCAAATAATATCAACATGAGATCAAATATCTCATCATCACACGGGGTCCTCGACCCAAAACACAAAATGACAACACAGTATAATCAAGGACACAGCCTTTCGTCCGCCCAAAAACTGCTCAAGACCCCTGATTAATTAACCCTCGGAGATCTCGTCAAATGTCCTTGGTTAATTAACCCTGATACCAACACTTTAAAACAAGTTGAAACACACTTCCAGAAAACATGAATCACGGTCTATATCGAGACCAGCATTTGAAAAAAGTTGAAAGAATTTGAAATACGATAATCGTTCGGTAACGGGGTCTTAGCTAAACACTCAAATATCCGTTACCAATAAGTCTGCCAGACGCCTCCACTGAACACCTGTGCACCGGCGTTCACTCCTCTATGTCGGCCGCCCCTTGTACATGTCACCGCGCCGGCATCACTCCCGTAAGAGCCGCCCCTTAAACACGCATCAGGTTAAACACCGGCGTTCACCAACCATATGGAGCCGCACATTGCAGCGTACACCAGGCCGGAGTACTCGCCCCGCCCTCATAGGCTCCCGGATATGACGTCTCTCACAACAAGTATTCACATTGTCACAAACATCAAGCACACAGTCAATCGTAATACACCAATTCACATAATTCATCCGTCAGTCCACGACCACACGAATAAACAACAACACGCACGTCAACCATAACGCAACGGAAAGAAGCAATATACGTACATACACATTATAAAGCGCAACATCAACACCAAATATATCCAAAGGATTCACGTAGTCACTCACAACCCACACAATTTACAAAACACACGCGTTTTGAAAGTGAGCCTTTAACGAGGCTAGCCGAATCTTTTGAAAACTCATTTCAAACAAATAAACAAACACACCAAGATGATCACCAATTATCATATCCACAAAACAAGAATAGTATGGACAAGGTATTTGCCTTGAACAACCACAACGCGGAGAATCGACCGGAGTAGGTTGGCACGAACCGACTACGAACCCACCGACTCCACCGAACGCCAACTCGCGATAATAAACTACGGAAGACAATAACAATAATGAAAATGAATTCCATAGCATGACTCAAAGTCGTTGAATTCAAAGAACAAACGACGAATGTTCAAGTGTTTTCCCCAAAACGGCCAAGAACACGATACATGATCGAAACACCAAGCCGAAGCTTGCAACACGTATAACAAAGTTAAACGAACTTACGGGAAACTCGAAACAGCAGTTTCGACCGAGATTCACAAGAATCAAACTCAAGTGCGGGAAAAGTCGCTAAAAAGCACGGAACTCAACAAAACAACACCGAAATGAACTCGGATGTCAAAAAGTGTAGAATTAATCATTCCCATAATGACGAAACGGTCATGAGCGAGTCGTCCAAATGGACTTCCGCCGAAAAAAAAGAAATTACCGGAAATCGAAATTACGGGTTATTACAATATATATATATAAAGAGGTTGAAAATCACGGCACCATTTTCTTGAGAAAATGTTAGTGAAAAAACTATTTTTGGGATGTTTCACTGGTTTTGATAATGGATTTGGATGAAGGTGTATGGGATTCAGTACACAACACCCTTTTTGTGAGTTTTGAGCCTTAGAGCAATCCTGATATATACGCTCTATATTTTTTGTTGTGTGGTCAAACATATTGTGTTCATTTTAGAACTTGCTCATTTATACATTTCGAGACTACATTCATAAACTCTTGCATTAAGATGATAAAGGCAATTAGGATTAACCCCTTGTTGGCTTATATTTTCCCACCAATTACATTTTATCCTTAGAAGCCCCATTGAGCCTGAGCATATTTCTTTGATCAAGCACATTACTTTAGCCATTATCCATTCTTGTTGATGACTCATCCATTTGCACCCTCTAGTCAAAGATTTAATTGTGAACTAGATGTGTGACAAATAGGGACCAATGTTCATAAGAGTATTGTGGAGATTAAGAGATTTTGTTGAAAGTGAAAGGGTGTGAAGTACATTGGAGTATTGAACCGAATAAAAAAATATAAATAAAGGTAAAAAAAACGGCCTCATAAAAAAAGCGGGAGGTCAAGTGCGAAAATCATCACTATATATACCTAAAATAGCACTTGAACTATCCCTTGAGTGATACATAATTCCTTCCAGAAGATCCATTGCATACTTTTTCTTACACAATAGTATGACCTTACCAGATGAATATTCAATTACCATGTACAGAATAACTTGGGGATGATGGTTTGAGAGTTTTCATTACAGAAGGGGGGTGTTGATTGTGATTTGTAGGATTTGTTATGCATCTAAATTCACAATTGATCTTGGCTAGCAAACCTCATAATTTTCCCTTTATCCTATCCATACCCAAAGCCACGTTACAACCAAAAGAAAGACTTTTTGATTTATGCATGAGTTTATTTTTAAGTAGTGGAGATTTGATTTTTGACCAAGCATATGGTAATGACACATTATGCTTTGATATGAATGAACTCTTCTCGAATATCCCGTATATACACTTGAGTGAAGAGTGATATCCACCGTGAGGGTATTGAATCTTTTGGCATTCGATTCTCAATGAAGTTGTTAGAATTTGGTGCGGCATCCTATTTTTTCTCTGATCTCACTTGGGTCATGATCACTTGTTCTCTCTTGATATTGGTTTTGTCATGATTTTTTTCAATATATAATATTATGGAATATTTATTTATTTGTGTTGTTATTATGAGTGAGTAATTTTGTTTTACTGGGGTTATGATGAAATCATGTCTATATTATTATTAATATTTATATAATAATTCCAAATAAATATTTTTAACAATTATGATTTTCGCTTCAATAGGGGAATATTATTTAATCAATTATATCACGTATTTTTGATAGTTATAAATTTTCCATTGCTTTGTGATTATTGATAGTAGTTAATTTCTTTGATTATTTGTTTTCCATTAAATTGGATATATATAATGCTTAGAAATTATATTTTTCAAGCGAAGGAAAATCTATATTTGAATTATAATTTTGTACTTATTGTCAAATCTATAGGGAAATAGTGAAATTGATTTCAGAATCTATTCCCTGAATTTCTTGGAATTAGAATATAAAATAAATAATAAATAGATATTGGTGGATTCTAAATCCTAGTAAATTATTTAAAATCAATTTATCTAAAATCTACTTAAAAATTACTGTTATTTAATGCAATTATTATAACCATTCAAAAGTAAAATTATTTGGGACTAGGTTAGAATTTAATATAATTTGGTTCAAAATGATAGGAATAATTTGACTTCACTATTATAGTCCTCCCTGTGGAATCGACCATGCACCGCATATCTACATCGAACAAATCGTGCGCTTGCGAGTATTAGATTAAAGAATCAACCAACAACATTGACCAAGGGAATTGTTTTATTCTTGTAAGAAAATTTAATTTGACAAATTATTAAGTAAATCTAAATGGCCAAAATATGTACTTATTTATTTTTGGTATCTATTTTATATATGCTTAAATATTATTTTTATATATTTTTATTTTTTAATAAAGTCGATTCTCTTCACTTCCAAATATGTATATAAAGTATTCAATAACAATACGGATTCAAAGTACCACGTTAACTCTCTCTCTTACATGAACTTTTTTATTTTTTATTTTTATTTATCTAAAATCTTGAATTCCACATCAAAGTATAGATATATGAATTATAAATGATTGTTGAAGATCGTGTAATTACTTATACTGGGAATTTTCATTTTCAATATTTTGTCATATATAATATTTATTCTAAACCTTTACTTTACAATGCTTGAGTTTTTATTGACATGGATTAATCAATTACTATAGCAATTTATATTTAGTTAATTAAATTATATAAATTGAAATATCGTGAGTAAGTAGCGGATATTATATAGGGCCTAGGATATCAACGGGTAATAAAGCCATCTTGTAATCGAGTTTGTGATGACTGGTATATAGATTTTAAACGGTCTGAGTGGCTAAACCGTACTCCCATTGTTTCATGTATTACTATACGAGTTTTGAACTGGAATAAGTAATGATATTATCTTTCTATCGAGTTCAGGACGAGTACAAGTACATAAATTTTAAAAGAGTTCGAGTGGCTGAATGCCCTCATCAGGGCCGGTCCTGAGATTCGGATGCCTATGGCGAAAGACAAAAAATGCCTCTTTATTACAAAAATGAAAAACAATTTAACGGGGTTTGGAACCTAGTGAAGCTAGGCGGTTTATCCCCACGCCGGGTCTTTATTAAAAGAAACAAAAATAGTACAACGAGTGGGACATAAACCAAAACCCCGTATAATAGATCATAAAATACATTACTTAAAACGAGGCCTTCGTGCATTTTTTGAAGCAAAAGTATCAATTGTTTTATCATAGTTGACATCAGCTAAAAATTACTCTCAATACTCAAAATTGCTAACCTGTTCAATCTTTCTTGTCTCATAGTAGAACGTAGATATGACTTCAACAACTTTAACTTCGAAATGCTTCTTTCCGCGAATGCAACAGTGATAGGTACGGTCAACAAAATCCTATAATCAACCAAGACATGTGGAAACATGTCCATCTTCTTTGCAAACTCCAAAATTCGTATGGATGTCCAAGGATTTCCACTCTTAGATGCCTCTTCCGGTAACATTTCCTGTAAAACATGCAACTCCATAAACAAATATTCCCCATCTATATCAAAATCATCACCATTTGTTAAACATAGTTCAAGATTCGTACAACTTTTTTTCAACTCATCAACATGTAAGGTTACCAACTTTCTTCCATCAAACAAGAAACCAAAAATAGATTCAAATTCTTGCATTTGTTCAAATCTAGTTCGTAGTTGAGAAAGAGCCATATCAACTAAAACAAGAAAGTAATCCGTTCTAAAACACTATTGAGCAGATTGTTGTTCTCTCTCGGTATTTGGAATTTCATCAAAATATTTTTTTCGAGAGAGAACGTTTTACAGTAAATTCCGGCTCAACTCCAATATCATTTGTAATTTCTTTTGCTTTATTTATAGCACATGCAAACCCATTTTCTCTATATTTTTCAAAAAAGACAACTAATCCCTTGAGATTTTCAATGGCAACACCAAGAAGCATATCTTTAGATTGTAATTTCTTACTTACCAAATTAATTCTATACAAAACTTCATGCCAAATAACCAAACTAACAATAAAATCAAAACTTGAAAGCTCGCCATCAAGCAAAGAAGTGGCATCACTACACATTTTATGATCCTCGGTTACCTCGGCCAATTGTATTAAAGCATCTTTGATTTTGCCAACTTGAGTTTTCATGGCTTTAACACTTTCAATATGGCTTTCCCACCGAGTAGTAGATAAGGATTTCAAAGTCAAATCATCAATATGTTCTAACAACACTGTCCATCTTTTTGTAGAATTAGAAAACACATTGTAAATCGCTTGACAAATACCAAAAAAGTTTTTCGCTTTGAAACAAGAGCTTGCCATATCATAAAACCAAATTAAGACTATGACAATCGCATGGCATATAAAAGGCCCTAGGATTTATATCAAGTAATCTTTTTTGCACGCCTTGATGTTTTCTTTTCATGTTAGATCCATTGTCATACCCTTGCCCCCGCACACAATGAATATCCAAATCAAGCGATTTCAACACATCTTGTAATGCATTAAAAAGTCCTAAACCAGATGTATCTTCTACAACTAAAAACTCAAGAAAGAACTCTTCTACTTGAACAAAAGGGGAACTTGAAAAAAAGGGCGAACTTGACATATCAACACATCTAATAATCAAAGTCATTTGTTCTTTGTGGCTTACATCCGGAGTACAATCAAGAATAACCGAAAAATAATTTGCTTCTTTGATCTTTTCTATGATTGCATTCTTTATCACGAATGCCAACATTTCAATCAATTCATTTTGAATTTTATGGCTAAGATAATGATAATGAATTTTTTTGCCTTCAATAAGACGAAAATATTGTTTCATAACAGGATCAAACTCGGAAATCGCTTGAAGGAAGCCCAAAAAATTACCATTAGACTTTTGAAAATGTTTTTCCTTCCTCCCACGAAAAGGTATGTTATATGTTGCAAAAATTTCACGGTAGCAATTATTCTATGCAACACATCTTTCCAATAATCGGTATCTTTTTTTTATTAATTCTTGCAAATCTCTATCAAGTGTTTGATTTTTATTCAACCTCATGCAACTCACACCAAATTTTAAAATTAGTGAAATGTTCCAAACTATTTTCATGAATGCTTAATCTTTGACCAAGTTGTTTCCAACAATTTAAACCTTCGACTGCTCATTGACTTTTTGACCGACCATCTTTGAAAAGCTTACAACAAAAACAAAAGACTTTATCTAACTCTTTAGAATAAACCAACCACTTTCTATCATAACAATCAACATTTCTTATTTTACGGACATAGTATTCGGAAGAGAAATACCTACCTACATTATCTTTTGGAAATATGATGTTAATTTCCCTTATAGGCCCTTTTTCAGCAAGTAAGTCTCTCATTTTTGAATTTAACCCATCCCAAACTCTAGGATGAAATATACTCACATCAATGTTATCATCATCACAAGCACTATCATCAACCGGATGTTCAATATTTTCATTATCATCAACCAGATCCGGATGCTCAATATTTTCATTATCATCAACCGGATGCTCAATGTTTTCATTATCATAAACCGGATGCTCAACAGGAGTTTCAACTGGATTTTCAATTGGATTTTCAGAAATGTTTGATGGTTTAACAAGAAATTTATTCAAAGATCCTTGCATCGATTTTTCAATTTCTTTCTATTGTTTTTTCCTTTTCCTCTTTTGAGCACCCGAAGGTTGTAATCTTGGAAACATGTCTATTACTCTAATACTCTATATAAATAATAAAGCAAATAGGCAAATAGCAAGTTAATAAGTTAGCAAGTAGCAACAATGAAACAAAACAAACAATTGCAATTTGCAAATCTGTCAATCCAGCAAGCAAGCAAACCACAGAAGTTCAAACAATCAAACTTCAAAAAAGGATAGAAAACACCTGATTTAGATTTTAGGGCAGAACCACAGAAGCAAATCAAGCAATCCAAATCCTCTTAAGTCAAATCCGACAGCAACGATTAGGGCAGAACCGAGAAGAACTAGGGCAGCAATGAGCAAACGAGAGGGAGATGAATCAGACTTGAATCGCAACCATGACTCTTCCTATTCGAAATCGGACATCGCAAATCGGAACCCTGACCTGAATGTTTCTCGTCTCTCGATGTCAATCCAGATGAGAGATGATTTTCTGATTTTTCTCGGCTGATGTCAATCAAACGATAACATTATTAGGGCCCCAAATCGATGCTATATACTATAAGGCTTAACACTTTGGTGATGCCCCTGCTGGACTTGAGACCCATGGCCCAAGCCACACTTGCCATGGGCCAGGGCCGGCCCCGGCCCTCATCATTCATGTTTGGTGTGTATTGATGTGTTCCGCTGCGTTACGATTTCAAGTGGCTGAATCCTATCAATATAATAAAATATTTTTAAGTTCTTACTTATAAATTACAATGTAAAGTAATTAACTCTGTCGTAAACTAATTTTAATTTGATATGTTGTACTCAATCAATATCGTTAAATCAAAGTATAACAAAGAATAAAAATGTACGAACTAAAAAAATATATAAAATAAATAACTTCCTATGTTTCTTCCCTAATCAAAACTGATCTTCATCATATTTCATACACACACATCATCGTCTCCTGCTAGGAATGGCAAGAAAATCCGAACCCGGCGGGGAAAATTGAAACCCAAAAAATTTGGGGCGGGGCGGGGCAGGGGTTTTCGGGATTCGGAGCGGGGTTCGGGGCATTTTCGGGGCAAGCGGGCAAGCCATCCCCGCCCCGCCTCGATATATTAACTTAATATATATCTTATATAAATATATATTATAATAGAGGGATTAAGTACAATATATAACGTGCCCATAAATCTTTTTATATTTATACAGTTTTTGGAAGATTTGTATAGATTTATGGTGATTTGATTATTCTCTGTTCGAGTTCGGGGAACGGGGCGTGGATGGGGTATACCTCTGCCCCGATGGGGCGCCCCCATCAGGGCCCTATGGGAAATGGGGCGGGGATGGGGCAAATTTATGATTTGGGGGACGGGGACAGGACTGTTAGAATTCAAACCCTTCTAGAATGGAGGCTAAGTATTTCAACATGTGAAGGCATCTACCTTTGAACAATTAGTTGGCAAGTTTGACAAGAAAGGGATGAGAAACTTCACATGGTTGATCCTTTCACACCATGGTTTCACACCATGTTTACTACCTATAAATAAGGCATGTTTGTAGCATTTGTAACCATCTCATCTCGAAGAGTGAGTTCAAAGAGTGAATAAGAATCCAAGTTGAGATTGAGTGAGTTTGAGAGTTTTTATTTTGTGAGTTTGTAATTATATTCTTGAGTGATAATAGAATAAATATTTTTCTCTCAAATCATCGATAATTCACTATAATGATCCCTTGATATCTCAACAAGTGGTATCGGAGCAAGGTTTGGAGTGCTAACCGGAAGTGTTAGAGGAGCTGAAAATTTCGAGTTTTACAAAGGTGGTCAAAACTCAATTTTGAGGATACTATTAGCTTCCTCGCGTCGAGACGAGTTCGGTGGTATTTTCAGAATACAAAACCGACGTCAAACGAAGCCGTACGGGCTGCCGAAAGAATTGTCTCAAGGTTGAAGACGATGAACAGTACTTTCTGCAAATAAAATTTCCAAAATTACATATTGGTCCCTGAATTTTTTGGAAGATTTTAATTCAGTCCCTAAACTTCTGAAATTTTTTATTTTGACCCCAAAAGTTTCAAAAATTGCACTTTCGGCCCCAAAGCTTTGTTCAAATCATGGCTGATTTTACTACCTCTATTGAGAAGCTCAATAACAACAATTATGGGTCATGGAGTACTGGTATGAAGTTTTACCTGCTGGGGCAGGACTTATGGGATATCGTGAACGGAGCTGAGACAACACCACCAAGGGAGGCCAAAAGCACAGACACAACCTCCCACACCTCAACCTCAACACCGGTACAACCAGATGCTGCACATCAAAGGCCAGCTGCCGATCCTGATGCTTTAAAGAAATGGAAGGTTAAGGCAGGCAAAGCTATATATGCCTTAACTGTAGCTGTAGAAGATGAATTTCTCCAGCGGATCAAAGATATCCGAACACCGAAGGAATCTTGGGATATATTGGCGGCTATTTTCGCGAAGAAAAATGATGCAAAATTACAAAGGCTTGAAAATGAGCTTTTGTCGATCTTCCAGAGAAATATGTCTGTGAGTAAATATTTCTCAAAGGTGAAATCTCTTTGTGATGAGATTTCTAAACTAGATCCTGAAAATGGCATTACACAAACCAGGATTAAAAGAATTATCATCCACGGATTGAAGCCGGAGTATAAGAGTGTATTATCACGGCAACTCGGGGCTGGGCCACCAAGCCAACTTTAGCAGATCTGGAGAATTTGCTAATTAATGAAGAGGATCTAGACAAACCCATGTCTAGTCGACCAACCAATGGTGAAGAGACAGCCCTTTTCACTAATAGAAGAGACAATCAAGGATGCGGACGAGGACGCGGTCATGGTCGAGGACGAGGACGTGGTTTCGGGAGATTCAATAGTCAAGAAAGAGATGTTCGAGGAAACCAAGATAGAGGTTTCCAGTTAGGGGGAGCTCGAGGATCTCAACATAATCGAAATGGTCAGAATCGGTGGCAACAAAAGGATCGTCAAAGTGACGAATATTTTAATTGCGGCAAGAAAGGACATTATGCAAAAAATTGATGGTCCAAGAGAGTTGAAGGAAATGCAGCAACAACATCTAAGGACGAGACTCTAGGAAAAGAAGATTGGGATTTCGAGACTTCCTTCTATGCCGAGGAGGTAGATATTGCTGATACACGAGGGAAAGGCCCAAGAGAGGAATTCGCACTTACTGCGGTATGTGAGCAGTTAGTCGATTACAAGAATGATTGGATCGTTGACTCTAGTTGTTCCAATCATATGACCGGAGATGAGTTCAAACTTGTAAGTATGACCAAGTACAACGGAGATCGAGTTATGGTGACAGCTGATAACACACAATTACCAATAGCCCATATTGGCAAGACACAACTGCCACAAAGGTACGAACATGAAGAAGTACAACTCGACAATGTCTATCATGTCCCAGGAATGAAGAAGAACCTGTTGTCAGTACCACAATTAACTGCTTCAGGTAATTATGTGTTGTTTGGCCCGAACGATGTGAAAGTGTATCGTGAAGTGAAAGTCATAGGTACACCGTACGTGGAAGGACCAAAAATGAAGACTATCTATGTGATGTCAGCTGAAGATGTAATATCCGTAACTTTCTATTTTTAGCAGTTTCCATTTTTGGTATATGTGTACTTTTATTGACTCGCTTGTAACCGTTTCGACATTTTGAATCTACTTTATTCATGGAGTTTTTCCATTTGGACGAGTTTTGGTGAAGTTTTCACGTGATTTCATTTTATGATATGTTTTGCCGTATGAACGTTCGATTCTCGTAAAACTCGTTCATTTTCGTGGTTTCTTGGTTTGTACAAGTTCGTATGATTGAGATGGTCGTGTTGAGACTTTCGGTTTGCAAATCCGACGTCGTATCGTGATTTTCGGACGCTTGGGTCATTTTCGTAATTCCCTATAAGTTTAGGGAATTTCATATTCGTTGTCGTATTTTGGATTCCCGGGTAGTCGGATTGATATTTTCTTGTGATGGTTAGACTCTTCATCGAATATTCTTTGTAGTCGTATTTTTGGTTCGATAGCAGGTCCGGGTTTTGGGGTCGTCCGGAATCGTTTGACAAGAAATGCCAAGATCGCCGTCCCAAGAGGTGTTACGGCCGTAACACCCAGAAGTTACGGCCATAAGTTGTCCATGTTACGGCTGTAAGTGTCCCCTGCTACGGCCGTAACAGCCCGCTGTTTTAAAATAGCGGGCAGAGGTCCAAGACCTCATTTTCTATCCTTTCTTTCGTTTTTCTTCACGGGGCGACTCCAGAGGCGATTCCTTCAGTTTTGATCGAAGAATTTTTTGTGTTCCATCACCGTAGAATCGTAGTAGCATATCACCATCAGCGTAATCATCCTCCATCGTCCGAATCCGAGGTATTTTCTTCAGGAACCCTAACTTGTATAAATTGGGGGTTTTTCGGGTTTTTCGTGATTGATTCCGAATTGTTCATGTATGTTGCGAAACTTCTTACCGATTGTTGTTATTGGATGATTCCCAATCCGTTTTCTTCGATTTAATCTGTGAATTATCAATACGGGGAGATTTTGCGTAAACCCTCGCCCGTATCGATTGAACGTCTATTGTCGTGAATTGTAATCGGGGTTATGGGAGTATTCCTTTCGTTTATTGATGTCCGTTGGGACTGAGTTATGTTAATTCTTCGTTAGGAACTGTCGTCTTCCACTCGGATCATCCGTAGTCGTTTTTCACTTCCGATTCTTCAAAGATGTCACAAAGGCAAGTACTTTACATTTGTTTACATGTTCTAGTATTTGAATTATGGCTATATGTGGTTGTTGTGGGAGGATACGTGTATGTTCACCTAGGGACGGTCCGACGGGGCCTCTAGGGATACGTATTGCCGTGTGTGTACGTATCACGAACTATGGTTAACCACCCAGGGATGTCCGACGGGGCTCTGCGGGGTATGGTGGCCGTGAGTCACGTACCAAGGTTAACTTTGAATTGTTTTGGTTGGAGAAAATGTGTTTTGTGCTTGTGCATCGTAAATATTCCGGAATATAAAATGTTTTCTAAAATGATTTTTGGCGCATATATTCATCTGATTAGAATGTAGTTCAAATGGATTGTACTTGCACTAGCAGTTGTCGCTAACCCCATAAATGGGGGAAATCCTTTTTGTATTTCAGGTATTGATCGTGAGGACAAGCGGGCACTCGAGCCGTATGAGGATGATGGGCAAGCATGATATTGTCCAGTAGTTGATTTCCGGTGTTATGTCTGTCGGTTATTATTGATGTCTGATTTTGGGATTTTTGTATTATAAAATTGGTTTAAGTACTCGAGTACTTCCTGTTTGAACTTGTTACTGTTGTGTTCCCATTTTGGGAAATGGATTTGATGTCAGATTTTATTTGTCGGTTTGTAGTCTTTTATGCGAATTGTCGTTGTCGAATGTCTTGTTTGGTACGTTAGCCTGGTGGATTCCACAGTGTGGGGTCCACGGCGCTGTAATATGCCCTGAATGTCTTGGGGGTGTTACAGAATATGGTATCAGAGCTTAGGTTATGGATACCTAGGTTGTCGGTTGTTTGGGTCTAGTCAAGTGTCGTTTTTGGGACAGTATCACTGCTATGCCATAATCTCAGTACGCCGGTGCTCGTAAGTGTTTCCTAACTTGACTCATTTCACCGTTCTGTTCTATTACTGTCTTGGTATCTTGTTGCGTTTTACGTTTGAATTGTACTTACCCGCTACTTCTTCAGAATTCCTGCTGGTAGAGGACGCGGACGCGATCGCGGACGCGGTAGGGGACGTGGCGCAGTCGGTGGGGCGGCCATGTCCGATCACTCAGGAACTGATTCGGCGATGCCTTCTTTGTCGAACAGGGTTCCCCCTAGTTCCGGAGGTCAGCAGGACCAGTCTGCTAGCTCCGGTAATTCACATGAGAATGTTGGAGTGGCCAACATTTTGCAGCAAGTAGCGAACCAGATGACGCTACTGACTCAGGCCGTTCTGGTCGGCCAAGCTAATGCCAACCCGGTTCCGCCTACTAGATCCGACAATGATAAGTTACTTCAGGATGTGATTCGTATGCGTCCTCCACAGTTTGATGGTGCTTCCGACCCTTCCGGTTGGGAGAATTGGCTATTCGAGATGGAGAAAGTATTTGAGGCTACTAATTGTTCCGAGGAGAGGAAAGTACCCATTGCTCAGTACTTCCTCGCCAAGGAGGCAGCAACGTGGTGGCAAGCGGTGAAGCCGCGTGACCGGGCAGCTACGTGGGCAGAGTTTCGGGATCTGATGGAAGATGAATTCTGTCCATGGCCAGTGAAAGAGGGGAGGATCCGACCCTTCTTTGAGGCTAAGCCCCAAGATGTCCCTATTTCTCAAGCTATCAAAGACTACAATCAACAGCTGCATTACGTGAGAAACCAAGTCCGAGATGAGCTTGATAAGATCCGCCACTTTGATATGTGGATGAAACGGAGGGTGCGCCACTACATGTCTGGTCTGGGGTGCACGAATTTGAAAGAATATCAGAATAAAGCGATGGCTTATGAGATGTCGTTTTCTGAGACAGAGACGGCAACCGAAGGAAATAAGCAGAAGACCTCCGGTCAGTTTTCGGGAGGCAATTCAGGAGGGTATCCGAAGGATCAGTCTGGTTCGCGAGTCTTTGGGAGTCAGTCGCCATCAGTTGGGCGAGGAAACGGTTCTAGGTCTGCTCCTACTGGTTCCGTCTGTGGTCCTACGTGCTTCAACTGTAGTCGTTTGGGCCACATGATGAGTGAGTGTGATAGGCCTCCGATTCAGTGTCTTGCTTGTGGTCGGATGGGTTATTGTGCTAAGTTTTGTACGGATGCGGATCGAACTCCAGTTACTCAGATATCAGCCCCAGCTGCGGGAGAGCCGAGTGTGAATCAGGCACCGACAGTTCCTCATCCGCAGCAGAGTTTTGGTAGAGGTCGAGGACGTGGGCAGCCTTCTAGAGGGGGAGCTTCTAGTGCGGGGTTTGTTCCGCCCCGAGTGTATGAGATGAGACGAGCAGGAGATCCTGACGTGGCCTTTTGTTGTTAAACTTCCTAGTGGGGATAGCATCGTGGGGGATCGTGAGGTTAGAGATTTTCCAGTGAGTATCGCAGGGAGGGTTTAGCCTTCTAATCTGATTGCGGTAGATATTAGAGATGAGGATTTGATTCTGGGTGAGGATTGGCTGGACCGTCATGGGGCGATCATGAATTATAGAACGAGGACTGTTTCGATGTTAGCCTCTGACGGTACTGAGCATTCTTTCGTGGGGCGTAAGCGGAGTGGCCAGAGACTCCTGATCAGTGCCTTGAGGGCGGTGAGACTTCTTCGAGGAGGTTGTACGGGCTATTAGTGTTACGCTTTGAGATCGAAAGAAGGGGGAGTCGAGCTCTCGTCTATCCCGGTAGTGTGTGAGTATCCTGATGTTTTTCCAGACGAGTTGTCGGGTTTGCCGCCGGACCGAGAAGTTGAGTTTACCGTCGATTTAGAGCCGGGTGCAGCACCTATCTCTAAGACGCCATACCGTATGGCGCCCGCCGAGATGATGGAGCTGAAGAAACAGTTGGGAGAGTTGCTAGACATGGGGTATATTCGACCGAGCGCTTCACCTTGGGGCGCACCGGTCCTGTTTGTGAAGAAGAAGGATGGGTCACTTCATTTGTGTATCGACTACCGAGAGTTGAACAAAGTGACCATCAAAAACAAGTATCCGCTCCCTAGGATTGATGACTTGTTTGATCAGTTGCAAGGGGCAACCGTGTTTTCGAAGATTGATTTGAGATCGGGGTATTATCAGCTCCGATTGAAGGATACCGATATTCCGAAGACAGCCTTTCAGACGAGATACGGTCACTACGAGTTTGTGGTTATGCCTTTTGGGCTAACCAACGCACCAGCCGTGTTCATGCAGCTTATGAACAAGGTCTTTATCGAGTACCTTGATAAGTGTGTAGTCGTTTTTATCGATGACATCCTGATTTACTCGAGGAGCGAGGAGGAGCACGCCCGTCATTTGCATATCGTGTTAGACATTTTGAGAACTCAGCATCTTTTTGCGAAGTTCTCAAAGTGTGAGTTTTGGTTACGGGAGGTTATGTTTCTCGGTCATGTGATCTCGGCCGAGGGTGTTCGTGTGGACCCACATAAGGTAGAGGCAGTGTTAGATTGGGCACCGCCCAAGAACGTGAAGGAGGTCCGTAGTTTTCTAGGTTTGGTCGGGTATTACCGTAGATTCGTCGAGGGGTTCTCTAAGCTCGCTCGACCGCTGACTCAGTTGTTACAGAAGTCAGAGAAGTTTGTGTGGACCGATGAGAGGCAGAATAGTTTTGAGGAGTTGAAGAAGCGATTGACGACCGCTCCTGTTTTGGCTTTACCGAGTGGTAATGAGGGTTTCTCGATTTTCAGTGATGCTTCGGGCCAAGGGCTCGGATGTGTACTTATGCAGCACGGGAGGACAATTGCCTATGCTTCCCGTCAGTTGAAACCGTACGAGTTGAATTATCCTACACACGATCTTGAGTTGGCCGCAGTTGTATTTGCGCTAAAGATGTGGCGTCATTACTTGTATGGCTCGTCATGTCAGATTTTCACCGATCACAAGAGCCTGAAGTACATTTTCACGCAGAAAGAGCTTAATATGAGACAGAGGAGATGGTTGGAGTTGATTAAGGACTACGACCTCGAGATTCTATATCATCCGGGTAAGGCAAATGTGGTGGCAGATGCCTTGAGCCGGAAATTGGTAGCGCTTCGGGCGCTTGAGTTGCTTACGGCCCAGTCGGGACTTCAGCGAGAGTTTATGAGGTTGAGCATTGAGGTTGTACTACCAGAGAGTTCCGGACAGTTGCGTACTCTTGAGGTTTCTTCATCTCTGGTCGATGACATTAAATCGGGACAGTTGGGGGACCCGATGTGTATTCAGCTCCGAGAGAGTGTAGGAAAGGGGAAAGCCCCGGGATTCGTTATTCATGAGGACGATGTGTTGAGATTCCGAGGTCGGTTGTGTGTTCCGAACGACTCGGTATTGAGACAGAGTATTATGCGAGAGGCTCATGCGTCACCTTACTCAGTCCATCCGGGCTCGAGTAAAATGTATAAAGATTTGAGGAAAAAACTTCTGGTGGAACGACATGAAGAATGAGGTAGTTCATTTTGTGGCTAAGTGTTTGACTTGTCAGCAAGTCAAGATTGAGCATCAGCGGCCAGCCGGGCTGTTGAAGCCACTTCCCGTCCCGGAGTGGAAGTGTGAGGATATCTCTATGGATTTTGTCATGGGTTTACCGAGGACGAAGACTGGTATGAATATGGTGTGGGTGATTGTAGACCGACTGACTAAGTCGGCGCATTTTCTGGGCATCAAGGATACTTGGGGCCCAGAAAAATTGGCTCGTATTTTTATCGCGCAGATAGTGAGACTTCATGGTACGCCGAAGACCATTATTTCGGACAGAGATGGCCGATTTGTATCGCATTTTTGGCAGGCGGTACATAAGGCATTGGGGACACAGTTACGTTTGAGCACTTCGTTCCATCCCTAGACCGATGGGCAGTCCGAACGTACTATTCAGACGTTCGAGGCTATATTGCGCGCGTGTGCGTTAGATTGGAGTAGTGACTGGGAGGAGCATTTGGCCTTGATTGAGTTTACTTATAATAATAGCTGGCACGCATCGATTAAGATGGCACCGTATGAGGCACTTTATGGCAGATGTTGCCGATCAGCGATATGTTGGGATGAGCCGTCCGATTTAGTTGGCACTGAACCAGACCTCGTGTTAGAGACGAGGGAGAAAGTTGAGTTGATTAGAAAGAGAATGTTGGCTGCTCAGAGTCGACAAAAGTCTTATGCGGATGTTAGGCGTCGACCTTTGGAGTTCGAGGTGGGAGATCATGTTCTGTTGAGGGTATCCCCGACGAAGGGAGTTTTCCGTTTTGGGAAAAAAGGGAAGCTCAGTCCGAGGTATATTGGGCCCTTCGAGATATTAGAGAGAGTTGGTGAGTTGGCATACCGTTTAGCTTTGCCTCCATCGTTGAGTCATGTTCATAGCATATTTCACGTCTCCCAGCTGAGGAAGTATGTTCCGGACCCGTCCCATATTATTGATTTTGGAGACGTGGAGATCGAGAAGGATGTTACGTTTGAGGAGAGGCCCGTCAAGATTTTGGAGCGTCGAGACAAACAGTTAAGGCACAAAACCATTCCTTTGGTTAAGGTGTAATGGTCGAGACACGGAGTAGAAAAAGCGACGTGGGAGTTAGAGGAGGATATGCATTCGAGGCACCCCGAGCTTTTCGATTCTTAAGTTTCGGGACGAAACTTTATTTTAGAGGGGGAGAATGTAATATCCGTAAGTTTCTATTTTTAGCCGTTTCCATTTTTGGTATATGTGTACTTTTATCAACTCGCTTGTAACCGTTTCGACATTTTGAATCTACTTTATTCATGGAGTTTTTCCATTTGGACGAGTTTTGGTGAAGTTTTCACGTGATTTCATTTTATGATATGTTTTGCCGTATGAACGTTCGATTCTCATAAAACTCGTTCATTTTCGTGGTTTCTTGGTTTGTACAAGTTCGTATGATTGATATGGTCGTGTTGAGACTTTCGGTTTGCAAATCCGACGTCGTATCGTGATTTTCAGACGTTTGGGTCATTTTCGTAATTCCCTATAGGTTTAGGGAATTTCATATTCGTTGTCGTATTTCGGATTCCCGGGTAGTCGGATTGATGTTTTCTTGTGATGGTTAGACTCTTCATCAAATATTCTTCGTAGTCGTATTTTTAGTTCGATAAAGGTGGCCGGGTTTCGGTCGTCTAATCGCTTTGACAAGAGTCGCAAGATCGCCCAAGAGGGTGTTACGGCCGTAACACCCGTGGTTACGGCCGTAAGTTGTCCATGTTACGGCCGTAGGTGTCCCCTATTACGGCCAGAATGACCCGCTTTAAAACAATGGCAGAGGTCCAAGACCTCATTTTCTATCCTTTCTTTCGTTTTTCTTCACGGGGCGACTCCAGAGGCGATTCCTTCAGTTTTGATCGAAGAATTTTTCGTGTTCCATCACCGTAGAATCTTAGTAGCATATCACCATCAGCGTAATCATCCTCCATCATCCGAATCCGAGGTATTTTCTTCAGGAACCCTAACTTGTATAAATTGGGGGGTTTTCGGGTTTTTCGTGATTGATTCTGAATTGTTCATGTATGTTGCGAAACTTCTTACCGATTGTTGTTATTGGATGATTCCCAATCTGTTTTCTTCGATTTAATTCGTGAATTATCAATACGGGGAGATTTTGCATAGACCCTCGCCCGTATCGATTGAACGTCTATTGTCGTGAATTGTAATTGGGGTTATGGGAGTATTCCTTTCGTTTATTGATGTCCGTTGGGACTGAGTTATGTTAATTCTTCGTTAGGAACTGTCGTCTTCCACTCGGATCATCCGTAGTCGTTTTTCACTTCCGATTCTTCAAAGATGTCACAAAGGCAAGTACTTTACATTTATTTACATGTTCTAGTATTTGAATTATGGCTATATGTGGTTGTTGTGGGAGGATACGTGTATGTTCACCTAGGGACGGTCCGATGGGGACTCTAGGGATACGTATTGCCGTGTGTGCGTATCACGAACTATGGTTAACCACCCAGGGATGTCCGACGGGGCTCTGCGGGATACGGTGGCCGTGAGTCACGTACCAAGGTTAACTTTGAATTGTTTTGGTTGGAGAAAATGTGTTTTGTGCTTGTGCATCGTAAATATTCCGGAATATAAAATGTTTTCTAAAATGATTTTTGGCGCATATATTCATCTCATTAGAATGTAGTTCAAATGGATTGTACTTGCACTAGCAGTTGTCGCTAACCTCTTAAATGGGGGAAATACTTTTTGTATTTCAGGTATTGATCGTGAGGACAAGCGGGCACTCGAGCCGTATGAGGATGATGGGCAAGCATGATATTGTCCAGTAGTTGATTTTCGGTGTTATGTCTGTCGGTTATTATTGATGTCTGATTTTGGGATTTTTGTATTATAAAATTGGTTTAAGTACTCGAGTACTTCGTGTTTGAACTTGTTACTGTTGTGTTCCCGTTTTGGGAAATGGATTTAATGTCAGATTTTATTTGTCGGTTTGTAGTCTTTTATGCGAATTGTCGTTGTCGAATGTCTTGTGTGGTACGTTGGCCTGGTGGATTCCACAGTGTGGGGTCCACGACGCTGTAATATGCCCTGAATGTCTTGGGGGTGTTACAGAAGAAGCCTACGTTGAGAAGGCTAGGAGAAGTGACACTGGAGACCTATGGCATGCACGACTTGGACATGTCAATTACGGCAAACTGAAGATTATGATGCAGAAGTCCATGCTGAGGGGACTTCCTCAACTCGAGATCCAACATGACACTGTGTGTGCTGGATGTCAATATGGTAAGGCACATCAACTGCCTTACAAAGAGTCAAAGTTTAGAGCAAGAGAGCCGTTGGAATTGATCCACTCAGATGTGCTTGGGAAGATCAAACAAAAGTCAACAAGCGGTTATCAATATTTGATAAACTTTATTGATGATTTCTCAAGGTATGTATGGGTATATTTCTTGAAGCATAAAGATGAAGCTTTTGAAAAATTTAGGAAATTCAAGGATACGGTGGAATGTGAGTTTGGGAGGAAGATCAAGTGCCTCCGTACTGATAATGGAGGAGAATACACTTCAAATGAATTCAACAATTACCTCAAGGAGTGCAACATCCGAAGGCAACTGACTTGTGCAAAAACTCCACAGCAAAATAGAGTAGCGGAGAGGAAGAACCGCCACCTAGCAGAGACATGTAGAAGTCTTCTACATGCAAAGAATGTTGATATAAGATTTTGGGCAGAATGCATGAAGACAGTAGTATATATCACCAACAGGCTGCCACAACCGAGGCTGGAATTTATTTCACCATTTCAAAAATTGTATAATGTAAAACCAACAGTGAATTATTTTCGAGTGTTTGGTTGTGTATGTTATAAGTTTATTGCAGATGAAGATCGCAGCAAGTTCGACAAGAAAGCTGTCCGCTGCATATTCGTTGGATATGATGAACAAAAGAAAGGTTGGAGATGATGCGATCCAAATACAAACAAGATCTATATCTCACGAAATGTTGTATTCGATGAGGCACCTTCATGGTGGGCAAACAAGGTGGCATTACCAGATACACATGAGCTGCAAGAAAAGCTACAAACCAAGTTGCAGCTACATTCCTCTCAAGACAACAATGACATAGAAGAACCAAGATCTCCGTCGGATCAAGTTGAGGTACGGCCCAAATCAAGAAGCCCTTGGAGAACAGGTGTTCATGAAACACCAGATGAAGTACAGGCTAGTCAACCGGAAGAGCAGGAACCTTCACAACCTCAAGTGCGAAGGTCCACCAGAGAAAGACGGCCAAATACAAAGTATGTAGATGCTGCTTATGATGAAGTCAAAGAGCCAAGTACATTTGAAGAAGCATCAAATAGTCCAGAGTGGAGAAAGGCCATGGAAGAAGATATTTTGGCATTAAAACAAAATCAAACTTGGAATTTAGTGCCAAAACCTCAAGGTGTTAAACCCATATCCTGCAAATGGGTTTACAAGTTGAAGATTCGTCCAAATGGTACAATCGAGAGGTATAAGGCTCGATTAGTTGTTCGTGGATTCTCTCAAGAGTATGGCATAGACTATGATGAGACGTTTAGTCCAGTTGCAAAGATTACTACAGTTCGTGTCTTACTAGCCTTAACAGCAAGTAAGTCTTAGAAATTATGGCAAATGGATGTGAAGAATGCGTTTTTACATGGGGAACTTGATCGTGATATCTATATTGATCAACCCAAAGGATTTGTGAATCATGAAAAGCCTGAGTATGTGTGCAAGTTGAAAAAGGCGTTGTATGGCTTGAAGCAGGCACCTCGAGCATGGTACGGAAAAATTGCTGAGTTTCTAGTCCAAAGTGGTTATCATGTTGCCCCAGCAGATTCAAGCTTGTTCGTGAAAACTCAAGGAGGCAAGCTAGCAGTAGTCCTTGTATATGTGGATCACTGGCGATGACGAAGACGAGATTCAACGAACAAGGGCAAACTTGTCAGTCCGATTTCAAATGAAGGAACTTGGTGAACTGAAACACTTCCTAGGATTGGAAATCGAAAGAACAGATGATGGTATATTTCTTGGTCAGCAGAAATATGCAAGGGATTTAATCGAGAAGTTTGGGCTAACTGACTGCAAGCCAATATCTATCCCAATGGAGCCAAACTTGAAGCTGTGTGCCTACGATGGGAAAAACTTGGAGGACACAAGAATGTACCGACAGATAGTAGGTAGTCTTATCTATCTAACTCTTTCCAGACCTGATATAACATTCGCTGTAGGTGTTACTAGCAGGTTCATGCAGAAACCTAAGAAGCCACATCTCGAAGCAGTCAAAACGATCCTGAGATATGTTAAAGGCACAATTAATTGGGGACTTTTCTACAAGAAGGGAGTACAAAGCAAGGTTAGCGGCTATTGTGATGCTGACTATGCCGGAGACCATGACACCTGGAGATCGACTACGGGATATATATTCAATCTTGGTTCAGGAGCTATATCATGGTGCAGTAAGAGACAATCTACCGTTTCTCTTTCAACTACTGAAGCGGAATATAGAGCAGGGGCGATGGCAGCACAAGAGTGTGCTTGGTTGACTCAACTCGTGAAGGATTTAAACCAACCAATAGAAGATGGAGTTACATTACACTATGACAATCTGTCAGCAGTTCGTTTGGCTGAGAATCCAGTATTTCATGCTCGGACCAAGCATGTCGAAGTGCATTATCATTTCTTACGAGAGAAGATACTCCAAGGAGATATTGACATGAAACCAGTCAATACAGAAGATCAAGTTGCAGACATATTTACGAAGAGCTTATCCGCAACAAAGATTTATGAGTTTCGAAAATTACTCGGAATGCAAAGTCGGGTTTGAGGGGGAGTGTTAGAATTCAAACCCTTCTAGAATGGAGGCTAAGTATTTCAACATGTGAAGGCATCTACCTTTGAACAATTAGTTGGCAAGTTTGACAAGAAAGGGATGAGAAACTTCACATGGTTGATCCTTTCACACCATGGTTTCACACCATGTTTACTACCTATAAATAAGGCATGTTTGTAGCATTTGTAACCATCTCATCTCCAAGAGTGAGTTCAAAGAGTGAATAACAATTCAAGTTGAGATTGAGTGAGTTTGAGAGTTTTTATTTTGTGAGTTTGTAATTCTATTCTTGAGTGATAATAGAATAAATATTTTTCTCTCAAATCATCGATAATTCACTATAATGATCCTTTGATATCTCAACAGGGACGGCGTCCCCCGCTCCGAACCCGCCCTATTGCCATTCCTATCTGATGCTGCTTTCATTTCACATAAACTTCCTAAATCTCAAAGACGACTTTTATAACCTTCCGTCGTGTGTCAATTAAAGTAGTATTCAATAGTGAAAAATAATTTTTAACAAGCTGGTATTTTCCATCGTAGAGAGAAGAAATTAAAGAGTTTTACTAGGGTTCATTGATAGGGATTCTCCCATGAGAAAAAAAATTAAGAACGATGAGAAAATAGGAAAATAAATTAAAAGTAACAATGCATGTTTATCTGTGATAGTGATGAAGTATAATACTACAACAAATTGCAACATGATGTAAAAAAAAAAAGAATGAGGTTTAAAATTTAAATAGCACGTAATTAAGTATCAGTGATGTCTATATAGTTGAAACTGAAGGAGGAGAAGGGACTGATGCTTTGAAAATTAGATCAAACGCTTTCAAAATGCACGACTTGAACTTGGGCGCATCGATCAGTCCGTTTTCTGTACCCATAGCCATCCTCAGCTCTCCCGCATAACTCACCATTGTTATTGTAAGGCTCTGCAAATCCATTTGAAAAATATAGTGCATAAAAAGCTGATGAGAAAAGAATACCACCTCTTAAATTTAATAGACCTCGTTTTTGCTTTTTTGTTTTTTTGAGACAAAACTTTAATCATAAATTAATTCTCACTATATTATTAAAAATTAGTATCATTTTTTTATGAAGAACTAATATGAAATTTATTTATCATATTTATTGGTAAAATATTTAATAAGAAGTAGATGGTCATAATTAACAATTTTCACATATAGAGAGAGATAATGTTACTATATAGTGGAACATCAATGTTGTGCACCAGAGAGAAATCGCATATATAAGATCAGTGCGACGGGGATGTGCATGTTTCGTTTTATGAAATTAGGAGAGATAAAGTCACGAAGAACGAAAAAAATTCATTACATATTAGGTTTTGCATTTAGTGAAAACAAAATGCGAGAGAATCACTTACGATGGTTCGGCCATTTATGACATAGGCCTAAAGATATTCATATCGAGCGGAGTCGGTGGATTTGGACCCTTCTAAAAAAGCACGAGGCCGAGAATAAATCATACTACATGATAACATGAAAATATGGATAGCAAGAGACTTAACGAAAATTTTCTTAATAGATAAAATATGTGAAAAAAATTAAATACATACGTAAGACCCCGATATCATTCTAATTTTTTGGGTGCATTACATTTGGACTCTTTGCTAAATGTTCCAATTACATCTGAATTCCTAGTAGAGAAACAATAACATCTGAATACCTCACTAGATATTTTGTAATTATATCTGAGCCCACGAATTTAAATTTTTGCGGATTAGAAATCTGGAAAAGATATTTTTACCCCCTTTAAATATTGAATTTTGATTGAAACCAAACAACTTTTAAAATGAGACCTGTTTTTCAAAAAAATTATTGACAGAAAATAAATAAAATAAAAAAAATAGTTTTGCCGTTTTTATTTTTCTTTTAAATAGTCTTTTTTTAAAAATTTTTATTAACCGAAAATAAAAACATACAAAAATAATAAAATAATAATATATTTTTATTAACACGAAATAAAAACAGAAAAATAAATAAAAAAGAGTATTTTTTTCGTTTTTTCTCTTTTAAATTGACCTGTTCTTTTTAAATATTTATTGCTAGAAAATAAATACAAAAATAAAAAAATAGTTTGACCGTTTTAATTTTACTTTTAAATAGTCTGTTTTTAAAAATTTTTATTAACTGGAAATAAAAACATAAAAAATAAATAAAAAATATATATTTTTATTAACACGAAATAAAAACCGAAAATAAATAAAAAAGAATATTTTTTATGTTTTTCTTTTTCTTTTAAATAACCTTTTTTTTAAAATATTGACAGAAAA
This sequence comes from Orobanche coerulescens, assembly GCA_033398695.1. Lineage (NCBI taxonomy): Eukaryota > Viridiplantae > Streptophyta > Magnoliopsida > Lamiales > Orobanchaceae > Orobanche > Orobanche coerulescens. The sequence continues at coordinate 35,233,070 of CM065806.1, read as the reverse complement.
TAAATCTAAAAATAAATAAAATAAAATAGTTTTACCGTATTAATATTTCTTTCAAATAGTTTATTTTTAAAAATTTTATTAACCAAAAATAAAAACATAAATAAATAAATAAATAAATAATATATTTTTATTCATAAGAAATAAAAACAGTAAAAATAAATAAAAAAAGAACATTTTGTTTGTTTTTATTTTTCTCAAAATGGACATAAATGTCCAAAAATAGCATAAGGGTCTGTTTGGAGAAGAACATTTCAGAAATTTTAATTAAGTTGGTCAATCCTAAAACCGAAATTTGACCTAAATATAATTTTTAGATTAAGAAGAATCTCGATGAGAGTGACGTCTCCTACAGTATCCTCAAGTAATAGAGCCATTTTTTTATTCACACAGCCTCGGTACTCTATTATTTAAAGAAAAGCCTCAGTTGTGTTGGTTTATTGAGGATCTGGATCCTCTGCAGTGCACAGCACCGTGTTGTGTATTGTTGTGCGTTGGATCCGCCACGCACACACACCCATACGGGTGTGTAATCAAATGGCTGTGTACCTGCACAGCAGCGGAACCAGATCCGTTTATTGAATAGGATTTGGGAATTTGTAGTATTAATTAATGTACTACCTGAGGAACGCCTACAACCATGAAGTAGAAGCCTTTCATAGGTTGGTTTGACAAAGCCATCCGCTCCGTGGGCCCCACTATATTTGAGATTGTCATGCTCGTGTTCTTCAATGTGCTGTGAATGTATTTTGCTGTCACCTGATGCGATGCACAATTGAGTATTTGTCAATTGTCTGGATGGACATAATTATTCCAAATATAAGTATTTATATTTTAATTATTAAGAAAATTCCTCGAGCTTGCATACTTGTATTTTCAATATAAAAAACTCCATTTATACTCTACTTGGCCATCCCTCAAATTTATTTCTACATTCTTTTTTAGTACATATCCTCCAAATTTATTCATATGTATATTTGTAGACATTAATTAACATAGCACTTCACTAATGTGTGACATTTTTCCACTCGTATGACACTTCACAATATACCAACTGTTCCAGGAAGACATGTTCTCAGTGCTTAGTGTGAAATCATTTCCTTATTGGTGTCTTGCCTAATACTTTTGTAATATTGAAAAAAGTTGTTGACGATTTTTGGGATGAGCTCAGCATTTTCTTATCGGAATCGGCCCACTGAACAATAGTCACAGCTACGCAGTGAAGTCCGTCTCTTTTTGGCCAAAAATACCGTTTAGGTCCTCAATTTTGCATTTTTCTGTTTTTAGGGACTAATTGTAAATTTTTAAAAGTTTGTGTACTTGTTATTTAATTCCGTAATTTAAACCCTAGCTTCCCTAGGGTATATATATATATATATATATATATATATATATATATATATATATATATATATATATATATATGCATGAAAGACCTTTATTTCGGCATTATGAATGAATTGAAAATTTCTCTATATTTACTTGAAATTCTTAGATCGGATGAATCTAGGATTTTAGAAGACTGTATTCCAATGACGGCTGATCCGCTGGAACACAGTTATTTTTTTTCGCTGCATCACACGATTATTCCGACTTTTCAGCTAGAAATGACAGTAGCGAAAATATCCTTGATGACATAATATCCAGTGAGAATGTGGATGAAGAGGTGGACAACTTGAAAGACCTCACTTATTCCTTGAGAAAATATTCTCCACTAAGCAGTTGTATAAAGAAGCTGTCACCAAATATACTAACTTGAAGGAGTATGCATTTTCCAAATAATTATTTCAGAAGAATTTATGCAAGATGTAAAGATATTGGTGTGATTGGCATTCTAATGCACCGCATAGCAGTTGAGGCAAATCAATGAGGTTGCTAAGATGAAGAAATTGGGTGTTTATATTTCTCATCATTAAGCATACAAGGCAAAGAAGAAGGCATTGAAGAGTATTGAGGGTGAGATGATAGAGCAGTATACAAAGCTATGGGATTATTGTAACACATCGAGAGAGAAGAATTCTGGTTCAACTATCATTCTTAATTATGAGCACACACCACGTGGTGACAAGTTCTTAAAATTATATGTTGCTTCGCAAGCAAAGATGGGTGTCAAAACTAGACATGCCTTGGATTTATATAGATGCATGCATGTCATCCCAAAGGCCTGAATCCAGTTGTAATATTCACTTATGTAGCCATAGAGCCCAACAAAGATCTTTATCCATTGGTATATGCAACTGTGGGGACCGATAATAAAGAGGATTCGGAATGATTTTTAACTCCCTTGGAGAAAATAATTCATGGTGCGAAGAGATGATAGTTACAGCTTCATGTCAGACAAATAAAAGGGCTTAAAAAACCTTTTGACAAGATCATGCGTTATGTAGATAATAGGTTTTGTGTCGAGCACCTTCATGATAATATGAAAAAGGCTCAACTCAAAGGTCATGCATTTAAAAAGGCTTTATGGTATGCAGTTAAACCTCTACACAAATCTCATCTTTTGACAGAGCCATGAATTTGTTTTAGCTTTGGATTCAAAGTGCCTAACAGGGTTTGAAGCAGATCGAGGTCTCACTTCTAAACCTTCTCAACGTGTGATACTTTGGTGAACAACATGTGTGAAAATTTTGATTATGCAATTTTGGGTGCAAGAAACTAACTAATATTGACTTGCTTAGAGTGGCTGGGGGAATACATGATGAAAAGATTTCAGAAGAACGGGGACATGTGTGGGAGAAAATGGGAGGGAAGAAAGACTTGTGGGAGGATTAGATCACTTGTGTACAACGAAATGACTTCTTCGAAGGAGTGTACTCCATTGAAGTCACACCAAGCACGAAATCTTTGTTTTTATGGTTTAAGATAAGAGCACATACATGTGACTGCAGAAGATGGATACCTTGTAAGCATGCTACAAGTGCTATTCTTGCACAGAGACATGATATTGAAGAAAGATTGTGTTAACAATTGCTACTCTACTGACACATATAAGGTTGTCTATCAATATGCAATCAGCCCTATGAATAGAGAAGAGTTTATGTAAAATAACAAAGGCTCATACCACCATTGCCTCCAAATTTCGAAAGAAAAATGCTGGTAAGCCTACTATGAGGAAGAGATTGGGAGCTGACGAGGGCAGTAATAGAAAACGAAGAAAGGTGTGCTAGTAATGCCACCTCAAAAGAGAAGACAAAAATGCATGTTTTGACAAGAAAAGGGCCACCTTGAAAATAATTGTGATTGGAGGCTTGCATATGAGTTTTTTTGCAGGCACACCTCCTGAAGAAGTTCCACCAACTGCAACTGAAAATGAAGAATTACCGTGTGAGATGACGCAAACCCCAAAAGTACTACCAATGGAGACCCGAACTCAAGAAGATCAGCAAGTTTATATGGATGAGAACATTCCAATAGACAGGCCAATAACTAGGTAATTGAGAAATTCCTGGTAAACTTATAAGATCCCTGATTTAAGTGAATATATTGTATTTTATCATGGAAAATGATTGATATGATAATGCATCACAGGTAGAAAAGGACTGCACCAGCTACTAGTTTTGAAAAACACAAACAAGTAGAACTCGACGAAGGGTTGACAAGGTAATATGTAATGAATATTACTTATAAAATGGTGCATTGTTGGTATATGGTATGTCTATCATGTGTCTACTGAAAGTTCAAAAAACTGGAGAAGATGCCGACGGTGAGACAAGTGGAGGGATAAGCCAAACTGGAGTAGATGTTAGGGAGCCTGCACCAGTGATTTTTAATCCTCAAATCTACATCAGAGCAGGATTAGTAAAAATATATAATCATATATAATATAATTATAGTAAAAATATGACACAACAATATAATCACAATGAATGTATAATAACATAAACACAACTACCATGCACGGTACACCATGTTGCAGGATATAAGAAAACAAATAAAACATACCTCAGGGCCTCTCCATTTCCTCAAAGTATCCAGCAGTTTCCCAGTTAAAACCACAGCTGCAGAATTTCTTTTCCTCTTGATCATCTTTTGAGCATCCAGCACAAAACGGACAGGGTTATTGATGTTTGGTTCTTGGACACGATCTAATTTAGGAACAGATACATGAAGGAACGCAAACTGGTTGCCCCATGGGGAGTCGGCCGCCGGTTCGACCATCTCGGAGATTGATTTGTAGCCACCGATGTTTCTTGTGTTGAGCAGAACTAATGAGGTTGTCTCTGCATTTCTTTGCTCACGATTCATTGACTGCATGTACAGTCTAATCCCCAAGAACACTACTCCACATATCACATCATTTATAGTCTGTTGCCAGCCAAAAAAAAATATTAAATTTCATCTTTGAAAAATATAAAAATAAAAATAAAAATTAATATTTTAGTAATATATATGTTTAACCTTCGATTCGGCCTCCTTTCAATTCGTTGTTGGCTACGCCATTGTGTTGTTGGGATATATTTTAAAACATAATAAAACATGTCATCTTTGGTAAGTGATCATTTCTTTTAATACGGATCAAATTTTTTATTGCATACATCAGGGTGTGGGCTAACCACATATATCAGTAGCTTTTATCGGACAGATGGAGTATATATCAAGGATTTTTTTGATGATGGGGGAATCCGTAACCGCTACTCTTCGAGTGCGTACTGGATAAATTCTCGGGCCGGACGTAATAGCTTACAAACTACGTCAACCAGGTAAACCACACTAGGCAAGTCCTGTGTGACAGGCTCAACCAAGAAAGTGTTGGTAGGGGGAATCGAACTCGTGACCTTTCAGTCTCGCGCTCACCTACTCCACCAACTTAGCTACCCTTGCGGGTAAAAACTGTGTTGGATAAATTTTTTTAAGCAACTGATTCCACCGCACTGCGGCCCCATACTCCAGAAACCCCCTCCGGCCTGGCCCTACGTGTTAATACCGCTTGGCTCTACGTGTATAGAGAATTTTTTGGATAAATTCAGTACCACTATTTATTGGTACGAGGACTCGAACACGAAACCTCAATCAACAATATCTGAGTCCTTTACCACTGGGGCAAAGGCTCTGGACTCAAGGAATTATTGCGAATAGGAGATCCGGTATATATGAATTGGAAAAGTGACTATAAGCATGACACTGTAAAAATCAAATTAATTTTAAAGCGCGAACTCACCACATGAAGATTTGCTTTGACTTGCTTAATCCGATCAAGCGAGAAGGATAACGTTGAGATCGTGATAGGCCGGAACTCGATCCCGTCGTCGCCAGATCGTATCGGTGTCCTATCATCTTCGACCACACTACTCTTCAGGAGACTCCATACGAAATCCTGCACGGTATCAATCACCCCGAACAAATTTCTGCAGACGCCATGCGATTTATCCCGCATTTCGTTCTTTTGATTCAAAGACGGGAACTTTAGCGGGATATCAGGATTATCCGCCCTATGCAAGCAAGAAAGAAGGGCACCCATTAGGGAGTAGCCATCCCCAAGTGCATGGTGTAGTTTGAAAACAATATTCCCAGCAGCAGTCCTTGTGGAGTATTTGAATATGTGAATTTCCCATAATGGCCTGCTCTGTGAGAATTGTTCCATTGCTATCTTGGACAGGTAGTCACACAAGCAGCTGTCATAGAATTCCGGTGACTGCCCTTGTGGGAAAATTGGGGTACGGACATGCTCCTCGAGTTTTACTTCCACCTTTTTCCAGTGTTTTGTTCCATTTTTGTCCTTCACCTGTAGAAGAAACTTTTGTGTAAGATGGATGTTAAATACATATTTTTTGGTCAATTTATTTTATCAGTTCGAATTGAAATTTGAACACAACAAAAACCGAGAAATAAACTACATATGTACAACTTACCCTTAAAAAAAAGATATTAATGTCACAATGATACTTTAGGGAGTATTCAACCCAAAAAATTGATTATATAAAGAAACGAACCGAAAAAATCGGTTCTGATACTATTCGGTTTCGGTTTCCGGTTCGTTTTCCTTTTTCAATTAATCGGTTTCAATTTTTGATTCCTCTATTTTAACATGTATACAAACCAATTTATATCCGAATATATATTCATATAATTTAAAAAATATAAATGTATTATATATTACATAAAGTATAAAATATAAAGTTAAAAGGATTTTGTTAATATTTCAGGATATTAAAAAATTCTTAAATATGTGCTTAAACAGATCTCCCCTATATACTAATGCAGAATACGCTGAGCCTTAGTGGCAGCATCTCATGCTTTGGCTGCCACATGTCTTCTGCTGGTGCTTCGTGTGTTTATATGTCAGTCTCTCATGATTCAGCTCACACATAATCAATTAATGGCCTAATCATTATTGCATTAATTACATCAAAACTATACCTCAAATAACTCCTACCTACCTTATTAATTTTTACGAATTAAGGAATATGAATTACGAATAAATAGAAATGGATTATATTTACAGAAATATTTTATATTTTTATTAATTAAAAAATATAAATCCCAAATAAAGAGAAATTTAATATAGTAGTGTGCACTATATATTAAAAATTTAAACCTAAAATCTCGTGAAAATATTATATATTTCCACTAATTAATTAGTTTATATTAGTTAATCACTATAATTAGGTATATCAATAAAATAAATATATACTGACATAAAAGATGTTTAGGAGTATTGTAAACAAACTGTTGGATATATATAATTAAAAAAGTACCCGAAGTCCTAATCAAATAAATAAATCGAAATAATCGTATTAAAAATATTATTAAAAGTGTAGAAACAATAGTTTTAATTATTATTTATAAATAAATCAAATAAACTATGGAATAAATAAATTAGTCTATCTTAGTTTTAAATCTTACTTAATTAATATAAAACAAAAAAATAAATGAAAAGCTCATATCTACTAAATTATATAATTACTGATTTAATGGATTTTCAAAGAGATATTTCTAAATACATAAGCAATTAAATTTAATAATAATATACTAATCCATAGATTCATCTATGTACAAAGAGAATTTCAGGAAATAAAAATTGATCGTTTTAAGTGATTTTTTAGTTTTTTAGTTTTAAAGAATTTGTTAATTTATTTACTTTTGAAATGAACTATATATCTTTGAAAGTTTTAGATTTTCTTTTGTATTTTAAATTATATCCAAATAATTTATGTAATTTTTTTCAAACATAAGGATTAAATTATCTTCTTTTTGGTTATTTAACAGAAATCGTTAAATATTTAACGATTTGGGCCATTTTGGCAAAAAAAAAGGTTCAAAAAGAACCTGGAACCAAATCTATTTTAAAAAATTCTCATAGGACAAGTGTATTTTTCCTCCTAAAATATGTAAGCAATTGTTTTTATAACAACATATTTATCAATAGAATGATCTATATATAAAATACGGTTATAGAGAATAAAAATCGACTATAAATCTTTTTAAAAATGTATCTCAGTAAGTATTTTAATTATTTTTAGTTTTCAATCACTCAAAAAATAAGAAATTCGTGTGAATAAAGAAGGAAATTATTGTGCTATTGTAATAATAAATGATTATGTGAGAGACTTTATTTTATTTTATTTTATAATATGCTTTGGATGATGCATATTTGTAATATTTTGGTATAATTGCTTCCGTAGCATTTATTACGTTACACTACACATTTGGGAGTGAACTATGCATTCCACAAATGATATTAAACTCATGAGATAGTAGATTACCATTTAAATTTCAAAGACGATAATTTCCACTAATTATGCTTTTTCATGGTTATGCACTCTCTCATGTTGGCGTGCATCTACCAAGATTTGTATTCAATCATGGTCAGTTTTATGTAGCCATATCAAAGTGAAGAGCACGAAAGGCTTCAATTTTTTTATTGCGACAAGAATTGTGTAATCGTAAATAGATCAGCTAATATAATTTACAAAAAATGCTATAAAATTCATGACGAATGGTTAAATATTATGCGTCTTTATGTGAATTTTTTTCTTATTTTTCCGTATGTTATACGGATGGTATACTAATTATTGACTAAATTTCGATTTTCTTTGAATATTCGGTTTTCATATAAAAATTCAGTTGTGAAACATAATTCGGTTTTTGAGCTCACACTTGCGTTAGGTGATTAAATGTTGACAACAGCAAGTTGGGCCGCGGCTGGTTGGGCTCTATCAAATCAAGATATAACACGAGAGGGCCCATGAAATTAGGGACCAGTTGGACACGTTAAGTAATATAATACTATTTGTTATGTCCGGTTTTATTTGTAATAGTTTGTTATTTTACACCATTCACTAGGGGAGTTCAAATATATCTGATATCTGATATTCGATTTGAAAAATTCAAAAGTTCGACTTTTCAGTTATCCAAAAATTCGGATATACAGAAATTTGAATATTCGTTTTTTCGATTCGGATATCAGATATGCTTTTCAAAACTTTGGGATAATCGGATATCCGAAATATCCGAAAAATATATAATTCATATTTTTTTATATTTCAAATACTATGAAGGTATACACTTTGATTGACAGATAATATGAATATATTTACTTCTATTGGTTTGAATTGATATTTTGGTATTATTTATTTAAGATAACTTGTTGATTGAGTTTATATTTAATATGTTGTAAAAAATTAAGCAGTAAAAAAAATATTTTGAATATTTTTATCGGATATTTTGATATCCGATATTCCAAATATCCGATTTTGAACACCTCTACCATTCATATACTTACTTCATGCATTTTTAATTGTAACAATTTATATCTACGTTATTTATATATTAAAATATCGTATTTTTCTCTATTAATGTAAAAACAAGTGTTAGCATGTAAAATATTATTGAATTTGTCTCAAAATACATTTTTAAAATAATATTTTGTATTTTTAATATATATATATATATATATATACTAATGGTCAACATTATTCAATATATTGTTTGACTTTTCTTTATGTTGCATTGAAAAGGTAGTACTAATTTTTTCTCTACTAACATAAGACAAATATTATCATATGATGTTGAATTTATCTCATTGCGTATTTTTAAAGTAATTATTTTTTAATAATTTTTACTAATATGTAATTAAATATATTAAATGATAAAAGTTACACATTAAACAACCTAAATTTTTTCTACGTTGCATTTATCGCAACTTCGGTAGTACTTGTTAAAAACAAGAAAAGAAACACTAAAAGATAAAACTTGAGAAATTAATACTGAAACAAATTCAACCACATAAAAGATTGATTAATTTATTTTTGGCATCAAACAAGAATTAGATTGAAGTATATAAAAACTTTTTCTGAAAAAAAAAATGAAAGCACACAACTAATCCTAACAGATCACATCAACACTTAATCATGTACCAGCACGAACATGATATACCGTGTATGGTATATTAGCGATGATTATATTATATACTAATTGTGATTATGATGTTGTGTTATATTTTTAATGTAATTATTTTATACACCAATCGTGATTATTTTACTAATTACACTTGATTTGTATTGTACTGTACATCCATGTTGTGGGATATATATACCAACTCATGATAATTATACTACCCATTTCATATTAACAATATTTTATTTTATTTTTGGATTGAATTTCAACCGTATGTTATCTATAAGATATTATAATAATATATTATATAAATAATATTTTATCCGAATCTAAAATAATATATTTTATAGATAATTTATGATTAAAAAACAAGATGAAAGTAAATAAATTATCAATTAATATTAAAAATGGAGGAATATACTTCTTATTTAGCATTGTTCTAGTACTCGCCCAGCCCCGCCTAGTGAACTCGGAACGCAATGGCACGGGACTATCCCGGGCCATTGAACATAACAAGTTCTTTTTAATAAGTGACTATAGAGGTTTTTGTAGGTTTTAAGAAAATTCCGACAATTTAAACCAAGATACCCTCCCAACAAAGAAAATGCAGATAGTAATATATTAAAAGAGGTAGAAAAAGGGAAGTGGTGATATTTAATTACCATGACAGATGAGAAACGAGGGCTGATGGGAAGAAAGAGGTTTTCGAGCAACAACGTCGTCTGAGAATCGTCGATCGGATTTTCCGACTCGAGAACAGCAATGATGGAAATGGATATGACGGAGCTGGTGAAGTATTGGCCGGTTGGGCTTACTGGTTCCGATGCTGTCTCCATCTCTGCCGGCTGTAGATTTTCTCCAGCTGTTGTTTAATTTACTACCAATGTTTTTATAATAAATAGGCTAAATATATAGATAGATAGCTGCTGAGTGGGATCATGATCATTTCTTTTCGAAGAATTGGTGTGGGGAAAGAGTGGGTGAATATTATTTATTGCACCCGTTGTAGTCTTAAAACGGTGCAAAGGGCCAACACAATTTATTGCTTTCCGATGTTTTTAGTTTTGGTTTTTTGTTTTATTTACTTTTTACTAAAAAAGCAGAATTCCGAACCATTGTATAGAAGAGTAAATTGTATTGACATTCAATTGAGGAGAAACGTTTTTCAGTAGCAAAAGGCGAAATTCCTCGCCCTAGGACTCCCACCCCTCAGCCCGACAGGGATTGGTGGAGAGGAGAAACATTTTTTAGTCTCATCCTCCGGTGGTCTTTTGATTTTAGTCTCAAAACAAATAACTATCCAATTTTAATCTCGAGAGAAACAAAAACTACATTGTTTTGGGTTATATGTCGGTCACATACCGGCCGAATTTATGTAAATGACGTCGCTTTCATTTTTCGAAAGAAATTGAACAAAAATTGGACATACTAGATAATTATTGGACCAACATTGAATAGTTATTTTTTTGGACGAAAAATGGATAGCAAGTATATATATACATATATATATATATATTCACATGAGTAATTCTATTATAACAACAAGCAATACATTATGGTATAATTATAATTGAAAGAAGTGCTTGTCTTCAGCGTAGATGGCTTTGTTAAACACAAAAAAGCTCGACCGTATCAGTTGATCAGTTGAAATTTTAATATTGGTTATTGCACATAACAGATAATTTTTTATAAATATCAATTTATTATACTTATAAATAAGATAACTGAATAAATTGCTAGAATTGAATTCAAGTAGAGTACCTCAATTGTCTAACTGATTAATGAGATGATCAGAACGGCCACCGAACAATTCGAAGTATGTATCAATATTGCAATACATAATTCAATTGTACGTAATCAACAAATAACTACGGAAGGGGCTAGTTTTGAAGGGATACAGTATACAAGTATCTCTTACAATTGTAAGTATACCCTAATATATTACTAGTTAGTATAATTGAATTACTTATGTAAATACATATATATATATGTCATCTATTTTCCGTCCTAAAAAATTAACTGCTTAATTTTGGTCCCATAACTATTAGTATGTCCAATTTTGGTCTAATTTACATCGAAAAATAAACATGACATCGTTTTGAGAAATTATACCCAAAATCACCGGCACGTAACTGACATATGATCTGAAATGATGTAGTTTTTATTTCTCCGGTGGAAATTGGATCGAAATTGAATAATTGAAATAATTATGAGATTGAAATTGGATATTTAAATTATTTAGGCCTAAAATTGTAAGATTATTAAGTTACATCGTCGTGAAACCACTCATTAGATATTCACAAGGCTATACATTTGACAATACATACATCAAGCGGCAAGGTCTTCACGAACAAACATTTACTAATAACGTTAGGCAATGCCCAAACTCGATTAGGCAATGCCCCATGCCGCACAGTAACTCGATTGATGATCAAGAACTCGTGAAAGTAACTTGAATTTCAGTCTTCGAGTAATCACAACACTCTCCAAAAAGATGGGGCCAACAAAATACGGAAATAAGAGGCAAGTATTTGAGTACTAGTAACCAAATGAAGGTGCGATAAGAACAATAAAAGGCAAAACAATAAACAGAGGCGAACGGAACACATTTCACTCTTTCCCACCATCTTCAGATTGACCAATGTGATCGCTCATATGGTCGTCCAGTACCTCAATACATGAAAAGTATTCACATGAAGGAATTATCAATGGGATTAATAGTTAGTGCAAGAATAATATGAAGCTTCACTCTTGAACAATAAATTAAGCACAAGAATCAGTTTATAAAGTGTTATGAATATTTTGGAATCTCGATATCTCAAATTATTTCACATTTCAAAGATTATAAATGATCCACCGTGGTGGCACCAAAAGCCACGAACACTCAGAGTCCCCATCGTATCATCCGGGAGTGGTTAATCGAAATTATTTATTGATATGCAATAGTCAGATTTTCTTTTTTTTTGGCGATCGGACTGCCGGCCTTTTTCTCGAAGCCCGACCTTTTTTTTTTCGTCCGGCAGACATCCGACAACGATTGTTTTTTTGTACGGCCGCCTGTCGGCCTACACGTCAGCGACCTCGGTAGACCTCCAGAATCCAACATTTTTTGTTAATCTGTTAAATTGATTATTTTAATCCAATTATGGAGTTTTTTCATAGTTTGTACCTGAAAATACCAATTTAGACCTCCACATATCTTTGTATTGATTTTAATAATAATATGAAATATTCAACAACAATAAATTTAAAAAAATATCCTTAGAATATTAAATTAAAATGAACAATTAATCTTCAAAAGGAAAAATCTTTCCTGACGAAGAGCTCTAATGGATCTCCGACCGATTAATTTTTTCGGCAGGGCCGCTGGTCTCAGGCGACAGGTCAGTTCTCTTTTTTTTTTTTTGCCGAATGTCATGTTCTATGTTGCACGGGTGTGGGTGCGTGGGTGCCGGACCGATACGATATGAGTGCGGGGATACGATTTTTTAAAAATTTAAGTGTGCGATGTGGTATGGATACGTCTATTTATTTATATATTATTATAAATAAGACCTATAGAAAACATTATATATATAACTTTTAGCTAATTACAAAATTGCGTGAAATTTGTATGCATATTCATATTATTTTTATAGGATTGTATGCATATTTTTACAATAATTTGATTATTTTTTGGAGCAAACAGGCACTTATTGTTTTTATTAAAAATGAACGAAAAATACAAAAAGGAAAGAAATTAAATTGGGTTAAAAATAAAATAAAAAAAAATAAAAATGATAGTAAGAATATTCATGTATGGATGCATCATCTCAAAGGTGTAGAAAAATAGAAAAAGAAATATAAAAGATAAGAAAATAAAGAAATGAACAAAGAAATGATGAAAGAAAAAATAAGGAGGAAAAAAACCGGCAAAGAGTTTTTAGTACCACGTCCAAAAGATATCAAATTGTCAATTCATATATTTAATTCAAGGAGTCGGAAATTGCAATGTGACCTCAAGACTTGATTAAATTTTCCAAAAGAAAAAAACGTCGTATCCATGTCGTCTCCCACTTTTGAATTCTTGAATTCTAGCTAAAAAAATAAACTAAAAAATTAGATACTCCACATGGCGTATCGGGTGCGGATCCGACGCGAATTGCACCGCACCCGCACCCGCACCCTGCAAGTATCCGATTCTGCATACTACTTATTCTTGAAGAATTTGTGCATCATAGGTCAGGTTGTTCCCTTGTCAGTTCTCTGATGAATCTCCGGCCGAGCAGTTCTTTTATAATTTTAGTACAATTATTGCATGTAACCGTGCCACTATGGCACATGTTATCTCTAATCTATAATATAAAGGACACTCGTACTTTTTTATCGCAATGTGCACCTGAAAGGACCACTGTGCCCCTTTCATTCGATCTTTATTGAATTTAATAATAATATCAAATACACAATAATAATATATTTTCAAAGATTACCCTTCTAGAATTAAATTAAATGGACAATCTTCTTCAAAACTTTTTTTTCCAACGGGGCTCTCCGAGTGACCTCCGACAGATCGTCGACTCTCCGGGGCGGTATTGTAATGGGTTAAGCCGAACAGTTTTTTCGGCGAGGTCGCTGCCGGCCACAGGCAGACCTCTGGCAATCAGCTATTTTTTTCCGCCAGGTCCACCGATCGCCTGTAGACCTCTCCAAGCGGCGATTTCTTTTTTGTTTTATGGCAGCCTCGCCGACCCACTTTCCCGCGGGTCGCTGACGACCGCCGCTAGACCTTCGCCGTCTGGTCAGATTCTTTTTGCTTGGTTGTGGCAGGCCTGCTAAGGTTGTTACTGAGCTGGTTAAATCCGAGACCCACTCGATAACCGGACTGAAATACCCCAAATCGGGACTCACCCAAAAGTTAGCGGGCCGAATAGGAGAAATAAAATTTAAGCCGAAACTGATAAGAGATCAGACGTTATTCCAAAAAAAAATCGATAATTTTTCCCTTTAATTATGTCATACCAAACAGCCATTAGGCTGACGGTTTAAATATGAAGAGAAGTGATACAGCAACACCCCAGACCACACCCTCATACACACCTCGTGTTTTATGGGACTGTACCGCATGGTTTACAGATAAAATAATCATAATAATATTATAATAAAATTAATAGTAAAGCGCGTAGTACAAGCCCTGTAAAACACGGATGTGTTTGGGGTGTGGTCCAGGGTATTGCCCTATCATTTCTCATATATAAATAGATAGGGTTTGGATATCATAATCTTCTCATTTCATTGCTCAGTGGTTGATTCTTAAATCTTCGATTCTCTCATTCTCTCAAGCCTCAAGACTCAAACACCAGAATTCATTTCTTCTCAAAACAGTCTTCATTCCTACTAGGGTGGCAATCGGATAATACGGATACGAATATGGCCATATCCGTATCCGAATCCGGAACTTGGAATCCGTATCCGAATCCGAGAATATCCGGGAAAACCTTATCCGTATCCGAATCCGGCGAATATCATCCGGATACGGATAATATCCGAATCCGAATCAGCACTTCCTAGTTTATTTTTCAAAAACAAATGGGTGTGAAGGGATTTGAACCCACAACTCCTCTCTTTATGGATTTTTAAAGCCACACTTCGACCACTTGGGCTACTTGATTGTTGTGTTAAAGAGAGAAATAATTATAGATAACTTAGTATAAACATATCACTGAATTAAAGATCTACTAAGATCTCTAACCAAATTACTTTTTTATTTTTTGAAAATTTGGGAATATCACTAAATTATAGTAGTGATCTACTAAGATCTAAAACCAAATTATATTTAGGGAAAACAATGATTTTCGTCCCTGTAATTTGCACGATTTTTGCTTTTAGTCCCTACGAAAATTAAAATATTATTTTCATCCCTGTAATTTCTAAAACGTTCTTTTTTAGTCCCTGTCGTTAACCTCCGTTTATTTTTAAAGGAAAAACAATGCTTTTCGTCCCTGTAATTTGCGTGATTTTTGCTTTTAGTCCCTACGAAAATTGAAATATTATTTTGATCCCTGTAATTTCTAAAACGTTCTTTTTTAGTCCCTACCATTAATTGTATATTCCAAATAGCATAATAGTGCAGTAACAAATTAGATCTGGCAGTACACGAAAACACAATACGAAAATGACACGAAAATTTAGGCTGCGTTCTGTTTATATTTCATTTTGTATTTTCATTTTGAAAAATGTTTTGTATTTTTCTGTTTTTATTTTTGTTTTCAAAATTGCTGAAAACGCGTTCTGTTAAATTTATTTTGCAAAATATTTTTTTTTGTAATATAAATATTAAATTTATAAATCTTTATTTTAGACTTAGTTTCAAATTAGGATAATCCAAAAAAAAAACTCAAAATGCATTTTGAGCATTTTGAAGATTTTTTGTTGAAATACACACAAAACGCTCAAAACGAGATTTCGGCCATTTTGCGTTTTGTGTATAAATATTTTTTTTCATTTTCCAAAATGCATTTTCGAAATGATAAAAAAAAACACGTTTTCAGTGTTTTTGAAAATAAAAACAGAAAATGACCTCAAAACAGCAAAGAGAACACACCGTTAGTGTTTGGGTTTGCATTTTGAGTACACGACACGAAAATACACGAACACGAAAGTACACGACCGAGATTTAGTGTCGGTTTTGTGTTTACCCTTTGGGTACACGA
Organism: Orobanche coerulescens; assembly: GCA_033398695.1. Classification (NCBI taxonomy): domain Eukaryota; kingdom Viridiplantae; phylum Streptophyta; class Magnoliopsida; order Lamiales; family Orobanchaceae; genus Orobanche; species Orobanche coerulescens. The sequence goes on along the minus strand of CM065806.1, from coordinate 35,217,045 downwards.
CACGACACGAGGTACACGAAATAAATAAATAAATAAATAAATATAATATTTTTTATTTAATTTAATAAAAATATATATTTAATGAATTCTGTTTATACTAAACTTTAAAATTTGAAAATAGAATGTGAATTTTCATAAATTTGACGAGAAGGAATACGGATGGTGGATGGAATCTGATTCTTTTTTTTTTCCTTCTTTTTTCTTCTCTTTTTTCTTTGTTTATTTTGTTTCTATTTTTTTATTTCATGTAATCTTTTAATTTATTTTTCAGGATTTTCATTTTTTTAACATTCATTCTCTTAGATGTTGTTGTATATATTTAATGAATTCTGTTTGTACTAAACTTTAAAATTTGAAAATATAATGTGAATTTTCATAAATTTCATATAAACATTCGTGTTTTCGTTGCCATTCGTTTCATTACGTCTACTAAAACCCAAACCGATACACGACACTAAATAAATTCGTGTCATGTTGTGTCGTGTACCGCGCAAATTCGTGTTGTTTCGTGTCGTGTTTTCGTGTCAGGCACATAATATAAAATAAATATTAAAATATTATAAAAAATAATAATTTTAATATGATAATATTATGTTTATAGGTTTTAGTAGACGAAATGAAACGAATGACAACAAAAACACGAATTTTTACATGAAATTTATGAAAATTCACATTATATTTTCAAATTTTAAAGTTTAGTATTAACAGAATTCATTAAATATATATTTTTATTAAATTAAATATAAAATATTATATTTATTTATTTATTTATTTATTTATTTATTTCGTGTACCTCGTGTCGTGTACCCAAAGGGTAAACACAAAACCGACACTAAATCTCGGTCGTGTACTTTCGTGTTCGTGTATTTTCGTGTCGTGTACTCAAAATGCAAACTCAAACACTAAATTTTCGTGTCGTTTTCGTGTCGTGTTTTCGTGTACTGCCAGGTCTAATTTGTTACTGCACTATTATGCTATTTGGAATGTACAATTAATGGCAGGGACTAAAAAAGAACGTTTTAGAAATTACAGGGATCAAAATAACATTTCAATTTTCGTAGGGACTAAAAGCAAAACCACGCAAATTACAGGGACGAAAAGCATTGTTTTTCCTTTAAAAATAAACGGAGGTTAACGGCAGAGACTAAAAAAGAACGTTTTAGAAATTACAGGGATGAAAATAATATTTTAATTTTCGTAGGGACTAAAAGCAAAAATCATGCAAATTACAGGGACGAAAATCATTGTTTTCCCTTATATTTATAAAAATTTATATTATTATAAATATAAAATGTGTTATATTTTGTAATTATATATTAAAAATATATTAAAATTATATATTATATATAATTTATCTCGGATACGGATATTTTCGGATACGGATGCGCATATATCCATATCCGTATCCGGAATTTTCGAATACGAATAATATCCGTATCCTATTTTTTTCGGATACAAATAATATTCGCTTTTTCCGGATACGAATACAGATATTTCGGACGGATGTCGGATTTTTCGGATTTTTTTGCCAGTCCTACTGACATGAGCCGATTCAGAATATGCTCTTACCGAGTATGAGCTAATTCATTCTGATTTTGCTGACATATAGTTATGATTTCCTATGATTTGGTTCCGATTTTGCCCGTTCAGCACCAAATTGAAACGATTGCAGGCTTGTAGCTAACGAATTGACGATTTCCAGCCTCCAAATCATCATTTTCCTTGTATGATCTTCATCTTATATTCATATCATATATAATACTTGCTTGCATATTAATTATTTTTGATATATTTATTTTAAACTTGATAAAAACGTGATTCTTTTTTATTTTTTGAATTTTATTTAATTAATTTTCATACTGTCAAATTGAAGAGTCTCGATTGTAAATATTAGTTCTATTTCAAATTAGATTTTGAAGTTTCCAGGTTCGGGTATCAGGCCCGACTCCAAAGTATTTTTTCTTATCGAAATGGATTGGGTCCTCGCCTGGTAACTATCGGTTCAATCTCGATCTAAAATTTGGGCCAATCTTATCTATACGGTCCAGAGTTATCCGATAAACTTATCGGGCCGGAATTAAGTAAGTCAAAAGCCGGACCGAATCGGATTGATAACAGTACTAAGGCCTGCCGACCTGCTTTCTGACGGGTGCAGCAATAGACGATCAATTTTATAATTTTATTTTATTCTATCATTTTTTGGGCCGAATGACATGCTTTCCGGTGGGCCATCGACGACCGTTTTTTTTTTTTGGTCAGCATGCTTTTCGGTGGGGCCGCCGCCCTTGCGGTCGGTCAATTCTTTTTTTTTTCTCTTTTGATGGCAATCCCGCCGGTGGTACTCTAACAACCAACATATTTTTTTTCTAACAAGGTAATCTGGTAATTTAATTATTTTAATCCAATTATGACACCGTCAGTGCGCCATTATGGTAAGGGTTATCTCAAGTAATTTAGAATGTATAGTGATACTTTTGGTCGTCGTAATATGCACCTACAAATACCATCTATCCCTCTCTTTCGTGTTAAATTTAATAATATCAAATATTCAATAATAATAAACTTCTGATAGTACCCTAATTCTAACTGACAGTTTTATTTTGTGCCTCATGTTGATCGTCGCAGTCCTCTGACGACGGTCATTTTTTCCTCGAAGTCAGTCCTTTAGTGGTCGGCCAATTTTTATTTTTATTTATTTCTTTTCCAGTGGGCTTGGCGGCGCCACTCCCGACAGACCTCCGGCGACGATTAATTTTTTTTTTATTTTTTTACTGCAGTCGCCCTCCAGCGGCAAACCTCAGTGCTAGTTTTATTTTTTTATTACGGCCGCCCTCCGGGCTCCGACTGTCTGCCATTTTTTTTTTATTTTTTTTATAGCAGCCGACCAATTCTTTTTTCTCGTGCTACTGTTGGCCGACTTTCGATTTGATAATTTGGGTATTTTAGTTCAATTGTGATACGTCATACGTGCTGGCAATCGCCAGTTTTTTCTCGTGCAGCCGCCAGCACACCGATCATTTTAAATTTTTTAATTCAATTTTGACACTGTTATTATACTATTGTGACGCGCAATTATCTTTAATTTTTTAAATAAAAAGGGCTTATGCTGAATCTTTATGATGATGAGGTAAATTGGTTCCAAGAAATCACATGCGACGTTATGCTCGAGCCTCCCAGCCAGCATGGGAGTTTTATTCCTCTAATGTAGGGATAACTCCTTGTGGACACCAGACACTGTTCCTCCCACCTTGTGGGCCGTTGAGTCACCATGATTTAATTTCTCTACAAATTTCTATCAAATCGAGAGGTGGGAGTCCTGGGACGAGGATTTCGCCTTTTTGCTACAAGGGACAATTCACAACAGCTGACATCGGTGATAAAAAAAGCGAAATCTAAATAAGGGTGGGACCAACTTCACGTTTTTTATAAGGGTATATTAATGTCCACTTTTTAATTCCCAATTTGCTAAAATGAAATGGAAAAATCTAGTGTCACCCTTTGAATATATTTATATTTAAAATAAATATTTGGGAATATAATTTGGAATCATACATCACTACGTATACAAAACCATTGTTTAGTTTTCTTCTGAATTTTTCCCTTTTGTTATTCCATTTTCTTTTTGTTTTCTATAACTATTACTTGTTTTTTCGTTTACACTTTCTTTATTTATTTTTTTCTCTTTTTTGTGTTATTTTTAATACTATAATAACAAAGTACAAGAATATGACTAAAGAAAGAAGAAAAAATTGGAAATTGTTGAAGGAAAAATAACCGGAGACAGAAAGTAGGGCAAAAGTGTTCTATTATTCCATCAATGAGATCCCTTAAATAGGGTGAAGTACATACAAACAGGCCTCAGCCAAATCCTATCTAGGAAAGCCCATAAACTAACAGACTTAGGCACACAATGAGTATTATTCCTTTAACACTCCCCCTTGTGCCTAGTCTACAAGCGCATGTCATGTTGCCTCATTAAAACCTCGTCAAGCAAAAACCCAGTGGGAAAAATGTCTTGATCGTAGGGAAAAGAGTACAACATCTAGACACATCAAGTTTAGAGTTCGTCCTTTGAATCTATCCTCTCATATGATCGTTACATTTGATCATAGCGCTACTAAGGTGACCATTCCATCGATCCCTAAAATCGTACATCTTGTTACCTCGTTAAAAACCTTTCCAAGTGATAAAAATCCTGTGGGAAAAATGATCCTTGGAAGGAAAAGAGTATAACGTACGTTGTGGATGTAAGACTCCCCCTCAAGTCTACATCTCCCCCTGATTTGTACATCAATCAAGTAGTTGTTGTCTCATTAAAAACTTCGCCAAGTAACAAAACTCAATGGGAGAAAATGAATCTTGGTCAAAGAAAAGAGTACAACACATGTGATTAAGTTTCTTTATAAATCACCATTTCCTTGTGATCTTTACATCAATCTCGGAAGTTGGAAAACTCTACAGCTCCCCCTAATGCTTACATTCATATATTGTTGCCTCGTTAAAAACCTTGCCAAGTAACAAAACCCAGTGGGAAAAATAAACCTTGGTCTAAGGAAAAGAGTGCAACCTATGTGAGTATGTTACGTTATATCTCACATATTTCCCGTTATGATCATTCCATCAATCAAGGGGATTTACAAGTTACATCATGTTCATAAATGTAAGTATGCTCATCAGTGGCAGTACTTAACCGCTAGTTCCTCACAAATGTAGAATGATAGTTCTTAATCGTGTACACTCACGGACTGATTCATGCAAAGCAAGAATCTTGTCGTGATTCGATGAGGTAGCCAAAAGGGGTTTGCATAGTCGATTTCCAAAACATAAGCATGTCATACCAACACATACTTTGTGGTAGTTGCTTCGGCACCATCATTTACTTTAGCATTTGCCTTTTCGTAAGCAGCTTCCTTTGCCTGCTTGTAGGGAAAGAATAGTCCCAAGTCAATGGTTTCTTTTAAGTATCAGAAGATATTCTTGATACCATTCCATTGATGTTGCGTCGATGCTGAACTAAATATAGTCAGCGGATTAACTGAGGAGTGATAGCAGGTCGTGTACATTGAGATAAGTACAATAATGCACTATTACACTCATGTAAGGAATTTCAGCTCCCAAAGCTCTTCGTCACTTTCGTTAAGACGAAATGGATCTTTCCTTTGCATCCAAATGTTCGACCTATCATGGGGTGCTAGTCGGGTTTACCTTGTCCATGTTAAAGTGCCTGAGAAACTTCTGGACATAGGAAGACCGGTGGAATGAATTCCACAAACTCGATGTCTATGTCAATGCCTCGACAGAACCGAGTTTTCCCAAGATCTTTCATCTCAAAGTCAGATTTTCAGTATCCGGTGGTTTCTCTTATTTCATCAAGACCGATTATGTTCATGTCATCGACATACATTGCGATGATCGCAAATCCGGAACTTGTTTTCTTTACGAAGACGCAAGGACACAGTTCGTCGTTCTTGTATCCATTTCCAATCAAGTATTCACTCATACGGTTATACCACATCCTTCCGGATTGTTTCAAACCGTAAAGTGAGCATTTCAAACGAACTGAATACGCACTCTGTGGTCTGGAGTTACTTGATTTGGGTAGTGGAATGCCATCGGGCACTTCCATATATATCTCCGTATCTAGATCCCCATAGAGATACGTAGTAACCACATCTATTGGCTGCATTTCCAATCCCTCGGAAATTACTAAGCTAATAAAATAGCGGAACGTATACGTGGGAGTACATTTCCTCGTAACCAATTCCAAGGCATTGTGAGAAGCATTACTTCGTGAACCTTGTACATTAGGACTCTATTATTCTCACTATGATTTACGACAAAGGTTCGATTATGTCCTTCAGGCTTTACACTTGGTTAGGTTAGCACTACCTACACCAAATACCTGTCTCTTTGTCGGATAATCTAGTTCTACCTGGAATGTTTTTCTTATAGGCCAATCAGCTCTATGTTGATTTCATCCAACTGAGCGAGGTTTCGACATCATCATACTTTATGATTCATGACATGTCATCAAAGTGGGTGGTTGATCAGGCCACACCCTCATAATTTCATCGAGATTCTTGATTTTCTGAATCATATCTTCGGGGCGTCCCCCTCGTCATGATTCATGGACATAATAAAATCAAGCATGATCTCATGAAACGAGTTCATTGATGGTTAACATGTAATTTTGTGCCATACTCTACCTCTTACTTGGATGAGTATTTAGTCGAACCATGTGGCTTCCACCCCTTCCTTCTCAGGGAGTCACGACCTCAACGACACCTCCACCAAGTGCGGTTGCATCACCCGGTTCATTGGTGATGTGCCCCTTGGAGGGGACTTCTAACCTTACAGGCACATTTGCAGCTGTAATGTGAGATCTTGTCACTTGAACGATATCAGTAAATGCATCAGGCATCGAATCTGCTACATCCTGAAGATCGAGTGTTCTTTGTGCTTCACGGTAACATTGTGAAGTTCGGGGATCATAATGAGACAAAGTGGAGACATCACGACAATTCCTGTCGTTCCCTGAGAAATTACATTTTCTCTCCTCCCCCTAATGACGGGAAGGTTCTCTCATTAAAGTGACAATCCGCAAATCATGCGGTAAAGAGATCACTGTGAAGGTTCTAAGTAGCTGATAAACGTCTGGAGATTCTTATCCAACGTGAATACTTAATCGTTTCTAAAGACCGATGCGTTGTGGGGTGCAGAAGGCACATATAATGCGTAACCAAATATGCGCAATTGGCACTCAAGTCCGTCTGGGTCCAAAATACAAAAATCAAGCTATCTAGTTACCAACTGGTACGCATAAACTAATTGGTTAGCAAAAGGTCTAAGAATGAACGATTTAAGTAAAGTTGCGTGCAATATTGCATAATCCCAGGCAAAAATATGCAAATTGGTGCGTATAACCAATGACATAATCACCATACATATTGTTTAGAAGGTGGTTTATGTGAGACCGTTTGCATATGCACATGGGACGAGATTCTATTCATTGATCTCTATCATGCAATAAACATCAAGTACTTTTTGATGTGAACTCTCCAACATCATCGAGTCCTTTAGATGTGATAAGGGAGGTGAGTCCTTATAAATTATTTTGGAAGTTCTGCAGCAGTTTGAGTGGACAGGAGAGCGACATGTGACCAACATGTCGGAGGATCCATCAAAATCATAAATACATAAATGGTCCGCATATTAGGTGGATGGATCCACAAATATCTCCTTATATTCAGCGTAAGAATGGAATGTTTGCTTTTGTTTCTTTAGCATAGGAAGGTCTCGCTCCTACTTTGGCTAAAGAGCAGGCTTTGCAACACTAAGTGGTGGGCATTTGATATGCATTCGGTTCTTTGGATTACATAACACGATTAACGTCAACATTGTTCTTTATGTCGAGTTGTTGCCACCTTTTTGCTCGAAAAGTAATGATGTTCGTACAAGTTCTTTAGTATATGGATCATTATACTTCGACCAGGATGACCTAGTCTATCGTGCCAAAGCCTATATGAGTCTATGTCCCAAAGTACATTGTTGGTGACAACATAGGTTTTGAAAAACCTAATAGTAGTGAGGTACAGTCCACTAGATTGACTCATGAGTTATTCTAAAATGCGTTTACATCCACATTCATTAGAATTAATAAAAGAAACTCTATTCCATTCTCACATTGGGTTTCAATCTGGAAACCATTGCTACGTATATTGTTGAAGCTAAGTAAGGTTCGAAGGGCTCTAGGTGCATGCAGAGTATTGGTAACTCGTAATTGAGTGCCATTTGGGCATCAAAAATTGAGCATTACCTCGCCCTTTAATGAGTTGGGATGACCCAATCATCGTAGTTACCGAGGTTTGGAAGGCGACTTATTCAATAAATAGAAGCCTAATTCTAAGAACATTCAAGTTCTACTCGATTCATTCCTTAGAAAAGATTGAAATTTCGAACCATAAGCATTCAAGCAATATTCAGTACTTCGAAATAAAGCTAAGAATATAACGTAAGCAATAATAATATCTTGTTTATGAAACAACATTGCATCACGCCATTATTGAAAAGAAAACACCAACACAGCCGTCTTGAGGCAACTATACCAAATGTAAACGAGAAAGTAAACATAATACTATGATTCAGTCTATAGACTGTGGCTCGTATGACTCAATTCGACGATTGGTGACTGTAAAAATTGACACAGGGGGACTTGTCTAAATCATATTCTTCCATATAGTGAGTTCTACTTTCTTTGGACTCTCTATATTTCTTTTAGCGAGATGCGACTTGCTTGCTTGCATGGCAGTTCTTGTACCATGTCCAGCATCTCCATAATGATAGCACGGTTCATTGCCAACTCGAGCCTTAGAGGCGATAGGATGGGTAGGTGCTTTTTGGTTCCCTTGGCTAGTAGAGCCAGGAGCACCAAGTCTTCGCATTACATTAGAAGAACCCCCACGTCCTCGACCACGAAGCCTATCATGTTTAGTCCCCTATTCATTGGGGCAGTTTCCACCCTTCACTTTGCCATAATTGGCCTTGGGAATTTTCTTTGTCCCAATCGGCCTGACATTACTGCTCACTAACAATTCGTTATGCCTCTCAGCTACTTGCAGTAGGTTGATTAGCTTACTGAAAGTAGTGATGCGTTTATTATCATGCTCCAGCCTATATTGGTTCGTTAGTATTAGGGCCGAAATAGGGAAGGTGGAAAGGGTTTTCTGGATTATGGCATCTTCTGTGACGTTCTTCCCACAGAAATTTAAGCGTGCCTTGAGGCGGAGCATATCTTTGTTGAAATCGTTTATCCGTTTATAGTCGAGCAAGCGGATTTCATTCCACTACACGGTCAACTTTGGGAGCAAAGTGTCGTGAATGTTCCCAAATTAGCCCTTACGGGTATCCCACAGTTCTTTGAGGGATTTTCAACTGTATATATTTCCATCTCAAGCTGGGTTCGATGTGTCGCCTAAGGAACATCAATGCACTAGCTTTGGTTTTGTCAGACGGTACTTCGCCTGCTTTTTCAAAGATAGTAGCACTATAGTCCTTAGCGATAAAAGTGGTCTCTACGCCAGAAACCCATCTATGGTACTCAAGCCCTTCTGAGTCCAAGATGTCAAATTCAGGACGAGTTGGATCAGCCATCTTGAGACAAGAAAAAAAAGGAAAATGAATTTTCACAGTATATCATGAGTACTTTCCATGATAAAATTTTCAATAATGTGGAGGGTTATTATTTTTCAGAACCAAGATATGGTCAAAATTACTTTCGATGCTATTGGGGTTTATACCGATGAAATTGCTTTATCACAGTTCGAGTTGATATAGATAGTAGAAATAAGTCCTCTAGATTCTACTAATGATGAACTTAATATACATGCCATAACTAACAATGCATGCAAAATATATATATAATTATAGATATAATCACATAGCCCTATGAATATATCTATACACGTATAAATGCAGTCAAAGAGGTATCTTATGCCGCAATAATTATTAATTCAACGTGAATTTATTTTAATTCAAGTTGCTTAAGCAATTTATTTTAATTTAATTAAAATTATGGATGCATCATGCTTTTGGTTTAATTAAGCATAAGTAAATTGCAGAGTATAAATATGCAATCAATAGTAATTAAAAAAAACATGTAAATTCGCACATTGCAGATAGTAGGGTTCGTATTTGTGTACTTTGTTTTGTGAATAGGAGCAGAAACGAGCTCAAAACAAGACTGCGTGCGGGTCGGGTCAGCAACCGGATCTGGTTCGTTCAGCAATCGGGTCGGGTCTGTAACCGGGTTGAGTCAGCAACTGGGTCTGGATCGCGGGCCGAGTGCTGGACAGCCGGGTCTGGAGCGAAAACGTCACGGGATGGACGAGCGGCTGGAATCTGGAACAGCGGGTCGAGCGGGTTGGGCGATCTGGGCGACGGAAACGTCACGGGCTTGGCTTGTCGGAACTTGCAGCGACGGAGGGTGGAGAAGGGTTGGAGTCGCGGCGGTTACGGGCTGGGAACCGGCGGCCGATTGCAAAAGACGGCGACGGGTTTTCAGAAAGTGGAAAAACGACGGGGAAAAAAAATGAGCGGGAGCCGGAGGAGCAGGCCGATCTTCGCGTCGGAGCAGGGGGTTGCGCGGGTTTGCAGAAGGCGGACGACGTCGCGCGGGGGGTGGGGAAGGTGGTGGTTGCCGCAGGTCAATGAAGAAGGTGACCTATTTTCGGTGGTTGTGCAGAGTTGGACGACGGCGGCGGATGTGCAGAGTCGACTCTAGGGTTTTTTTTTCGATTTTCTCTTTTTTTTTTTTCAGAATTTCGGCCGGGATTTTTTTCTCTTAGTGGTTGAAAACGTGCTGATAACGTGTTGAAGGAAAAATAACTTGAGACAAGAAAGTAGGGCAAAAGTATTGTATTATTCCATCAATGAGATCCCTTAAATAGGGTGAAGTACATACAAACAGGCCTCAGCCAAATCCTATCTAGGAAAGCCCATAAACTAACAGACTTAGGCACACAACAGGTATTATTCCTTTAACACTCCCCCTTGTGCCTAGTCTACAAGCGCATGTCATGTTGCCTCATTAAAACCTCGTCAAGCAAAAACCCAGTGGGAAAAATGTCTTGATCGTAGGGAAAAGAGTACAACATCTAGACACATCAAGTTTAGAGTTCGTCCTTTGAATCTATCCTCTCATATGATCGTTACATTTGATCATAGCGCTACTAAGGTGACCATTCCATCGATCCCTAAAATCGTACATCTTGTTAACTCGTTAAAAACCTTTCCAAGTGATAAAAACCCTGTGGGAAAAATGATCCTTGGAAGGAAAAGAGTATAACGTACGTTGTGGATGTAAGACTCCCCCTCAAGTCTACATCTCCCCCTAATTTGTACATCAATCAAGTAGTTGTTGTCTCATTAAAAACTTCGCCAAGTAACAAAACCCAATGGGAGAAAATGAATCTTGGTCAAAGAAAAGAGTACAACACATGTGATTAAGTTTCTTTATAAATCACCATTTCCTTGTGATCTTTACATCAATCTCGGAAGTTGGAAAACTCTACAGCTCCTCCTAATGCTTACATTCATATATCGTTGCCTCGTTAAAAACCTTGCCAAGTAACAAAACCCAGTGGGAAAAATAAACCTTGGTCTAAGGAAAAGAGTGCAACCTATGTGAGTATGTTACGTTATATCTCACATATTTCCCGTTATGATCATTCCATCAATCAAGGGAATTTACAAGTTACATCATGTTCATAAATGTAAGTATGCTCATCAGTGGCAGTACTTAACCACTAGTTCCTCACAAGTGTAGAATGATAGTTCTTAATCATGTACACTCACGGACTGATTCATGCAAAGCAAGAATCTTGTCGTGATTCGATGAGGTAGCCAAAAGGGGTTTGCATAGTCGATTTCCAAAACATAAGCAAGTCATACCAACACATACTTTGTGGTAGTTGCTTCGGCACCATCATTTACTTTAGCATTTGCCTTTTCGTAAGCAGCTTCCTTTGCCTGCTTGTAGGGAAAGAATAGTCCCAAGTCAATGGTTTCTTTTAAGTATCAGAAGATATTCTTGATACCATTCCATTGATGTTGCGTCGATGCTGAACTAAATCTAGTCAGCGGATTAACTGAGGAGTGATAGCAGGTCGTGTACATTGAGATAAGTACAATAATGCACTATTACACTCATGTAGGGAATTTCAGCTCCCAAAGCTCTTCGTCACTTTCGTTAAGACGAAATGGATCTTTCCTTTGCATCCAAATGTTCGACCTATCATGGGGTGCTAGTCGGGTTTACCTTGTCCATGTTAAAGTGCCTGAGAAACTTCTGGACATAGGAAGACCGGTGGAATGAATTCCACAAACTCGATGTCTATGTCAATGCCTCGACAGAACCGAGTTTTCCCAAGATCTTTCATCTCAAAGTCAGATTTTCAGTATCCGGTGGTTTCTCTTATTTCATCAAGACCGATTATGTTCATGTCATCGACATACATTGCGATGATCGCAAATCCGGAACTTGTTTTCTTTACGAAGACGCAAGGACACAGTTCGTCGTTCTTGTATCCCTTTCCAATCAAGTATTCACTCATACAGTTATACCACATCCTTCCGGATTGTTTCAAACCGTAAAGTGAGCATTTCAAACGAACTGAATACGCACTCCGTGGTCTGGAGTTACTTGATTTGGGTAGTGGAATGCCATCTGGCATTTCCATATATATCTCCGTATCTAGATCCCCATAGAGATACGTAGTAACCACATCTATTGGCTGCATTTCCAATCCCTCGGAAATTACTAAGCTAATAAAATAGCGGAACGTATACGTGGGAGTATATTTCCTCGTAACCAATTCCAAGGCGTTGTGAGAAGCATTACTTCATGAACCTTGTACATTAGGACTCTATTATTCTCACTATGATTTACGACAAAGTTTCGATTATGTCCTTCAGGCTTTACACTTGGTTAGGTTAGCACTACCTACACCAAATACCTGTCTCTTTGTCGGATAATCTAGTTCTACCTGGAATATTTTTCTTATAGGCCAATCAGCTCTATGTTGATTTCATCCAACTGAGCGAGGTTCGACATCATCGTACTTTATGATTCATGACATGTCATCAAAGTGGGTGGTTGATCAGGCCACACCCTCATAATTTCATCGAGATTCTTGATTTTCTGAATCATATCTTCGGGGCGTCCCCCTCGTCATGATTCATGGACATAATAAAATCAAGCATGATCTCATGAAACGAGTTCATTAATGGTTAACATGTAATTTTGTGCAATACTCTACCTCTTACTTGGATGAGTATTTAGTCGAACCATGTGGCTTCCACCCCTTCCTTCGCAGGGAGTCACGACCTCAACGACACCTCCACCAAGTGCGGTGGCATCACCCGGTTCATTGGTGATGTGCCCCTTGGAGGGGACTTCTAACCATACAGGCACATTTTCAGCTGTAATGTGAGATCTTGTCACTTGAACGATATCAGTAAATGCATCAGGCATCGAATCTGCTACATCCTGAAGATCGAGTGTTCTTTGTGCTTCACGGTAACATTGTGAAGTTCGGGGATCATAATGAGACAAAGTGGAGACATCATGACAATTCCCGCTGCTCCCGAGAAATTACATTTTCTCTCCTCCCCCTAACGACGGGAAGATTGTCTCATTAAAGTGACAATCCGCAAATCGTGCGGTAAAGAGATCACTGTGAAGGTTCTAAATAGCGGATAAACGTCTGGAGATTCTTATCCAACGTGAATACTTAATCGTTTCTAAAGACCGATGCATTGTGGGGCGCATAAGGCACATATAATGCGTAACCAAATATGCGCAATTGGCACTCAAGTCCGTTTGGGTCCAAAATACAAAAATCAAGCTATCCAGTTACCAACTGGTACGCATAAACTAATTGGTTAGCAAAAGGTCTAAGAATGAACGATTTAAGTAAAGTTGCGTGCAATATTGCATAATCCCAGGCAAAAATATGCAAATTGGTGCGTATAACCAATGACATAATCACCATACATATTCTTTAGAAGGTGGTTTATGTGAGACCGTTTGCATATGCACATGGGACGAGATGCTATTCATTGATCTCTATCATGCAATAAACATCAAGTACTTTTGATGTGAACTCTCCAACATCATCGAGTCCTTTAGATGTTGTTGCTACCCAAAATATTATCCGGAGATAGATATTGCTGGAATGGATGGATAGCAAACAAATGCAAGAGCACTTCCGTGAAAAAGATAAATAACACAAGATTTGCCGGGGTTGTTAGTCCCGGGCTTGAATGCTCTCGCGAGATATTATTAATACTAATATTTGGGGATACAAGTACTAATGTAAGAATACAATTACAATGAGTGTAAAAATTCTTGTTATCTTAGCTAGTGAGCGTGTAGATTGCCGGAAGAACCAGATTTGATGCTCTGTGAGTTCTTGTAACAAATGAGATGAACAGTCGCGGCGGTGAGAGATCGACAGTCTCTCACGGCGAGTATTTAGCTGGATGCTTGGGCTCCTGGGCTTATGAATCTCTTGGAATCTGTCTAGTGGAGACTTGCTGCCTCTGCCGATCGTCTTCTGGACGAGAGATTCGGAGAGAGAAGTCCTGAGATGGATTCCGGCGAGAAAGCAGGGAGCTTGATGGTATCTGTGTTCTACTGTATTTCCGTGAATGTATTCGGAATGTAGGTGGATGAGTTGTGAACGTAAGTAAATGAGTTCTGAACCTTTCGGAACGTAAGTGAACGAGTTCTCAACTGTTGGTGAAATGAATTCCGAACCTTTTTCCAGTAGGAGGAGGCTCTCTATTTATAGGACTTGGATATGCCGAACAATCGCCTTTTCTGTATTATAATAATCGGGCGATCGTCTTTTAGCACATGGGCTTGTCTCCTTAAAGTCTGCAGGAGTTGCTGGCAGTCAACCGCGCGGTCCAATGAGAAGCCTGCACGCGTCTGAGTTGTCACACGGTGGTCCCACCGACAACTTTCGGCGCGCTGCGGTAGGTGAGGTAGGTGACAGTGTGGTCAAAGGTCTTGTCTGTCAAGAAAAGATCTTGTCTGGCCGAAGATCTTGTCTCGGCGCCTTTTGTGGATCTCGCACGTGGTGCTGCTCGAGATCCAGCCTCGATGACCGTGACGGCGATCATCTCTGATCGAGGCGTAGGTCGACCGTCCTTAGCCGGACACTAGAGTCGATCGCCAGATGCCAAAGGGCGATCGCCTTGGGAGTCGATCGCTAGGTACCCGATGGTGGTCTGATATCTTCGATTAGGCGAGCTAGCCATAGTTTGACTGGTGTTGACTTGGTCGCTCGGCCTTATAGTCGATCGCCTGTCGGGATGGATAAATCTTGACACAACAATTGCCCCCCAGCTCGCTCCTATGTTGGAAACGTGGGGTGAGGTGGTTCTCTTGGCGATCGCTGAACTTTTGACGAGCGACTCGTGTTTAATCGAATCGCGATCGTCTTTGAGCTGATATATCCTGAGTTCGGACGACCTGGTTGGCTGCTAAACTGCGCGGGAAAAAGCAATGGGCGTGGAAAAGTCTCCGCGCATGTGTCGGGCTTCTATTGGAGGATACCAACGGTCATTAATGACTCCTCGGCTGACGCATCCTTGAAAAGATGCGTACGCGGGTCTCGAGGGAGTCAATTAATGCGTCGTTTGAGATCCGACCCCTGAGATTTTCCCTTATTGCAAACGAGTCTCTGCCTTCTCCTATAAAAGGGCAGTGCTGCAGTTTCATACTCACGCGTACTTATTAGAGAAAGGACTTGCTGAAGATTTTTCTGAAGATCTTAGTGCCGATCGTCGTTCGATTTCACCTTCGGGTAAGAAAAATCCTTTTCTCCTTTTCTGTCTTTGAGAATGGCCGGCACGTCATCATCACATGGAGTGGGTACTGGATTCGCCACGGGACATCGACTGTCCGGGGAGGACTTTCTTCCGACTTCCACCTGGAGACGGCCGCTGAGGCTATTCGGGCCGGAATCGACCCTGCTGAAGTCGAGGCTTTATTTAATGAAGTCGATGTTGCTAAGGAGGCGGCTGCGGAAGAAAGACGATCGCAGATAGAGAGGGATCTGGCGATTAGGGCCTACTTGGAGCAGCATAGCGCTTTCGGCCGGGCCTATAAGGATTTTGCTGAGATAATGGAGAAGTTGTCCGGTCCGACTCCGAGATTTGATTTCAGGGGATACTCGGTCGCCTACCCTTATCAGCTTCCCAAACGGTCGCAGTACCGGGTTGCACAGTGATCGTTGTGATCGCTTGCCCAAATACGGAGTTCGACGACCAGGAAAGATCTGGCCGTCTGGAGGACAAGGTTCCATGTTCCTTCAGATGTGGACATGTCCGCGCCGGCGGAGAATGAGCGAGCCGATCAGCCTCTGATGGGTATGGTCGCCGTGAATGAGGCGATTATGGAGGCCGGGCTGCGCTTCCCTCTATCTTTTGCTGTCTCCCATCTGCTGGCCGCTTGGAATGTGGCGCCACTTCAGCTGACGCCGAACGCTTGGCTCCAAATTATCTGCACTCTCACCCTTTTCGGCGGTCACCGCCTGTACCGCCTCCCATCGCCGTTGGAGATGAACCATTTGTTCAAGCTGACGGCTCAGAAAGGGTCGGTCGGCGGTTACCATATTCAGGGCCGATCTGGTCGGGTACTTGACGGAGTCCCGAATAAGATGCGGGGCGATCAGACGAAGTGGTTCTGGGTCGCCGGCAAGTGGAGGGCTTCTGCGAGCGACAATCCCTCGGGCGAGCTGGAGATCCCTACTGAGTTCCGGGAGAGGAATCCCGGTAAGGGTTTAGACTCTCCCTTCGTTCGGATGCATTTTGGGCTGATCTAATTTGATTTCGGTTTTGCAGGTTTTCACATTCCGGCGGTCGAGGAGCTGCCTTTTGACTTCCTGGTTGTCTGGGAGCGGATAAGGAGCTTGTCGGACGACGACCTTGACGCTAACCGGATTAATAAGGAGAGTCGTTGGTTGTCGGCTCGGCTATTCCGTTTCCCGAGACACCTCTCGGTGCCAGGTATGAGTTTCTGCGACCTTCACTTTCTAGGCGATCGCCTTACTTGAGGAAAGTGTCTGACTGTTGGTCGATTGTCTTAACTGTAGAGGTTCGCTTTCCTCGCTTTTTGGAGCCCCCGCCGGAGATCGCCATGTCGAATCCTGGAGTTCTAGGCCGCCTCCGCCACAAGAAGTCATCTCGGGCCACACCTGTTGCGTTGCCAATTGTTCCGGAGGCGGAACCTCGCGTGGAGCCGATCGTGGCTGAGGAGGGAGTTCCGGAGGAGGGGCTTCGAGCGAATCGTAAAAGGCCGAGGCCGGAAGAAACTTCGGTTCCTGCCCCTGGCAATGAAGTGCCGATCGTCGCGCCTCCGATCACCATTGTCGCTCCGGAGAATGAGCCGCCCTCTGCGGCTTTTATGCGGGAGATGGCGATCGAGGATGCTGAGACCCCTCGTGGGAAACCGTATTTCGGTCGGGACCCCGAGAAGGCTGAGAGGTAGATTGCGTTTTTGTGTTGAAACTTGCAATTGCGTAGGAGTTGTGTTAACTTTGTTGTTTTGATGTAGGATCCGTCGCACAGATCCGTCTTGCCCGCCGATGGTCGTGGATTTCCTAGCGAGCCGATCTCCTCGCCAGTCCTGCGACATTCCTCCATACGCCGCAAGGCCGCCGCTTCGCCAAGTCCTGGACGACCGATCTGGATGCGATCGCTCGTCAGCAATCGGGGAGTTCGATGCAGGCTGTTCTCCCCCTTTCTCTCCAGACAGCGACCATGGCTGTTCAGGGTGCTCAGGAGTTTCAGGGGCGGCCCTCCACTATTCGCCTGCAGGCGGATCTCGAGGCGGCTCGGAAAGAGAACGCCGAGTTTGCCGATAAGATCGTGGCGATGGAGAAGGACTCTCTGGAGGCGGCCAAGCGGGCGAGCCATGAGCTTGAGCTGGCTAAGAAGGAAACCGAGTTGTCTCGTCTGGCGGTTGATCGATTTCGGGACCAGATGCTGAATGCCGTCCGGGCGCATAAGGTTGCTAAGGATGAGGCCGATCACCAAAAGGTGATGATCGCTCGGTTGACCAGCGAGCTGGCGGAGTCGAAAGAGAAGGTTGCTGCGAGGGAGGCCGAGCTCCAGGGGTCGCAACAGGCGATGGCGGAGCTAAAAGGAGAGGTAGAGGCGACCAGGGCTGATCCCTTTCAAAACTTGGAGTTTGTCAGCGAGTTCGCCTATTATTTGGCGTTCGCCGACTCGATCCGAGCAGCTAAGAAGGGAGGTTTGGAGGTCGGGCCTCTTGCTGAGAACTTCAAGGCTTATGCGTTGGAGCATCCTCTCCATCCAGCTTTCTCCTTGCCGATCTTGGATCTTGCGGACATCGGCGTGGATTTGAGCTGGTATCCGTCTCCGGCCAATCTTGCTCATCCCGACGCTCCGGAAGATGAGGGGACCGCACCGGATGCTGATGGCGAAGGCCAGGCAGGGGCCTGAGGCACTTCATTTGTGATGTTTTAGCTTATTTCCTTGTAGTTCGTAGCTTTCTTTTGTAGCATTTAGGCCTTCGGGCGACCATGTACTCTGATCTTTTCAAGTAATGAAATGAACGTTTGAATTTCTGACTTATCACTTGAATGATGGTTATTTTTGAGTCTTTGTTTGACTTTGTACAAACGTATGAGGAGAGATCGTTGCGAGGGTAGTTCCAAATAAATTGATAAACTCATAAAGATAACTTTTACAACAAATTCGATCGCTGCACAACTTCTGAAAAATGGCGATCTCCGTATGTGGTTGAATAGGGACGATCGTCGTATAGGTAGTCCGCACTCTTCCCCCTTGTTTTTATTCACTTAGTGGAAGTAAGGGGATGAAAATAATTCGTTGAGTGAGCGGTCTTCAACTTTGTCGAATCCTCGGGGACGGTCGTCCATCTTGAGGAACCGTGCACGATCGCGGAGTTCGATGGACCGACTCCTTGATCATGTCTTGATGCGCGAAGACATTGAGTGTCTCGTGACTCACTTTATTATGAGGGTCCTCTCATAGCCGCGCCGCCTCGTATTTAAACGAAGGGCGTGCGGTCTCGGTCTGCCTAGAGGAGTCCTTGCGCTGGGCGTCGGATGATTCAACTCCACGCCAGCCGGCTTATTTAGCTCTGCTTCCACCTCGGCCCACCATGAAGATGGCGAACCTCGACGGTACGTTGAGACGGGGTTGTGGCACGTCGCATTGTCCGGTTCACCACGTTAGATGATGAACCTTTGAGGGCGAGCGATCGTGTCCACCGATTAATTGAGGGCCTCGACTACGCCGGCCTCGTATTTAAACAAAGGGCGGGCGATCTTGGCCCAAAGGGACCTTGCATGGCCTAAGCAGTTGGTTCCATCGACCACCAGGACCATGGCTGCACTCTTCCACCTTGGATCGTCATGTAGATGCCGACCTTCGACGGTGTACGTTGTGCGGGGGAGGCGATCTCGTGCCTTAGTCCATCATGTTAGATGGTGAACTGTAGATGGAGAGCGGATCCTCCAGTTCCTTAAATAAGGAGGGAGATCGGGGAGACTTCCGAGGTCCCCTTCTCTTGATTGAAGCATGTAGAGACGGTCGCCGAGGTTGATCCAGGGGTCGGATCGTATGAGCTTTCCAGCCTGTTTTGTGTTCGACTCGGACGATCGTGTATAGAGATTGGTAGGGGCTTTGGCTAGGCCAATAAGCTGTCCAACTTTCCTTCCTCGAACAATCTCCAGAGCTGTTTGAGGAGGTCGTGGCATTGGTTGGTGCTGTGGCCGGGACTCTTATGGTAGGCACAATATTGATTGTTGTCCAGGTGACCGTGGTCCCTTATCGCCTTTGGCTTTTTGAGCTTTTCGTGCCCCTTGATGGCATAGAAAATATGTGCCGGAGTTCGGTTGAACGTATGGAGGAGATGGGCTTCCATGTCCTCGAAAGCCTTTAGATCTCCGGGTGGCTTGGCGATCGCCTTCTTTGCTTTGGCGATCGCTATCTTCTGGACAGGAGGTGGCGTTTCCTCGCCTAGGTGGAGGGTGACTAGCCTTTGCCTGGCCAGAAAGTTGGCAGCTTTAGCGCGGAAGATCGTGTAAGTTGGGGGAATATCCTTGGAGAGATGTCTAAACATGGGAGAGTGACCATGGAATCCCCCCATGACCGAAAAGAGAGCGAGCTCGTCACTGACGGGTTCGTCGGTGAGGATGATTTCGTCCACTCGGTCAATGTAATCTGCATCGGTTTCGTCTTTCCCCTGCCTGATTTTCATCACGCGGTGGGGGCCTTCTGGTCTGGCGACCTTGCTGGCGAAGTATGACGTGAAGTCATTCGCCAGTTTCTTAAAGGAGGTGATCGATCGTGGTGGTAGTGAGACGTACCACCTATGGGCCAGCTCGCCCAATATTAACGGGAAGATCCGACACTTGGTTGCATCAGATGCCCCACACCCAGTCATGTAGATTCGGAATTTACTCAGGTGGGTTTCGGGGTCCGATCTCCCCTCATACGAGGTGTTTTGGGAGGATCGATCGTTGGTTGTATGGGGGAAAGCTCGATGTGGACCGCGAGTGGCTCGGTCGGCCCGGTGATCTTTTTGCTGGTGTTTGCCCCAGTGTCCAAGAGTGCTTTCATCTCGTCGAGCTGGCGTTGTATAGCGGCCATCGTCGTGGCCTGACTGCTTGCGGCTCGACGCTCGGAGCGAGAGCCTAGGCGATTGAGTACTGATCCCCTGGCGATCGGGGCGGGAGTCAGATGGCCGACTGCGTCTACCGTGAGGTGGGTAGGCCGAACTCCCCGGTGACGGATTTGGATTCCGTCTTTTCGTGGTTGGAAACAATGCCTGGTCTCGTGATGGGTCGCGCCCAAGCGATTGAATATGGATCCGTCCGGCCGTGCGAGAGCCTTCCTCGCGAATGGGGCTTTCGACGATCGCCGCTCGCAGCCCGCCAATTTACATTTTCCCATGCAGCGGACGATCGAGGGAGTTATCGCGGGCGACGCGCATGCTCTCCGTCGCTCCTCTAGGATGGCCATAGCCTCCTCGATCTGTTCATCGGTTTGGAACTGATCGAGTGAGAGGTTTGGGCCATCTCTCGGATGCGGGATCGAGAGTCTCGCGTTGCCGCGCTTCCTCTCGTCGTTGGGTCGGGTCTGATCAACCGGATATGGTGTCCGGCGGTTCGGAGAGCGGCTTTCTTCCATGTACCGGAGGATGTCATGATTCTGAAGGTTTTCTTTGAAGTGCAGTGAGTGTCACTTCAAGTATATGCCCCGAGAACAGTGAGTGTTCTTCGGGACGGTAGGTATAAAAATTTGAGGGTTCGAGCCACCACAAGGTCGAAGGTTCAAACCCTTCTTCTAGCGCCAATTGTTGCTACCCAAAATATTATCCGGAGATAGATATTGCTGGAATGGATGGATAGCAAACAAATGCAAGAGCACTTCCGTGAGAAAGATAAATAACACAAGATTTGCCGGGGTTGTTAGTCCCGGGCTTGAATGCTCTCGCGAGATATTATTAATACTAATATTCGGGGATACAAGTACTAATGTAAGAATACAATTACAATGAGTGTAAAGATTCTTGTTATCTTAGCTAGTGAGCGTGTAGATTGCCGGAAGAACCAGATTTGATGCTCTGTGAGTTCTTGTAACAAATGAGATGAATAAATGCGGCGGTGAGAGATCGGCCAGTCTCACGGCGAGTATTTAGTCGATGCTTGGGCTCTGGGCTTATGAATCTCTTGAATTGCCTAGTGGAGACTTGCTGCCTCTGCCGATCGTCTTCTGGACGAGAGATTCGGAGAGAGAAGTCCTGAGATGGATTCCGGCGAGAAAGCAGGGAGCTTGATGGTATCTGTGTTCTACTGTACTTCCGTGAATGTATTCGGAATGTAGGTGGATGAGTTGTGAACGTAAGTAAATGAGTTCTGAACCTTTCTAACGTAAGTGAACGAGTTCTCAATCACAGTTGGTGAAATGAATTCGAACCTTTTCCAAAGAGGAGGAGGCTCTCTATTTATAGGACTTGGATATGCCGCGATCGCCTTTTCGTATTATAATAATCGGGCGATCGTCTTTTAGCACATGGGCTTGTCTCCTTAAAGTCTGCAGGAGTTGCCGGGCAACAACCGCGGTCCAATGAGAAGCTCGCACGCATCATGAGTTGTCCGTCACGGTGGTCCCACCGACAACTTTCGGCGCCGCCGGTAGGTGAGGTAGGTGACAGCCGTGGTCAAAGGTCTTGTCTGTCAGCAAAAGATCTTGTCTCTCAGCGAAGATCTTGTCTGTCAGCGCCTTTTGTGGATCTGCACGTGGGTGCTGTTCTGAGATCCAGTCCTCGATGACTGTGACGGGCGATCATCTCTGCTCGGGGCGTAGGTCGACCGTCCTTAGCCGAACACTAGATTCGATCGCCAGATGCCAAAGGGCGATCGCCTTGGGAGTCGATCGCTAGGTACCTGATGGTGGTCTGATATCTTCGATTAGGCGAGCTAGCCATAGTTTGACTGGTGTTGACTTGGTCGCTCGGCCTTATAGTCGATCGCGTGTCGGGATGGATAAATCTTGACACAACAGATGTGATAAGGGAGGTGAGTCCTTATAAATTATTTTGGAAGTTCTGCAGCAGTTTGAGTGGACAGGAGAGCGACATGTGACCAACATGTCGGAGGATCCATCAAAATCATAAATACATAAATGGTCCGCATATTAGGTGGATGGATCCACAAATATTTCCTTATATTCAGCGTAAGAATGGAATGTTTGCTTTTGTTTCTTTAGCATAGGAAGGTTTCGCTCCTACTTTAGCTAAAGAGCAGGCTTTGCAACACTAAGTGGTGGGCATTTGATATGCATTCGGTTCTTTAGATTACATAACACGATTAACATCAACATTGTTCTCTATGTCGAGTTGTTGCCACCTTTTCGCTCGAAAAGTAATGATGTTCGTACAAGTTCTTTAGTATATGGATCATTATACTTCGACCAGGATGACCTAGTCTATCGTGCCAAAGCCTATATGAGTCTATGTCCCAAAGTACATTGTTGGTGACAACATAGGTTTTGAAAAACCTAATAGTAGTGAGGTACAATCCACTAGATTGACTCATGAGTTATTCTAAAATGCGTTTACATCCACATTCATTAGAATTAATAAAAACCAAAAACCAGGGGTGGAAGTTTTTAACCAAAAACCAAAAAGCCAAATCGAGTTGAACGGAGTCGGTCGAGTCGGTTCCAGTTCTCGTAATTTGGTCACTAATAACCTACAGAGAATTGAATTCATGTAATTTGTATAATTTAGTCATTAGTCATACATTTATAGAAACTTTCGATTCTTAATATTGTTGACACTTATTTTTATACATATTTCTATAAGGTGCCGTTTGGAAACATGAATTTCATTTCAAATCCAGAATTTCAAATCTAAGATTTGAAATTCAAGATTTGAAATCCAAATCCACTGTTTGGTAACACAAGAATTTCAAATTCTGAATTTCAATTTCTAGCATCCTGTTTGGAAATTCATGAATTTCTTGCACAAATGGTCTTTGTGTTTCGCGAGGTTTTACAAATTTAGTCCTGATTTTTTTTTTAAATTATTTATTTAACTATTATTATTAGTGTTATTTTTTTTATACGTTTTCGACCGTTTTTCTTACGTTTTTGTCCGTTTTTCTTATATTTTTTTTCGTTTTCATACGCTTTTGTCTGTTTTTTCTTACATTTTTGCCCGTTTTTCTTACGTTTTTTCCGTTTACATACGTTTTTGTCCATTTTTCTTACGTTTTTTCCATTTTCATACGCTTTGTCCTGCTTTTTCTTACGCTTTTGCCCATTTTTCTAACGCTTTTCGCTTACATACGCTTCGTCCGCTTTTATACGTTTTTCCGCTTTTATATGTTTTCGACGTTTCGCCCCGCTTTTCTTACGTTTTCGTCCGCTTTTATACGCCGCACGCTTTTCACGCTTTTTCCGCTTACATACGCTTTTGTCCATTTTTCTTACGCTTTTTCTATTTTCATACGTTTTGTTTGTTTTTCTTACGTTTTTGCCCGCTTTTCTAACGCTTTTGTCCGCTTTTATACGCCGTCGCTTTTATACGCCGCAAGTTTTCTTACGTTTTCGTCCGTTTTCTTATATTTTTTTCGTTTTCATACGTTTTTGTTCGTTTTATAGTGTTTGCCCGTTTTCTTACGTTTTCATCTGTTTTTATACGTTTACGTCCACTTTTCTTAAGTTTTTGTCCCTTTTTATCTTTCTTTTTTAGTTTTTGTTCATTTTTCTTACGTTTTTGTCCGTTTTTCTTACGTTTTTTTCGTTTTTATACATTTTCGTCCGTTTTCTTACGCTTTCATCTATTTTTATATGTTTTCGCCTGTGTTTCTTACGTTTTACCCATTTTGGTATGTATAAAAACGTAAGAAAAACGGACGAAGATATATAAAAACAGATGAAAACGTAAGAAAATGGGCGAAAACGTAAGAAAAACAGACGAAAACGGGTGAAAACAGAAAAAACGTAAGAGAAACGGACAAAAAACGTAAGAAAAACGAATAAAAACAGAGAAAAACGGACAAAAACGTAAGAAAAACGGGCGGAAACCATAAAAACAGATGAAAGAGTAAGAAACCGGGTGAAAACATAAGAAAATGGAGAAAAACAGATAAAAACGGACAAAAACGTAAGAAACACAAGTGAAAACATATAAAACAAATGAAAAAGTAAGAAAACGGGTGAAAACGTAAGAAAATGGACAAAAACGGATAAAAACGGACAAAAACGTAAGAAACACATGCGAAAACATATAAAAACAGATGAAAGTGTAAGAAAACGGGCAAACACTATAAAAACGGACAAAAACATATGAAAACGGAAAAAACGTAAGAAAAACGGACGAAAACGTAAGAAAACGGATGAAAACGTAAGAAAACAGGCGGAAACGTATAAAACGGACGAAAAAGTATAAAAACGCACAAAAGCGTATGTAAATTGAAAAAACGTTAGAAAAACGGGCAAAAACGTAAGAAAAACAGACAAAAAACGTATGAAAACGCAAAAAATGTAAGAAAAACAGACAAAAACGTAAGAAAAATGGACGAAAACATATAAAAATATAATACTAATATTAATAGTTAAATAAATAATTTAAATAAAGTGCATGACTATTAAATAAAAAAACAAGAAATAAAAACAGTAAAAAAATTAAAAAATCAGCATAAATAAAACACAATACAAATGATTATATAAAAAAAACAAAAAGAAAAGTAAAAAGTAAAAAAAAAAAAAAGTGGTGGCCTTTTATTTTTCATTTGGGCCTATATTTTTCATAAAGGTTTATTTTTCATTTGAAATGACAAGTTTTGGGATTGTATTTCAAATTCTAATATTTGGGCCTGTTTAAAAATTATATGGAATTCTACAAATCCAATTCCAAATTTTATTAGAGTTGCCAAACACTAGATTTGGTCAATTCTTGAATTTCAAATGAATTTCAAGTTACCAAACAGGGCATAAGGTTTTTTCGGATTTTAAGATCTTAAAATATGTAGAATTGTGTTGTTTGTGCTTAAATTGTGCTTGTTGGACTCGATCACGCTTGAGTACGTTTGGTTGCTTTTATAGGTGTTTTTAAGGATATTATCAAGCATGAATAAAGTCTCAACTCCCGATACATATCAAGCAATGCATAAACGAAAGATCGAGCAGAAAAAGACTGAGAAACGAAGTCAGAATAGAACAACACGGCCTCGGCCGTGTCAAAACAACTTGGTCGTGTCGACTGACTCGACCGTGTCAAACTGACTCGTCCGTGTCATTGACACGGCCAACGACTCGACCGAAGTTACACGACCAGAATTTTTCCCTTTTCTAGAACACTTCGACACGGGCTGTTATTTGACACGAGCCGTGTCACTTTTCTAATTCAACCACCTTCATTGACATTTGAACACGGTTTGAACAAGAAAAATGGTGTTTTTGGCTTTATAAAAGGATACTTGAATGGACTTAGAAAGATATTCAGAGTTAGGAGAGTTGGAGAGAGTTGAAAAAACACAAGATTGAGAGAAAAACTCACCAAGAGGAGGAGATTTTGGCAAAGCACAAGAAAGAACACATCACACTTCAAAGCTTGAGTCGAGACCATTCAAGACATCATCCGAGTTTTATCTTCTTCCCATCTTTTACTTATTTTGTTGTTTTATTTAGCTTGAACATAATGGACATGATGATTATTGATCTTTCTTTTATTACCATGTCCGGCTAAACTTGTTAGATTATGTGCATGGGAGTATGTTGATTCACTATGGTTTTGAAGGATTGATGATTATATATATATATA
This sequence comes from Orobanche coerulescens, assembly GCA_033398695.1. Classification (NCBI taxonomy): domain Eukaryota; kingdom Viridiplantae; phylum Streptophyta; class Magnoliopsida; order Lamiales; family Orobanchaceae; genus Orobanche; species Orobanche coerulescens. The sequence continues at coordinate 35,191,151 of CM065806.1, read as the reverse complement.
TTGTGATTTCTTTTTCAAATTCTTTGTTTTGATTCATATTAGAACACTTGATCAATGTTTTTACATGTTTAACTTAATTGCTCATAATTCGAGAGAAGAGGGCATTAATAGGTTTCGAGTATTTGACATAGTTAATTACGAGATTGAGAAACCGGTGATAAACTCTGATGATCTTTAATCTTATAAACATTTGGAGTTAGATAACTTATAATAGACGGAGACGTTGTTATAGGTCGTTTAATCTACGTTTTAATACATCTCGAGATGGACTTTAAGATATTGTTGTGATTATCATTTGGGAACGCACATAGAACTCTTTGAAATCAATTCCGACTAAACTAAGTAATAAACGGAAACCTATCCTTAGAATCTATCATTGAAAATTCTTAAAATCCTCTTGATCCGGATATTACACTTATTTGAATTAGTTTTATTATTTTTATTTCGTTTAGTTAACCATTCATCCACTTAATGATCGACTAGATAAAATTGGAATCACTATAATCTAGTAATTAATATAATAAGAATAATTAGTCTCTATGGAATACGATCTTGCTAGCCACAATCTACATTTACTCCGTACACTTGCGGATAGCTAAAAATATAGCGAACAAGTTTTTGGCGCAGTTGCCGGGGACTAATTTATTTTTATTAGTATTGATATTACGATAAGTATTTTTAGTCTAACTTTAGACATTTTCTTATTTTTGTTGCATAACTCATGTCGTACAAATTTCTCTCCTACTCAGGGAGTGCATGAACACTCGTTCATCTCGAGTGCCTTTAGAAACCTTCATCCCAGAAGTAGAAGCATTTATCCGAAGAACAAGTGCTACCTCAAGGAAACTAAGAAGGGATATTTTTGAAGACATGGAGAAAGCAGGAAACAACACGGAGATAAATAACACGAACACAAGAAGTGAAAATGCAATAGCCCAGGATAATGGTGGCGCACAGATTGAGAATCCAGCAACTAGGGTGCAGTCAATTCGGGATGGATTCCGACCAAAGATTGACCGAAACTTTGGAGGAATTACTCGTGTTCCAATCAACGCTCTGAATTTTGAGTTGAAGCCTGCTTTAATTTTAATGGTTCAACAGAATCAATTCGGAGGATTTGCTGTCGAGGATCCGCATGCTCATCCACACATTTCATGCAACTATGTTCTCATATGATGCAATACGTCTACAATTGTTCCCATTCTCTTTGAGAGAGAAAGCACGAAACTGGCTTGGGACCTTAGCTCTGGGAAGTATAAGTACATGGGAGGACCTGAGTGAAAAATTCTTGTTCAAATTTTTTCCACCTAACAAAATGATGAAGCTAGAAAGTGAGATTACTCAATTTCATCAGTTAGACTCCGAACCGTCATATGAAGCGTGGGAACGTTTCAAAGATTTACTCAGGCGATGTCCTCGACATGGTTTTCCAAAAGACCAAAAAATGTGTTTCTTATACAATGGTCTTATAGAGAAACGACAAATTTCATTGATGCCTCCGCGCGAGGGGCATTACTAGAAAGAAGCCATGAAGAAGCTTATGTATTAATAGAAGAAATGGCCATGAACATTTATCAATGACCGATGGAAAGAGCAAATGTTAGAAGGGTGGCTGAGGTTTCTGATTCGGACCCTATCAAGGCATTAACCGCACAAACGACAATGTTAACTAATCATATGGGGGCTCTAACAAAGGGAGGTGATGCGAAAATAAATCCTCAAGGAAGTGCACTACCATCAGACCTATTGGAGGAAGTCCACTACATTAATAATCAGAATTTCAACAATTTCTGGAACAATTCGCCTCCGAGTTTCTACCATCCCTCCAACAAAAATCATGAAAATTTTAGCTATGCTAATAAAAAAAATGCTCTACAACCGCCGGCCAGGTTCAAAGTTTCAAATGGTGAAATAATTGAAGAATTGAAGCCTACTTATAATCTAGAGAATATTTTAGCTACTTTTATGATGGAAAAAAGAGTCGATTCAGTCGAGATGAGGAAAAGTTAGACAAAACCGAGGGTCATGTGACTCAATTAGATACTACCATTGGAGCTCAAATGAAAAGCCTCGAGACTAAAATTGGACAGTTGGCTAAGATTTTCGGGAGTCAATATCACCGGGGACAATTTTTGAGTAATACCAAAGTAAATCCCAAAGACTCTTGTCAAGCTATCAACTTAAGAAGCGGAACGAATTATGAAGGGTCAAAGATGCCAATGGACCAACAAAGAGAGGAAGGCATAGAGGATTAAACCAAACTTGTAGAGGAAGAAGTGAAGCATGACGTTGATGGAAATAAGACACAGCGCAAGTGGCGGGTTTGGATTTACTAAAATCGGCACTCAAGAATCGGATCTATTTAGGCTCGTCAAATAATTAATTAAACATATTAATAAGCAATTTAACGAGCAATATTTATCTATGCGTCTAAACATGATAATTTGTAATATTCTATTTAAATCTAAGAGATATAAGAATACATTACCATTGAAGCAAAGTTTTCGAATTTCTCCTTGATCTCCTTGCATTTCTACCTTTAGATCTTCTAGAGTATGATCTGTCTTAACCCGGACGTTGTGTGGGCAACGAGCTACCGAATCTTGCTTGGACTACAAATATGAATCAGCCGAATCTATTTCCTCATAACTCTCAATTTTGTTTTCTTCAAGTAATTTCGATATGTAGCAAGAATCAAAGTGGTATCTCAATTATGGAATCAAAGACACAAGTCAAGATCCACAATTAAATACTAAGAAGAAAAATCAAAAATTCCTTGTGTATGATTGATGTAGTTCGGCTGACCCCTCTTCCTTGTAGTCCTATTTATAGGCTTTTGGACTACTCTAGAGATGTTAAGGAGGATTAGGGAAGGACTCCTAATATATCTTAAATTTCTATATTAGGCCTTTCATAATATATAGAGTCTATTAATATCAACATAGTCCACTAAAGAGTTAATATTGCACTTCCTACCCAAATCCCAATTTATGAAATCGGGCTCCTTATTTAGATATATTATTTCTCGTGTTTAAAATATCGAATATTCATTAATTAATTTAAGCTATGACATCTTTAATTAATTAATATCTTATCCAAGAGTAGTACCACTCGAACCTTATTTTTATATCGGAATTAAATCCACCTGGAGGGTTTAATATAATAATCATTATCGAGCTCCTTAAGGGGACATCATCAACCCGCACGAGTCGGGACACGATTTCTAATTATAATAATAATTGTCATATAAATAATATTATTGTCCAAGGTATGAAGCTTATTGAGTCAATCATTTTGACTATCACCCATGATAAATCAAAGCAATAAATATTATAAATACATAATTAAATATTATATAATTAGAATTAAGAAATAATAATTATCCGAGATTTACGTTCTTCTTACAGTCAGTACAAAAGACACTATCTCACCTCGATCCAATTCAACGTATATAAATACGCTAATGCATGTTAATAGTCAAGACCAAGTAATCTCAAACTTACACTACAACCTTACACATAATTTGTCTAATAATTATATAGGTTGTGAATTATTATATTATTTTATGAGGCACTGATAATGTGATCTTCCGTGTGATACCAACACACCACATTATCTACAATATAAAATAATTAGACATATCATTTGCATAACCATAACGTGAATAAATATACAAAACATGTGATTATATGGAATTAATATTCTCATAGGTATTTACAGGAAAATAAGGTAATACAAGCATAAAGTATGCTTTGCAGTATACAACCCTAACAATCTCTCATTTATACTCAAAACGTGCTTTTATGTATACTACTATATTACATAGTCTCTCATATCCCCCACTTCTACTCAAAGCAATGCTGCCATGCGTCGTAATCCCATTCCTTCCACATGCCTTTCAAAAACTTTTGAGGGCAGGCCTTTCGTGAAAGGATCAGCAAGATTGTTTTCCGATGCAACCCAAGCTAGGCTGTAAACGAACCTGAAAGATCGATCCAGTTCGATATATTTGGCTCGAAAAAGATCGATACGAGGCTCGATTTGTCCCCTCAAACTTAGAGCCAAACCCTAATATTTGGGGTTCGCAAACTGGACCAAACGGTTCGGCTCGGCTTGGTTACTGTAGCAGAGACCCTTTAAAAATAACTCCCCACAGCCCAACTAATTCTATCAGTCCATTTAAGCAAAAAAACAGCCCTAGTCCAATTTGTGGATGTTTCATGCAATATTTTTTGCTTCATGCCTTAGATATGGTGTAAACCTATGTCTAAAATCTGATAAAGATACAAATTTATCATCATTTATCTCATTTTTTCATTTTTCAGCAACTCTCATCCATTTAATTCAGTCACTCGTAAAAAACTTGAAACGTTTAGTCAAACGGTTCGGCTCGATTCGCAAAAGTTCGACTTGGTTCGAGGTATTCAAATGTATACCCAAACGTTAAATTCTAAGATTCAACACTTTCAAACGTGTTTGAACCTAAGGTTCATTATTTTCAAATGTATACTCAAACGTACTATAATTCGGTATAGTTCGGTCCGTTTACAACCCTAACCCTGGCTACAACTACGTCTCCTTCCTTTACGAAGTATCGTATGATGTGGTACTTACGATTGATATGTTTACTTGCCTTGTAGGCTCGTGGTTCCCTTGAATTTGAGACTGCACCGGTATTATCACAATAAAGTGTAATACCCTTTGACAAATTGGGAATCACATCTAAGTCCTGCAGGAAGTACTTGAGCTATACCGCCTCCTTGGTTGCCTCAAAGGCTGCCACATACTTGGCTTCCATGGTAGAGTCCGTGATGCATTTTTGCTTCACACTCCTCCAACTAATGGCTCCACCTCCCAGGCTAAACACATAACCTGAAGAGACTTGGACTTTTCTTTGTCTGATGAAAAAATCTAAGTCAGTATAACCCAAAGGACACAGGTCGTCTGATTGATATACTAGCATATAATCCCTAGTCCTTCTCAGGTACTTGAGTATGTTCTTGATAGCAATCCAGTGTCCTGGTCCTGGGTTTGATTGATATCTAGCATCCATGCCTACGGCATGACAGATATCTGATATAGTGCAAATCATAGCATACATGAGGCTTCCCACAGCTGACGCATAAGGGATCAGCTTCATGTCATCTATCTCCTTTTATGTCTTGGGACACATATCCTTACATAGTTGAATTCTATGTCTTTAAGGTAGAAAACCTTTCTTGGAATTCTCTATGCTAACCGCTTTAGCACTGTATCGATATAGGATGCCCGAGATGTAATATCTGCATTTTTCTTTCCCTTGTAATGGTATTTCTGGTGTAATTCTCGATTGTAGTGACCCTCATGTATCCTTCAGTGTAACTTTTCCGTCATCTTTTGATCTGATTCTCGTAATTGTTGTGCGGAACCGCCGTTTCGGGGTTGCCGTGGATCCATTCTATGCTATGTTGCGTTTTGAGGTGTTCCGTTTGACGTTTCGTTCATATTCCGGTGTTTTGGGTCGTTTATATCCTGTATCTAGCGCACGCTAAATTTCCTGTGTAGCGCACGCTAGAAATCCATTGGTAGCGCACGCTACGCTTAATTCGTAGCGCACGCTAACGATTTAGCCCTGGGAGTGGCAGTTCAGCTCCCAGCCCTCTGGACTATCGGAGTAGCGCACGCTACATCGTCTAGCGCACGCTAATGTCGGGAGACTAGCGCACGTTAAATTGTTCAGTAGCGCGCGCTAGTGTGACTGTCCAGTACTGGGCAGTTTACTACTGAACTCAATCAGATGCTAGTTAGCGCACGCTACGCTGGTATAGGTAGCGCACGCTAACGGGTCAGGTGAGGTTTGGGCAGTTGGCTACTGGACTCGGCTGATGTTCAGGTAGCGCACGCTATTGGTCGATAGCGCGCGCTACCAAGAGGTTATTAGCGCACGCTACGCATGTATGGTAGCGCACGCTAACGGCCAAAAACCTGGCTTCTGGACTGGGACGCTAACAGGAGGGTTTGTAACCCTATCCCGTTAGCGCATGCTAACCTTGAGGTCTTAGCGTGCGCTAACACTCCCTGGCTATATAAACCAGGGAGTTGACCGAGATAATCACAAAATCTCATTTCTTCCTCTTTCCGTGGCCGACGACTCCAGAGACGATTTGAGGCGATTTTCTTCCTCCAATCACTTCAGAGATTCTTGTGCTTGAGTTCTTGGTGTAAGACTAACATCATCCACTTGTGTTTCTCATCCTAAATCCAAGGTAATCTCTTAGAACCCTACTTTTGGATAATTTGGGGGTTTTGGGATTTTCTTCCGATCCGTTCCGTTTCGTTGATGGATTCATGATGAATATGATTAATCTTGTTGGTATTCTTAGTTTCCCTACGGATTCATGGTATATTTCGTGATCTTTACGGAATCGAGAGGGTTCGGTTGTGGTCCGCCCTCGTTGTTGTTTATATACGAATATATATGAATCGTGGGCGGGTTTCCGGGAGTATTCCATTTCCATAATCGTTTAGAAGTGGTTGTGATTGTGCTATTCAAATCGTTAGGTTCATTTCCGCCGGTTCCTTGCGGTCGTGTTCAACTCTTCCGTTCCGTTCGTGTCATCGTCTAATTAATCGAGGCAAGTATCCTTATGAACTTACAATCTTGGCATAGTAGTTTTGTATGAGAAATTGTGTGTGTGTGTATGCTCACTATGGGTTAGACTCGACGGGGTCTCGGTAGGGGTCCACGGAGGTGTGGATCGACGAGCTTTGCTTTTAACCACTACGGGTTAGATCCGACGGGGTCTCGGTAGGGGTCCACGGAGGTGTGGATCGACGGTTAATTGTGGTGAATTTTACAAATGTGATTTGATATTGGCATTTCCTAAATGAGTGCTTTCAAACGGTTTTCTTTATTGCATACATTACTATATGTGTAAGATGTAAGTTGTTCATCCGTTACTTGTACTAGCGTAATTGCTAACCCTCCTGGGACCCGCTTGGGAAATTCGCTTTATGAATTTCGTGTCAGTTCATCGAGACGAGCGCTACTGACCAAGATGCGGATGATGGCCGAGCGTGATGATTGTGCCTAAGTGACGCCTTAATGTCTTTTTGTCTTTTCATCTTTTATGGCTTTTGAACTAATGGTTGTACTCGAGTACTTAAGAGTTCTTGTCCGTCCGGATTGTATTGTTGCCTACATGTTTGTGTTGATTGATGATGTTATGTTTGACTGCAAACCGGTGGATTATTCTGCTTAAGGCCTTTATGAAATGGTGTTGGTTTGTCGCTTATGTGAGTCGATGAGTATGATGTCGTTTCACTGGTGGGTCCCATATAGGGATTCACGGCGCCTGTAATATACCTCGAATATCTTGAGGGTGTTAAGGTAAAATGGTATCGGAGCACTAGGTTTATGGATACCTAGGCTTGTCGGTTTATCGGGTCTTGTGGTGTTTGTTTTGCACATCATCGTCACGCCATGATTCCTAGACTACCAAAGGTCCGTAAGTTTTCCTTCCTCTGTTCATTAATTCCTTGTATCGTACTCTTGATTCTTGACTTGTGATTGTTCTTTTCTTGTCGATCCTCGTATGGCTTTTGCTACTTATTTAACTCCGATGGATGCCGGAAGAGGTCGTGGTCGTGGACGCGGCCGGACGTGGGGTAGCCGGTGGGGCGGCCACGCCACGCTTCGGGAGCCGGCAGCATCGGGCGACCGTCATAGCCATGCTTCTTCTCAGAGCGTGCCGATCTTGGTATTGCGGCCGTTATGCAATGATGGTGAACCAAATGGCGGCAATAGCTCGAGCGGTTCGTAACCCGAGCAGCCCATGCTAATCGGGCGAGCGGACCGATGGCTCCAAGATGTTATCAAGATGCATCCTCCTCGCCGGGAGCTTCGACCCGATCGGGCCGGGAAGGGTGGATCAAGGAGATGTCTAAGGTCTTCGTTGCCACTAATCGTCCCGAGGAACGTAGAGTCCCTATTGCCCAATACTTTCTCACAGGGACGCCACGACCGGTGGGAGGTCTGGGCCCAAAGACCATGCCGCTACGTGGGCCGAGTTTCAAGAGTTGATGGAGATCAATATTGCCCGTGGGCCGCATGTGCCTGGTACATGCTTTTATGATGCTCAACCACGGGATATCCCCGTAGCTCAAGCTATTGCTGATTTTAACAAAGAGTTGGGTTATGTGAAGACCCAAGTTGTCGAGGAGAGTGACAAGATTTTCCATTTCTCCGCACGGATGAAGTTGCCGATTCGGGACTATATGTCGGGCTCGTATGCACTACATTGAAGGATTATCGAGTAGGGCCCTTGCTTATGATATGTCCGTGACGGCGAGTGAGGCGGCCCGCGAGAGTAAGAAGCGTAAGTCCGTTGGGAACTTTTCGGCCACAAGAGTGGGGGTCGCAGAGATCCCAATGCTAACTTCCCCACGGCGGTGGTCCAGCCTCGCCTACTGGGTCCTCGTGGAACTACCGGTGCTCCTTTCCGTGATGTGAAGTGTTTCAATTGTGGTCGACGGCCACATCGCCGTACTTGTTTGAGCCCTTTGCCGACGTGTAATCGCAGGGCCACCGGCCACAAGGCCGCTCAGGCCGAGAGGGAGAAAATTCTTGGTGCCCGGCTTCCATTCCAGGCCTAGGGAACCAAGTGTGAATCGTGGATCATTTGCTCCTCGCCTCCGCCGAGTGCTAGTCGGGAAGAGGTCGGGGTCAGCCTCTAAGGGGGAGCTTCCTGTCGGCTCCGCCCATCCGCGTGTCTATGAGATGCGAGAGCCGATGATCCAAATGGCTACCGTGGCGACAGTACTGCCTTCATATTCTTTCTCATCCCGTTAGTGTGCTTTTCGATTCCGGTGCTACGCATTCGCTCATATCTCCGGATTGTGTGCGCGCTGCTTGAGTCTCGACCGCTTGACGCCTTGTGAGCCCTTCATCGTTAAGCTTCCTAGCGGCGATAGGATCGTTGGTGATCGGGAGGTTCGAGACCGCTCTGTACTTATTTGTGAGAGGACTTGGCCCTCTAATCTTATTGTTGTGAGTATCGAGGGTGAGGATTTAATTCTTGGTGATGATTGGCTCGAGCGGCATGGTGCGATCATGAACTACCGCACGAGAATCATCACTATGTTAGCCGAGGACGGCACCGAGCACTCTTTCGCAGGGCGAAAGAGAGGAAACCAGAAATTCGTTATTAATGCCTTGAAGGCGATGAGTCTCCTGCGAAAGGGGTGTACTGGTTATTGGTGCTATGCCTTGAAGGCGGAGGATGGTGGAGTCGAGCTTTCGTCGATTCCAGTCGTTAATGAGTTTCCTGATGTATTTCCTGACGAGTTACCGGGATTGCCACCGGATCGTGAGGTTGAGTTTGCCATAGAGTTAGAGCCGGGCGCGGCTCCTATTTCGAAGGCGCCCTATCGCATGGCACCTTCAGAGATGTCCGAGTTGAAGAAGCAGTTGAGTGAGCTTCTTGAGTCGGGGTATGTTCGACCGAGCGCCTCGCCTTGGGGCGCACCGGTCCTGTTTGTGCGGAAGAAGGATGGTTCACTACGTTTGTGTATCGACTATCGTGAACTAAACAAGGTGACCATCAAGAACAGGTATCCTTTGCCGAGAATTGATGACTTGTTCGATCACGCGTGGAGCCGCGGTATTCTCGAAAATTGATTTGAAATCGGATACTATCACCTCCGGTGAGAGAGTCCGATGTGCCGAAACACCTTTCGGACGAGGTACGGACATTATGAGTTCGTAGTCATGCCTTTCGGGTTAACTAATGCGCCGGCGGTGTTCATGCAATTGATGAACAAAGTTTTTATCGAGTATTTGGATAAGTGCGTCGTCGTCTTTATTGACGATATTCTTATTTATTCGAGGAATGAGGAAGAGCATGCTCATCATTTGCGGATAGTATTAGACATTTTAAGGACCGAGCAACTCTATGCAAAGTTCTCGAAATGTGAGTTCTGGTCAAGGAAGTGATGTTTTTAGGTCACGTGATTTCAAATGAGGGGGTTCGTGTGGATCCGCAAGATTGAGGCCGTATTGGATTGGGCACCGCCAAGAATGTGAAGGAGCTCCGTAGTTTCTGGGTTTAGCCGGCTACTACCGTAGGTTCGCCGAGGGTTTCGAAATCGGCTCGCCACTTACGCAGCTTGCTCCAGAATCCGAGAAGTTCGTCTGGAATGACGAGAGGCCGAGTTTTGAGGAATCAAGAAGCGTTTGACTTCAGCCTCAGCTTGGCGTTGCCATGTGGCAACGAGGGTTTTGCCGTTTATAGCGATGCTTCGGTCGTGGTCTTGGGTGTGTATTAATGCAAAGACGGCAAGACCATTGCCTATGCGTCGAGACAGTTGAGGCCGTATGAGCTGAACTACCCTACTCATGATTTGGAGTTGGCGGCAGTCGTTTTTGCGCTCAAGATCTGGCGTCACTATCTTTTCGGCTCTACATGCGATCATAAAAGTCTGAAATACATATTTACTCAGCGAGAGTTGAATATGAGGCAGAGGAGGTGGTTAGAGTTGATTAAGGATTATGACCTCGAAATCCTCTATCATCCGGGTAAAGCGAACGTCGTGGCCGACGCCTTGAGTCGGAAACCAGTTGCGTTGCGAACGCTTGAGATCCTTACGCCTCAGCCTGAGCTTCGGAGGGCTTTGATCGAGTTAGACGTTGAGGTCTCGTTGCCGGAGTCGGGCAACTTTGTGCTTTAGAAATTTCATCATCTTTGATCGATGAAATTAAGTCAAGCAATCGAGGATCCGATGATTACTCAAATCCGAGAGAACGTTCTAAAGGAAAGTCTCCTGGATTTGTGATTCACGAGGATGGTGTTTTGAGATTCCAGTCGGCTTTGTGTGCCGAACGACTCAGAGTTGAGGCAGAGTATTTTACGGAGGCCCATGCTACACCTTATTCCGCTCATCCTGGTTCGAGTAAGATGTACAAGGACCCGAGAAGAAATTTCGTGGAATGATATGAAGGATGAGGTCGCACGCTTGTAGCGAGATGTTTGACTTGTCGCAGGTCAAGATCGAGCATCGCCGATCGGGTCAAGGTTATTAGTCACTTCCCATTCCTAATGGAAGTGGGAAGATATATCGATGGATTTCGTTACGAGTTTGCCGAGATCGAGGTCGGGCATGAATATGGTATGGGTGATTGTTGATCGTCTCACCAAGTCAAGACATTTTCTCGGGCATCAAGGACACTTGGGGCCCGGAGAAGTTAGCTCGTGTGTTTATCGCGCAGATTGTGAGACTTCACGGTACTCAAGTCTATTGTTTCGGATCGTGATGGCCGCTTTGTATCGCACTTCGGGCAAAGGTGCATAAGGCGTTGGGTACCCGCTTACACTTGAGTACCTCTTTTCATCCCCACGGATGGACACCGAACGCACTATCCAGACGCTCGAGGACTTGTTACGTGCCTGCTCTCGATTGGAGTAGTGACCGAGGAACATTTGCCGCCGATCGAATTCACGTACAACAACAGTTGGCACGCGTCGATTCGGATGGCACCGTATGAGGCACTTTACGGGCGACGATGTCGATCACCGATTTGTTGGAATGAGGCGTCCGATTTGGTCGGGACCGAGCCGGATGTCGATTTAGAGACGAGGCGGAAGATAGAGTTAATTCTGGAAAGGATGTTGATCGCCCGCAGTCGACAGAAGTCGTATGCCGACATCCGTCGTCGACCTTTGGAATTCGAGGTGGGAGACCATGTTTTGCTAAAGGTGTCGCCGACGAAGGGAGTTTTTCGTTTCGGGAAGAAAGGGAAGTTGAGTCCGAGATTTATCGGCCCCTTCGAGATCCTCGAGCGAGTAGGTGGATTGGCATACCGTTTGGCGTTACCTCCGGCCTTGAGTCATGTTCATAGCGTTTTCCATGTTTCCGCTTGAGGAAATATGTCCCGATCCTAGTCACATCATCGATTATGGAGAGATTGATGTCGCCGAAGATGTTACTTTCGAAGAGCGCCCTTTGAAGATTTTGGAGCATCGTGAGAAACGATTGAGGCATAAGACCATACCTTTGGTCAAGGTGCAGTGGTCGAGACACGGTGTCGAGGAGGCAACTTGGAAAACCGAGGATAGCATGCGTGCTAGGTACCCCGAGTTGTTTGTTTCTTAAGTTTCGGGACGAAACTTATTTTTAGAGGGGTAGAATGTAATATCCGCATTTTTCTTTCCCTTGTAATGGTATTTCCGTGTAATTCTCGATTGTAGTGACCCTCATGTATCCTTCAAAGGTAACTTTTCCGTCATCTTTTGATCCGATTCTCGTAATTGTTGTGCGGAACCGCCGCTTCGGGTTGCCGTGGATCCATTCTATGCTATGTTGCGTTTTGAGGTGTTCCGCTTGACGCTTCGCTCATATTCGGTGTTTTGGGTCGCTTATATCCTCGTATCTAGCGCACGCTAAATTTCTGTGTAGCGCACGCTAGAAATCCATTGGTAGCGCACGCTACGCTTAATTCGTAGCGCACGCTAACGATTTAGCCCAGGAGTGGCAGTTCAGCTCCCACCCTCTGACTATCGGAGTAGCGCACGCTACATCGTCTAGCGCACGCTAATGTCGGGAGACTAGCGCACGTTAAATTGTTCAGTAGCGCGCGCTAGTGTGACTGTCCAAGATCTCGGGCGCTTACTACGAACTCAATCGGATGCTAGTTAGCGCACGCTACGCCGGTATAGGTAGCGCACGCTAACGGTCGTGAGGTTTGGGCGGTTGGCTACCGGACTCGGCTGATGTTCGTAGCGCACGTTATTGGTCGATAGCGCGCTACCAAGAGGTTATTAGCGCACGCTACGCATGTATGGTAGCGCATGCTAACGCCAAAACTCCGGCTTCGGATCGACGCTAACAGAGGGTTTGTAACCCTATCCCGTTAGCGCACGCTAACCTTGAGGTCTTAGCGTGCGCTAACACTCCCAACTATATAAACCAGGAGTTGACCGAGATAATCACAAAATCTCATTTCTTCCTCTTTCCGCGGCCGACGACTCCAGAGACGATTTGAGGCGATTTTCTTCCTCCAATCACTTCGAGATTCTTGTGCTTGAGTTCTTGGTGTAAGACTAACATCATCCACTTGTGTTTCTCATCCTAAATCCAAGGTAATCTCTTAGAACCCTACTTTTGGATAATTTGGGGGTTTTGGGATTTTCTTCCGATCCGCTCCGCTTCGTTGGTGGATTCATGATGAATATGATTAATCTTGTTGGTATTCTTAGTTTTCCTACGGATTCATGGTATATTTCGTGATTTTTACGGAATCGAGAGGGTTCGGTTGTGGTCCGCCCTCGTTGTTGTTTATATACGAATATACATGAATCGTGGGCGGGTTTCCGGGAGTATTCCATTTCCATAATCGTTTAGAAGTGGTTGTGATTGTGCTATTCAAATCGTTAGGTTCATTTCCGCCGGTTCCTTGCGGTCGTGTTCAACTCTTCCGTTCCGTTCGTGTCATCGTCTAATTAATCGAGGCAAGTATCCTTATGAACTTACAATCTTGGCATAGTAGTTTTGTATGAGAAATTGTGTGTGTGTATGCTCACTACGGGTTAGACTCGACGGGGTCTCGGTAGGGGTCCACGGAGGTGTGGATCGACGAGCTTTGCTTTTAACCACTACGGGTTAGATCCGACGGGGTCTCGGTAGGGGTCCACGGAGGTGTGGATCGACGGTTAATTGTGGTGAATTTTACAAATGTGATTTGATATTGGCATTTCCGGAAATGAGTGCTTTCAAACGGTTTTCTTTATTGCATACATTACTATATGTGTAAGATGTAAGTTGTTCATCCGTTACTTGTACTAGCGTAATTGCTAACCCCTCTGGGACCCGTTTTGGGGAAATTCGTTTTATGAATTTCAGTCGTTCATCGAGACGAGCGGGCGCTGGACCAGTATGCGGATGATGGCCGAGCGTGATGATTGTGCCTAAGTGACGTCTTAATGTCTTTTTGTCTTTTCATCTTTTATGGCTTTTGAACTAATGGTTGTACTCGAGTACTTAAGAGTTCTTGTCCGTCCGGATTGTATTGTTGCCTACATGTTTGTGTTGATTGATGATGTTATGTTTGACCGGTAAACCGGGTGGATTATTCTGTTTTGCGTCTTTATGACATGGTGTTGGTTTGTCGTTTATGTGAGTCGATGAGTATGATGTTGTTCAGCCTGGTGGGTCCCATATAGGGATTCACGGCGCTGTAATATACCTCGAATATCTTGAGGGTGTTACACGAGATAAGCACAACATCTTTTTCTTCCGATCACAAAAGATCCTGATTCCAAGAATCCTGCTTATCCATAATCCTTCATATCAAACTGCTCAGATATCCATACCCATACGTCCGACAACTCCTTCACATTGTTTCCAGTCAGAAGGATATCATCTACATATAGTACAAGAAACACCAACACATTTGCATCACATTTCTTATACACACAACTCTCACTCGGACATTGAACGAATTCATATGACTGGACTACCTTGTCAAATCGAGTATTCCAAGATCTAGATGCTTACTTAAGTCCATAAATGGATCTCTTAAGTTTGCACACTAAGTGCTCTTCTTTTTTAGCAATGAATCCCTCTGGTTGGCGCATGTAGATTTCCTTGTCTACACTCCCATTCAAGAATGCAGTCTTGTCATCCATTTGCCAAATCTCCTGATCCAAATGCGCTGCTATATCTAACAGAGACAGGATTGACTTAATCATGGCTACCAGCGAAAAGGTTTCATCATAATTGATACCCTCTTTTGAGTGTAACCTTTTGCTACAAGCCTCACTTTGAAGGTTTCAACCTTCCCGTCACTTTCTTTCGCTTGTAGAGCCATTTACTTCCAATGGCTTGTACCCCATCAGGTAGTTCTACTAGCTCCCATACTTGATTGGAGTCCAGAGATCCAATTTTTGATTCCATTGCTACTTACCAGGAGTCAGCATCTTTATCTTGAATTGCCTCCTTGTAAGTTGAGGGATCTGATTCATCTCCGCCTGGAATTGAGTTCGACTACTGTCCCATGCCTATGAATTGTTCCGGTTGACGAACAACCCTCCCACTATGACGAGGCTAATCCTGAGTTGGTGTAAAAGTCTGAGAATCGATATGTGGTGCAGTGATAGTTGGTGCTTGTACGATTGGTATAGACGGAGTCTCGCCCCTCAACTCTTCCAAGAATATTTCGCTCATGGACTTGTGATTAATAATATAATCCTCTTCCAGGAATCGGGCATTGGTGCTAACAATGACCTTCTGATCCTGGGGACTATAGAATAAGCCACCCTTAGTTCCCTTAGGATATCCTACAAACACTCATACTTCTATACGAGATGCCAACTTATCAGCTTCCTTATTCAGCACATGTGCTGGAGTACTCCAAATCGAACATGTCTTAGACTGGGTTTTCGCCCACTCCACAGTTCTGTGGTTGTTTTTAGAACTGATTTCGAAAGCACCAGGTTTAGAATGTATGCCGCTGTTTCTAAGGCGTATCCCTAAAACGAAATAGATAAATCTGAATAACTCATTATTGACCTAACCATTTCTAAAAGAGTTATGTTCCTTCTCTCAGCAACACTATTTTGTTGTGTAGTTCCCGGCGCAGTGAGCTGGGAAAAAATCCCCTCATTTGCCAAGAAATCCAAAAACTCTCCACTAAGGTATTGGGAAATTAGCACCCCACTTGGAATGGTAGATAATATTGCGGAGTAGAGTTTTCAAACTCTTTTGCTTTGAGGAAGCATATTTAAAATTGCGGAAGATAAATGACACAAGATTTATAGAGGTTCGGCCAAACATGCCAACGTCCTCTCTGCGTATGTTTTTCTATAGGCTTAAGATCAACCTATGCACCTCGTCTCCTATCGATCCTAGGGATACCGTTACAATCTCATCTTCTATCGGTCCGAGATAAACCATTACAATTTCGTCTTCTATCGGTCCCAATAAACCGTTACACTCTTGTCTTTATGACTGTTCAAGATAAACCGTTTTCCTTCTCTACTGGACAAGGAAGCAACATATCTAGCTTTCGATGGGTACTAGACAAACCTCACTTGGATTTAGATATGATTCTAACAATGCCGGATCAACGATCCTAATAACACCTAATTAATCTACAATCCGTATCTTTCCTCTCGTGTATATTTTCGTGTATGAACACTCAAACACTTATCAATTAAGCACAATTACAACAACAAAGATGAATATAACAATATATAAAGTGAATAGACTTTGCTTGGAGTTGTTGTATGTTGAATACCATTAGAAGTGGTATTTATAGGCTCCAAAGCCTCAACTAGCCGTTAGCTTCTGCACCCTGCATTACGTATGTTATCTCTTTCCCATTACGTACGTTAGCTGTATTATGTATGTTAACGTTTCTGCGTTACGTACGTCATGCTCTATGTAAAATAGTCCATTAGCATCTGTATACTTCTTTACGTACATTATCTTTAAACGTATTACGTATGTTATCTTTAGTCAAAATGTTTGTTTCATGCTGACCTACTCCATGACATCATTTTCAACGGTTCCTTGTTTGAATTCGTATTCAAACGATTACGTACGTTATGTAAAACTCGTTATGTACGTTAGATTCCATGCCTTAGCTTACATTATTCTTCTCGTGTTGCGTACGTTAAAGCATCAGGTGACTTTTCAGGTGAGTCTTCAGGTGACTATCTATTACGTCATTATACACTGATCATAGCGTACGTTAAGCTTTGATAATTCTCTTTTCTTTGTTTTTCAGTCCGGTTCAAGCGTCTTCGACTTCTTTGTTGTTTTGCTTTGTTCCATTGTTGTTTTATTTGATTGATAACATCATCAACTCATCATCAAAACCAATTTATGATTATATGGAATAGAATATTCCAACAATCTCCCCCTTTTTGATGATGACAAAACAACAACCTTTTAATGGGATTTTATACCTGCAAAATAAAACAATTACAGATCAAAGTTTTCGGCTTTGTCCGTTTCGTTAGTTTTCATCTCCCAATCTTTCTTTTATCCTTTTCGACTTCTTCTCATTTTTCTTTTTCAACTTTATTCTTTTGTTTTCTCGACTTTATTTTCCTTCGTCTTTTCTCCTCTCTTTCATGATCGGGATATATTTTTATTTTTCTCGTCACTCTTCCATGACTCGTATTCTCCTTCTCCTATCATTTTTCTCGACATTCTCTCCCTTTCTCATACTCTCTACCCCTTTTGTCATAATCAAAAAGTGCAATAATAATCAATAATATCGATGAATAATTAAATAAGACAAAATTATGGGTAACTCCCCTTGAAAAGTAGATTTCCTCAAAAAAAAAGAATAATGGTAACTCCCATTGATTTAAATATCAGTTGTTAAAAATATAAATTATCAAAATATTAATTGATGGAAATATATTAATTTTGATTTTTGGGGATCCAACCGAGAGTTGGTTTTTCTTTTGAAATATAGACGATATTCGATATAGTGGTTCCTTTAGGAATCCAAATTTTCTTAATTTTTATTGTCCGTCTTGGGCTTTTGCAAATCGAAATATGATGCCATTTAAACATTTCTCACATCTAGGTATTTTAAAATTTAAGGATTCGGTTTTATTTTTCGGTTTGAATCCTAACCCCTGTTTACTTAATGAAATTTTTTGAACGGAAAGCATTTGTTCAAATTTGTCATTTACGCAAGAAAATTTATTCATTAAAAACTTAAGTTCGTTTTGAACTTTCAAAAGATTATCCTTCAATTTATTTTTATTTTCAAGACATTTAGAATGATCGATTTTAATAAATTTCCCTTTTTAATTTAATTTGGAAATTTCGATTTCCAATAATTTATTTTTCGCTTTGAGGGATTTATTGTCAACTAACGCATTTTGAAAATCGGTATGTAAAAGTTTGAATGCTTCAAATAACTCGTCGTGAGATGAGGTACTAACCTGACTTTCGACGTCGCTATCGTCGAATGATCTTCGTGCCATGAGTGCGAGGTTATTTTGAATATATTCATCATCATCCTCTTCGTCACTCCATGTTGCTATGAGTACTTCCTTTTTGGAAGTCGAGCCTCGGCAATTTTTCACGAAGTGACCTGGTTTACCACAGTTTCGACAGTTGTTGTCGAATTTCTTTGATTCGCTCGTATTGATGTCATTTCTTCTTCGGTTTAATAAGTTTTGAAACTTATTTATATTTTTGGCATAATATGCCAATTCTTCGTCATCTTCATCTACCAGGATTTCTTCTTTAAGGAATGATTTTTTAGTAGCTTTGAGAGCTATCATTTTCTCTTTGGGCTTCGGCTTGACACTTCGTGATTTTAGAACAATCTCATAATTTATTAGCGAACCTACAAGGGCGCTAAAGTCGAGGATGTTGAGATCCTTAGATTCCATGATCGCCGTCACGGTGCCGTCCCATTCGCTAGGTAGTGACCGTAAGATTTTCTTTACTTTTTCACTACTCGATAGCGGTTTCACGAACGAATCAAGTCTATTGGTGATGACCGAAAATCGGTCGAACATGTTGGTGATGGACTCGTCACCTTCACATGAATAACTCCTCCTAGTCATGGAGAAGTATATTAATCTTCGTCTTCTTGACTTGAGTTGTTCCCTCGTGTGTGATTTGAAGAATTTCCAGATTTCTATTGCACTTTCACACGAAGAAATACGGTTGACCTCCTCTGGATTGAAGGCACAATATAAAAGTTGAGTGGACTTACAATTGAGGTGATCGTTCTTCCAATCCTCGTCATTATACTCTTCGAAGCTTTTAATTGACCCATCGGATTTGGTTGGAACTTTCTGGCCAAGGCAGATGATATTCCATATTTCTATATCATAGGCACGAATGAAGAACGACATCTTTTTCTTCCAAGTCATGTAATTCGATCCATCGAAAAATGGAGGTCGATTAGAGCAAGACCTACGACCAGGGCAAACTGAAACGCCATAGGATCTTCTTCTCCTTGGATGTTAAGCCGCTTCTAGGAGAAACCACTCCGATACCAATTGTTGGGAAATTGGCACCTCACTTGGAATGGTGGATAATATTGCGGAGTAGAGTTTTCAAACTATTTTGCTTTGCAGAAGCGTATTTAAAATTGCGGAAGATAATTGACACAATATTTATAGAGGTTTGGCCAAACGTGCCTACGTTCTCTCTCCGTATCTTTCTCTATACTCTTCAGATCAACCTCTGCACCTCGTCTTCTATCGGTCCGAGGGATATCGTTACAATCTCATCTTCTATCGGTCCGAGATAAACCATTACAATCTCGTCTTTTATCGGCCCGAGATAAACCTTTACACTCTTGTCTTTATGTCGGTCCAAGATAAACCATTTTCCTTTTCTATTGGACAAGGAAGCAACCTATCTAGCTTTCGATGGGTACTAGACAAACCTCACTTGGATTTATATATGATTTAACAATGCCGGATCAACGATCCTAATAACACCGAATCAATCTATAGTCCGTATCTTTCCTCTCGTGTATGTTTTCATGTATGAATACTCAAACACTTATCAATTAAGCACAATTACAACAACAAAGATGAATATAACAATATATAAAGTGATAGACTTTGCTTGGAGTTGTTGTATGTTGAATACCATTAGAAGTGGTATTTATATGCTCCAAAGCCTCAACTAGCCGTTAGCTTCTGCACCCTGCATTACGTACATTATCTCTTTTCCATTACGTACGTTAGCTGTATTACGTACGTTAACGTTTTTGCGTTACATACGTTATGCTCCATGTAAAATAGTCCAGTAGCTTCTGTATACTTCTTTATGTATGTTGTCATTAAATTATGTACATTATCTTCAGTCAAAATGTCCTTGCATGCTGACCTACTCCATGACGTCAACATCTTCAACGGTTCCTTGTTTGAATTCGTATTCAAACCATACATACATTATATAAAACTCATTACGTACGTTAGCTTCCATGCCTTAGCATACGTTATTCTTCTTGTGTTGCGTACGTTAAATCATCAGGTGGCTTTTCAGGTGAGTCTTCAGGTGAATATCTATTATGTACGTTATACACTGGAAATAGCGTACGTTAAGCTTTGATAATTCTCACTTCTTTGATTTTCAGTTCGGTTCGAGCATCTTCGACTTCTTTGTTGTTTTGCTTTGTTCCATTGTTGTTTTCTTTGATTGATAACCTCATCAACTCATCATTAGTTCATCATCAACTCATCATAAAAACCAATTTTATATTATATGGAATAGAATATTCCAACATAAGGTATTCGCCACCACGATCAGATGGTAGTGACTTGATACTCTTCCCATGATGCTTATCCGTTTCAGCCTTGAAGTCTCTGAACTTGTCAAAGGCTTCAGACTTATGTCGCATCAAATAGATGTATCCATATCTCGAATAATCATCTATAAACATGATAAAATATTCGAAACCACTCCTAGCTTGGATATTCGTTGGACCACATACATCCGTATGAACCAATTCTAACACGTTATGAGCACGGTTTCACTTGATTTTAAAAACCCTTTTGGTCATCTTATCTTCCAGACAGGATTCACAAATTGGAAATGAGTCAACTTGGAGGTCGTCGAATGGGCTATTATCTACCAATCTTTGAATTCTTCTAAGGTTTACATGTCCTAACAGTAGATGCCACAGATATATTTGGTTTATGCTTGAAGGTTCTTTTCTCTTTTTAGGTTTGGATAATGAATTAAGCGATTTATATTTATACATGAGAGTTGGTGTATAGTCCATCAGTATAAATATCTTTGCAAATGTATTCACCATTTATTCTAATAATAGCATCACTATCAAAAGAAACTGAATAACCATCACAACTTAATTTAGAAACTGAAATTAAATTAATTCTAAAATGTGGTACTAATAATACATTATTAAGGACTAATATTTTATCATCAATCTTCAACTGCACGACTCCCACTGCAACAACCATAAGCCTGGAATAATCGCCCCAGTTGATGGTGATCTCGCCCGCACTAAGATGCTTGGTTACCTAAAAACCATGCGAGTCAAAGCAAACATGATAACTGGAGGCTGAATCAACTATCCACGAAGTGGAAGAACAAGCGGCCAAACATGTTTTGACTACTAGTGCACGAGACATATCTTTCTTAAGAGCAGGGCAGTCTGCTTTGAAATGTCATTTCTGACCGCACTTGTAGCACTTTCCCTTTGACTTTTTGTTTGCCTCAGGATGAGGAGCTTTGCTCTTTACCTTGAGAGTTGCCACTTGCTTCTGACCCACTTGTTTCTTCTTCTTTTTCCCCCACTTGGGTTTAGAAGTTGAAACACCAATAGCCGCAAGAACATTATACCCTTGCCTAAAGAGACCTTTTGCCGCTTGAAGTTCTTCAGCAATTCCGCCAAGGTATACTCCCTACAATTCATATTATAGTTTTAGAGGAACTGCTCAAAGATCCTAGGTAAGCTGCCTAGGATGATATCGACCTGCGTTTCCGCATCGATAGTTGTCCCCAAGATATCAAGTTCGTTTAGATGAGAAATCATCTTTAAAACATGATCCCTTACCGGGGTTCCTTCAGGCATTTGGGTCATCATCAATACCCTCATAGCATTTTGCCTAGCCACCCGGTTCTGATGACCAAACATCTCACCGAGATTTTTCATCATTTCTGCAGTCGTGCCCATACTCTGATGCTGATGCTGCAATACATTTGCTAAAGAAGCCAAGATGTAAGAGGGAGCCATCTCATCAGATTTCTTCTATTTGTGGAATTCTTTCACCTCATCGGGTGTCGAATCCGCATCTGGCTCCAATGTGTATTCCTCAGTTAGAACAAACTTGTGTTCCTTAGCAGTCAGGACAATATTAAGAGTACATTTCCAATCAGCAAAATGAGTGCCATCTAGTTTGTTTTCTTTGAGAATTACAGCACGTGGATTGAAAAACACTTGGGATAAAAGTAAAAACATTCATCACATAATGCATAGCAAAATATATTGAAAAACCTCAAAAACACAATACATATGCTAGCAAACAACACCTCGAAAACCCCATATATGCAAGCCACGATAGCGTGGACATTTACACATATTTTTCAAGTAGAGTTTTACGTCTTTAATTTTAATATCTAGTCAATTTACGTTATGAAGAGTAAAATTAATAGTTGGTTCCTCTTGGCCATGTATTGCTAACATAGATTCCGATGGGGAGCTTATTAATTAATACACATAAGTGAACACCATAATTTAACAACCTTAAAATATTATCTTTTAAATAATAGTCCTACAGATGGAGAGGTCTTATCATAAAAAATAATATTTACCTTTTGTTTTCATTCGAAATTTAAAGTAGTGAACTTATAATTAGCACATCCGATATGGAGGAAGACCCTAATGTCAATGCGTTTGCTAATTACTTCACAATTTAAATTAATTATGGAGGCCAATTTGATTTTATTTTTAAAAAAATTCAATTTAATCACTTAGTTATTTTCGAGTTAAGGTTTTTAATGTTTTCATCCTAAAATGCAAGAAACATATCACGCATACATTCATATATGCCATACATCCAAAATAATAAAAACCAACAATAAAATAAATTGGATAATTAAATCCAATTATCATGACTTTTATTCCTCGTTTTGAATAACGATAAAAACTTTGGCTCGAAATCTCCCACTGCTTCAAGCATCTCGTCACCTCTTACTAGTTGGCCCACAAAATTTCCAAGTTTAGAAATTTCTTTTCCATGCAAAATTAATTGCACAAGAAAATTCTAAATTTAAATATTATGCACCAACGGACGCAACGAAAGGCAAAAAAAAGAACAGGAGTCTCATACCGGATGACCAGACCAGACCAGAATAGCAGCCTGGACCGTGGTCTAGACCGCGATCCCACGGCCGGACCGCACGGCAGATTCCTGGTCCTGGTTGGTTCGTCCGATTGTGACTCCTTTTTCGCACGAGACTCCTTTTTACTTCGCACTTTGTGTACTCCAACTCGATTACAATTTTACATGAAATAAAATACATCCAATTTACAACAAAATTACAAGGAAAAAAATAAAATCCTATTCTACCCGTGGGTTTTCTCCCGAGAAAAACTTATACATGCCTCAAAGACGGACCAAATTACCAACAACGCGTAAAAATAAAATAAATCATATAGCCATGATAATTGGACCATATTCACCTACAAGACAATTCTAGCAAAAATATTCCAAAGATCATAATATATAAATATTCTTCAATTGCTAGAAATTAATCACAAAATTAACTAAATTGGCCGGAACCTAAAGACCGTCTCTGATACCAATCGATGGAAATAAAATGCAGCGGAAGTGGCGGGTTTGGATTTACTAAAATCGGCCCTCGAGAATCGGATCTATTTAGGCTCGTCAAATAATTAAGTAAACGGATTAATAAGCAATTTAAACGAGCAATATTTATCTACGCGTCTAAACATGATAACTCGTAGTATTTTACTTAGATCTAAGAGATCTAAGAATACATTACCTTTTAAGCGAAGTCTTCGAATTTCTCCTTGATGTCCTTGTATTTCTACCTTTAGATCTTCTAGAGTATGATCCGCCTTAATCCGAACGTTGTGTGGGCAATGAGCTACCGAATCTTGCTTGGACTATAAAGATGTCGAATCTATTTCCTCACAACTCACGATTTTGTTTTCTCCAAGTAATTCCGATCTGTAGCAAGAATTAAAATATTATCTCAATTGTGGAATCAAAGACACATGTCAAGATCCATAATTAAACACTAAGAATAAAAAATCAAAAATTCCTTGTGTATGATTGATGTAGTTAGGCCGACCCCCCTTCCTTGTAGTCCTATTTATAAGCTCTTGGACTACTCTAGGGATCTTAAGGAAGATTAGGGAAGGACTCCTAATAGACCTCAAATTTCCATATTAGGCCTTTCCTAATATATTGAGCCTAATAATATCAACTCAGTCCACTAAAGAGTTAATATTGTACTTCCTACCCAAATCTCAATTTACAAAACCGGGCTCCTTATTTAAATATATTATTTCCTGTGTTTAGGATATCAAATGTCCATTAATTAATGTAAGCTACTGACATCTTTCATTAATTAGTATCTTATCCAAGAGTAGTACCACTAGAACTTTATTATTATATCGGAATTAAATCCACCTACAGGGTTTAATATAATAATCATTATTGAATTCCTCAATCGTACATCATCAACCCGCACGAGTCGGGACACCATTTCTAGTTATAATAATAATAATAATTATCATATAAATAATATTATTGCCCAAGATACGAAGCTTATTGAGTCAATCATTTTGACTCTCACCCATGGTAAATCAAAGCAATAAATATTATAAATACACAATTAAATATTATATACTTAGAATTAAGAAATAATAATTATCCGAGATTTACGTTCTTCTTACAGTCAGTACAGAAGATATTATCTCACCTCGATCCAGTTCAACATGTGCAAATACGCTAATGCATGCTAATAGTCAAGACCAACTAATCTCAAACATACACTACAACCTTAGACATAATTTGTCTAATAATTATATAGGTTGTGAACTATTATATTATTTTATAAGGTACCGATAATGGGATCTTCCATGTGACACCAACACACCACATTATCTACAATATAAAATAATTAGACATATCATTTCCATAATCATAATGTGAATAAATATGCAAAACATGTGATTATATGTGATTAATATTCTCATAGGTAGTTACAGGAAAATAAGGTAATACAAGCATAAAGTATGCTTTGCAGTATACAACCCTTGTAACACCCCCAAATCTCATTGGGTTATAGTGCCGTGGACCCCACACCCGGAGATCCACCAGGCGAACACGACTGAAATACATTAAAATTAACCAAAAAGGGAGATCACAGTCCCTACTATGATATCCGACACAATATTTCGATAAGAAATTTCAACGACAACGATGGGCCTACATGGCCAAGAATAAAAATACAACATCCACGAGCATCTGCTCGGGTAATACATAATGACAATGACTGACAAATTGGAGAACACTCCAATTGACTGACAAACATGAACAACTCGGACTAGTATCGCTCGAATGCCTCGTCGCCATCATCATGCCCCTGTGTCTCAACTCTTTCCTCGCAAGCACCTAAAACATGAAAACATGTTCCGCTCCCACGGGGTCAGTCATCCAGATAATGAACATCAAATACATGTATAACATGATATGCATCCAAAGGCAGAATAAAACGGTACAATGATAATAATAATACGAGATGCTCACAACCCAAGGTAAGAACCGAGCACTCGTGAAACACTATGCCCACGACATACTATTAATACCTGTTCAACAGGTTAGAACATAAGTGCCCGACGGCGAATCATAATTATAGAGAACCACAACGAATTACACGACATGAACCAAACCAGAACTGAATTAATTATGAATCACAATGCCCGAAGGCTCCAATGAAATTACCAAAACATCACAAGGCCTGAAAGCCACTCAGCCTACGCTGTAAAATATTACAATCACCTGAAGTCAAAACAGCCCGAAGCTGTATCTAATAGGGCCGAAGCCACGGCACAAAGCCATATCACAATTAGGGCCGAAGCCACAGGACGAAGCCGTATCACAATTATGGCCGAAGCTACGGCACGAAGCCGTATCACAATTAGGGCCGAAGCCACGGCACGAAGCCATATCACAGTGAAACCATCCAATGGCCGTTGACCTACTGAGTTGTAGGTGTTGGGGGAAACAACCGCGAAGGTTCAGGCCCCACCAAACTTACCCCATCGAGCACTAGCCGAGTCTAGCCTCCAAACACAACTAATCACAAACGGATATGATCCCAAGATTACCGAATTCACGAGAATGATAGTGTGCTGCCTTGAGTCGGCCAACACGACAACAATGACTCACGGATGGGCACTGTCCTCGGCAGTCCCAATTAAATACCTCGATTACCTTAGAATGGTCAATCGATAACAACGACACAACGGATGGGAACTATCCTCGAGAGCCCCAATTCAATACCTCGATTGCCTTAGAATGGCCAACCGATAACAATGATGCAGCGGATGATTCAATACCTCAGTTGCCTTAGAGTGGCCAACCGATAACAATGATTCCATGAATGATTGAACACTTTGATTTGCTTTAGAACGGCCAATCGATAACAATGATATAATGAATGCCTCGACACCATTAATCGGTTACCGACGACGAAGATGAGAACAAATATGACAATACCTTCAATCGGCCAATACAACATGAATGACAGGACGCCAACATTAATAGCAACGACATCGATATTAACAACAACAATCGATACATCGATACCACGAACCGACTATCGATAGGAATATTAATAACGAGTATCCCAATGCCTTGAACCGGCCATTAATGAACAATAATAACATTTGGCATAATTGCTGAAGAGTATCGTATCGAACGATCCCCTATTGTCAATGAACTCATGAAGAGACCAAGTCTCGGAATGATACAACACATTCATACACATATATGATAACAATATTCTCATTGACTAGTACAAGTATAAAACTTGCCTCAAACCGAAGGCGAGAAAGTCCTTCCACGAACAACGTCCTTGAAGAATATCGACCGCTCGAACGACCTTGAACAACACAAGTACCAAAATTCGCTTAATATACGAATCAAGCATGATCACAACCAACTCAAAAGGTCGATACAACACTACCCACACTCATTGGGGCAATCTAACAACCACGTTGTAAATAATCTCTAATTGTTTATAACCAAAACTCAATTATATCGAAAACCATCTTCCAATGAATGATTCAATCCAACAAAACCTCATAAATACGATCAATAACCCATAGGAATACTTAAATCGGGATTTCAACGACATCTAGTCGAAACCCCCAAAAATTCCAAAGTCAACACCAATGTTTTCTTGAAAAATTCCTCAATGATTCACAAATTCCGAAAATTACACCAATGAATCCGTAAGAATACAAGTATCTAAGATAGATAATCCATATCTAACATATTCCAACATAAAAGCAAGCTAACTCGAAGAGATCGGGAATAAAACCTTCAAATCCCGAAATTCAAGATTCAATGAAAAATTACCTTGATTTGGAGTGATGAAGCTGATTAAACAATGATTAATCCGACTAAGGAGCTTGAAAATGATGATAGGTGAATGCAGCTCGAAAAGATCTCTCCAAAACATCCAAAATCGCCCAAAACCAATGGAAGGAGGAGAAGAAATGAAGAAATAACGAATCTGGACTGAGCTGTCCCATATATAGTAAACCCAGCTTAGCGCACGCTAGGACCTGATATTTAGCATGCGCTAGCGGTTTACTGGGCAGTCCAGTGAGCTCTGACTGCCTCGTTAGTGTGCGCTACGAACTTGGTAGCGTGCACCCTGGCTCTCGAAGCTTGATAGGACCCTTTGGATGAAGTACTGGCTGGAGTAACAAAGTCCCTCTAGGCCCTTGAGTTCTCTCAAGATCTACCGGCACTAGAACTCCTGCAGTATCTCCGTAGGTGTCCCTGCCTCCCACACAGAAAACAAACGATAGCTGGCACCGTACACCGAGTATTAACGTGCCCTGGTGAATCATAGTTAAAGCAGACAACAGTCGAACTCGTCGTCTGAGAGGAAGATGCTTCCCCAGCACGAAGACAACTAGAAAACGACCTCTTAGGCTCCAGAGCCCGATGTTCCTCTGTACGAACCGACATCCCAGTCCTCCCACCGGAAGAAACTGAAGGGTATTTCTGAGTAAGCGCCTTGATCAAAAGCTCTGCTCCAAGAGCCTTTTCGATGAACTCACTAAGTGAATTACAATTATGGTTGAACAACTGCATTCTCAACTGCGGATTTAGCCTCTTGCTAAAATATTTGATCTTATCCGCCTCAGTATGGATAACAGACGTAGCAAACTGAAGAAGTCCCTGAAGCTTCTCAGCAATGACAATAACACCCTCGTCCTCGATGGGTTCGGGGTTTAAAACCACTGATAACTTGGCTTCACGAAGTGGAGCCGGATAATACCTCTCTAACATGAGAGTCTTGAACTCGCTCCAAGCACAATCACGATCGGTGGGTTTCACAAAAAGCCACCAAGAATAAGCACCCTCACTCAAGTAGTAAGCCGCTACTGCAACCTTACTCTCTTCCGGACACTGAACCATGTCGAAGAGTTTATCAATATGCTCAAGCCAATGAACAATATCAGATGGTTCCGATGAACCCTCAAAAGTGGGCGGTCTCTGACGAGAGACATCGCCGATAATCTGATTCACTACTCTTGTATGTCCATGAAACGGCACCTGGAATCCCTGTTGCGGTGGACCACGAACCATCGAGGTCTGCATGGTCTCCATCAGATGTGTCACCTGAGTCATCTGGGCCATCATGCCCTGCATACATATGAATGGGTCCACCCGAACACCTTCTGATTGAGTTGCATTTTGGGTACGACTCCCTGACAGTGAATGATTATCTAACACTGAATGATTAGCATAGCTAATTGATGAACAAATGTTATCCCTCGCATTCACGTGGGTATTCACACGAGGTCCCGATTTTCGGCCCGCACCACGGCCTCTTCCCCTGCGTCCTCTAACAGCTCTATCCATACTGAAGCAGAAAGGTCACATGATAATTATAGATCCCGCATGAAGATCGCATTATGGGTACATTACGAAATTATGATAATGAGCATACACGCTTATCACAATGAATGCATTAATAATGCAATAAAATGATCGTCGACATTACGCCGGAATATGACAAGATCGTATGAAAGATCAAGTGAGGTAACATGATTATATGATGAAATTCCTGATATGATTATCTTGAACAAGTTAACAAGATTGATAATTCGATCCGCAAGATCAACAACTGAGTAATGAGATTGACTGAGTGATTAATGAATTAACATGATCGACAAGATCAAAAATGGTGATTGAGGATTGTTAACTGATGAATGAGTTGACCCTTAATGCTTACACATGCCACATGTGTTCCAAAACAATTAGTCATGAATCAATCGTAACACTATCACATATAGGTTTCAACAAGGCATGCATAATTATTGACATGATGATTGTATGAACATAAAGAGAATCGAGTCCTTACACAGGTCATACGAAGCTTCGAGGTCTCACGATACTAGTCTTCACTGATGACGACTCGATGAATGAATGACTCGTGCAGTTGTACTAATATTGCGACCCACAAAACCCGACTGTCCAGATTGTCATAACCAGACAGTCCCACTACTACCGCGTCGGTAGAGCCACATAACTCACATATCAGGGTATCTCACAACCCAACTGCTCTCTTATACCATCTTCTGTAACACTCCCAAATCTCATTGGGTTATTACAATGCCATGGAACCCACACCCGGAGATCCACCAGGCGAACACGACTGAAATACATTAAAATTAACCAACAAGAGAGATCACCGTCCCTACTATGATATCCGACACAATATTCCGATAAGGAATTTCAACGACAATGATGGGCCTGCATGGCCAAGAATAAAAATACAACAACATCCACGAGCATCTGCTCGGGAAATACATAATGACAATGACTGACAAACTGGAGAACACTCCAACTGACTGACAAATATGAACAACTCGGACTAGTATCGCTCGAATGCCTCGTCCCCATCATCATGCCCCTATGTCTCAACTCTCTCCTCACAAGCACCTAAAATATGAAAACATGTTACGCCCCCCACGGGGTCAGTCATCCAGATAATGAACATCAAATACATGTATAACATGATATGCATCCAAAGGCAGAATGAAACGGTACAATGATAATAATAATACGAGATGCTCACAACCCAAGGTAAGAACCGAGCATTTGTGAAACACTATGCCCAAGACATACTGTTAATACTTGTTCAACAGGTTAGAACATAAGTGCCTGACGGCGAATCATAATTATAGAGAACCACAACGAATTACACGACATGAACCAAACCAGAACTGAATTAATTATGAATCACAATGCCCAAAGGCTCCAATGAAATTACCAAAACATCACAAGTCCTGAAAGCCACTCAGCCTACGCTGTCAAATATTACAATCACCTGAAGTCAAAACAGCCTGAAGCTGTATCGAATAGGGCCGAAGCCACGGCACGAAGCCGTATCACAATTAGGGCTGAAGCCACGGCACGAAGCCGTATCACAATGAAACCATCCAATGGCCGCTGGCCTACTGAGCTGTAGGTGTTGGGGGAAACAACTGCGAAGGTTCAAGCCCCACCAAACTTACCCCATCGAGCACTAGCCGAGTCTAGCCTCCAAACACAACTAATCACAAACGGCAACGATCCCAAGATTACCGAATTCACGAGAATGATAGTGTGCTGCCTTGAGTCGGCCAACACGACAACAATGACTCACGGATGGGCACCGTCCTCGACAGTCCCAATTCAATTCCTCGATTACCTTATATTGGTCAATCGATAACAACGACACAACGGATGGGAACTATCCTCGATAGCCCCAATTCAATACCTCGATTGCCTTAGAATGTCCAACTGATAACAATGATGCAGCGGATGATTCAATACCTCGGTTGCCTTAGAGTGGCCAACCGATAACAATGATCCCATGATGATTGAATACTTTGATTTGCCTTAGAACGGCCAATCGATAACAATGATATAATGAATGCCTCAGCACCATTAATCGGTTACCGACGACGAAGATGAGAACAAATATGACAATGCCTTCAATCGGCCAATACAACATGAATGACAGGACGCCAACATTAATAGCAATGATTAAAACAATGTCTTAGATCGACATCGATATTAACAACAACAATCGATACGTCGATACCGCGAACCGGCTATCGACAAGAATATTAATAATGAGTATCCCAATGCCTTGAACCGGCCATTAATGAACAATAATAACATTTGGCATAATTGCTGAAGAGTATCGTATCGAACGATCCCCTAATGTCAATGAACTCATGAAGAGACCAAGTCTCAGAATGATACAACACATTCATACACATATATGATAACATTAATCTCATTGACTAGTACAAGTATAAAACTTGCCTCAAACCGAAGGCGAGAAAGTCCTTCCACGAACAACGTCCTTGAAGAATATCGGCCGCTCGAACGACCTTGAACAGCACAAGTACCACAATTCGCTTAATATACAAATCAAGCATGATCACAACCAACTCAAAAGGTCGATACAACACTACCCACACTCATTGGGGCAATCTAACAACCACGTTGTAAATAATCTCTAATTGTTTATAACCAGAACTCAATTATAACGAAAACCAACTTCTAATGAATGATTCAATCCAACAAAACCTCATGAATACGATCAATAACCCATAAGAATACTTAAATTGGGATTTCAACAACATCTAGTCGAAACCCCCAAAAATTCCAAAGTCAACACCAATGTTTTCTTGAAAAATTCCTCAATGATTCACAAATTCCGAAAATTACACCAATGAATCCGTAAGAATACAAGTATCCAAGATAGATAATCCATATCTAACATATTCCAACATAAAAGCAAGCTAACTCAAAGAGATCGGGAATAAAACCTTCAAATCCCAAAATTCAAGATTCAATGAAAAATTACCTTGATTTGGAATGATGAAACTGATTAAATGATGATTAATCCAACTAAGGATCTTGAAAATGATGATAGGTGAATGCAGCTCGAAAAGATCTCTCCAAAACATCCAAAATCGCCCAAAACCGACGGAAGGAGGAGAAGAAATGAAGAAATGACGAATCTGGACTGAGCTGTCCCATATATAGTAAACCCAGCTTAGCGCATGCTAGGACCTGATATTTAGCGTGCGCTAGCGGTTTACTGGGCAGTCCAGTGAGCTCTGACTGCCTCGTTAGCGTGCGCTACGAACTTGGTAGCGTGCGCTAACACCTTACCGATAGCGTGCATTAATCCAAAATGTTAGCGTGCGCTAACTGATGTCTGATACCCAGAAACTGAAGTCCAGAACCTACTGTCCTCTGCCTTGCTCGCATTAGCGTGCGCTACTAATGTGACTTAGCGTGCGTTACTTACCACTCGTAGCGTGCGCTACGAATTTCTCAAATCAGCCCAGTAACTTCTGGATTGTCTGCCTCACTTGCGCTAGCGTGCGCTAACACTGAACCATAGCTTGCGCTAACTGCATCCCATTAGCGCGCGCTAATAAGAATACATAGCGTGCGCTACCTCTCAAACTGAATACCAAATATGATGATGATGACAATAATCTCGACTCGATCTCAAATAGTGATTAATGACGAATAACAACTGATATGCGATTCCAAAGTATGCCGAATGGTGAACACAGTTGAATGAATATGAATGATGAATGATTATTACTGAGTGAAAATTTCTGAGTGACAATTACTGAATGATAATAGTGAATCCAAAGCCGGGTATTACAACCCTAACATACGCATGTAAGGGGGCTGAGAAGCCTAAAATACCTTCTAACTCTACTTCAACTTTTAAAGTTCGTCTCCCTTTTCCTCAACGTTTTAAAAAGAAAAAGTTGGATGCCCAATTTGCAAAATTGTTGGACATCTTCAAGAAAATTAACATCAATATTCCTTTTGCAGATGCTTTGGAACAAATGCCTAATTATGCAAAATTCTTGAAGAATGTGATGTCAAGAAATAGAAGGATGGAAGATCATGAGACGGTTAAATTAACCGAAGAATGTAGCACTATTCTCGAATGCAAACTACCTCAAAAGCTTAAGATCCTGGAAGCTTTACCATTCCATGCACCATTGGAAAAGTTTCATGTGATAAGGCTTTGCGTTATCTTGGTGCTTCAATTAACCTTATGCCTTTATCTTATTTCAGGAAATTAGGAGTTGGGGGATTGAAAGCAACAACTGTAATTTTACAATTGACGGATCGATCAATAACATACCCCAAGGGGATTGTTGAGGACGTGCTCATAAAGGTCGACAAATTTATACTTCCAGTAGATTTTGTCGTTCTCGACATGGAGGAAGATGGAGATTTATCACTTATCCTTGGACGTCCGTTTTTAGCAAGGGGAAAGGCTCTTATTGATGTTGAAAGGGGAGAACTTACACTACGTGTTAATGATGATCATTACTATTTTCCATATATAAAGCTATGAAATTTCATGATGATATTGAATATTACAATATTATTGATAGTATAAATTTGTATGGAAAAAATGAAGTCTCGCACTCATTATCTTCTAATCCGTTAGAGTTTGCACTTGTGAACTCATGATTTTCTAGTGAGTCAACCTTGGAGTTTGATGATTCTGACTTGTTTGATTATGTTTGTGAATTAAATTCTCTGCAGGAAGAACCAAAAATCGATTGATTTGAAGATTTCGAAAGAGAAATGGAACAAGAGAAGCATGCACTTGTTGCTTAAATTCAAACTGCCAGATGACACGACCGGAAACTCGACTGTCTCAAATGACACGGCCCAAAACTTACGGTCTGTTACATCCCAGTCAGGTGCATCACAACCAAGCCTAGACCTTAAAACCCTTCCAGAACACCTGCAGTATGTATTTCTAGGTTGTAATAATACAAATCCGGTAATTGTATTTGTATCCTTTTCTCTTACCTCTACTCAGTTAGATAAACTACTTCGTGTTTTCAGAGCACATAAGTCTGCTATAGAATGGTCTATCTCGGATTTGAAGGAATCAGCCCCTCAATATACATGCATAGGATTTTGCTTGAAGAAATTTATAAACCTAAAGTGTAAAATCAAAGAAGACTTAATCCCATAATGCAAGAGGTAGTTAAAAAAGAAATACTTAAGCTGTTAGATGTTGGAACGATTTACCCGATTTTCGATAGTGAATGGGTGACTCCTACGCAAGTATTGTCTAAAAAGGGGGGATGACCGTGACTAAAGATGAGAAATATGAATTAATTGCTATGAGGGTAGTTACGGGATGGCGTTTGTACAGATTATATGGCTTTGAATGCGGCTACTCGCAAAGATCATTTCCTCTCCACTTCACTGATCAAATGCTTGATAGATTGGCGGGGCATGAATTTTTTTATTTTCTTGATGGCTATTCAGGATATAATCAATTGCATAACGCCAGAATATCAAGAAAAAACGCTTTCATGTGTCCTTATGGAATTTATGCTTATCGTAGAATGCCATTTGGCTTATGTGATGCCCCAGCCACTTTTCGGCGTTGCATGGTGGCTATCTTCCATGGTTTAATTAAAAATATAATGGAAGTATTCATGGATGATTTTTTTGTGTTTGGTAATTCATTTGATCATTGCTTTCATAATCTCACTTTAGTTTTGCAGCGCTGTGAAGATGCTAATCTTGTGCTAAATTTGGAAAAATTACCACTTTATGGTGCAAGGAGGATTGTCCTAGGCCATAGAGTATCCGCTACAGGTTTAGAGGTGGATAAATAAAAGATTATCGCCATTTAGAAACTTCCCCCTCCGAATAATGAAAAGGCCATTAGGAGATTTCTTGGTCACGCCGGTTTTTATAGGAGGTTCATTCGAGATTCTTCAAAAACTACTAAACCTTTGAGTAAATTGTTAGAAAAAGATACTGCTTTCATTTTTTCTAAGGAGTGTTTGCAGGAATTTGAAACTTTAAAGAAGACATTACTAAGTGCTCCTATCCTCGTACTACCGAATTGGTCTCAACCTTTTGAGATCATGTGCGATACAAGTGATTTTGCGGTTGGAGTTGTGTTGGGACAATGTCATGAGGAACTCTTTCGAGCTATTTACTATGCAAGCAAGACATTAGACAAAGCCCAGAAAAATTATACAACTACAAACAAAGAGATTCTTGCCGTGGTATTTGTTTTTGATAAGTTCCGATCATGCTTAATTGGGAAAAAGACGATAGAACATACGGACCACGCAGCTATCAAGTACATGTTTGACAAAAAAGATTACAAATCTCGCTTGTTTCGATGGATCTTCGTTCTGCAAGAGTTTGACGTGGAAGTTAGAGATAGGAATGGTTGTGAGAATGTGGTAGGTGACCACTTATCTTGGCTTGAGTATAAAATGGAGGAGCCTAAAATTGAAGGGATTAAAGAAGAGTTTGGACGAACAACTTTTTATAGTCGAAGCTAAATTTTCTTGGTATGCTGACATTGTTAATTTTTTGGTTGCATGCGTACTACCTCCGGACTTGTCTCATTATCAAAAGAAGAAATTCCTCCATGATGTCAAGTTCTATATGTGGGATGACCCACTACTTCTCAAGAGATGTGCAGATATGATAGTGCAGAGGTGTGTGCCGCAAGAAGAGTGGGAGTAAATTCTTCAACAATGTCATTCTTCACCAATCAGAGGACACTCCGGAGCAACTCGGACTACTGCAAAGGTGTTGCAAAGCGGATTTTATTGGCCTATGTTATACAAAGATTGCTATCTCTTCATTCAACAATGCGATCGATGCCAACGAGTGGGGAACATCTCAAGGCGTCATGAGATGCCCATGACCAATGTAATTGAGGTCGAACTTTTGACGTCTCGGGCATTGACTTCATGAGCCCCTTTTCCACATCATTTGGGAATAGGTATATTCTGCTAGCAGTCAAGTATGTATCTCGATTGGTCGAGGCATTTTCTTCTCCAATAAATGACGCTAAAGTGATGATGAAATTTTTAAAGAAGAACATCTTTAGCCGATTTGGAACCCCAAGGGCCTTAATCAGTTATTGAGGATCACACTTTGTAAACAAAATCGTGGATAAGCTTCTTCAAAAGTATGGGGTCCGATCGAAGAAATCCTTGGCTTGTCATCCGCAAGCAAATGGGCAAGCCGAAGCGGTTAATAAAGAGATTAAAGTAATTCTGGAAAAAATGGTGAGTGCATCCCAAAAAGATTGGTCGTCAAAGCTTGCCGATGCTCTTTGGGCCTATCGCACTACATATAAAACTCCTTTGGGTACATCTCCTTACCAACCTTTAGAGTTAGAGCACAGAGCAATATGGGCGGTAAAAAAATTAAATTTGGATTTTGAGGCTGCTAGAAAGAAGAGATTGTTGGAGCTAAATGAATTGGAGGAATTCCGCGATGAATGTTATGAAAATTCTCGAATCTACAGAGAAAGATAAAAAATATGGCACGACAAGATGATCTTAAAGCGTGAATTTGTGCCGGGACAACAAGTGCTTCTCTATAATTCGAGATTAAAATTGATTCCCGGAAAATTAAAATCAAGATGGTCAGGTCTATTTATGGTCAAGAAAGTACTTCTGCTGGATGGTCGAGCTCATGAGTAGAGATGGTGAGCTATTCAAAGTTAACGGACAACAAGTCAAAAGGAGGCCGTGTTCGTGATGACTTTAACCGAGCCATACAACGTCCTGTTTCAGACGTTCGACTGAAGACGTTAACTTAACGCTAATTGGGAGGCAACTCAATGGTTTTTGTTAGTTTATTTTTGTCATTCGTACTTTATTTTTATTATTTATTTTTACTTGGTGTGGAACTGACCAGTTCAACTGTAGGTGTCTAATATGCAGAAAAACGACCCCAAAAACTAAAAGTAGAGTAACAGGTGTGACATGGCCGAGTCAAAAGAAACTCAACTGTGTTAGGTGGGTAGAGCATTTTCTGAAACTACACAGGTATGACACGGGTCGTGTCATTTGACACGAGCCG
The DNA here is from genome assembly GCA_033398695.1 of Orobanche coerulescens. NCBI lineage: Eukaryota > Viridiplantae > Streptophyta > Magnoliopsida > Lamiales > Orobanchaceae > Orobanche > Orobanche coerulescens. Next base: position 35,154,471 of record CM065806.1, on the reverse strand, counting down.
TGTCAGGTGGGCAGAACATTTTCGTTATCTCAGCAGGTATGACACAGGCCGTGTCATTTGAAACGGTCGAGTCAGGTGGGCAGAAAGTCTTCCGAAAACTACACAGGTATGACACGGGCCGTGTCGGTCGGGGATATAAAAGGGACATTCGACCGTGTCCCTCACTTCATCTTCGTTCCCCAAATTTTTTTCTTTCTCCCAAAACCCTAATCCCCCAAACCTCTTCCAATATTTATTTTAAAAGGAAAATTTTGCAAAATCAAGCAAAGAAACAAGAAACCCAACACAATTCCACCACCATTCAATCATCTTAGTGCTCCTAAGGAGGATTTTTGAGAAAAAAATCAAGAATTTTATTTGTTGGCTATTCTCATCATTTGCTCCAAATTTAAGGTATATTTTTCAATTTTGGAGATTAATTCTTGTATATGAGCATACTAAGATTGTTTGAATTGTGAATTCTTGATCAATCTAGGGTTCATTAGTTGAATTTTTGGGATGTTTCATGAAATTTGATTTTTTTTTTTGGAAATTTAATTACAAGCTGGGAATTCTTGTGCCTAAAAGGATGTTGTATACAAATGAGTTACTTGTTTCAAGAAGATTGGTGTTATCAATTTTATATGGGTGGTTATTTTGGATGCTCAATTGAAATTTTGGGGTAAATGTGTAAGTTTCCATAAGTTTGGGGGAGAAAATATTATTGAGAATCGTTGAGCCATTTAAAACAATTGAAATGAATGACATGAAAAAAAGAATTTGTAGGAATAATGGCTAGAGGACAACGAGGACGATCTAATGCCCAAATGATGAGGGAGACAAACGGTTGGCCCGAGCAACCTGCGAGAGTACCGGTCCAAGGGGCCGTTGAAACACCAGAAACATACGGAATTGAGCTCCCAGAGATACAACAAGATCGGTGGGCGGTGTTGGGCCAGAAAAAAATGCATCCCACTTGATGGCCCCACAATGATTGCATCACAACAATTGTAATATCCACATTTTTTTCCTTTTTCCGATATTTTTATTTTGGTGTATTTTTCATTTTTAGTGACTCGTTGTAATCGTATTGATATTTCGGGAATAATTAATACTAGACATTTTGTCATTCGAGCTTGTTTCGGACTTGTTTTACTCAATTCCGCATTTAATATCATTTCCATTGCTATTTGGTTCGATTCTCATAATCGTTGTTCGGAACCGCCGTTTCGGGTTTGCCGAAAATTCATCTTATGTTATTATGCATATTATGAGCTCTTAGTTGGTGTTTCGATCGTGTATCGTGTATTTCAGATGTTTTGGGCTGTTTTGTAATTTCCTAAAGTTATGGGGTAATTACTATCGTTGTCGTTTTCCGAACCTTTGGGTAGTCGAAATCGTATTTTCTTTTAGTGCTCTAGTTCTGACTCGAACTCGTCGTGCGTGTGTCTTTTTCAGTCTGTTGTTTAGTGTCGGGTGCACGTTGTTTTCATCCGGGGAGGAATTCACCGTTTTCCATCTTTGAGTGTTGTCTGTACTACTGTCTGCACTCGTTAGCGCATGATAATTTCGTTATGTATCGAACGCTAATTTCATTGAGTAGCGCGCATTAACTTCGCCAGTAGCGTGCGCTAATGATTCGAGTACAGCAGTGGCATTGGGTTGTTTGTGCTCTCTGGACGAGCAGTTTAGCGCACGCTATGGTCAAGACTCAGCGCACGCTAGGTGTGTGGCAACGCGCGCTAATTCGGTATTCCAGTTGAGGTAGAATGTTTCTGGACTCTGGAGACGAACAGGTAGCGCACGCTATAGGTCGATAGCGCGCGCTAACGAGGGGCTTATAGCGCACACTAATTATCGGGTAGCGCACAGAACCGAAGGTTCTGGACCAGGGTTGGCTGGTTAGCGCACGCTAACCATAAGCCGTTAGCACACGCTAAACCATCTGGTTATATATATACCCGGGAGTTGACCTCAGATTGTAATATTTCTCACTTGATCTCCTTCCTCGCGGCTTGTGCGAACCAGAGGTGATTTCTTCTCCCAATCATCTCATCTATCATCTTTCTTGAGTTCTTGGTGTATATTAACAACACTAACACTTGTTCTTCGTCTCCGATCCGAGGTAATCTCTTAGAACCCTATATTTTGGGAAATTGGGGGGTTTTCGATTTAATGTCAGATTCGTTCCGTATTGTTGATTAATCCATGATGTATGTGATTAATCCTAGTGGTATTCATGTTTTCCCTTTGAGTTCATGGTAAATTTCGTGGTATTTGTGAAATCGAGAGGGTTCGGTTGCGACCCGCCCTCGTTGTTGTTTTTATACGAATTTACATGAATCGTAGGTGGGTTTTCGGGTGTATTTCGTTTTCGTTCTCGTGTAGAATTGGTTGTGATTGTATTCTTCGGATCATTAGGTTCGTGGTTGTTGGTTCTGAACGAGCGTGGTTGATTTTTCCGATCATTTTGTCGTTAATTTCTCAAGGCAACTATTCTTGTGAAATCCTTATGCTTAACATGGAATGGTAATATATATGTGTGTGATTTGCTCACTCCGGGAGGGTCCGACGGGGCCTCGGAGGAATCTGTGATTGCGCTTCTGATTCACGAGTTTGTTTGGTTAGCCAGACCGGGAGGGTCCGTAGAGGCCTCGGATGGGACCAGTGGTTTAGCCCCGGTCCTAGGCGAGTCATGTGCGTGATTTTTAACTATGGCCAGTCCGGGAGGGTCCATAGAGGCCTCGGATGGGACAGTGATTTAGCCGCGGTCCTAGGCTATTTTCAACTGTGATTATTGACTATTTGTTTTTCGGGAAAATACATGTCATGATTTTATTTTGAAACGACTTGATGCATGTACTATGAGATGTGTAAGCGAATGGTTTGCCTTGATTACTTGTACTAGCGTAATTGCTAACCCCTTTGGGTACCCGTTTGGGGAAATTCGTGTTATGAATTTTAGGTTGCGGTCAGCCGATCGAGCGGGCACCGGAGTAGTACGAGGATGCTGGCCAGGGTTGTTGACGTGTGCAAATCAGTCCCTTTATTTCAGTTATCCATTTTAAAACATTTGTTGTCCCTTTATGTGTGATTTTTGATGATGTTTGGTTTACCGGTTGTACCGGGCGTTTTATTTAATTTGCTTCTCGGTAATGTGTGTTTTCTCGCTAACCGAGACGGTTAGACGAGTAGTATAAATTAGTTAGCCTGGTGGGTCCTACATAAGGGTCCACGGCGTTATAATATACCCTGAATATCTTGGGGGTATTACAGAAAATGTTATCAGAGCACTAAGTTTATGAATACCTAGGCTTGTCGGTTAATTGGGTCTAGTCGTGTTTTATTTTGCACATCATCACGCTGCCATCATCTCGGTACTTCCAGTGTTCGTAAGTTTTCCTTATTCGATCCTTTTGTTTTCTCGTATCGTACTTCCGTTTCTCGAACTGTGATTGTTTTTCTCCCGTACTTATCATCGAGTTGCTTTTACTACTTTTTATGTCCAGTATGGACGCTGGGAGAGGTCGAGGTCGAGGTCGTGGTCGTTGTCGTGGACGCGGCCGGAGACGTGGGGCAGCCACGTCACACACTTTTGGAGCCAACAGTAATAATGGTCGTCAGGACCATACTGCTACTCAAGATGACACAACTGCTAATGGCGCCGACTTTGGTGCTGCAGTTGTGATGCAAAAAATGGTGAACCAAATGGTTGCGATAGCTCAGGTGGTTCAAAACTCGACTCCGGCTCATGCTGCTTGGGCCGAAATGGATCGTTGGCTTCAGGATGTCACCAAGATGCATCCTTCTCAATTTTCTCGGGATTCAGACTTGATTGGTTGGGAGGGGTGGATCAAAGAGATGTCCAGATCTTTGTTGCCACTAACTGTCCTGAGGATCGCAAGGTCCCTATCGCCCAGTATTTTCTCACTGGGGACGCTGCTGATTGGTGGGAGGCTATCGGGCCTCAGGATCATGATGCTTCATGGGCCGAGTTCAGAGACCTTATGGAAGATGAGTACTGTCCGCGGCCAGTTCGTCAGGCACGGGTCCATGCTTTTTATGATGCTTAGCCTCGAGATATTCCGGTTTCTCAGGCCATTGCAGATTTCAACCGGGAATTGGGCTTCGTGAAGGCCCAGGTTAAGCAGGAGAGGGACAAGATTTGCCACTTTTCTAGGCGGATGAAACCGAGAATTCGTGATTACATGTCTGGACTCGCCTGCACCACCCTAAAGGACTATTACAGTAGAGCTATTGCTTATGATATGTCCTTGACGGCCAGTGAGGCGGCTCGAGAAAGTAAGAAACAGAAATCCGTCGGTAACTTTTCAGTTCACAAGGGCATAGTTTAGTATAAGTCTCAGTCTACCAACGTTCCGGTAGGTGGTTCGGCTCGTTTTTCTGGAGGCTTATGAGGTACTGCCAGTGCTCCCACTCGTGGGTTCAGATGTTTTAACTATGGACAACTGGGCCATAGAAACTGGAAGTGTCCCCATTCGCCGTTGACTTGTCATACTTGTGGCCAGGTGGGACACAAGGTTTCCTTATGTGATCATGTAGATCAGACTCTTGGTGCCCCGGCTTCTTTTCCAGCACCTAAGGAGCCGAGTGTGAATAAGGGGTCGTTTGCTCCACAGTCTCCACAGAGTGGCGGCCGAGGGAGAAGTCAGGGCCAGCCCGCTAGAGGGGGAGATTCCAGTGTCGGTTCCACTAATCCGTGTGTATATGAGATGAGGAGGGCCGATGATCCAGTAGCTACCATGTGTTGTGTCACGATTTATTCATCCCGACAGTGCGATCGACTATAAGGCCGAGCGACCAAGTCAACTCCAGTCAAACTATGGCTAGCTCGCCAAGTCGAAGATATCAGACCACCATCAGGTACCTGGCGATCGACTCCCAAGGCGATCGCCCTTTGCGATTAGCGATCTACTCTAGTGACCGGCTAAGGGCAATCGACCTACGCCCGAGCAGAGACGATCGCCGTCAAAAGTCATCAAGGGCCAGGTCTCGGAAAAGCACCCACGTGCGAGATCCACCAAAGGCGCCGACAAGATCTTCGTAGAGACAAGATCTTTAGGCGCAGAACAAGACCTTTGACCACGGCCTGCCACCTACCTCACCTACCGGCATGCGCGCCGAAAGTTGTCGGTAGGACCACCGTGTCGGCAACTCGGGACGCGTGTAAGCTCCCATTGGACCGCATAGTTGGCCCGGCAACTCCTGCAGGCTTTGAGGACAGGCCCATGTGCTAAAAGACGATCGCCCGATTATTATAATGCAGAAAAGGCGATCGCCCGGCGTATCCAAGCTCTATAAATAGAGAACCTCCTCCTACAGGAAAATGGTTCGGACTTCGCACAACTTACGGTTCGGAATTCACTCAACCTACGGTTCGAAATTCATTCCACCAACGGTTCCGAATTCATTCTGACTTACGCTCAGAACTCATTCTCTCACATTCCGATACATTCACGGAAATACTGAAGAACATACATATCATCAAGCTCCCGGCTATCCCACCGGAATCCATCTCAGGACTTCTCTCTCCAAATCTCTCGTCCAGAAGACGATCGGCGAGACAAGTCTCCACTAGACAGATTCCAAGGGATTCATAAGCCCGAAGCCCAAGCATCGGCTAAATACTCGCCGTGAGAGACGATCGATCTCTCACCGCCGCTTATTCATCACCTTTGTTACAAGAACTCACGAGCATCAAATCTGGTTCTTAGGCAATCTACACGCTCACTAGCTAAGATAACAAGAATCTTTACACTCATTGTAATTGTATTCTTACATTAGTACTTGTATCCCCGAATATTGGTATTAATAATATCTCGCGAGAGCATTCAAGCCCGGGACTAACAACCCCGGCAAATCTTGTGTTATTTATCTTTCTCACGGAAGTGCTCTTGCATTTGTTTGCTATCCCATCCGTTCCAGCAATATCTATCTCCGGATAATATTTTGGGTAGCAACAATTGGCGCTAGAAGGAGGGCATCTAACCCTCACACTTTTATTTCTACCGTCCCGAAGAACACTCACTGTTCTCGGGGCATATACTTGAAGTGACACTCACTGCACTTCAAAGAAAACCTTCAGAATCATGACATCCGCCGGTATGTCGAAGAAAGCCGCTCTCCGAACCGCCGGACACCATATCCCGGCCCAGTCCGAACCCCAGCCAACGACGGGGGGAAGCCGCAGCAACGCGAGACTCTCGATCCCGCATCCAAGGGATGGCCCCAACCTCTCACTCGATCAGTTCCAAACCAAAGAACAGATCGAGGAGGCTATGGCCATCCTGGAGGAGCGACGGAGAGCATGCGCGTCGCCCGCGATAACTCCCTCGAACATCCGCCGCATGGGAAAACGGAAATTCAACGGGCTACTGAACGAGCGATCGTCAGAAAGCCCGAATTGGCGAGGAAAGGCTCTCGCACGACCGGACGCATCCATATTCGATCGCTTGGGGCGCGACCCATCCTGGCGACCGGGGCACTCTGTTTCCAACCTCGAAAAGACGGAACCCGAATCCGTCACCAAAAGTTCGGCCTACCCACCTCACAGCCGAGCGCAGGTCATCCATCTGACTCCCGCCCCGATCGCCAGGGGATCAGTACTCAATCGCCTCGGCACCCGCTCCGAGCGCCGAGCCGCGAGCAGCCAGGCCACGGCGATGGCCGCCATACAACGCCAGCTCGACGAGATGAGAGCACTCTTGGACACTAGGGCAAGCACCAGCAAGAAGATCGCCGGGCCGACCGAGCCACTCGCGGTCCACATCGAGCTTGCCCCCATACAAACAACGATCGCTCCTCCCAAAACACCTCCGTATGAGGGGAGATCGGACCCCGAAACCCACCTGAGTAAATTCCGAATTTACATGACTGGGTGTGGGGCATCTGATGCAACCAAGTGCCGGATCTTCCCGCTGACATTGGGCGAGCTGGCCCATAGGTGGTACGTCTCACTACCACCGCGATCTATCACATCTTTTAAGAAACTGGCGAATGACTTCACGTCATACTTCGCCAGCAAGGTCGCCAGAACAGAAGGCCCCCACCGCATGATAAAAATCAAGCAGGGGAAAGACGAATCAGACGCAAATTACATTGACCGAGTGGACGAAATCGTCCTCACCGGCGAACCCGTCAGTGACGAGCTCGCTCTCTATTCGGTCATGGGGGGATTCCGCGGTCACTCTCCCATGTTTAGACATCTCTCCAAGGATATTCCCCCAACTTACGCGATCTTCCGCGCTAAAGCTGCCAACTTCCTGGCCAGGCAAAGGCTACTCACCCTCCGCTTAGACGAGGAAACGCCACCTCTTGTCCAGAAGATAGCGATCGCCAAAGCAAAGAAGGCGATCGCCAAGACACCCGAAGATCTCAAGGCTTTCGAGGACATGGAGGCCCATCTCCTCCATACGTTCAACAGAACTCCAGCGCATATTTTCTATGCCATCAAGGGGCACGAAGAGCTCAAAAAGCCAAAGGCGATAAGGGACCACGGTCACCTGGACAACAATCAATATTGTGCCTACCACAAGAGTCCCGGCCACAGCACCAACAAATGTCGCGACCTCCTCAAACAGCTCTGGAGATTGTTCGAGGAGGGCAAGTTGGACAGCTTATTGGTTTAGCCGAAGCCCCTACCTATCTCTATGGACGCTCGTCCGAGTCGAACACAAAACAGGCTGGAAAGCTCATATGAGCCGACCCCTGGACCAACCTCGGCGACCGTCCCTGCATGCTTCAATCAAGAGAAGGAGACAACGGAAGTCACCCCGATCTCCCTCCTTATTTAGAAACCGGAGGACTCGATCGCCATCTACAGTTCACCATCTAACATGATGGACTAAGGCACGAGATCGCCTCCCCCGCACAACGTACACCGTCGAAGGTCGGCATCTGCATGACGATCCAAGGTGGAAGAGTGAAGCCATGGTCCTGGCGGTCGATGAAACCGACTGCTTAGGCCATGCAAGGTCCCTTTAGGCCAAGATCGCCCGCCCTTCGTTGAAATACGAGGCCGGCGTAGTCTGAGGGCCCTCCAAAATAAATCAGTGGACACGATCGCTCGCCCTCAAAGGTTCATCATCTAACATGGTGAACCCGGACAATGCGACGTGCCACAACCCCCGTCTCAACGTACACCGTCGAGGTCGGCCATCTCCATGGCTGGCCGAGGTGGAAGCAGAGCTAACAAGCCGCGGGCGTGGAGTTGATTCATCCGACGCTGCCCCGCGCAAGGACTCCTCTAGACCGAGACCGCACGCCCTTCGTTTAAATACGAGGCGAGGCGAAGCCTAACAGAGGACCCTCATAATAAAGTGAGTCACGAGACACTCAATGTCTTCGCGCATCAAGACATGATCAAGGAGTCGGTCCATCGAACTCCGCGATCGTGCACGGTTCCTCAAGATGGACGACCATCCCCGAGGATCCGACAAAATTGAAGACCGCTCACTCAAGGAATTATTTTCATCCCCTTACTTCCACTAAGTGAATAAAAACAAGGGGCAATAAGAGTGCGGACTACCTACACGACGATCGTCGCTATTCAACCACATACGGAGATCGTCATTTTTCAGATGTAGTGCAGGCAATCGAATTTGTTGTAAAAAGTTGTCTTTGTGAGTTTATCAATTCATTTGGAACTACCCTCGCAACGATCTCTCCTCACACGTTTGTACAAAGTCAAACAAAGACTCAAAAATAACCATTCATTCAAGTAATCGAAGATAAACAAACATTCAGTTCATTGCTTGAGAAGATCAAAAGTACATGGTCGCCCGAAGGCCTATGTTCTACAAAAGGAAGCTACAAAACTACAAGTAAGCAAGCTAAAACGTAAAAAATGAAGTGCCTCAGGCCCTTGCCTGGCCTTCGCCTTCGGCCTCCGGTGTGGGCCCCTCATCTTCCGGAGCGTCGGGATGAGCAAGATTGGCTGGAGACGGATACCAGCTCAAATCCACGCCGATGTCCGCAAGATCCAGGATCGGCAGGGAGAACGCTGAATGGAGAGGATGCTCCAACGCATACGCCTTGAACTTATCGGCAAGAGGGCCGACCTCCAAACCTCCCTTCTTAGCCGCTCGGATCGAGTCGGCGAACGCCAAATAATAGGCGAACTCGCTGACGTACTCCAAGCTTTGGAAGGGATCGGCCTTGGTCGCCTCAACCTCTCCTTTCAGCTCCGCCATCGCCTGTTGCGATCCCTGGAGCTCGGCCTCCCTCGCAGCAACCTTCTCTTTCGCCTCCGCCAGCTCGCTGGTCAGCCGAGCGATCGTCACCTTCTGGCGATCGGCCTCCTCTTCAGCAACATTCCGCGCCTGGACGGCACTCTGCATCTGGTCCCGAAATCGGTCGACCGCCATTCGATATTTCTCAGTCTCCTTCTTCTCCAGCTCAAGCTCATGGCTCGCCCGCTTGGCCGCCTCCAGAGAATCCTTCTCCATCGCCGCGATCTTGTCAGCAAACTCGGCGTTCTCTTTCCGAGCCGCCTCGAGATCCTCCCTGCAGCGAATAGTGGAGGGCCGCCTCAAACTCTGGCGGCACTGACGGCCATGGTCGCCGTCTGAAGAGAAAGGGCGAGAACAGCATGCATCGAACTCGCCGATCGCTGTTGAGCGATCGCATCCAGATCAGTCGTCCACGCCTTCGGCAGAGCGGAAGCAGCTTTGCTAACATATGGAGGAATGTCGCAGGAATGGCGAGGAGATCGGCTCGCCAGGAAATCCATGACCATCGGTGGACAAGACGGATCCGCACGACGGATCCTGCACCAAAACAACTAAGTTAATACAACTCCTATGCAGATGCAATTTTCAACACAAAAATGCTATCTACCTCTCAACCTTCTCGGGATCCCGACCGAAAAACGGTTTCCCTCGAGGAGTCTCTGCATCCGCGATCGCCATCTCCCGCATAAAAGCCGCAGAAGGCGGCTCACTCTCCGGAGCAACAATGGTGATCGGAGGAGCGGCGATCGGTACTTCATCGCCCGGGGCAGGAACCGAAGTTTCCTCCGGCCTCGGCCTCTTGCGATTTGCCCGAAGCCCCTCCTCCGGAATTTCCTCCTCAACCACGACCGGGTCCACGCGAGGCTCCGGCTCCACGCGAGGCTCCGCCTCCGGAACTATAGGCAACGCAACGGGTGGGACCCGAGTCGACCTCCTATGGCGAAGACGGCCTAGGACTCCTGGGTTCGACATAGCGATCTCCGCCGGAGGCTCCAAAAAGCGAGGAAAACGAACCTCTGCAGTTAAAGACGATCGACTAACGGTCAGACACTATCCTCAAGTAAGGCGATCGCCTAGAAAGTGAAGGTCGCAGAAACTCATACCTGGCACCGCGAGATGTCTCGGGAAACGGAATAGTCGAGCCGACAACCAGCGACTCTCCTTGTTGATCCGAGTGGCGTCAAGGTCGTCGTCCGACAAGCTCCTAATTCGCTCCCAAACAACGAGAAAGTCGAAAGGCAGCTCCTCGATCGCCGGAATATGAAAACCTGCAAAGCAATCAAATTAGATCAGTCAACGCATCCAAACGAAGGGAGAGTCTAAACCCTTACAGGATTCCTCTCCCGAAATTCGATGGGGATCTCTAGTTCGCTTTGTGGGATTGTCGCTCGCGAAGCTCTCCACTTGCCGGCGACCCCGAGAACCACTTCGTCGATCGCCCGTATCTTATTCGAACTCCATGAATCACCCGACCAGATCGGCCTTGAATATGGTAACCGCCGACCAACCCTCTATGAGCCGTCGGTTTAAACAAATGGTTCATCTCCAACGGCGATGGGAGGCAGTGACAGCGGTGACCGCCGAAAAGGGTGAGAGTGCGAGATGATTTGGAGCCGGGCGTTCGGCGTCGGTGAAGTGGCGCCACATTCCAAGCGGCCAGATGGGAGACCGCAAAGGATAGAGGAAGCGTGGCCGGCCTACATAACGGCCTCACTCACTGCGACCATACCCATCGGAGGCTGGTCGGCTCGTTCATTCTCCGCGGGCGCGAACATGTCCACATCTGAAGGAACATGGAATCTTGTCCTCCAGACGGCCAGATCTCTCCTGGTCGTCGAGCTCCGTATTTGGCCGAGCGACCACAACGATCGCTGCGCGACACGATACTGCGACCGCTTGGGAAGCACTTAGGGATAAGCGACCGAGTATCCCCGGAAATCGAATCGCGGAGTAGGACCGGCCAATCTCTCCATTATTTCAGCAAAGGCCCTATAGGCCCGTCCAAAAACGCTATGTTGCTCCCAGTAAGCCCTGATCGCCAGATCCCTCTCGATCTGCGATCGTCTATCTTCAGCGGCCGACTCCTTAGCAACTTCGGCCTCATTGAATAAAGCCTCGACTTCAGCCGGGTCGATTCCGGCTCGAATAGCTTCAGCCGCCGTCTCTAGGTGGAAGACGGGAGAAGTTTCTCCCCGGGCAAGCGATGTCCCGGCGGCAGAGCTGGTACCCGCTCCAAATGATGATGAGGTTCCGGCCATTTTCAGAAGCAGAAAAGGAGAAAAGGATTTTTCTTACCCTAAGGTGAAGTCGAACGACGATCGGCACTAAGATCTTCAGAAAATTCGGCAGCAAGTCCTTCATTCTCCAAAAAGTTCGCGTGAGTGAGACTGCAGCCCCGCACCCCCTTTTATAGGAGAAGGCAGGGACCCGTTTGCAATAAGGGAAAACCTCAGGGGTCGGATCTCAAAAGACGCACTAATTGACCCCCTCGAGACCCGCATACGCGTCTTTTCGAGGACGCATCAGCCGAGGAGTCATTAATGACCGTTGGCATCCTCCAATAGAAGCCCGACACGTGCGCGGAGACTTTTCCACGCCTTTTGCTTTTTCCCGCGCAGTTCAGCGGCCAACCAGGTCGTCCGAACTCAGAGTATATCGGCTCAAAGACGATCGCCAGTTCAATAAAACACGAAGTCGCTCGTCAAAAATTCAGCGATCGCCAAGAGAGCCACCTCACCCCACGTTTCCAACGTATGAGCGAGCTGGGGGGCAATTGTTGTGTCACGATTTATTCATCCCGACAGTGCGATCGACTATAAGGCCGAGCGACCAAGTCAACTCCAGTCAAACTATGGCTAGCTCGCCAAGTCGAAGATATCAGACCACCATCAGGTACCTGGCGATCGACTCCCAAGGCGATCGCCCTTTGGCAGTTGGCGATCTACTCTAGTGACCGGCTAAGGGCAATCGACCTACGCCCCGAGCAGAGACGATCGCCTGTCAAAAGTCATCAAGGACTGGGTCTCAGAAAAGCACCCACGTGCAGATCCACCAAAGGCGCTGACAAGATCTTGGTAGCAGACAAGATCTTTAGCTGACAGACAAGACCTTTGACCACAGCCTGCCACCTACCTCACCTACCAGCATGCGCGCCGGAAGTTGTCAGTAGGACCACCCGTGTCAGCAACTCGGGACGCGTGTAAGCTCCCCATTGGACCGCATAGTTGACTGTCAGCAACTCCTGCAGGCTTTGAGGGGACAGGCCCATGTGCTAAAAGACGATCGCCCGATTATTATAATGCAGAAAAGGCGATCGCCCGGCGTATCCAAGCTCTATAAATAGAGAACCTCCTCCTACAGGAAAATGGTTCGGACTTCGCACAACTTACGGTTCGAAATTCACTCAACCTACGGTTCGAAATTCATTCCACCAACGGTTCCGAATTCATTCTGACTTACGCTCAGAACTCATTCTCTCACATTCCGATACATTCACGGAAATACTGAAGAACATACATATCATCAAGCTCCCGGCTATCCCACCGGAATCCATCTCAGGACTTCTCTCTCCAAATCTCTCGTCCAGAAGACGATCGGCGTATGCAAGTCTCCACTGCAGGCATTCCAAGGGATTCATAAGCCGAGAAGCCCAAGCATCCAGCTAAATACTCGCCGTGAGAGACGATCGATCTCACACTGCCGCGACTGTTCATCACCTTTGTTACAAGAACTCACAGAGCATCAAATCTGGTTCTTCCGGCAATCTACACGCTCACTAGCTAAGATAACAAGAATCTTTACACTCATTGTAATTGTATTCTTACATTAGTACTTGTATCCCCGAATATTGGTATTAATAATATCTCGCGAGAGCATTCAAGCCTGGGACTAACAACCCCGGCAAATCTTGTGTTATTTATCTTTCTCACGGAAGTGCTCTTGCATTTGTTTGCTATCCCATCCGTTCCAGCAATATCTATCTCCGGATAATATTTTGGGTAGCAACACCATGGCTACAGGTACTGTTCATATTCACTCTCATCCTGTCAGTGTGCTTTTCGATTCTGGTGCTACGCATTCGTTCAGCTCTCTGGAGTTTGTGCGCCGTTTGAGTCTTGACTATTTGTCATCTTATGAGCATTTCATCGTTAAACATTCTAGCGGTGATAGGATCGTTGGTGATCGGGAGATCCGAGACTGTTTTGTAGTTATTTGTGAGAGGGCTTGGCTCTCTAATCTTATTGTTGTGGGTATTGAGGGTGAGGATTTGATTTTCGGGGATGATTGGCTCAAGCGGCATGGTGCAATCATGAACTACTGCACGAGGATCATCACCATGTTAGCCGAGGACAGCACCGAGCACTCTTTCGCGGGACGAAAGAGGGGAAACTAGAAGTTCGTAATTAGCGTCTAGCGATGAGACTCCTGCGGAAGGGGTGTACTGGTTATTGGTGTTACGCCTTCAAGGCGTGGGATGGTGGAGTCGAGTTTTCATCGATCCCAGTCGTTAGTGAGTTCCCAAATGTCTTTCCTGACGAGTTGACGGGGTTACCATCGGACCGTGAGGTTGAGTTTGCTATCGAGTTAGAGCCGGGTGCGGCTCCGATTTCGAAGGCGCCGTATCGCATGGCACCTTCCGAGATGGATGAGTTGAAGAAACAGTTGACTGAGCTTCTTGAGTCGGGTATATTCGACCGAGCGCTTCGCCTGGGGATGCACCGGTCCTGTTTGTGCGGAAGAAGGATGGTTCACTGCGTTTATGTATCGACTATCGCGAGCTAAACAAAGTGACCATCAAGAACAAGTATCCCTTGCCGAGGATTGACGACTTGTTTGATCAGTTGCAGGGAGCTGTGGTATTCTCGAAGATTGACTTGAGATCAGGATACTATCAGCTTCGGGTGAAGGAGTCCGATGTCCCGAAAACAACTTTTCGGACGAGATACGGACATTATGAGTTTGTGATCATGCCCTTCGGGCTAACCAACGCGCCGACAGTGTTCATGCAGTTCATGAACAAGGTTTTCATAGAGTATTTGGATAAGTGTGTCATTGTTGTTGGAATATTTATTCCACATTTTCATAAATAGAGTTTTGATGATTAAGTTGCTAAATAAAACAAAACAACAAAGAGGCGAAGCAAAACAACGAAGCATACGAAGACGCAAAAAGCTGTCCAAACTGCATGCATAACGCACGCTATTCATATTGAATAGCACACGCAACCGAGCAAGGCTAACGTACGTAATTCAGTCATGATAACGCACGTAACAAGTACTTTCCTGCAGTTCAGCCAACCTACCTGATGGGGATAGCACACGCTATATATAATGATTAAAGCACGCTATCGAAGCAGATTAAGGTACGTAACACAAGGAGGTTAACGTACGTAATGAGATTTCAAATCAGATGAACGTTGGAAAGAATATGGTCAAAGTCAGCATATCAAATGGATAGTTTGACAAATGCAGGCAATGGATATATTGGATTAGCACACGCTACATTGCATTATTAATGTACGCTACAGAAAGAGAATAACGTACGTAACACGAAGGCATAACGTACATAAGGGAATAAATGAAGCCACTGGACTAAAACTGGACATCGATAACATGGGCTACATGGAAGGCATAACGTACGTAAAGACGCTTAGCGCACACTATTAAGAAGAGCTAGCGCACCCTAGCAAGTCAGAAGTCAATAACGGCTAGTTGGTTGAAGAAGGCTATAAATACCACATCCTTGGTATTAAACCATACAAAAACATTGAGCAAAGCAATCATACTTGAGATATCATTGTAAATATTATAGTTGTTGTTCTTGAGCTTATATTGAGAGTGATTGAGTGTGATACACTAAATCATACAAGAGAGAGAAAAAGAAAAGATACGATTAGATTCGATATTATTAGGATCAAGGATCCGGCATTGTTACAATCGCAATCGCTATCCTAGTGAGATTTATCTAGTACCGGTAGAAATCTAGAGTGGTTGATTCCTTGTCCAATAGAAAAGGAAAACAGTTTAACTTGGACCGAAAAAAAGACAAGTAAGAGAACGGTTTACTTGGACCGATGGAAGACGAGCTTGTAATAGTAATCCCTCGATCGATAGAAGAGAGGTGCAGAGGTTTATATCTTAAGCCTATAGAAAAAGATAATGAGAGAGGACGTAGGCTTCATTAATAGCTGAACCTCTATAAATCCTTGTGTCGATTTATTTTCGGCACTTTATATTTACGCTTCCGCACAAAGGCGCTAATACCATATTGCTCCAACAGTTGGTATCGGAGCGGTACCTCTAATAAGCGGCTTAACATCCTAGGAGTCGATCCAAATGGCGTTTCAACTTGCCCCGGTCGAAGGTCTTGCTCTTAACCGACCACCATTTTTCGACGGATCAAACTTCATGACATGGAAGAACAAGATGTCAATATTCATCTGAGCGTATGACACCGAGCTTTGGAAAGTGATTTGTCTTGGTCCGAAAACTTCTCTCAAATCCGACGGTACGCATAAGTCTTTCGAAGAATATGATGACGCGGATTGGAAAAATGATCATTATAATTGTAAGGCAACTCAACTTCTATATTGTGCCTTAAATCCGGAAGAACACGACCGGATATCATCGTGTGATAGTGCCAAAGAAATTTGGAAAATGATTGAGGTAACATACGAAGGAACGTCTCAAGTCAAGGAGACGAAAATAAACATGCTCCTTCACGAATACGAACTATTCCAAATGAAGGATGATGAATCCATCACGATCATGCTCGACCGATTTTCGGTCATCACAAATGGATTGGCTTGTTTTGGAAAACCACTTTCGAGTAGTGAGAAAGTAAAGAAGATTCTTCGATCACTACCTCGAGAATGGGATGGTATGGTGACGGCTATAATGGAGTCTAAAGATTTAAACAATCTTGATTTTAGTGCTCTCGTTGGTTCTCTTATCAACTACGAGATTGTCCTAAATTCTCGGAATGCCAAACCGAAGCCGAATGAAAGATCGATAGCCATGAAGGCTAAGATGTCTAAAAGAGAAGAAATCCCGGTGGACGAAAGCGATGAAGAATCGGCATATTATGCCAAAAATATTAATAAGTTCCAACACTTATTAAACCGGAGAAAGCAGGACATCCAAAAGGGCGAATCTAATAAATTCGACAACAATTGTCGATTATGTGGTAAACCAGGCCACTTTGCAAAGAATTGCCATGTTAAACCCAAGAAAGAAGTTTTAATAGCAACATGGAGCGATGAAGACGAAGATGAAGATTTTTTAAATCAAAATAATCTCGCTCTCATGGCCCGGAGTTCATTCGACGATAGCGACGTCGAAAGTCAAGTAAGTAATTCTTACGATGAATTTTTGAAGCATTCGAGTTATTACATACGGACTATCAAAATGCTTTAAGTGAAATTAAATCCCTTAAATCTAAATACAAATCTTTAGAAAATAAAAATTCCAAAATTCTTGAAAAGGGAAAATTGACTGAGATTGATCATTCTAAATGCATTGAAACGAAAATATTTTAAAGGATGGTCTTGTTAAAGTTCAAACCGAGCTAAAAAATTTAACGAAGAAATTCTCTCTCGAAAACGAGAAATTTGAAAATATGCTCTCGGTTCAAAAATACACTTTGAATAAACAGGGGTTATGATTCAAACCACGCTCTAAAAACGAATTTGTAAATTTCAAAATACCCCATTGTGAAAAATACTTAAAAATTTTGCATCACATTTCGAATTGCAAAAGCCCAAGACGGACGATTAAAATAAAAAAGATTTGGATTCCCAAAGGAACTTTTATTCCAAATATCGTCTATGTTTCGAAAGAAAACAAACTATCGGTTGGATCCCCAAAAATTAATTTTTAACAATTGATATTTTACTCAGGGGGAGTATTAATTTTTCACGGATATTTTTGTCAGGGGGAGTAATTTTTTAATGGGTATAACTCAATTAACAAAGTCTGACGAACCGTCGGGCTCCCTCAATAGAAACGCGACGCGTGTCCTTGCAATGTTTCGAGAGCCCGCCTTCATTTCCCACCGCTCCCAGCGCAAAAGGAGATCGTCCAAATTTGAAATCAGATCGCCCGGTCGTCTAAAACATTGGCGATCGCCAAACAGTGCCACCTCACCCCGTGTTTTCAACATCGAGCCGAGCTGGGGGGCAATTGTTGTGCGACGATTAAATACGCCTCGAAGGCGATCGTCATAGCAGTCGGGGAGTCTACCATAAGAGATATACTCTGGGCAAACACCCAGAAGTCGGCACCCACGGCGATCGCCTTTGAGGTGTACGGCGATCGTCTTTTGTTGATTGGCGATCGTCTTTTGTTAATTGATGATCGTCTCGTGCCACGTATCAATCCAACAACCGTCAAAAGTCATCAAAGCCCAAATCTCGGGCTGGGACCCACGTGCAGATCCACAAAAGGCGCTGACAGACAAGATCTGTGCCCACAGCCTGTCACCTACCTCACCTACCAACAGGGCCGCAGACCTGCAAAAGGTGCTGACAGACAAGACCTGTGATCACAGCCTGTCACCTACCTCACCTACCAACAGGGCCGCCGAAAAGGTGGGTGACAGCGACTCAGGACGCATGCAGGTTCCCCGTCAGACCGTACAGCCGGCTGTCAGTAACAGCCGCGGACTTTAAGGGAAAAGCCCCACGTGACGGGACGATCGGCCGTCTTATTATAATATAAATAACGACGATCGCCTGCGATCGCGGGAGGGGCCCCAGGAACTTTGTCTCCTATAAATAGGAGGTCCATAACACAGAATAAGGGCTTCGAAAATACAGAAAATGAGAGACAGAAAGAGAAAGACATTCTCATACACAGAACACCCACAGCAAGAACTCACAGAACTTCATATCTGGTTCTTCCGGCATTCTATACGCTCCACAGCTTAGAAAACTAGAAATCTTTACACTCTTTGTGATAGATTCTAACATTAATATTTGTACTCGACAATATACTTATTAATAAAATCTCGCGAGAGCATTCAAGACCGGGATTAACAACCCCGACAAATCTTGTGTCATTTAATTTCTCACGGACGTGCTCCCGCACTTGTTGGTTACTCGATCATTCCAGCAATACTATCTCCGGATAATATTTTGGGTAACAACAATTTGCGCTAGAAGGAGGGCTATTACCTTCACTTTTATTCCTACCGTCTCGAAGAACACTCATTGTTCTCCGGACACACACTTGAAGAAACACTCACTGTTATTCAAAAGAAAAAACCTTCAGAAAAATGACATCTGCAACGACCTCCAAGAGAGCCACCCTGAGATCTGCCGGAAATATTATTCCGACCCGGACCGAATCCCAGCCCACGGCGGAGGGTGACCACGGCGACGCTAGGCTATCACTCCCGCTCCCAAGGGACGGCCCTAGCCTCTCACTCGATCAGTTCCAGACTGCGGAACAAATTGAGGAGGCCATAGCCGTCCTCAGGGAGCGACGGATTGCATGCGACTCGCCCACCATCACTCCGTCAACCATCCACCGAGCTGGCAAGCGGAAGCTCAAGGGGATATATGTTGAGAAATCAACAGAAAACCCTGAGCCGCAGGCAAAGGCTCTCGTAAGGCGGGACGACTCCGTCTTCAGCCGCCTAGGGAGTGATCCCTCGTGGCGACCCGGGCAGTCGGGCCCGAGCCGGGAGGCATCGGAGTCCGAATCCGTCACCAGGAGTTCGGCATATCCGACTTCCAGAAGACAGGCCGGTCGACAGGCCCCCACTCGCCCAATAAATGAATCTGCGGGCAGAGAACTCGTCATCCACCATGGGGTCAGGGGATCGGTACATGATTGCCTCGGCTCGCTCTCGGCGATCAATCGAGAAGCGGTCGAGCCACGGCGATGGCCGCAATGCAGCGCCAGCTCGACGAAATGAAGGCGCTCCTAGACACTGGGGCAGGCGCCAGGAGATCGATCTCTGGACCAAGTGAACCACTCGCGGTCCAGATCGAGCTCGCCCCAGTTCAACCAACGATCGCTCCCACACAGACACCTCTATATGAGGGAAGATCGGATCCGGAGACCCACTTGAGCAAATTCCGGATCTACATGACCGGATGTGGAGCATCAGATGCGACGAAGTGTCGAATGTTCCCGCTAACTCTGGGCGACCTCGCCCACAGGTGGTACATCTCGCTGCCACCTCGCTCAATCAATTGCTTCGAGAAGCTAGCGAACGACTTTACGTCGTACTTCGCCGCCAAAGTCGCTCGCCCTGAAGGCCCCCATCGCATGATGAAAATCAAGCAGGGGAAGGACGAGTCAGATGAAGATTACATCGACCGGGTGGACGAGATAGTCCTCACCGGCGAGCCCATTAGCGACGAGCTCGCCCTCTATTCAGTCCTGGGGGGATTCTACGGCCACTCACCCATGTTCAGGCATCTCACAAAAGATATCCCCCTGACCTACTCGGTCTTCCGCGTCAGAGCCGCCGATTTCCTGGCCAGGAAGAGGATGCTCTCCCTCCGCTTAGATGAGGAACCCACTGGAGAGGGGAAGACGCCATCCCATGTCCAGAAGAAGGCGGTCGCCAAGCCCAGAAAGGCGGTCGCAAAGCCGCCTGGCGAATTCAAAGCCTTCGGGGATGTAGAGGTTCACCTCCTCCGCAACCTCAACTTATCCCGAGCCCACATCTTCAACGCGATTAAGGGGCGCGAGTGGCTTTCCAAACCAAAGCCAATAAGGGACCACGGTCATCTAGACCGTAGCAAATTCTGTGCCTACCACAAGAGTCCTGGACACAACACCAGCCAATGCCGTGACCTCCTCAGGCAACTCTGGCGACTGTTTGAGGAAGGCAAATTAGACAACTTGGTCACCAAGCCAGAACCTAGGACAGAGAGGACCGGAGGGCGCGAGCGCCGACAAAACGAAAGGACGCCTCCCAATCCGGTCGCCAGGATGGAGCACGAGCCAGAGTATTCGGATGAATCGATTCCTCCGATCAACCCTGGCGGTCGGATTAATATGCTTCAAGCAGGAGGTGGGAACCTCGGGGGCCTTTCCCCGGTTTCCACCGTGTCAAACAGGAAGCGGAAGGCCGAACTAAGGGCGTTCGCCGGGGTCCATATCGTGGTACCTCCAGAGACGACCATCGCTAGAGACGCGCTCATCACCTTCTCCAATAAGGACAGGGAGGGAGTACAATGCCCCAAAGAGGATGCATTGGTGATCTCTGCTTGTATCCTTGGGAAGGCGGTCGATCGCGTGCTGGTTGACAACGGGAGCTTCTGCAATATCATATTCAAATCTGCTCAGGACCAGCTCGGAAACTTAACCAAATTCATCAAGCCATTCGACACCGTGCTCCAAGGATTCGGCGACAGCACAGTCCAAGCCTACGGGAGGATCAAGCTCTCCATCGAGCTAATATGCTTTTACGATCCCAAGGTTAGGATTACTAGGAACCTAAATTTTGTAATCATAGATAGACCCAGCATCTATAATGGGTTCCTAGGTTTTCCATTCTTATAAACCTTTGAGGCAGTCGCTTCGTCTTTCTTTTACTGTATCAAATTCCCCACTGCCGATGGGACGGTCGGTACTGTATAGGGGGATCAGCTAATGGCAAAAAGATGTTTGAATTACTCCTATGTCGTTACTGTTTTCAATACTTCCCCCGATATATGTAACGTTGAAACGATCGACAATCGACCCATGGAGATCGACGAACCAAACACATCGTACCAACCCAACTCAGAGGACGCCATCTCGGATCAGTTAACGGACGACATCGAGCCAAGGATCGGTTTCGAGCCAAGTCTCGACGTCGATCCAAGGATCGAGTCCGGAAATCGTTCCAAGCAAGAAGCGACCGTCCCCGTCGAAGAGTTGGAGAGTATAACGATAGATCCGACTCGTCCAGAACGGGAAGTACAGATCGGCGCAAGCATCGACCGCGCACTAAAAGGAGATCTGATCAATTTGCTACGTAAGAACATCGGACTCTTCGCCTGGTCGCATCAAGATATGGTTGGCATAAGTCCCGAGCACGCTTGCCACTATCTAAAGATCGACCCGGCGATGAAGCTTGTTCACCAAAAACGTAGGAAATTTGGTCCCGAAAAATACGCGGCGCTCGACATAGAAGTCCAAAAGTTACTCGACAACAAATTAATCGGGGTAGCTACAGACGACCCACAATGGGTCGCCAACGCGGTACTCGTCAAGAAGCCAACTGGTTCCTGGAGGTTATGCATCGACTTCACCGACCTCAACGCGGCTTGTCCAAAAGATCACTTTCCGATGCCTCATATTGATCACTTGGTCGATAGTACTACAGGCTGCGAAATGATGTCGTTTATTGATGCCTTCTCCGGATATCATCAAATCCCAATGGTGGAGAAAGACATAAAACACACATCTTTCCACACGGAAAAAGACATATACTTTTGGGTCCGAATGCCGTTCGGCTTGAAGAATGCGAGGGCAACCTACCAGCGATTAGTCAACAGGATGTTCGCTAATCAGATCGGCAAGACCATGGAGGTCTACATTGACGACATCGTGGTCAAAAGCCTCAAGAAGGAAGATCACCTCAATGATCTCGCCGAGACGTTCGCCATCCTCGAAAAATTCAACATGAAGCTAAACCCCAAGAAATGCAACTTTGGGGTGGGCTCCGGGAAATTCCTGGGGCACATTGTGAGCCAGAGGGGGATCGAGGCGAATCCCACCAAGATACAGGCGATCCTTGACATGCAGGAACCTCGGAACGTCAAACAGGTACAACGCCTCACAGGTTGTCTGGCCGCCCTCAACCGCTTCATATCTCGGGTCGACGATAAAAGCAAGCCTTTCTTCGCGACCATCAAGAACAAGAAGTTCGCATGGACGAAGGAGAGTCAGATAGCGTTCGCCAAAATAAAGGAATATTTATCCAACCCCCAAATCCTGGCAAAGCCGATCCCCGGTGAGAAATTATTCCTTTACCTAGCGGCCTCGGAGGTCGCGCTGAGTGCGATCTTGGTACGAGCGGAGGGACTAGTCCATTTGCCGATCTACTATGTTAGTCAAGCGCTACACGACGCTGAAACACGCTATACACCTTTGGAGAAGATCGCCTATGCTCTAGTCATGAGTGTTCGTAAGCTAAGAGCCTACTTTTTCGAGCATCAAGTGGAGGTTCTGACAACTCTTCCTCTAAGGCAAGTTCTACATCGACCGGACACCAACGGGCGACTCCTCAAATGGTCACTAGAGATCGCCCAATACGGCATCACATACGCTCCTCGCACGGCGATGGCGAACTCCTCAAGGGCCAAGCTCTGGCGAACTTCGTGGTGGAGTTAACATTCCCTCACAGTCCGACCCAGGTCGGTCGCCCCGCCTGGAAGCTATACGTTGATGGTTCGGCGAACAACTCGCGAGCAGGGGCACGGATTGTCCTCATTAGCCCCAACGGACAAAGTTTCACAAATGCCGTGCGTTTCGGGTTTCGTGTGACCAATAATGAAGCCAAATATGAAGCCTTGGTAGGCGGGCTCGACCTAGCTCTCGCCCTAGACGTTCGTCGCCTCCATATCTTCATGGACTCCCTCTTGGTTGTGAACCAAGTCAAAGGAGAATATGAGGCACGCGACGAAAAAATGATCAAATACCAAGAGCTGGTCGCCGAAATGTGCACGAAATTTGAAGAAGTACAAATCGAACAAGTTCCGAGAGAGCACAACTCTCAGGCCGATGCCCTATCCAAGCTAGCGTCGTCAGATGGGCAGCCGATTTCTCTAATATCCAAATTACAAAGTCAGCAAGGCCGGCAATCGAAAGAAACCTGGTTACCACAGTTGCCGTTTCCGAAGAGAACTGGATGACTCCGTTCATCAAATACTTGAAGGACAGGACGGTCCCTGACGACCGTATCATAGCTCGCCAACTCCAGCTCCGAGCGACCAGATACACCCTATTGGACGATCGGCTTTACAAGCGAGCTTTCAGCCTTCCCCTCCTCAAGTGTATTACACCGGAGGAAGGACAACTCGTTTTAGCCGAGATCCACGACGGAATCTGTGGAAACCACGCTGGCGGACGAGCTCTCATCCATAAGACAACCAGGCAAGGTTTTTTCTGGCCATCACTTCAGAAGGATGCGATCGCCTATGCCAGGTCGTGTCATAGGTGTCAAGTAATGGGACCAAGTATTAAACTCTCCCCCGAGCAGCTCACCTCAATGTACAGCCCATGGCCATTCGCGCAATGGGGCATCGACCTTATAGGTCCCTTACCGACGGCTCCAGGAGGCTGTAAGTTCGCCATCGTAGGGGTCGACTATTTCACCAAATGGGCAGAGGCCGAACCGCTCAACAAGATCGGCCAAGAGCAAGTGATCAAGTTTATCTGCAGAAACATCATATGCCGATTCGGTCTACCCCAGGCCATCATATCCGACAATGGAAAGCAGTTCGACGGCTTAGAAGTCATGCAATTCTGTGAGAAGTGGGGAATCAAAAGGTTGTTCTCAGCTCCCTATCACCCTCAGACGAACGGGCAGGTAGAGGCAGTGAACAAGATCCTCAAACACACAATTAAAGCGCGACTCGAATCCAGGCTAGGACGATGGGCGAGCGAGCTCCCAGACGTTTTGTGGTCTTACCGAACAACGACCCGTAATTCAACCGGCGAAACCCCATTCGCCCTCGCCTTCGGAACAGAAGCGGTGATTCCCTCGGAGATCGCCGTCCTCAGCCATCGAACCGAGCAAGAGATGACGATCGATAATGATGTGGCCCGGCGGATCGACCTCGACATGCTCGAAGAACGACGACTGACCTCGGAAATGAAGAACACTATCCACAAAAGGAGATCCGAAAAGTACTTCAATTCGAAGGTCAGGGAAAGGCGGTTTCAAGTGGGCGATCTTGTCCTCAAGAAGATCCAAACCCACACAGGTGTCTTTGGACCAAGTTGGGAAGGCCCCTTCAGGATATCGAAATGGCTAACTAAGGGAGCCTACGAGCTGGAACACCCTGACGGTACTCCGGACCGATATCCCTGAAACGCCGTACATCTGAAGAAATACTATCAATGATAACTTTGTATTCAGTTTCAACTGCCAAATGTACAAGGAATATAATGAAATATTTTTGTTTTCTATCCCATCTATTCTGGCGATCGCCCCACCAGCATATTACATACCGTCGAGGATCGTCGTTCAAGCATGACAATCCGAGGTAGAAAACAATACATCCATGGCCCTGGAGGTCGATGGAACCGACAACTTCGCCCATGCAAGGTTCCTTTGGGCTGAGATCGCCCGCCCTTCGTTTAAATACGAGGCCGGCATAGCCGAAGGACCCTCCAAAACTAATCAGCGGACACGATCGCCCTCCCTCAATGGTTCATCATCTAACATGGTGAACCCGGACAATGCGCGTGCCACTACCCCAGGATCGTCGTTCAAGCATGACAATCCGAGGTAGAAAACAATACATCCATGGCCCTGGAGGTCGATGGAACCGACAGCTTCGCCCATGCAAGGTTCCTTTGGGCTGAGATCGCCCGCCCTTCGTTTAAATACGAGGTCGGCATAGCCGAAGGACCCTCCAAAACTAATCAGCGGACACGATCGCCCTCCCTCAATGGTTCATCATCTAACATGGTGAACCCGGACAATGCGACGTGCCACTACCCCCGTCTCAACGTACACCGTCGAGGGTCGCCATCTTCATGGCGGGCCGAGGTGGAAGCAGATCTGACAAGCCGCGGACGTGGAGTCGAATAAGCCGACGACGCCCCGCGCAAGGACTCCTCCAGACCAAGATCGCCCGCCTTTCGTTTTAACACAAGGCAGGCGTAGCCTAACGGAGGACCCTCACAAAAAGTGAGTCGCGGGATACACAACATCCCTCGCACACAAAGACACGATTGGGGAGGTCGGTCCATCGAACACCCCAACCGTACATAATTCTTCAGAATCGACAAAACTGAAGATAGCTCGCCGGACAAACTAGTTTTTGTTTCCTTACTTACAATAAGTAAACAAAAACAAGGGGGCAGAGATGGGTCGAGCTAATCCCAAATACGATCGAACAAAAAGGAACCACGCACGATCGGCTTCACTCAAACATACGCATGACGATCGGAGTCGTCCGACAAAAATTACAAGTAAGAATTCCGATTCAAAACATATCAATGCTTTCAACACTCAGACAATCGGTCGGATGAACAAAACGTCGAAAGCAATCATACACGTACTTGTAAAAATTGCACGCAAACATTCAAAGGCGATCGTATGTAAAGAAACAGTATAAAAAGAGGAACATTTTATTCATAACGCAAGTTTCGTACATTACGGGGCCCGAAGGCATTACAAAAGGAAAACAAAAAGTACAAGTTACAGAGGAAAATAAAATGTCTCTCAAGGCCCCGCCGGCTGGCCATCGCCCTCAGGATGCGGATCGGCTTGGGCCCCCCCATCGGCCTCGGGATGAATGAGTTTACCAGTATACCAACTCAAGTCGATCCCGAAGTCGACTAAGTCAAGGATCGGCAAGGAGAACTCCGGGTGCAGAGGATGCTCGAGGGCATAGGATTTGAAGCTCTCCATCAAGGGACCGATCTCGATCCCTGCCTTTTTAGCGGCTCGAACAGCGTCAGCATAGGCCAAGTAATAGGCGAACTCGCCGACGAGCGCCACATTTTGGTAGGGATCGGTCTCGATCGCCTTCAGTTGCCCCTTCAACTCCACGGCCGTCTTCTCAGCCTCCGCCAGCTCGACCACCTTGGCGGCATTCTCACCCTTGGCCTTCTCCAGCTCCTTCTTCGCCGCCTCCAGCTCACCGCTGAGCCGATCCACCATCGCCTTCAGCCCGGCCGCCTCCTCCTGCGAAGCCGCGTACTTCTGGCGGGTTTCCTTCTCCTTATCACGGGACCGGTCGGCAGCCTCCTTAGAGCGGCTCAGCTCCTGCTTCAATCGGTCAACGTCCTGTTTAGCCCTTTTGGCCGTCTCCTCATACTCCTTCTCCATAGACTGGATCCGGTTGGCAGCCTCAATATTTTTGTTCCGGGCGGCCTCGAGGTCGCTATGGAGACGAGCAGTGGAGGGTCACCCTCAAAATCCCTAGCGGCTTGGACGGCCATCGTTTCCGTCCTGAGAGCTGTGGCAAGGGTCGCCGCATGGCATCTCGGATCGACGACGAGCGATCGCATCAAGATCGGTCCGGTGCCTTGGGCGAGAGGTGATAACTGCTGGATGTAAGTTGGGACGTCGAGAGATGTTTGCGGAGCCTTGCTCGACAAAAAGTCCAGCACCATGGGAGCGAAGTCCGGATCGGCGAGACGAACCCTACAGCACAAACCAAAGAAACCAAGGAGTTAGCCTATACCTTACTCAGAATGCCTAACTCGGAAAGTTCAAACCAATCTCACCTGTTGACCAGCTCTGGATCACGGCCGAAATAGGGCTTTCCCCGAGAAGTCTCGGCTTCAGCGATTGCCGTCCTTTTCAAGTAGCCGGCAGGTGGCCTGGAGCTGGAAGCCGATGGCCTGGGACCAGACCCCTCCACCATCGGAACGGAAGAAACGGTGGGAGCGGCGATCGGCAGCTCCAAAATAGCTAAATCCGCCTCAGCCGACGGAAGGGACCCCTCCGGCCTCCACCTCTTGCGGTTGCGCTGAAGTTGTTCCTCACCTTGAGATTCCGGTTCGGCGACCGGCACCGCAGCGGGCCTCACCACTGGGGCAGGGCAAGACGACGTCGCAACAACGCGACCCGTTTTATTTCCCAGATGAAGGCGACCGATAAAACCGGGATTAGACATGGCGATCTCCTGCGGTGGCTCGGCGAAACGGGGAAAATGAATCTCTGCCAAAGAAGAAACTCAAACAAGTTAGACACTTACTTAGACATGGCGACCTCTTGGAGACGATCGCCACGCAGAAGAGAGTAGATGAAAAGTCATACCAGGGGCCTTCAAGTGGCGAGGGAAACAATCGAGCTCCCAACCGATGAGATTCGTGGTGGTCGATCGATGAACGTCTTTATAGGAATCCGGCAATGCGCGAATCCGCTCCCAGACGATCGAGAAATCAAAGGGGAGATCGTTGATCGATGGAACAAGGAATCCTGCAAAAAGGGAAATAAATTAGATCAGTCCAAGGAGTATCCAAATAAAGGGAGAGTGGAAACCCTTACTTGGATTCCTCTCCCGAAAATTGGTGGGGATATCCAACTCCTCCTCCGGCGATTCGCTCGATGCCGACCTCCATGCACCACCAACCCAGCACCACTTTGTCAGGTCGCCCCGAGCCTTGTTTGGCACCCCAATGACCACCCTACCCAGGCGACCTTGGATATGGTAACTGCCGATCAATCCCTTATGCACAGTCAGCTTAAAAAGATAATTCATCTCCAGGTAAGGCAAATAAATGTGACCGCCAAACAATGTCAATGTATCGATAATGACCGGGCGTTCGACGCCAATCAAGAGGCGCCAAATTCCAGCGATCAGCCAGATACGAGACGGCGAACGGCAAGGGAAACCGCAAAGACGGTGGTCATTTCGTTGATAGCGATCATACCCTCGGGAGGCTGGTCAGCACGTTCGTTCTCGGAGGGCACGTGCAGTGACACATCAGAGGGGATATGATATTTGACTCTCCAGCGGGTCAAGTCCTTCCAGGTCGCCGAACTCCGAATCTGACCAAGAGTCCATTGAGACGGGTCAGCTGCCCGAAACACCGTACGCTTCACATGTTCGTAAGGATGAGCGGCGGAGTAAGCTTCGAAATCAAACTCCGGACAGGGCCCGGCAATCCCCTCCATAAGTTTAGCGAAAGACGTATAGACGGGGCCGAAGACGCTATCTTTTTCCCAAGACAAACGCATCAGTTCGTCTTCTTCCACCGGCGATGCATCTCGCTCCTCCGCCGCCGCAGATCCCACCACTACGGCCACGTTGAAAAGCTCCTCAAGCTCTACGGGTGCAATCCCCGCACGGATAGCCTCTACGGCCGTTTCCATGGGGATTCCCACAGGAATTCCCTCCCGGTCCGGCGAAGCCGCGGCGGCAGAAGTGCTTCCGGCCTCGAAGATCTTAGATCCTCCCGACATATTCTTAAAAATTAAGGGAGAAAGAAAATTGGGTTTCTTACCTAAAGAAAGGAAGACGGTCGGCACAACAAGCTTCGGAAATTTCTGCAGAGTTTCAGCAGGAAGGCAAGGACGCGTGAAAAATAAAAATGGAGTAGCCCTAGCCCCTTTTATAGATGGAGGCGGGGGTCTCTGTGCAAATAGGCGAAAGTCCGAGGGCTGGGATACAACCGACAGTAGGGGAACACAATAAATGCGGCCCTCGAATCCCGCGTACGCGTCTTTTCGAGGGCACGCCAAACGACAAAGTCTGACGAACCGTCGGGCTCCCTCAATAGAAACGCGACGCGTGTCCTTGCAATGTTTCGAGAGCCCGCCTTCATTTCCCGCCGCTCCCAGCGCAAAAGGAGATCGTCCAAATTTGAAATCAGATCGCCCGGTCGTCTAAAACATTGGCGATCGCCAAATAGTGCCACCTCACCTCGTGTTTTCAACATCAAGCCGAGCTGGGGGGCAATTGTTGTGCGGCGATTAAATACGCCTCGAAGGCGATCGTCATAGCAGTCGGGGAGTCTACCATAAGAGATATACTCTGGGCAAACACCCAGAAGTCGGCACCCACGGCGATCGCCTTTGAGGTGTACGGCGATCGTCTTTTGTTGATTGGCGATCGTCTTTTGTTAATTGATGATCGTCTCGTGCCACATATCAATCCAACAACCGTCAAAAGTCATCAAAGCCCAAATCTCGGGTTGGGACCTACGTGCAGATCCACAAAAGGCGCTGACAGACAAGATCTGTGCCCACAGCCTGTCACCTACCTCACCTACCAACAGGGCCGCAGACCTGCAAAAGGTGCTGACAGACAAGACCTGTGATCACAGCCTGTCACCTACCTCACCTACCAACAGGGTTCCGCATTTAATATCATTTCCATCGCTATTTGGTTCGATTCTCATAATCGTTGTTCGGAACCGCCATTTCGGGTTTGCCGAAAATTCATCTTATGTTATTATGCATATTATGAGCTCTTAGTTGGTGTTTCGATCGTGTATCGTGTATTTCGGATGTTTTGGGCTGTTTTGTAATTTTCTAAAGTTATGGGGTAATTACTATCGTTGTCGTTTTCCGAACCTTTGGGTAGTCGAAATCGTATTTTCTTTTAGTGCTCTAGTTCTGACTCGAACTCATCGTGCGTGTGTCTTCTTCAGTCTGTTGTTTTCATCCGGGGAGGAATTCACCGTTTTCCATATTTGAGTGATGTCTGTACTACTGTCTGCACTCGTTAGCGCATGATAATTTTGTTATGTAGCGAACGCTAATTTCATTGAGTAGTGCGCATTAACTTCGCCAGTAGCGTGCGCTAATGATTCGAGTACAGCAGTGGCATTGGGTTGTTTGTGCTCTCTGGACGAGCAATTTAGCGCACGCTAAGTCTGTAGATTAGCGTACGCTATGGTCAAGACTCAGCGCACGCTAGGTGTGTGGAAACGCACGCTAATTCGGTATTCCAGTTGAGGTAGAATGTTTCTGGACTCTGGAGACAAATAGGTAGCGCACGCTATAGGTCGATAGCGCGCGCTAACGAGGGGCTTATAGCGCACGCTAATTATCGGGTAGCGCACAGTTGCGAAGGTTCTGGACCAGGGTTGGATGATTAGCGCACGCTAACCATAAGCCGTTAGCACACGCTAAACCATCTGGTTATATATATACCCGGGAGTTGACCTCAGATTGTAATATTTCTCACTTGATCTCCTTCCCCGCGGCTTGTGCGAACCAGAGGTAATTTCTTCTCCCAATCATCTCAGCTATCATCTTTCTTGAGTTCTTGGTGTATATTAACAACACTAACACTTGTTCTTCGTCTCCGATCCGAGGTAATCTCTTAGAACCCTATATTTTGGGAAATTGGGGGGTTTTCGATTTAATGTCAGATTCGTTCCGTATTGTTGATTAATCCATGATGTATGTGATTAATCCTAGTGGTATTCATGTTTTCCCTTTGAGTTCATGGTAAATGTCGTGGTATTTGTGAAATCGAGAGGGTTCGGTTGCGACCCGCCCTCGTTGTTGTTTTTATACGAATTTACATGAATCGTAGGTGGGTTTTCGGCTGTATTTCGTTTTCGTTCTCGTGTAGAATTGGTTGTGATTGTATTCTTCGGATCATTAGGTTCGTGGTTGTTGGTTCTCAACGAGCGTGGTTGATTTTTCCGATCATTTTGTCGTTAATTTCTCAACGCAACTATTCTTGTGAAATCCTTATGCTTAACATGGAATGGTAATATATATGTGTGTGATTTGCTCACTCCGGGAGGGTCCGACGGGGCCTCGGAGGAATCTGTGATTGCGCTTCTGATTCACGAGTTTGTTTGGTTAGCCAGACCGGGAGGGTCCGTAGAGGCCTCGGATGGGACCAGTGGTTTAGCCCCGGTCCTAGGCGAGTCATGTGCGTGATTTTTAACTATGGCCAGTCCAGGAGGGTCCATAGAGGCCTCGGATGGGACAGTGATTTAGCCGCGGTCCTAGGCTATTTTCAACTGTGATTATTGACTATTTGTTTTTCGGGAAAAGACATGTCATGATTTTATTTTGAAACGACTTGATGCATATACTATGAGATGTGTAAGCGAATGGTTTGCCTTGATTACTTGTACTAGCGTAATTGCTAACCCCTTTGGGTACCCATTTAGGGAAATTCGTGTTATGAATTTCAGGTTGCGGTCAGCCGATCGAGCGGGCACCGGAGTAGTACGAGGATGCTGGCCAGGGTTGTTGACGTGTGCAAATCAGTCCCTTTATTTCAATTATCCATTTTAAAACATTTGTTGTCCCTTTATGTGTGATTTTTGATGATGTTTGGTTTACCGGTTGTACCGGGCGTTTTATTTAATTTGCTTCTCGGTAATGTGTGTTTTCTCGCTAACCGAGACGGTTAGACGAGTAGTATAAATTAGTTAGCCTGGTGGGTCCCACATAAGGGTCCACGGCGCTATAATATACCCTGAATATCTTGGGGGTATTACAGAAAATGTTATCAGAGCACTAAGTTTATGAATACCTAGGCTTGTCGGTTAATTGGGTCTAGTCGTGTTTTATTTTGCACATCATCATCACGCTGCCATCATCTCGGTACTTCCAGTGTTCGTAAGTTTTCCTTATTCGATCCTTTTGTTTTCTCGTATCGTACTTCCGTTTCTCGAACTGTGATTGTTTTTCTCCCGTACTTATCATCGAGTTGCTTTTACTACTTTTTATGTCCAGTATGGACGCTGGGAGAGGTCGAGGTCGAGGTCGTGGTCGTTGTCGTGGACGCGGCCGGAGACGTGGGGCAGCCACGTCACACACTTTTGGAGCCAACAGTAATGATGGTCGTCAGGACCATACTGCTACTCAAGATGACACAACTGCTAATGGCGCCGACTTTGGTGCTGCAGTTGTGATGCAAAAAATGGTGAACCAAATGGTTGCGATAGCTCAGGCGGTTCAAAACTCGACTTCGGCTCATGCTGCTTGGGCCGAAATGGATCGTTAGCTTCAGGATGTCACCAAGATGCATCCTTCTCAATTTTCTCGGGCTTCAGACCTGATTGGTTGGGAGGGGTGGATCAAAGAGATGTCCAGATCTTTGTTGCCACTAACTGTCCTGGGGATCGCAAGGTCCCTATCGCCCAGTATTTTCTCACTGGGGACGCTGCTGATTGGTGGGAGGCTATCGGGCCTCAGGATCATGATGCTTCATGGGCCGAGTTCAGAGACCTTATGGAAGATGAGTACTGTCCGCGGCCAGTTCGTCAGGCACGGGTCCATGCTTTTTATGATGCTTAGCCTCGAGATATTCCGGTTTCTCAGGCCATTGCAGATTTCAACCGGGAATTGGGCTTCGTGAAGGCCCAGGTTAAGCATGAGAGGGACAAGATTTGCCACTTTTCTAGGCGGATGAAACCGAGAATTCGTGATTACATGTCTGGACTCGCCTGCACCACCCTAAAGGACTATTAGAGTAGAGCTATTGCTTATGATATGTCCTTGACGGCCAGTGAGGCGGCTTGAGAAAGTAAGAAACAGAAATCCGTCGGTAACTTTTCAGTTCACAAGGGCGTAGTTCAGTATAAGTCTCAGTCTACCAACGTTCCGGCAGGCGGTTCGGCTCGTTTTTCTGGAGGCTTATGAGGTACTGCCAGTTCTCCCACTAGTGGGTTCAGATGTTTTAACTATGGACAACTGGGCCATAGAAACTGGAAGTGTCCCCATTCGCCGTTGACTTGTCATACTTGTGGCCAGGTGGGACACAAGGCTTCCTTCTGTGATCGTGTAGATCAGACTCTTGGTGCCCAGGCTTCTTTTCCAGCACCTAAGGAGCCGAGTGTGAATAAGGGGTCGTTTGCTCCACAGTCTCCACAGAGTGGCGGCCGAGGGAGAAGTCGGGGCCAGCCCGCTAGAGGGGGAGATTCCAGTGTCGGTTCCACTAATCCGTGTGTATATGAGATGAGGAGGGTCGATGATCCAGCAGCTACCATGGCTACAGGTACTGTTTATATTCACTCTCATCCTGTCAGTGTGCTTTTCGATTCTGGTGCTACGCATTCGTTCAGCTCTCTGGAGTGTGTGCGCCGTTTGAGTCTTGACTATTTGTCATCCTATGAGCATTTCATCGTTAAACTTTCTAGCGGTGATAGGATCGTTGGTGATCGGGAGATCCGAGACTGTTTTGTGGTTATTTGTGAGAGGGCTTGGCTCTCTAATCTTATTGTTGTGGGTATTGAGGGTGAGGATTTGATTTTCGGGGATGATTGGCTCAAGCGGCATGGTGCAATCATGAACTACTGCACGAGGATCATCACCATGTTAGCCGAGGACAGCACCGAGCACTCTTTCGCGGGACGGAAGAGGGGAAACTAGAAGTTCGTAATTAGCATCTGGCGATGAGACTCCTGCGGAAGGGGTGTACTGGTTATTGGTGTTACGCCTTCAAGGCGTGGGATGGTGGAGTCCAGTTTTCATCGATCCCAGTCGTTAGTGAGTTCCCAAATGTCTTTCCTGACGAGTTGACGGGGTTACCACCGGACCGTGAGGTTGAGTTCGCTATTGAGTTAGAGCCGGGTGCGGCTCCTATTTCTAAGGCGCCGTATCGCATGGCACCTTCCGAGATGGCTGAGTTGAAGAAACAGTTGAGTGAGCTTCTTGAGTCGGGTATATTCGACCGAGCGCTTCGCCTGGGGATGCACCGGTCCTGTTTGTGCGGAAGAAGGATGGTTCACTGCGTTTATGTATCGACTATCGCGAGCTAAACAAAGTGACCATCAAGAACAAGTATCCCTTGCCGAGGATTGACGACTTGTTTGATCAGTTTCAGGGAGCTGCGGTATTCTCGAAGATTGACTTGAGATCAGGATACTATCAGCTTCGGGTGAAGGAGTCCGATGTCCCGAAAACAGCTTTTCGGACGAGATACGGACATTATGAGTTTGTGATCATGCCCTTCGGGCTAACCAACGCGCCGGCAGTGTTCATGCAGTTCATGAACAAGGTTTTCATAGAGTATTTGGATAAGTGTGTCATTGTTGTTGGAATATTTATTCAACATATTCATAAATAGAGTTTTGATGATTAAGTTGCTAAATAAAACAAAACAACAAAGAGGCGAAGCAAAACAACGAAGCATACGAAGACGCAAAAAGCTGTCCAAGCTGCATGCATAACGCACGCTATTCATATTGAATAGCACACGCAACCGAGCAAGGCTAACGTACGTAATTCAGTCATAATAACGCACGTAGCAAGTACTTTCCTGCAGTTCAGCCAACCTACCTGATGGGGATAGCACACGCTATATATAATGATTAAAGCACGCTATCGAAGCAGATTAAGGTACGTAACACAAGGAGGTTAACGTACGTAATGAGATTTCAAATCAGATGAACATTGGAAAGAATATGGTCAAAGTCAGCATATCAAATGGATAGTTTGACAAATGCAGGCAATGGATATATTGGATTAGCGCACGCTACATTGCATTATTAATGTACGCTACAGAAAGAGAATAACGTATGTAACACGAAGGCATAACGTACATAAGGGAATAAATGAAGCCACTGGACATCGATAACATGGGCTACATGGAAGGCATAACGTACGTAAAGACGCTTAGCGCACACTATTAAGAAGAGCTAGCGCACCCTAGCAAGTCAGAAGTCAATAACGGCTAGTTGGTTGAAGAAGGCTATAAATACCACATCCTTGGTATTAAACCATACAAAAACATTGAGCAAAGCAATCATACTTGAGATATCATTGTAAATATTATAGTTGTTGTTCTTGAGCTTATATTGAGAGTGATTGAGTGTGATACACTAAATCATACAAGAGAGAGAATAAGAAAAGATACGATTAGATTCGATATTATTAGGATCAAGGATCCGGCATTGTTACAATCGCAATCGCTATCCTAGTGAGATTTATCTAGTACCGGTAGAAATCTAGAGTGGTTGATTCCTTGTCCAATAGAAAATGAAAACAGTTTAACTTGGACCGAAAAAAAGACAAGTAAGAGAACGGTTTACTTGGACCGATGGAAGACGAGCTTGTAACGGTAATCCCTCGATCGATAGAATAGAGGTGCAGAGGTTTATATCTTAAGCCTATAGAAAAAGATAATGAGAGTGGACGTAGGCTTCGTTAATAGCTGAACCTCTATAAATCCTTGTGTCGATTTATTTTCGGCACTTTATATTTACGCTTCCGCACAAAGGCGCTAATACCATATTGCTCCAACAGTTGGTATCGGAGCGGTACCTCTAATAAGCGGCTTAACATCCTAGGAGTCGATCCAAATGGCGTTTCAACTTGCCCCGGTCGAAGGTCTTGCTCTTAACCGACCACCATTTTTCGACGTATCAAACTTCATGACATGGAAGAACAAGATGTCAATATTCATCTGAGCGTATGACACCGAGCTTTGGAAAGTGATTTGTCTTGGTCCGAAAACTTCTCTCAAATCCGACGGTACGCATAAGTCTTTCGAAGAATATGATGACGCGGATTGGAAAAATGATCATTATAATTGTAAGGCAACTCAACTCCTATATTGTGCCTTAAATCTGGAAGAACACGACCGGATATCATCGTGTGATAGTGCCAAAGAAATTTGGAAAATGCTTGAGGTAACATACGAAGGAACGTCTCAAGTCAAGGAGACGAAAATAAACATGCTCCTTCACGAATACGAACTATTCCAAATGAAGGATGATGAATCCATCACGATCATGCTCGACCGATTTTCGGCCATCACAAATGGATTGGCTTGTTTTGGAAAACCACTTTCGAGTAGTGAGAAAGTAAAGAAAATTCTTCGATCACTACCTCGAGAATGGGACGGTATGGTGACGGCTATAATGGAGTCTAAAGATTTAAACAATCTTGATTTTAGTGCTCTCGTTGGTTCTCTTATCAACTACGAGATTGTCCTAAAATCTCGGAATGCCAAACCGAAGCCGAATGAAAGATCGATAGCCATGAAGGCTAAGATGTCTAAAAGAGAAGAAATCCCGGTGGACGAAAGTGATGAAGAATCGGCATATTATGCCAAAAATATTAATAAGTTCCAACACTTATTAAACTGGAGAAAGCATGACATCCAAAAGGGCGAATCTAATAAATTCGACAACAATTGTCGATTATGTGGTAAACCAGGCCACTTTGCAAAGAATTGCCATGTTAAACCCAAGAAAGAAGTCTTAATAGCAACATGGAGCGATGAAGACGAAGATGAAGATTTTTTAAATCAAAATCATCTCGCTCTCATGGCCCGGAGTTCATTCGACGATAGCGACGTCGAAAGTCAAGTAAGTAATTCTTACGATGAATTTTTGAAGCATTCGAGTTATTACATACGGACTATCAAAATGCTTTAAGTGAAATTAAATCCCTTAAATCTAAATACAAATCTTTAGAAAATAAAAATTCCAAAATTCTTGAAAAGGGAAAATTGACTGAGATTGATCATTCTAAATGCATTGAAACGAAAATATTTTAAAGGATGATCTTGTTAAAGTTCAAACCGAGCTAAAAAATTTAAAGAAGAAATTCTCTCTCGGAAACGAGAAATTTGAAAATATGCTCTCGGTTCAAAAATACACTTTGAATAAACAGGGGTTATGATTCAAACCACGCTCTAAAAATGAATCTGTAAATTTCAAAATACCCCATTGTGAAAAATACTTAAAAATTTTGCATCACATTTCGAATTGCAAAAGCCCAAGACGGACGATTAAAATAAAAAAGATTTGGATTCCCAAAGGAACTTTTATTCCAAATATCGTCTATGTTTCGAAAGAAAAACAAACTATCGGTTGGATCCCCAAAAATTAATTTTTAACAATTGATATTTTACTCAGTGGGAGTATTAATTTTTCACGGATATTTTTGTCAGGGGGAGTAATTTTTTAACGGGTATAACTCAATTACCGTATTCGTATATTATTCATCATTAATTGGCATCATGCATATTTATATTCAATTGGTATATTCTTTACACTTTTTGCTGAATACAAAAAGGGGGGAAGGAGTAGAATCGGATAAAAAGCATCATGGAAGAATGACGAGAAAAATAAAAATGCAAAAAGGAGGAGAAAAGAAAAGACGAAGAAACCAAAAAAAATTAAAATCGAAGAAGTCGAAAAGGAGAAAAGAAAAGTATACAAAAAGGGGGAGAAACGGAGAAGTCGAAAATGACAAGAAAAGAAAAATTGGAGAGACTAACGAAACGATCAAAGCCGAAAACTTTGATTCGTATAATATACATATATTTTATTTTTTCAGGTTTTATCCAATTCAAGGGTTGTTTTGTAATCATTAAAAAGGGGGAGATTGTTGGAATATTTATTCCACATATTCGTAAATAGAGTTTTGACGATTGAGTTGCTAAATAAAACAAAACAACAAAAAGGCGAAGTAAAACAACAAAGCAGACGAAGACGCAAAAAGCTGTCCAAACTGCATGCATAACGCACGCTATTCATATTGAATAGCGCACGCAACCGAGCAAGGCTAACGTACGTAATTCAGTCATGATAACGTACGTAACAAGTACTTACCTGCAGTTCAGCCAACCTACCTGATGGGATAGCGCACGCTACACATAATGATTAACGCACGCTATCGAAGCAGATTAATGTACGTAACACAAGGAGGTTAACGTACGTAATGAGATTTCAAATCAGGTGAATGTTGGAAAGAATCTGGTCAAAGTCAGCATATCAAACGGATAGTTTGACAAATGAAGGCAACGAATATATTAGATTAGCGCACGCTACATTGCATTATTAACGTACGCTACAGAAAGAGAATAACGTACGTAACACGAAGGCCTAACGTACGTAAGGGAAGAAACGAAGACACTGGACTAAAACTGGACATCGTAACGTACGCTACATGGAAGGCATAACGTACGTAAACACGCTTAGCACACGCTATTAAGAAGAGCTAGAGCACGCTAGCAAGTCAGAAGTCAATAACGGCTAGTTGGTTGAAGAAGGCTATAAATACCACATCCTTGGTATTAAACCATACAACAACATTGAGCGAAGCAATCATACTTGAGATATCATTGTAAACATTATAGTTGTTTTTCTTGAGCTTATATTGAGAGTGATTGAGTGTGATACACTAAATCATACAAGAGAGAGAGAAAAAAAGGGATATGATTGGATTCGGTGTTATTAGGATCAAGGATCCGGCATTGTTAGAATCACAATCGCTACCTTAGTGAGGTTTATCTAGTACCGATAGAAAGTTAGAGTGGTTATTTCCTTGTCCAATAGAAAATAAAAATGGTTTAACTTGGACCGACAAAAAGACAAGTAAGAGAACGGTTTACTCGGACCAATAGAAGATGAGCTTGTAACGGTAATCCCTCGACCGATAGAAGAGAGGTGCAGAGCTTTATATCTTAAGCCTATAGAAACAGATAACGATAGAGGACATAGGCTTCGTTAATAGCCGAACCTCTATTAATCCTTGTGTCGATTTATTTTCTGCACTTTATATTTCCGCTTCCGCACAACAGTGCTAATACCATATTGCTCCAACAGTTGTTTTCATTGATGACATCCTTATCTACTCGAAGAATGAGGAGGAGCACGCGCGTCATCTGCGTGTGGTGTTGGACGTTTTGAGGACCGAGCGACTCTATGCAAAGTTCTCAAAATGTGAGTTCTGGCTGAAGAAAGTGACGTTTGTGGGTCACATGATTTCAGCCGAGGGGGTCCGTGTGAATCCACAGAATTTGAGGAAGTGCTGGATTGGACACCACCTAAGAATGTGAATGTGGTCCGTAGTTTCTTGGGTTTGGCTGGCTATTATCGTAGGTTCGCCGAGGGGTTCTCAAAACTGGCTCGGCCACTTACACAGTTGCTTCAGAAATCTGAGAAGTTCGTCTGGAATGACAAAAGGCAATCGAGTTTTGAGGAGCTGAAGGGGCGTTTGACTTCAGCCCCGAATCTAGCGTTGTCGTGTGGAAACGATGGTTTTTCTGTTTATAGCGATGCTTCTGGTTAGGGTCTTGGGTGCGTATTGATGCAGCACGACAAGATTATTACGTATGCATCGAGGCAGTTGAGGCCATATGAGCTCAACTACCCTACTCACGACTTAGAGTTAGCGACAGTTGTTTTTGCGCTCAAGATTTGACGTCATTATCTCTTTGGCTCTGCATGTCAGATTTTTACCGATCATAAAATTTTGAAGTACATATTTACTCAGCGGGAGTTGAATATGAGGCAGAGTAGGTAGTTGGAGTTGATTAAGGATTATGAACTCGAAATCCTTTATCATCCGGGCAAGGCGAACATCGTGGCAGATGCCTTGAGTTGGAAACCATTTGGTTACGGACGCTTGATATACTTACGTCTCAATCTGAGCTTCAGCATGATTTGATCTAGTTGGGTGTTGAGTTTTTGTTGCCAGGAGTTGTCGGGCAACTTTGTGCTTTAGAAATTTCGTCATTGCTAATCGATGAAATTAAACTGAAGCAGTTGGAGGATCCGATGGTTACTCAAATCGGAGAGAATGTTCTTAAGGGGAAGTCTCCTGGATTTGTGATTCACGGGGATGGTGTGTTGAGATTCCAGCGTCGTGTACCGAACGACTTGGAATTGAGGCAGAGTATTTTGCGTGAGGCCCATGTTACGCCTTACTCGGTTCATCCTGGTTCGAGTAAGATGTACAATGACCTAAGGAGGAGCTTTTGGTGGAATGATATGAAGGAGGAGGTCGCACAATTTTTAGCGAGATGTTTGACTTGTCAGCAAGTCAAAATCGAGCATCAACGACCAGCCGGGTTGTTGCTGCCACTTCCCATTCCGGAATGGAAATGGGAAGATATTTCGATGGACTTCGTCATGAGCTTGTCGAGATCGAAGTCTGGTATGAATATGGTTTGGGTGATTGTGGCTCGTCTGACCAAGCTGGCAGACTTTCTGGGCATCAAGGATACTTGGGGTCCGAAAAAGTTGGCTCGTGTATTTATTGCGCAGATTGTGAGGCTTGACTGTACTCCGAATTCTATTGTTTCGGATCGTGATGGCCATTTTGTATCGCATTTTTGGCAGGCAGTACATAAGGCGTTGGGTACTCGGTTATGTGTGAATACTTCTTTTCATCCTCAGACGGATGGACAGTCGGAGCACACTATCCAGACATTTGAGGATATGTTGTGTTCTTGTGCTCTCGACTGGAGCAGTGATTGGGAGGAACATTTGCCGTTGATCGAGTTCACGTACAAC
Organism: Orobanche coerulescens; assembly: GCA_033398695.1. Taxonomy (NCBI): domain Eukaryota; kingdom Viridiplantae; phylum Streptophyta; class Magnoliopsida; order Lamiales; family Orobanchaceae; genus Orobanche; species Orobanche coerulescens. The sequence goes on along the minus strand of CM065806.1, from coordinate 35,114,381 downwards.
AATAGTTGGCATGCATTGATCAAGATACCACCGTATGAGGCTTTTTATGGGCGGCGATGTCGATCGCCGATTTGTTGGAATGAGGCATCCGATTTTGTCGGGACCAAACCGGATATCGCTTTGGAGACGAGGAGGAAGGTGGAATTGATTCGGGAGAGGATGTTGACAGCTCAGAGTCGACTGAAATCTTATACTGATGTTCATCGTCGACCTTTGGAATTCGAGGTGGGAGACCACATTTTGCTAAAGGTGTCACCGACGAGGGGAGTTTTCCGCTTCGGAAAGAAGGGAAAGTTGAGTCCGAGATTTATTGGGCCCTTTGAGATTCTAGAGAGGGTCGGCGAGTTGGCGTATCGTTTGGCGTTGTCTCCGGCTTTGAGTCACGTCCATAACTTTTCCATGTTTCCCAGATGAGGAAATATGTTCCGGATCCTAGTCATGTCATCGACTATGGTGAGATCGATATCGATGAGGATATTACCTTCGAGGAGCGTCCCTTGAAGATTTTGGAGCACCGTGAGAAGTGACTAAGGCATAAGACCATTCTATTGGTCAAGGCGCAGTGGTCGAGACATGGTGTCGAGGAGGAAACTTGGAAAATCGAGGAGTGCATGCGTGCTAGGTACCCCAAGTTGTTTATTTCTTACGTTTCGGGACAAAACTTGTTTTTTGAGGGGGGGGGGAACGTAATATCCGCATTTTTTTTCCTTTTTTTTGGTATTTTTTATTTTGGTGTATTTTCATTTTTAGTGACTCGCTTGTAACCGTATTGATATTTTGAGAATATTTAATACTGAACTTTTTGTCATCCGAGCTTGTTTTGGACTTGTTTTACTCAATTCCGCGTTTAATGTCATTTGCGTCGTTATTTGGTTCGATTCTCGTAATCGTTGTTTGGAACTGCCGTTTCGCGGTTGCCGTAAATCCATCTTATGTTATCATGTTATGAGCTCTTGGTTGGTATTTCGATCGTATATCATGTATTTCAGATGTTTTGGGTTGTTTTGTAATTTTTCAAAGTTATGGGGTAATTACTATCGTTGTCGTTTTCCGAACCTTTGGGTAGTCGGAATCGTGTTTTCTTTTAATGCTCTAGTTCTGACTCGAACTCGTCATGTGTGTGTCTTATTCAGTCCGTTGTTTAGTATCGGATGTGCGTTGTTTTCATCCGAGGAGGAATTCGCCGTTTTCCATCTTTGAGTGTTGTCTGTACTACTGTCTGCACTCGTTAGCACACACTAATTTTGTTGTGTAGCACACGCTAATTTTGTTGAGCAGCGCACGTTAACTTCGCCAGTAGCGCATGCTAATGATTCGAGTACATCAGTGGCATTGGGTTGTTTCTCCTCTCTGGACGAGCATTTTAGCGCACACTAAGTTGGTAGATTAGTGCACGCTATGATCGAGACTTAGCGCACGCTAGGTGTGTGGCAGCATGCGCTAATTTGGTATTCCAGTTGAGGCAGAATATTTCTGGACTCTGGAGACGAACAGGTAGCGCACGCTATAGGTCGATAGCGCACGCTAACGGGGGGCTTATAACGCACGCTAATTATCGGGTACCGCATGCTAACGGGTCAGAACCAAAGGTTCTGGACCAGGGTTGGCTGGTCAGTGCACGCTAACCATAATCCATTCGCGCACGCTAAACCATCTGGTCATATATATACCCGAGAGTTGACCTCAGATTGTAATATTTCTCACTTCATCTACTTCCCCGCGGCTTGTGCGAACCAGAGGCGATCTAAGGCGATTTCTTCTCCCAATCATCTCAGCTATCATCTTTCTTGAGTTCTTGGTGTATATTAACAACACCAACGCTTGTTCTTCATCGTCGATCCGAAGTAATCTCGTAGAACCCTATTTTTTGGGAAATTGAGGGTTTTTCGATTTTATGTCAGATTCCTTCTGTGTTGTTGATTAACCCATGATGTATGTGATTAATCTTAGTGGTATTCATGTTTTTGCTATGAGTCCATGGTAAATTTCGTGGTATTTGTGAAATCGAGAGGGTTCGGTTGCGCCCCGCTCTCGTTGTTGTTTTTATACGAATTTACATGAATCGTAGATGGGTTTTCGGGTGTATTCCGTTTTTGTACTCATGTAGAATTGGTTGTGATTGTATTCTTCGGATCGCTAGGTTCGTGGTTGTCGGTTCCTAGCGAGCGTGGTTGATTTTTCCATTCATTTCGTCATCAATTTCTCAAGGCAAGTATTCTTGTGAAACCCTTATGCTTAACATGGAATGGTAATGTATATGTGTGTGATTTGCTCACTCCAGGAGGGTCTGATGGGGCCTCGATTTGCTCACTCCAGGAGGGTCTGATGGGGCCTCGGAGGAATCTGTGATTTCGCTCCTGATTCATGAGTTTGTTTGGATAGCCAGTCTGGGAGGGTTCGTAGAGGCCTCCGATGGGACCAGTGGTTTAGCCCCGGTCCTAGGCGAGTCATGTGCGTGATTTTTAACTATGGCCAGTCCAGAAGGGTCCATAGAGACCTCGGATGGGACCAGTGGTTTAGCCCCGGTCCTAGGCGATTTTCAACTGTGATTATTGACTATTTGTTTTTCGGGAAAACATGTCTTGATTTTATTTTGAAACAACTTGATGCATGTACTATGAGATGTGTAAGCGAATGGTTTGTCTTGATTACTTGTACTAGCATAATTGCTAAACCCTTTGGGGACCTGTTTGGGGAAATTCGTGTTATGAATTTCAGGTTGCGGTCAGCCGGTCGAGCGGGCACTGGAGTAGTACGAGGATGCTGGCCAGGGTTGTTGACGTGTGCAAATCAGTCCCTTTATTTCAGTTGTCCATTTTAAAACGTTTGTTTTTCAAACTTGTAAACTGATAGATAGTACTCACGAGTACTTAGGCGTTTTAAATTTGGAAGATGGATTGGATACTCAACTTTATGTGTGATTTTTGATGATGTTTGGTTTACCGGTTGTGCCAGGCATTTTATTTAATTTGCATCTTGGTGATGTGTGTTTTCTCGCTAACTGAGACGGTTAGACGAGCGATATAAATTAGTTAGCTTGGTGAGTCCCACATAGGGGTCCACGGTTCTGTAATATATCCTGAATACCTTAGAGGTGTTACATCAATGGGGAACAAGGACGACATGCTGAAATCGCTGGAAAAGGTCATGTGGGACTGGATGATAACGCAACAATGGCCCACTTACAGATGCCTCACATTGTTTCTGAGTACTCTAACAGTTAGAAGAGATCCGGTTACTCGTGAACTATTTCGATTGAACAACGAAAATGCGAGATTATCTAGTTGGAGAATATTTATGGCACGCGAAATGAAGGAGAATTCCTCATAAATAAATTCAAGTGCCAAACCTACTGGAGAGCGATGGTGGAATACCCTGGGAGCGAAGCACGACCTTATATCTCGAAGTCGGACAAAGGATCATGTATTCGCAATCCAGTGCTCCGATATCTTCATAAAGTGATTTCAAATACCATTTATGGTCAAAAAAATAGGACTGATTACCCAGCGAGAATTATATATTCTGACACACATGCTCGATAGGACAATTCCAGCAACCGGGGCAACGCTAGCTAAGCATTTTCAGGATGTAGCTACGAATCCCAGAGGGGAGATTTGGATAGGGGGTTTGATTACCCCTATCGCACTTCATTATAATATACAGTTGGACCAAAGAACCCCCTGCCAGGAAACAAGCTTTTATCCTTATCCGTGATGAAAATGATGAATATCCTGGATTATGACTCGTGTACGATATTCCTGCAAAATGATAATGATCACTTCCTCCTCCCGAATACGCCACTGACGATAATTTATAGTATTCGGGACTTGGGAAACTTATAGATGGTCACGAACGCGTACAAATCAGCCCGGATCGCAGCAGGCTTGGTCTCCCGAGGTCAAAGTCCTCTTGCCCATAATATTCGACCTCGCCGCATGGTAGATGAAGATAGAGCTGAGAGAATGGAGGAAGATGAGGCCTATGCGAGAGGGCCGGATGACGATGAAGATGAAGAAATTCCTAGGGATCGGCCCGAGACATCCAGACAGGCGGAAGCAAGACATGCCCAATCTCGTCGGACACTTAGAGAGGAGTTTGAGGTCTTCCGAGAGGAGACCCGATAGATACAGGATGAGATGTTGACTCTATTGAGGCAGATGCACGAATGGCATGTACAGCAAGGCCACTTCCCTCCGCCCATCAGTAGGACCGATTGTAAGTATTTCTTGACCCCATGTTTTTAAATAATATACTCCCTTCGTGCGTATATTCTTTAATTCGAGTTTGGGGGAGAGATTGGATCAAGAAATACTTATATTGTTTCTAATATTGTTTGTTTGTTGTTTTTTAGACTTTTGGTGTGTTTCTATTGAATTTGGTGTGCTTTTTAGTTTTTATTTTTGTTTTTTGTTTTATTTTTTTTGAGTATCGTGTACTTTGATGAAACTCGGAAGAATGAACTTTTTCTTGGACACCTCGGAATTCATGTTGTTATTTGGATATGCAAGTTGAGGATAATTTGACGAGGAAAAATTATAGATAATCAAAAGGGTGCAAAATTAAATAAGTGGTTTAATATCTTGAAAATATGAACGAATATTAAACTTGTACGCTTTTGAGCCTTTTTGCAACATCGAAAATATAAGTTTTGTTGTTAAGTGTACCATTCGTGTTGTAAGACTCTAGAACTTACCTTGGTATCTTATTTGAAGCTACAAGTGTGCGCAAATGAGTGAAAATGATTTTCACATTTTTCGATTTAGCCCTTCAATCCTTTTGCCTCACCCGATATTGTTGAATTCCCTAGTTAGCCCACTGAGCTTAAAGACTATTTTTTATTATCATCCACATATTGAGCTTTCCGTTCCTTTATATCCTTTTTTTCCTATATTTGAGCTTATTAGAATTAATTAGTGGGTGGATAAGTTAAAAATGTGTGGTGACATTTAGGAAAGATTGTTTTAATTTTAAGTTGGGATTGGCTCGTGCGATATATCAAAACACATTTGAACGTTCAAAAAAAAAAATAATAATGTTGTCCACTATATGGAGGGTCACATTGGGTTTACTCGGATAGATTACCCAAATAAACGGATAATAAAAATAAATGGAGCAATAAGAAAGAATAAGATTGTGATTTTTACTTTCAAAAGCGCTTATTGCGATTATTATAAAGTTGAGGGGATGGAAGAAGCAAATTAAAAAAAAAAAAAACTTGGAGCTTCTAAGGACTTAGTGGAGCGAAGTGATTATTGTGATTTAATTCTAATTTGCTCAAGTCAAGTCACTTTAGCCATATTTATCCTACCCCAACCAAAAAGCCTATATTGCAACCAGTGAAGTCCTTTTTGATTCACAAGTTTGCATGCACAAAAATAGTGGTAGAGAGGTAGACGATTGGCAAGCTTATTGGGATTCCTATTTCATTGAATGAGTTTTGAGCGTATAAATATCCCTTATAAACTTTGAGAGTGGGTGAATACACTTGACCGGTGAGGTTTATATTTTTCAAATATTGGCTATGATGTTAAGGAAGCACCCTAGAAATATGAATACTTTAAAGAACTCGACTTATTTATTAATTGAGGCGTATTGATGAATTTTCAGAATGATCCTTGAGGTATGTTGAGGGATGAGTTCCCTTAAGAGTGTTTATTTTAAAGTGCATTGCTCGAGACGATTAACGATTAATTTTGGGAAATTTTGTTAACACTCATTTTTACACATGTTTCTATGAGGTTTTCCAAATTTTAAGATCCTAATATGTGTAGAATTGTGTTGTTTTTGCTTAAATTGTGTTTGTGAACTCGATCTCGCTTGGGTATGTTTGGTTGCTTTTATAGGTGTTTTTAAGAACATTATCAAGCATGAATAAAGTCTCAACCCCCGATACATATCAAGCAATGCATAAACGAAAGATCGGGCCGAAAAATACTGAAAAATAGAGTCAAAATAGAACAACACGACCTCGGCCGTGTCAAAACAACTCGGTTGTGTCGACTGACTCGACCGTGTCAAACTGACTCGACCGTGTCAATTGACAAGGCCAACCACTCGACCGAGTTACATGGCCAGATTTTTTTCGCTTTTCTAGAACATTTCGACATGGGCCGTGTCACTTTTTTGATTCAACCACATTGATTCACGTTGGACACGGTTTGAACAAGAAAAATGGTGTTTTTGGCTTTATAAAAGGATCCTTGACTAGACTTAGAAGGATATTCAGAGTTGGAGAGTTGGAGAGAGTTGAAAAACACAAGATTGAGAGAAAAACTCACCAAGAGGAGGAGATTTTGGCAAAGCACAAGGAAGGACACATCAAGAACACTTCAAGGCTTCAATCGAGACCACTCAAGACATCATCCGAGTTTTATCTTCTTCCTATCTTTTACTCATTTTGTTGTTTTATTTAGCTTGAAAATGATGAACATGATGATTATTGATCTTTCTTTTATTACCATGGGAGTACGTTGATTCAGACATGGGAGTACGTTGATTCACTATGGTTTTGAAGGATGGATGATTATATATATCTATTGTGCTTTCTTTTTCAAATACTTGATTTTGATTCATGTTAGAACACTTGATCAATATTTTTATATGTTTAACTTAATTGCTCATAATTCGAGAGAAGAGGACATTAATAGGTTTCAAATATTTGACATAGTTAATTACGAGATTGAGAAATCGGTGATAAACTATGATGATCTTTAATCTTATAAATATTTGGAGTTAGATAACTTATAATAGACGGAGACGTTGTTATATGTTGTTTAATCTACGTTTTAATACATCTCGAGAGGAACTTTAAGATATTATTGTGATTATCATTTGGGAATGCACATAAAACTCTTTGAAATCATTCACGACTAAACTTAGTAATCAACAGAAACCTAGCCTTGGAATCTATCTTTAAAAACTCTTAATCCTATGTGATTCGGATATTACACTTATTTGAATTATTTTTATTATTTTTATTTTGTTTAGTTAACCATTCATCCACTTAACTATCGTCTAGATAAAATTGGGATCACTGTAATCTAGTAATTAATACAATATGAATAATTAGTCTATGTGGAATACGACCTTGCTCGCCATTTTCTACATTTACTCCATACAATTGCGGATAGTTAAAAATATACAACCTTCGTCCTTTAATACTAGTCTTGTTTCAAAATTACACAAATATTAGGAAAACTTAATGATAGTTAGCTAATTTCATATTTGCCCTTATTAATTATATTAATTTAATAAACCCGCCATATTAATTAATGTGTTTGTATATATTGAAGTTGAAGAGCCCATAATAAATTAAGAGTATTCTTGAATTTTTTTTTACATATTTGCATGAAAAGTAGAAAATAACATGTATTATGGGACACATTTTATTTGCAAAGAGGACTACTAGTAAGGGACGGAGGAAGTAGCGAACAAATTCTCCCTTCGTCCATAAATTACTTATCTCTTTTGTCATTTTGGTTCATCCACGAAAAAAACTTACTCCTTCCCATTTTTAGTAAGTATATCACATAGACTTCATTTTAAACCACAATAAAAGTGGATCTTTTTTCCGATCACACAAGGAACTCAATTATTTTCAATTATTTTTTTTGAAATTTGTGCCGAAATTAATATTGTAACTCCTTGATGGACGGAAGAAATATAATTTTTCAGTTCTAGAATTTTAATGAAATTGCAGAAATACATTCAATTTAATTTATAGAATTTCTCAGTCGTTAACATGATTTTTTTCTTGAAATTTGGTTAGTTACTTGATATAATTGAAAAGTCAAATCGGCTCCAGTTGATTTGATCCTTGACCGATTCGTGCAAAAGAAAATTAAAATCAAATAAGTAACGATTCCGAACCGGTCCAAGTCCAAAGCCTAAGCGAAAAAAAAAAAAAAAAAAAAAGAGAAAAGGTGAAGCCGTTAAGTGGGCGATGCGGGACAACAGTGTCTACTGAAATTTCTATTTTAAAATCACAAGTCACAACAATGAAATTCATATGGAACTAGGATATCGAGAGGGTTCTGTCCATTGAGCAACCCCAGCACTGTATCCCTTCTTTTCTGGTGGATAGGTGGCCGCCTTTTTTCTTTTATTGTTTAATTTAATTTTTCTATTTTTTAAACTCAATTAAGGTTAGTTTGTGGGACCCACCAAAACCCAACACCTCATGTGAATTGCAGCTTCCTCCCCAGTAAATTATGCAAATTATTTTATTTCATTTCTTAATATGGTTTATTTAAATTAATTAAAAATGAAGAAATCAACTCAGTGAATTTAACTAGACCTGGCAATTCGTTCGTGTCGTGTATTTTGGTGTCTCTTCGTGTCGTATTTTCATGTCAGGCACATAATATAAAATAAATATTAAAATATTATAAAAAAAATAATAATTTTAATATTATAATATTATTTTTATAGGTTTTAGTAGACGAAATGAAATGAATGACAACGAAAACACGAATGTTTACACGAAATTTATGAAAATATATTTCAAATTTTAAAGTTTAGTATAAAATCGAATTCATAAAATATATACTTTTATTAAATTAAATATAAAATATTATATTTATTTATTTAGTTAGAAAATACAATTAACACCTTTTCGTCTTTGCAAAAAAGCCCTCCCTTCGCGCACGCATTTTCTTTTTGGAGAGGAAGGAACGAGAGGGAAAAAATTGCATATGATTTGCATCTCAATAGTAGTCCACCATGTTGAATAGAGATAATTGCATATGATTTACGAGTACATGACCGCCATGTTTTCCAATACAAAAAGAAGAAAAATGCAGTGGCTAAAAAAGTTTATATATTATATGATTCTCAAGCTTCTCATTTAATTGGAGCCATTTGGATGTTACCCACATATTTATATAGCAGCAATTAACCAGAGTGAATAAAGACAAATACTAGATGAATTCAAATGTGGAGGCTCCTACTGCTCGGCTCCAACACCAAAACATTACATAATTTTTTAACAAACTTTTTGGTAAGTTGAAATTACAAAATGACTCGAGAACTTTCAACTAAATACTCAATCATTCACGATCGTCACTGTCGTCAAGTGTATGGAAGAGAACTTTCAAAAACTTGTAATTAAGCTCCCCCCAAGGCCAATAACACAAAAGAGATGGCTTCACCTACAAGAAGGAAGGAGTTTGATTATGAAAGAGAAATTAAGAACTCAAGATCAAGGAATATAACTGCACAAACTATTCTAACCTTTAAAAAAATAGATGATCATAATATTCTAACCTTTAAAAAAATAGACGTGGATCAGGGTCCTATTGAGTAGCATAAAAATCCATCGCCCCCCATGGCATATCCATGTTTGAAGTTGAAGGAGTGCTTGCACGACTTGCATGGTCGAATCGTGGAGATGACGTTCTTTGCATCCTCGGGATTCGTACATTCATACGCGAACCTTCAACTAATTGAGAGAAATTAAGAACAAAAAAAGGCACTTCTTCATTACCACTTTTTCATTAAACTAACAAAGTAACTCATAAATAAATGACAGTAACAAACATTTCAGAATTAATCCTCTAAATAAATTTCGGCCCAACTCATAAATGAAGGCAAAGCCATCGTGGTAAATGAACAAAAGGCCCAAAGCATACAATAAATAGTAGTCCAACTGATAAATACAAATAAAGATATGTGAAATATAAACAAGAGGCCCAACATTTAATAGAAGGCTATTTTCTATAATAGTAAGCATGCCATCACCTGTTTCAGAAACTGGCCGCTTCTTGCCTTTGCGCTTTGATTTTTCCCAATGGCTACTTAGCCGCGTATTTGTGTGCCGCCGATTCGGAGGTATAAGGGGGGGAGGGAGTGGGGCTCGGGTAAGGGAATCGGGTACTCTTACCCGAGCGGTAACACCGCCGCCGGGGCCTCGGGTAAGGCGGGCGGTGTTCTCATTCGGCTTCTGAAGCCGATCGGTGGGGGGAGGGGGTTCTTTTTGAAAAATAATGCTGTTGAACGGCTAGTTCAAATAAAAAAAAAAATTTCCCTATAAAATCAAATCTTTTCAACTCATTTTTTCAAAATAAAAACACACAAAACACAAATAAAAACACACTAATATTTCAAAAACACAAAACCATGGATCCAAGAAGAGGTAAAAAAACTTCCACCTCGCAACCACAACAAACTCCGTTAGGATTTAGCCAATTTTATTCTCAAGCATCCCCGAATCAATTTTACGTTCCACAACCCCCATCTCCACATCCATTTTACCAATATAATATGGGTCCTCCTCAAATGAATCCTCAACACTACAACATCACTACTACAAGCGAGTTCTCCCCGTTCGAAAACATTGATGAAGACGTAGAGTACGTACCTGAAACACAACCACTACCAAACGAAGAAGACGAAGATGAGGAAGTTCAAGAAGTCGATCCGAGAGGGAAGAAAAAAGCATTCGGGGGGAGGAGGCCCCGTGAACTTTGGTCGCCGGCACAAGAGGAGGCTTTGGCGAAAGCATGGATTCAAATCTCCGAATGTGGTGTTGTCGGTAATGAACAAAAGTCCGACGGTTTTTGGAAACGGATTCTCAAGCATTACGAGGAACTATGGGTTCGAGTTCACGAACTTTTCATTCGTTGAATACCAAGTGGAAAACAATGAACACGGCCATGGGTATTTTCAACGGCTACTACCTCCAAGCGGTACAAACTATACTTTTTATTTTACGTAATCTATATTTTTTATTTTACATAATCTATATTTTTTATTTTGTATATAATGTAGAAACGTGCTAAGGCTAGTGGGTGCAACGACTTGGACGTGGTGAGGCAAGCTGAGTCCGATTACTATATAGCAAAAAAAAGACAATTTACTCATACCTTGGCGTGGGAGGTTGTCAGAGGTCATGACAAATGGACGGAGCAAGAATGTTTTCAAGATATTGCCGGTGCGACAAGCAACTCTTCAAAAAGGAAGTCGGGGGAGTATGAATCGGCAAGCAACACCGTTCCCAACATGAATGAAGACCCCAACCCTCCACTTTCATCAAGAAAGATGAAAAAGAAGCAAGGCGCATCCTCGTCGATCTCAAGTGTTGCGGATGAAATCAACTCCTACACACAAAAGAAGACACAATATTTGGAAGAAAAACGCGAGAAGGATGCTTTGGCAAAACAATTGTTGGCTACACAAATCGAGGGGGCGAAGTTCAAGAATGCACAACGGGAGATGAAGTTTTTTTTGGAGCCGCATGATCACATTCGCGATCCCGCTATGTTGGAATTCGGTGTTAACCAAAAACGTGAAATTGCGGCCAAACACGGATGGGCTTGCAATTTTTAAGTTGTAGTTTCAACTTGTTTTAATTTCACCTTATGTAATGTTTTTTTTTTTTTTTTAAGTTGTAGTTTCAATTTTTAAGTTGTAGTTTTTTTTAAGTATTATGTAATGTTTTTTTTCTAATGAAATGGTATGTTTTTATTTTAAATATTGTATGTGATTTTATGTATGAAAAAAAAATCGGGTACTAGGTGACCACTCCCTCCACTTAGGGTAGTGTTAGGGTAAAATTGGGTAGTTTTGAGTTGGAGGGTTTTTATTGGATAGAGGTGATGTGGCACCTAGGGTACTAGGTGACCACTCCCTCCCCCCTAATAGCTCTTGAAGTCTTTCCAATTGGGGGGCAACTTCTCCATTAAGAACATCGCTAGCACGGCGCTTCTTTGCTTCTCTCGACAGCCGCCACATAAGGTAACATTGAGGGCATTTTTCCCTCGCCTGCTTTGAGTTGCTCGTACCCTGACAAGAGCACAAATATTCTTTTACCCGGACCTCTCGAATTTTAACACCACTTTTGCTTGAATACTTCTGACTGCCTTTCTTCACACTAAATCCCATTTGTCTTCCGTATTCACAATACAATAAGAAAGCTATATCCAAACTTTCAAGTTCAGATCCTACAGACAATCTCTTTTCAATAGATAAAGCCAAATTACCGAGAACAACGCCATACGCAAGTAAATGAGAGTTTTCGTCATCGGAAGTAGATCTCCCATCGAGATTAGCCCCCGAGTTTGGTAAATTCGTAGGATCATTCACCCTATCCTCTTCTTCATTATATGATTGATCGTTATCCATATTCCAACGAAATATTTCATCTTCAAAATGCATCTCTGGAAATTGTTGATGAAAATTCTCATTCAAATCAAAATCCATGAAACCTGGTTTCAAAATAGTATGATTAAATCCACCACGTGACAAAACAAACAAAAACTGGAAAAATGCTATATATATTTTATTTTATTTTATATTGATTATCATTTTAACCTTAACTGCCATAGCTAAAAACGAATTAACCCTACAAATTCCCTACATTTATTTATATCAATGCTAAATAAAAAGAAATAATTGCAGCATAATTGTTTTCTTAAACCTCAAGTATTGCAAGCCATCAACCTGTACCAGTTTTCTTCTCCCTCCTCCTTCCTCAACCAGACAACCGCAACCAGAAAAGCTCTGTAAAAACTCGTGTTACTGGGCTCTATTCACATGTCAGAAAATGGAATGTGCCCCTTGTCGGAATTCTGCTTCTTGTCGTCGTCGGATCATTTCTTTCTTGATCGGAAATTTTTCCCTCTCGTTCCTTCCTCTCCAAAAAGAAAACGCGTGCACGAAGGGAGGGATTCGAAATTGGGGAGCTGGGTTCCTGGTGGGCCCTCTCGTTCTTTCTTGAAGGATGCTGCAATTCACATGGGGGGTTGGGTTCCTGGTGGGCCCCACAAACTAACCTTAGTTGGGTTTAGAAAATAGAAAAATTAAATTAAACAATAAAAGAAAAGGCTGCCACGTGTCCGCCAGGGAAGAGGGGATGCAGTGCCTGGGGTTGCTCAATGGACCACACCATATCAAGAGGTCGGGTATGATCCTATTTTATTTGACTTGGATTGGATTCGGATCTATTCATCGAGTAATTGGGTACTCATCGAATATTAAGGTGCCCACATTCTCTATATTTAAAATTATAAATATTTTTAGTATATTTTGTATATACATATAATGTAATTATTAAAATAAATTTAGTATAATAAATATTTAAAATATTATATTTTATATAATACAATATTAATATTCAATCCGTCCACGAAAAGTGTGGTTCAGAGGGAGTGACACGAGTTCTAAGAAAGTAGAGGAGAGAGAATTGTGGAAAGACCATAGTTTTCGGGACGATGCAAAGAGGTAATAAGACCACACTTTTTGTGGGCGGAGAGTATATAATGTACTATAATATTTATGTATAATATATAATAATAATAATATATTTAAGTTAATCAAATGGATACGCGGGGCGGGTACTCGAGTAGGGTAATATCCTACCTATATATATTCTATCCGTATTCGATCATAAATTTTTGAGTTCGACCGATATCAAATCCTATTACGAGTTTATTCAACGAGTAGAATCGCGTATAAATAAAATTGACATCGCTATATAGAACTGTCACATGGCCGAATGGGGGGGGGTGAATTTAACCACATTATCCAGGATTATTATTCTCAGATTAAGTATTACTCATTTACGTGAGTTTTATTTAAGTACTCACAACGTGTATTTATCAGCGACAAAAAAAGAGATGACTGTTCTAGGAAAAGTAGTAAAGAAACCAGTAGAAAGCAAAAGATGTAAACCATTGTATTTATAACATTGACAGACGGGCCTTTATATAGGCTTTACAATTAGACTCCTTTCATACATAGGATTCCTTACAAGGAAAGACATCAAGCAGAATCCTACTACCTCTAGAAGGATCTAGAATCCATACCATCTATGATACATATTCTAATCAGTATTACGTAAGACATATCACAGGAATAATAATTCCCGGAATACTCCTCTATGTCGATCACTAATACAACAATGTTGCAGAAGATGTTGCCTTTGGTAAAACCTATCCAAGCCAAAACAAAAACCCAAAGGAAAAAAAGGCTTAATGAGGAAAAAGATTGCGGTGCACCAATATGTCATATATACTCCCGCTGATGTATACACAACGACTCCCCCTAATGAGTACCTCAAATTACAGGAGTCAGATGTCAGTTGCCTTCACAACTATGCCAAGGTAAAACCTAGTGGAAAAAATACCTATTGGTCTAAGTTGAACAGAAGTACACGCATCATTGTATGGATATTCTCATAGGTCGCCTCATTAAAAACCATACCAAGTGAAAACCCAATGAGAAAAACAAACCTTGGTCTTAGGACAAAAAGAGCGCGTCACATACAAAGTCCAAGAGTCGCTAAAGACTTATCCGAAAGTTAAGTTTTTTAAAGTCTTGATCTTCATGACTAAATTTGTCATAATATCTCCGATTTAATAGGTATTAACGAAACTGTAGGAACTTCTTAAAACTAGAAACTCATAGCTTTTCATTCACATACAGTACTTAACCTAGATTGATTTGAGCAGATCACAAAGCTCTATCAAAGTTGACTCAGCAAATTACCGGACCTATCCATCCTACTTTGAAACAATATTCATATGTCACTCAACATGATGGATGTGATCAAATGGTTGGTTTCCTTGGAAACTAGACACATAGAGCTTTTCAATGGTACACATTTCACTATTTTCCAACAAGTGAGCTGCCCTATAGGTCATATGAGAGTTAGACCAATACATTTTGGGCAAATTCAGGTATCAGTTTTCAAGTGTCCTTTTATCGAGATAGAGCAAGCTTCAAGCTTCTTGTCAATCACAAACATTGAGTGATCGCATCCTAGGCCATCATTATGGTGGCTTTACCAGATTATTACGAATGAGTTCATAGAGTCAAACATGAGTACATAATACCGTACTTTGTTAGAGAGAACTTCTCTTAAGACTGCATCATCACTTAAGTGAGCCAAGTCTTAATATGACTTCGACTAGTCATTGAGAATCATGTAGACATTACTTTATCGCATCTTAGAGAAACCGTCCCATAGAATGCCTTTAATCAATTTGATGAAAACACGTCATCAAGTGTCCCCAAGATCCTTTCATTCTTAGCTTTGGATTTAGCAGAATCTATTAGTCTCACAAGAGTACATCACTATAAACTGTTAGTTTTACACGCAAAAGCTTCATATCTCTTCCAAATGAAGTATATACTTAGTGTGCGTTCCCGACAATCACTTGTCAACGTGCTCCGTGGTTAGGAGCCACTTGATTTCAGTCTGATCCACCACGAGATCCTTTATCACTTAACTTAGTTCCTCACTAAAGATAAGATTTAACCACAAGCTGCACGTCAGTTTTTGGAAGCTATCTAACTGACAAGATAGTTGATGTTATAACATCCATTACGATAACACAGCTAAGTTTTGTGTCATCGTAGTCGATTCCAGAGCGTTTATGAGAAACCTCACGCCATGAGGTGAGTTTAACTCCTTCTCTCACTTGCTTTAACAAAGTGTATGGTAGATCTTATCTTTGGACGGTCGGCACCACTTCAACAAAGGGCTATCACTTTGTTCATACTGGAGTTGTTTTCATTTTAGGAACGTTGTAGATTTTCAACGAAGTATGGTTCGATTAAACTCACATTCCACGTCCTCATGAACTAGCTTTATTCATAGACTACTCTTTATGGATTGGCATTCATTGAGGCATCCTCCAATGATGACTATAATCCAGAATCATATGACACGGATGAGGTCATTTGATTAGATGATCAAGTTTCATGTACCAAAATCGCATACATTCTTAGCGAGAGTATTTATCAAACCAAGTGGCATCCCAATACTTTATGAGATCTATGACCTAGTAACACTATCTACCACAATTTGTGATGTTACCATATCGCTATTTATAGGTAGGGGTGTTCAAAAATATCCGATATCCGATATCCGATCCGAAATATCCGAAAATCCGAAGTTCCGAATATCCAAAAATTCGGATATCCGAAGTTCGGATATCCGGAACTTCGGATTCGGATATCGGATAGTAGTTTTCAAAAAAATCGGATATTCGGATATCCGAAATATCCGAAAAATCCTAAATTTTTTATTTTTTTATATTTTAAATAATAAAAAGTATTCGGATATTCGGATATCCGATATCCATATCTAAAGTTTTTTCGGATATTCGGATATCCGATATCCAAATCCGAATATTTTTTTTCGAATATGAGGATCTCCGAATAAAATTTTTATTTTTTTCCGGATATTCGGATATCCGATATCCGTATCCGAAATTTCGGATATCCGAAAACCGGATATCCGAAATTTCGGATACGGATATCGGATATCAAAATCTACTATCCGAATTTTCGGATATCCGAAAGTCCGGATATCCGGTTTTGAACACCCCTATTTATAGGTGACAGACGTCCATGACCGGACACAATTCTTGCAGACATGTTCACAACATGCATTTAATCTCGTCACTGTAGGGAACCTGGTGAGGCATACTAGGGACATAAACTATGACAATTTCAAGGTGTTCTACTTGAACATGGTCGTTCACATCTCCCCCTAACGACGGGATGACTGACTCATCAAAGTGACTTACGAGATCGTCTGCCAAGGTATATTTTAAGTGGAATATGAGTGAAAGCGCATGTCAAATTCATCATTTATAACCCATCATAGTGCATTGTGGTGACGCACTTTGGCACATGAACATGTGGACGATAAAAGTTTTTCATTGTTAATACAATCCAGTTAACAAAATGCATATTGTTACATTTGTAACTAAGCATTTAAATGATTATAGGTGTATGTGAATATGGCATGTTGGCATATGATACATAACCGCAACTACTGGTCTTGAGAATCCAGCAAAACCGCCACCATGCACCACCGGGATCGAACATAAAGAAACGATTCAACCGATGATAAGCTGTTGGTTTTATCGAACCTCTAGTACTTTCTTGAAGAGTTCACTCCTTTCATCAGCCCCAAACACCACAAAATTTTGTAAGCATGTATAAACAGGTGTTAGGACTTCAAAACCATCAACCTTGTGGTCATAAACCTGTCGAAAAGACATCGAACTGGTCGTTGGAATGGCTGGTGGTATGTGAAAATTCATTTGAGTGGTTCACATCCTTCCAAGTCTCCAAATGGCACCAAAATTTGTGAGAAGGTAGCCTTGGATGTTAAGAAGTACTCGTTGAAATTTCACTTTAATACTTGGTCTAAAAGTGGGTGAACCGACCTTTACAATGACTGATTCACAAGTTGGACAACTATAAACTCAGGTTTCATCAATTTATCAATCATTGTCAAAGGAACCACATAACATATAAATGTTATCACTTGAGCAGGACCATTTGTGAATACCATCATAGTATCGTAAGCCACCCAGGCTAACACTTATGATCATCTATGTATAAGGACTCGGTGAAAATAGAGGACTCAGCACCATGCTTATGAGATTAGCTACATTATTATCTTTAGCATAGGAGGGTGTCTTCTCCTAATCGTCTCAAAGAATAAGTTTTAATCAATGAGCATGACTAAGAAGGATCATCATAGGGTCTTTGGCATTACACATGCTTATGAAAGCAAGACGCGGATGATAAAAATACCATTATCGGTCATGAGCCATGCTCACGACTCCACTAACCTACTTTGGTGTCTTTGATCCAGCTAGCTGTAATATCCGCAATTTTCGATTTTCGGTAAATTTCTTTTTTTCGGCCGAAATCCGTTTTGACGACTCGCTCATGTCCGTTTCGTCATTCCGAGAATGATTAATTCTACACTTTTTGACATCCGAGTTCGTTTCGGTGTCGTTTTGTTGAGTTCCGTGCTTTTTAGCGACTTTTCCGTGCTTGAGTTCGATTCTTGCGAATCTCGTTCGAAACTGCTGTTTTGAGTTTCCTGTAAGTCCGTTTAACTTTGTTAGATGTGTTGTGAACTTCGGTTTGGTTATTCGATCACGTATCGTGATTTCCGAGCGTTTGGGGCCATTTTGTAATTTCTTGAAAGTTACGGGTATCCGTATCTGTAATTGTTGTCTCGACCCGTTTCTTGGTCGCGTATGATTAATTATGGTATTATGTTTTCATTTCGGGTCGTTGATGTCGTCCGCGAACTTTTCGTCGTGTTCGTTCCGTGCGTTTTCGGAAATCGGGTCGTCGAGCCCTGGCGGTTGCGGGACTGGCCGGACGGTTGCGGGACTGGCCGGATGATTGCGGCCACCGGCCGGACGGGTGCGACAGGAACCGGCGTAGCGCACGCTACGGCCAGAAGGCTGCGCGCGCTAACCGGCAGGTGTAGCGCACGCTACCGGATGGCCTAACGCACGCTAGCGGGTCTGGACAGTAGAGTCCTGGGGGTTTTGGAATCGGTCAGGCTCGGCAGGTAGCACAAGCTACTGTCGGACGCTGCGTACGCTATGGCCAGCAGGTAGCACACGCTACGGCCAGAAGGCTGCGCACGCTACCTGGCCGAGCAGTCTAGTCCAGAAGGCTACTGGATCGCGGCCTGGGCCGATAGCGCACGCTAGCTCGGCAGCCTAGCGCGCGCTAGTCCGGCCCAGTATAAATGTGGCTGAGCAGTCACATTTCATTTCGTTTTTCACTTCCTTCCTTCTCCGTCCGGGGCTGGCGATTCATGGGTGACGAAGCCATGTTGTTTAACAACAAATCCATGAAGTTCTTGAGTTCATAACATCAATCAATCATTCGTTATCATCCTTTGATCCAGCGAATCAAGGTAATCTTCCTTAGAATCCTAATTTCGTGAATTTGGGGGTTTTTGCATTTTCGTCCGATTCGTTCCGTGTTGTTGATTAATTCATGATGGGTATGATTAATCTTGGTAGTATTCTTGTGTTTAACATCATTTAATCCACTGTTCTTCGTCGAATCGAAGTATATTTCTTGATGTCCTTCGAATTGACTTTTTGGGGGATTTGTCCTCGATCTCGTTTTTCATCCGTTTTCGATGGATCGATTATGGTTAAATGATGTTGTTAAACATATTCTATGGATTGTATATCCATATTTCAACTTGAAATTCCGTTTTCGGGTTTTGACGGGACGAATCGTGTTCATGGCCGTTTTGGGGAAAATCTTTGAACTTTCGTCATTTGTTCTTTGAATTCAGCGGCTTTGGGTCATACTTTGGAATTCATTTTCATTGTTATTGTTTTCGTTCGTAGTTCATTGTTGTGGATTGTCGTTCCGTGGAGTCGGCGAGTTCGTAGTCGGTTCGTGCCAACCTACTTCGGCCGATTCTCCGCGTTGTGGTTATTCGAGGCAAGTACCTTGCCCATACTTTCTCGTTTTATGTATATGATGATCGGTGGTCGTCTTGATGTGTTTGTTTGGTTATTTGAAATGAAGCTTCAAAAGATTTCGGTTTGGCCTCGTTAAAGGCTCTCTTTCAAAACGCGTGTGTGTTTTGTGAACGTTGTGTTTTGGGAATTGATTATGATTTGATTATTTTGAACGTTGAAGTCTTTGATGATGATACTCCTGTGTTTAAAGTTATGGGATCGTGTATTTCGTATTTAATCATTGTTGTGGTGTTTTTGAAGAGTTTGATAATGGTGTCGAGTTAATGGCCATCTCTAGTGAGTATTCTTAATGAACTTACATTCTTAGCATGTTAGTATTGCATGAGTAACGTGTGTGTGTATGCTCACTACGGGTTAGATCCGACGGGGTCTCGGTAGGGGTCCACAAGAGACGTAGATCGACGAGCTTGCGTTTAACCACTACGGGTTAGATCCGACGGGGTCTCAGTAGGGGTCCACAGAGACGTGGATCGACGGTTAATTGTGGTGCATTTTGCAAATGTGATTTGATTATGGCATTTCCGGAAATGAGTGCTTTCGAACGGTTTTCATGAGTCCATGCATTGATTAAGTATGTAAGAGGTAAGTTGTTCGTTTGGCCTACTTGGCTAGGATGGCACTAGAGTATTTTGTTGTTTGTCTTAAATCCTTTATTTGTAGATTTTGATGTTGGGAGACGAACCTTATGGTCGTTCTTGTGTACTGTGAATTGATGAGATTTGGGGCTAGAACCCCAATGGTTTTGTAAAAGTCATTTTACGAATTTGGGGCTAAAATCCCAACGGTTTGGTAAATGTCATTTTTCGGAAAGTAAACCTTTGGGGCGGTGACCCCTTTTGTCTTTGGATTTTGAAAAGTAGGATTTGATAATCCTAAATTGTGTTCTATTAAAACTCTCGATGGCATTCTAAACCGTTTTATAAATTACTTCCATTGATTTATGATATTTCGATTTTGAAATGTTTTCTCAAACTCTTGCCTCGGGAAGTACTTTTCGTTTCGTTTGGATCTTTGAGGATTCCTGGTTATTGTTATTCGTGGAATGTGAATTGATGGCTCGTATTTGCACTTTGTTCTTGCACTTGCAAAACAGTGGAGTTTTGCTAACCCCCGAGTATTCGGGGGGTGGATGTCTGTTTTTGCATTCAGGTTTTGGAGCATAACACAGGGTCGTTACGAAGGATGATGAAAGATGATCGATACTAATCGCATGAGGAACCATACTTTGTTTATTGGTTCAAGTGTACTCTATTTTTCCGCTGCTATATTTTCCCGTTGTACGGGTGTGGTTGTATTTTGACCCCTGCGTGGGCATGAGTTGTATTTGAGTTGTATGTATTTGTTGAAAGACCAAATCGGTCTACTGAGTTATTTTAGCCTTAAAGGCATGGTTGAGTTGTTATATGTCGTTACCAGCCTGGTAGATCCTTGAGAAAAGGTTCTACGGCGTGTAATATCCCTGAGCGTATTGGGGGTGTTACATAAATGGTATCAGAGCTTAGGTTGAGGAAAAGCTAGGCTGTCGGGTCAAGTCGTGTTGTTTGAGTCTTGTTTCGTCGGATTTTATCTGACTGAGTCGTGTCGCGACGCGTCGTTTGAGTTTGTTGGTCGTGATTAGTATCGTGGGGCGATCATCATCTTCGTGCGACCTGTGGAAGTAAGTCTCCCTTCTTTGTGTTGTGCCTCGTATGACACGAGCTATTTTTTTTATGATTATTTGTTAAGTGGTGGAATCCTTATGTGGATTTTGATTTCACGATATGTATTTAGTCGACTCTCGTATTTGATTTATACGAGGAGTGTCGTCGCTTGTGATGTCTTTTTATTGTTGTTTTTGTCCGTTGTTGATGATTTTTGAATCGATTTGCAAGTTTTACAAGTTCTCTTGTGGAAGCTTTGTGCTTATACACGTTCGACTTGTTCACTAGCCAGTGCGGGAGGGTCTTTAGAGACCTCGAATGGGGTCAGTGGTTTTGTTCTGAATGTTGTATTTTATCGTTTATTTCCGTTTAAAGACATATATTGTCTTGATTTTAAACGTTTTGATGCGTGTACTAGGAGTTGTTTTAGTGAACGTCGATATGTGTGAGTTTTGTGCATTCTGGCCTATTGGATTTTTGAAAACCTTGAGTATCTTGGAAAAATAAATTTCGAGACATACTTTTCAAATGAGTTATTTTCTTGTGGTATATCCTAGGTGCCACAATATATTTCAAAAAATTTCTACTTCGAGGACCAAAATGCTTTGAGATATTTTCAATGTTTTAGAAACACTTTTATTTAGACCCGAGGGTCGAATATTCTGAAAGTTTTCACTAAGATAAAGTGTCCTCATTTTTATCAAATGCGAAATGGTTCTCCAATGTCTCGATAACGATGTTTCACGTTTGTACTTTTTGAAAGGTGATACTCAAGATCAACCGGTGTTCTTCTAAATTATTTTCAAAATGAGGTTTTCGTTTTTAAAACCTATCCATTCCCGTTTGAGGGCTGGGTATGTATGTATGATGTTCGCGTTGTCATTTTGATACTTTCTCCCGAGTATGATCGAATTGGCGGTGTGATCGTTGAGTCGCTTTCCACACATTGGTTGTGCTAGCCCCCTGTGAGAGGCGGGATGTTGGTGTTGAATGTTGTCGCCTCGTGGTGATTTCTGCGTTGTCGCGCATGTGCGAGCTGTTAGAGCTTGGTTTGGTATGACCGTGTGCATCGGTGATGGTTCCGTTATATGTCGGTTGTTTAATGTCTTGTTACCTTGCTCCCGTTTTGTGAATTTCGTGGACGAGGTCGGAGGTAATGCCCGTACTATTTTGACTTCTATATTTTCTCTTTCTCCAGTCTATCGATTCGCTCATGTTCGTTGACACTTTATGAACTTGTTCTGTATTTCGGTTTCATCGTTCGAACGAGCTGTGATCTTGTTGTGGGTCGATCTGGTTATCGATGTGACTTTTTCGGGTTCAGTTCGATTCTTGTGAACCTTGTTCGGGAGTAACATCATTTGGTTCTACTAGTTCTTTTATTCGAAGTGGATCGGATTTTGAACTTCTGTATATTCTACTTTGTCGACTCATTTATGTTCGTTGACATTTCTGAGCTTGTCCTGCCCCTTGCTTTTGTTGATCGAACGAGTGTGGTATTGTTTCGGAATAACTCGTTTGTCGTTGTGACTTTTCAATTGCTATTCCCTTTCCTGTGGATCTTATGGGAATTCATGTCTTGTAGTTCTCACCAGATCATCCTGGGAGTTGTTGTTTGAATTTTATTATCCTTCGTGTTTCGGACATGATTGTTCGATTTTTGTTGTCTCGATCATTTGTTTGTTCGGTTTTGTTCTCGTTTCGTGATTGTTGAGCGTTCAGGCTCCTTTGTAATTCCCTTAAGTTCGGGAAATTAGTCTCGTTCTCGATCTTCCAACCCTTGGGCGGTGGGATTCCGTATTTGTTCAGCGGTTGGCTCTCGTTTTGATTGATGTACCGTTGGGTTGGTTAATCATATTGATTTTCGTTCGTTGTGTTTTGTGATTGTCGGATAATTGACTTGGCTATATTATCCGTTTTATGACGCTTGTCATTTTTTGGTTTTATTATATCCCTAACGGCGACGTTGTGTTGGTCGCCGTGGAGCGTGTTTTCACGCCGTGTATTCCTTTGCGTTGTTTGTAACATTTCGCCGTTGGGCGTTAGTTACGCATTCTTGTGTATCTCGTTGAGTTTTTCCTCGCGGAATATTTCTTCCCCCTACTTGTTTTAAGTTTCGGGACGAAACTTCTTTTAAGGAGGGTAGAATGTAATATCCGCAATTTTCGATTTTCGGTAAATTTCTTTTTTTCGGCCGAAATCCGTTTT
This sequence comes from Orobanche coerulescens, assembly GCA_033398695.1. Lineage (NCBI taxonomy): Eukaryota > Viridiplantae > Streptophyta > Magnoliopsida > Lamiales > Orobanchaceae > Orobanche > Orobanche coerulescens. The sequence continues at coordinate 35,091,262 of CM065806.1, read as the reverse complement.
GACGACTCGCTCATGTCCGTTTCGTCATTATGAGAATGATTAATTCTACACTTTTTGACATCCGAGTTCGTTTCGGTGTCGTTTTGTTGAGTTCCATGCTTTTTAGCGACTTTTCCGCGCTTGAGTTCGATTCTTGCGAATCTCGTTCGAAACTGCTGTTTCGAGTTTCCTGTAAGTCCGTTTAACTTTGTTAGACGTGTTGTGAACTTCGGTTTGGTTATTCGATCACGTATCGTGATTTTCGGGCGTTTTGGGCCATTTTGTAATTTCTTGAAAGTTACGGGTATCCGTATCTGTAATTGTTGTCTCGACCCGTTTCTTGGTCGCGTATGATTAATTATGGTATTATGTTTTCATTTTGGGTCGTTGATGTCGTCCGCGAACTTTTCGTCGTGTTCGTTCCATGCGTTTTCGGAAATCGGGTTGTCGAGCCCTGGCGGTTGCGGGACTGGCCGGACGGTTGCGGGACTGGCCGGACGATTGCGGGCACCGGCCTAGCGCACGCTACGGCCGGAAGGCTGCACGCGCTAACCGGCAGGTGTAGCGCACGCTACCGGATGGCCTAACGCACGCTAGCGGGTCTGGACAGTGGAGTCCTGGGGGTTCTGGAATCGGTCAGGCTCGGTAGGTAGCGCACGCTACTGTCGGACGCTGCGTACGCTACGGCCGGCAGGTAGCGCACGCTACGTCCGGAAGGCTGCGCACACTACAGCCGGCGGTCTAGTCGAAGGCTCTTGGATCGCGGCACAGGCGATAGCGCCGCTTCGCGAGCTGCGCGCTAGTCCGGCCCAGTATAAATGTGGCTGAGCAGTCACATTTCATTTCGTTTTTCACTTCCTTCCTTCTCCGTCCGCGGTTGGCGATTCATGGGTGACGAAGCCATGTTGTTTAACAACAAATCCATGAAGTTCTTGAGTTCATAACATCAATCAATCATCCGTTATCATCCTTTGATCCAGCGAATCAAGGTAATCTTCCTTAGAACCCTAATTTCGTGAATTTGGGGGTTTTTGCATTTTCGTCCGATTCGTTCCGTGTTGTTGATTAATTCATGATGGGTATGATTAATATTGGTAGTATTCTTGTGTTTAACATCATTTAATCCACTGTTCTTCGTCAAATCGAAGTATATTTCTTGATTTCCTTCGAATTGACTTTTTAGGGGATTTGTCCTCGATCTCATTTTCATCCATTTTCGATGGATCGATTATGGTTAAATGATGTTGTTAAACATATTCTATGGATTGTATATCCATATTTCAACTTGAAATTCCGTTTTCGGGTTTTGACGGGACGAATCGTGTTCATGGTCGTTTTGGGGAAAATCCTTGAACTTTCGTCATTTGTTCTTTGAATTCAGCGGCTTTGGGTCATACTTTGGAATTCATTTTCGTTGTTATTGTTTTCGTTCGTAGTTCATTGTTGTGGATTGTCATTCGGTGGAGTCGGCGAGTTCGTAGTCGGTTCGTGCCAACCTACTTCGGCCGATTCTCCGCGTTGTGGTTATTCGAGGCAAGTACCTTGCCCATACTTTCTCGTTTTATGGATATGATGATCGGTGGTCGTCTTGATGTGTTTGTTTAGTTATTTGAAATGAAGTTTCAAAAGATTTCGGTTTGGCCTCGTTAAAGGCTCTCTTTCAAAACGCGTGTGTGTTTTGTGAACGTTGTGTTTTGGGAATTGATTATGATTTGATTATTTTGAACGTTGAAGTCTTTGATGATGATACTCCTGTGTTTAATGTTATGGGATCGTGTATTCCGTATTTAATCATTGTTGTGGTGTGTAACACCCCCAATCCACTCAGGGATATTACACGCCATAGACCCTCTCCTCGAGGATCTACCAGGCTGGTAACAATATTTAACATCTCGACAATGCCTTCAAGGCTACAATGACTCAGTAGACCGATTTGGTCTTTCCACAAATACATACAACTCAAGTACAACTCATGCCCACACAGGGGACAAAATACAACTACACCCGTACAACGGGAACAATACAGCAGCGGAAAATAAAGTACAACTGAACCAACACACGATGTACGGTTCCTCATGTGATTAGTATCGATCATCTTTCATCATCCTTCGTGCCGACCCTGTGTTATGCTCCAAAACCTGAATGCAAAAACAGACATCCACCCCGAATACTGGGGTTAGCAAACTCCACTGTTTTGCTAGTGCAAATAAAAAGTGCAAATACGAGCCATACAATTCACATTCCACGAATAACAATAACCGAGGATCCTCAAAGATCCAAACGAAACGAAAAGTACTTCCCGAGGCAAGGGTTTGAGAAAACATTTCAAAAACGAAATATCATAAATCAATGGGAATAATTTATAAAATGGTTTAGAATGCCATCGAGAGTTTTAATAGAAAACAATTTAGGATTATCAAATCCTACTTTTCAAAACCAAAAGACAAAAGGGGTCACCGCCCCAAAGGTTTACTTTGAAAATGACATTAACCAAATCGTTGGGATTTTAGCCCCAAATCCGTAAAACGACTTTTATAAACCATTGGGATTTTAGCCCCAAATCTCATCAACTCACAGTACACGAGAACGTCAACAAGGTTCGTCTTCCAACGTCAAAATCCACAAATAAATGATTTAAAACAAACAACAAAATACTCTAGAGCCATCCTAGCCAAGTAGGCCAAACGAACAACTTACCTCTTACACATTTAGTCAATGCATGCAAATGAAAACCGTTCAAAAGCACTCATTTCCGGAAATGCCAATATCGAATCACATTTGTAAAATGCACCACAATTAACCGCGGACCCACAGCTTCGTGGATCCCTGCCGAGACCCCGTCGGATCTAACCCACAGTGGTTAAAATCAAGCTCGCGGTCCACAGCTTCGTGGAACCCTACCGAGACCCCGTCGAGTCTAACCCGTAGTGAGCATACACACAAACACGTTACTCATGCAATACTAACATGCTAAGAATGTAAGTTCATTAAGAATACTTACTAGAGATGGCCATTTATCCGAAAACATTATCAACTCCCCAAAACATAATAACAGGATTAAACCCGGAATACACAATTCCATAACTTTAGAAATAGGGATATCATCAAAGCCTTCAACGTTCAAAATAATCAAATCATAATCAATTTCCAAAACACAACGTTCACAAAATACAAACGCGTTTTGAAAGAGAGCCTTTAACGAGGCCAAACCGAAATCCTTTGAAACTTCATTTCAAATAACCAAACAAACACGTTAAGACGACCACCGATCATCATATCCATAAAACGAGAAGAGTATGGGCAAGGTACTTGCCTCGAATAAGAACAACGCGGAGAATCGACCGAAGTAGGTTGGCCCGAACCGACTACGAACCCGCCGACTCCACCGAACGCCAACTCACGTTCATAAACTACGAAGGACAATTAATAACAATGAAATGAATTCCATAACACGACTCAAAGCCGTTGAATTCAAAGAACGAATGACGAAAGTTCACGGATTTTCCCCAAAATGGCCAAGAACACGATTCGTTCCGTCAAAACCCAAAACGAATTCCAAGTTGAAATATTGATATTCAATCCATAGAATATGTTTAACAACATCATTTAACCATTATCGATCCTTCGAAATCGGATGAAAAAGCGAGATCGGGACAAATCCCCAAAAAGTCAACTCAAGGAAATCAAGAAATATACTTCGATTCGACGAAGAACAATGGATTAAATGATGTTAAACACAAGAATACTACCAAGATTAATCATACCCATCATGAATTAATCAACAACACGGAACGAATCGGACGAAATTGCAAAAATCCCCAAATTCCCGAAATTAGGGTTCTAAGGAAGATTACCTTGATTCATTGGATCAAGGGATGATAACGGACAATTGATTGATGTTATGGACTCCAGAACTTCATGGTTTTGTTGTTAAACAACATGGCTTCGTCGCCCATGAATCGCCACTCGCGGATGGAGAAGGAAGGAAATGAAAAACGAAGTGAAATGTGATCTCGCCATATTTATACTGGCCACCTAGCGTCGCTAGCCTTCCGGACTAGCGTGCGCTTATCGGCCAGATCGGCCGAGTACCTCGGCCAGGGCCCACAACACCGGCATCACCGACCAACCCCGCCGACCGAACACATCGACCCAACTCCGCTAGCGTGCGCTACGGCCGGATACTGCGCGCTAGCCGACTGCCTAGTAGCCACCGGATCGAATCGCCCGGCCAGTAACGTACGCTAGCCGGCCGACGGCGTGCGCTACGCTGCCGACTAGCGCGCTACGCCGGCGTAGCGTGCGCTACTCGCCGATCCCGACCGAGCCCGAACCTCGAAACCCCATCGCCCGGGCCCGATGGCGTCGCTAGGCCACCGGCGGCGGCGCTACACTGCCGGTTAGCAGCCTTCCGGCCAGAAGCGTGCGCGCGCTCGCCCTTCTGCCGCACCGTCCGGCGGTGCCTGCAATCGTCCGGCCACCCCGCCACTGTCCGGCCATCCACGCCCGCTGTGGCTCGGCGACCCGATTTCCGAAAACAGATTTAACGAACACGGCGAAAAGTTCGCGGACAAGATAAACGACTCGAAATGAAAGCGTAATACCATAATTAGTCATACGCGACCAAGAAACGGTCGAGACAACAATTACAGATACGGATACCGTAACTTTCAAGAAATTACAAAATGGCCCAAAACGCCTAAATCACGATACGTGATCGAATAACCAAACCGAAGTTCACAACACGTCTAACAAAGTTAAACGGACTTGCGGGAAACTCGAAACAACAGTTTCGGACGAGATTCGCAAGAATCGAACTCAAGTGCGGAAAAGTCGCTAAAAAGCACAGAACTCAACGAAACGACACCGAAACGAACTCGGATGTCAAAAAGTGTAGAATTAATCATTCTCAGAATGACGAAACGGTCATGAGAGAGTCGTCAAAACGGACTCCGACCGAAAAAAGAAATTTACCGAAAATCGAAAATTGCGGATATTACATTCTACCCTCCTTAAAAGAAGTTTCGTCCCGAAACTTAAAACAAGTAGGGAGAAGAAATATTCCACCAGGAAAAACTCAACGAGACACACAAGAATGCGTGACTAACGCCCAACGGCGAAATGTCACAAACAACGCAAAGGAATATACGGCGTGAAAACACGCTCCACGGCGACCAACACAACGTCGCCGTTAGGGATATAATAAAACCAACAAGTGACAAGCGTCATCAAACGGATAATATATCCAAGTCAATTATCCTACAATCACAAAACACAACGAACGAAAACCAATATGATTGACCAACCCAACGGTACATTAATCAAAACGCGAGTCAACCGCTGAACAAACACGGAATCCCATCGCCTAAGGGATGGAAGATTGAAAACGAAACTAATTTCCCGAACTAAAGGGAATTACGAAGGAGCCTGAACGTTCAACAATCACGAAACGAGAACAAAAACCGAACAAACAAACGATCGAGACAACAAAAATCGAACAATCATGTTCGAATCACAAAGAACAATAAAGTTCAAACAACAACTCCGAGGATGATCTGGTGAGAACTACAAGACATGCATTGCCGAAGATCCACAGGAAAGGGAATAGCGATTGAAAGGTCAAAACGACGAACGAGTTATTCAGTAAAGATACCACACTCGTTCGATAAACTATAACAAGGGGCGGACAATCTCAGAAATGTCAACAAACATAAATGAGTCGGCAGAGTCGAAAACATAAGAGTTCCAAATCCGATCCACTTCGAATAAAAGAACTAGTAGAACCAGATGATGTCACTCCCAAACAAGGTTCACAAGAATCGAACTGAACCCGAAAAAGTAACATCGATAACCGATCAACTCAAAACAAGATCACAGATGCTCGGACGATGAAATCAAATGCCGAACAAGTTCATAAAGTACCAACGAACATGAGCGATTCGATAGATCGGGAAGAGAAAATACGTAAGTCAAAATAGTACGGGCATTACCTCCGACCTCGTCCACGAAATTCACAAATACGGGAGCAAGGTAACAAGACATTAAACAATGGACACATAACGGAACCATCACCGATGCACACGGTCATACCAAACCAAGCTCTAACAGCTCGCACATGCGCGACAACGCAGAATCACTACGAGGCGATAATATTCAACACCAACATCCCGCCTCTCACGTGGGGCTAACGCAACAAATGTGTGGAAAGCGACTCAACGCTCACACCGCCAATTCGGTCATACTGGAGAAGGTATCAAAAGGACAACGCGAACATCACACATACATACCCGGCCCTCAAACGGAATGGATAGGTTTTAAAAACGAAAACCTCATTTTGAAAATAATTTAGAAGAACACCGATTGATCTTGAGTATCATCTTTCGAAAAAAGTACAAACATGAAACATCGTTATCGAGACATTGGAGAACCATTTCGCATTTGATAAAAATGAGGACATTTTCTCTTAGTGAAAACTTTCAAAATATTCGACCCTCGGGTCTAAATAAAAGTGTTGAAAATATCTCAAAACATTTTGGTCCTCGAGGTAGAAAATTTTTTGAAATACATTGTGGCACCTAGGATGTACCACAAAAATAAGTCATTTGAAAAGTATGTCTCAAGTTTATTTTTCTAAGATACTCAAGGTTTTCAAAAATCCAATAGGCCAGAATGCCCAAAACTCACACATACCGACGTTCACTAAAACAACTCCTAGCACACGCATCAAAACGTTTAAAATCAAGACAATACATGTCTTTAAACGAAAATAAACGATAAAATACCACATTCAGAACAAAACCACTGATAAAATACTCTCCCGCACTGGCTAGTGAACAAGTCGAACGCGTATAAGCACAAAGCTTCCACAAGAGACTTGTAAAACGTGCAAATCGATTCAAAAATCATCAACAACGGAGAAAAACAACAATAAAAAGACACCACAAACGACGACACTCCTCGTATAAATCAAATACGAGAGTCGACTAAATACATATCGTGAAATCAAAATTCACATAAAATTCCACCACTTAACAAATAATCATAAAAATAGCTCGTGTCACACGAGGCACAACACAAAGAAGGGAGACTTACTTCCACAGGTCGCACGAAGATGATGATCGCTCCACGATACTAATCACGACCAACAAACTCAAACGACGCGTCGCGACACGACTCAGTCAGATAAAATCCGACGAAACAAGACTCAAACAACACGACTTGACCCGACAGCCTAGGTTTCCTCAACCTAAGCTCCGATACCATTTATGTAACACCCCCAATCCACTCAGGGATATTACACGCCGTAGACCCTCTCCTCGAGGATCTACCAGGCTGGTAACAATATTTAACATCTCGACAATGCCTTCAAGGCTACAATGACTCAGTAGACCGATTTGGTCTTTCCACAAATACATACAACTCAAGTACAACTCATGCCCACACAGGGGACAAAATACAACTACACCCGTACAACGGGAACAATAAAGCAGCGGAAAATAAAGTACAACTGAACCAACACACGATGTACGGTTCCTCATGTGATTAGTATCGATCATCTTTCATCATCCTTCGTGCCGACCCTGTGTTATGCTCCAAAACCTGAATGCAAAAACAGACATCCACCCCGAATACTCGGGGTTTAGCAAAACTCCACTGTTTTGCTAGTGCAAATACAAAGTGCAAATACGAGCCATACAATTCACATTCCACGAATAACAATAACCGAGGATCCTCAAAGATCCAAACGAAACGAAAAGTACTTCCCGAGGCAAGGGTTTGAGAAAACATTTCAAAAACGAAATGGGAATAATTTATAAAACGGTTTAGAATGCCATCGAGAGTTTTAATAGAAAACAATTTAGGATTATCAAATCCTACTTTTCGAAAACCAAAAGACAAAAGGGGTCACCGCCCCAAAGGTTTACTTTCTGGAAAATGACATTAACCAAATCGTTGGGATTTTAGCCCCAAATCCGTAAAACGACTTTTATAAACCATTGGGATTTTAGCCCCAAATCTCATCAACTCACAGTACACGAGAACGTCAACAAGGTTCGTCTTCCAACGTCAAAATCCACAAATAAATGATTTAAAACAAACAACAAAATACTCTAGAGCCATCCTAGCCAAGTAGGCCAAACGAACAACTTACCTCTTACACATTTAGTCAATGCATGCAAATGAAAACCGTTCAAAAGCACTCATTTCCGGAAATGCCAATATCGAATCACATTTGTAAAATGCACCACAATTAACCGCGGACCCACAGCTTCGTGGATCCCTGCCGAGACCCCGTCGGATCTAACCCACAGTGGTTAAAAGCAAGCTCGCGGTCCACAGCTTCGTGGAACCCTACCGAGACCCCGTCGAGTCTAACCCGTAGTGAGCATACACACACACACGTTACTCATGCAATACTAACATGCTAAGAATGTAAGTTCATTAAGAATACTTACTAGAGATGGCCATTTATCCGACAACATTATCAACTCCCCAAAACATAATAACAGGATTAAACCCGGAATACACAATTCCATAACTTTAGAAATAGGGATATCATCAAAGCCTTCAACGTTCAAAATAATCAAATCATAATCAATTTCCAAAACACAACGTTCACAAAACACACACGCGTTTTGAAAGAGAGCCTTTAACGAGGCCAAACCGAAATCCTTTGAAACTTCATTTCAAATAACCAAACAAACACGTTAAGACGACCACCGATCATCATATCCATAAAACGAGAAAAGTATGGGCAAGGTACTTGCCTCGAATAAGAACAACGCGGAGAATCGACCAAAGTAGGTTGGCCCGAACCGACTACGAACCCGCCGACTCCACCGAACGCCAACTCACGTTCATAAACTACGAAGGACAATTAATAACAATGAAATGAATTCCATAACACGACTCAAAGCCGTTGAATTCAAAGAACGAATGACGAAAGTTCACGGATTTTCCCCAAAATGGCCAAGAACACGATTCGTTCCGTCAAAACCCGAAAACGGAATTCCAAGTTGAAATATGGATATACAATCCATAGAATATGTTTAACAACATCATTTAACCATAATCGATCCATCGAAAACGGATGAAAAACGAGATCGGGGACAAATCCCCCAAAAAGTCAACTCGAAGGAAATCAAGAAATATACTTCGATTCGACGAAGAACAATGGATTAAATGATGTTAAACACAAGAATACTACCAAGATTAATCATACCCATCATGAATTAATCAACAACACGGAACGAATCGGACGAAATTGCAAAAAATCCCCAAATTCCCGAAATTAGGGTTCTAAGGAAGATTACCTTGATTCGCTGGATCAAGGGATGATAACGGACAATTGATTGATGTTATGGACTCCAGAACTTCATGGTTTTGTTGTTAAACAACATGGCTTCGTCGCCCATGAATCGCCACTCGCGGATGGAGAAGGAAGGAAATGAAAAACGAAGTGAAATGTGACTGCTCAGCCATATTTATACCGGGCCAGCCTAGCGTGCGCTAGCCTTCCCGGACTAGCGTGCGCTATCGGCCGGTATCGGCCGAGTACACTCGGCCAGGGCCCACAACACCCGGCATCACCGACCAACCCTGCCGACCGAACCTGTCGACCCAACTCCCGCTAGCGTGCGCTACGGCCGGATGCCTGCGCGCGCTTAATGACTGGCCCAAAGAGCCACCGGATCGAATCGCCGGCCAGTAACGACGCTAGCCGGCCGACGGCGGCGCGCTTACGCTGCCGACTAGCGCTACGCCGCGGCGTAGCGTGCGCTACCCGCCGATCCCGACCGAGCCTGTAACCTCGAAACCCCATCGCCCGTGCCCGATAACAGACGCTAAGCCACCCGGCACAGCGTGCGCTACACTGCCGGTTAGCGGCAGCCCTTCCGGCCAGAAGGCGCTACGCCGGTTCCTGCCGCACCCGTCCGGCCGGTGCCCGCAATCGTCCGGCCAGTCCCGCCACCGTCCGGCCAGTCCCGCCACCGCCAGGGCTCGACGACCCGATTTCCGAAAACAGACGGAACGAACACGACGAAAAGTTCGCGGACAAGATAAACGACTCGAAATGAAAGCGTAATACCATAATTAGTCATACGCGACCAAGAAACGGGTCGAGACAACAATTACAGATACGGATACCCGTAACTTTCAAGAAATTACAAAATGGCCCAAAACGCCCGGAAATCACGATACGTGATCGAATAACCAAACCGAAGTTCACAACACGTCTAACAAAGTTAAACGGACTTGCGGGAAACTCGAAACAACAGTTTTGGACGAGATTCGCAAGAATCGAACTCAAGTGCGGAAAAGTCGCTAAAAAGCACAGAACTCAACGAAACGACACCGAAACGAACTCGGATGTCAAAAAGTGTAGAATTAATCATTCTCAGAATGACGAAACGGTCATGAGCGAGTCGTCAAAACGGACTCCGACCGAAAAAAAGAAATTTACCGAAAATCGAAAATTGCGGATATTACATGGTGTTTTTGAAGAGTTTGATAATGGTGTCGAGTTAATGGCCATCTCTAGTGAGTATTCTTAATGAACTTACATTCTTAGCATGTTAGTATTGCATGAGTAACGTGTGTGTGTATGCTCACTACGGGTTAGATCCGACGGGGTCTCGGTAGGGGTCCACAAGAGACGTGGATCGACGAGCTTGCTTTTAACCACTACGGGTTAGATCCGACGGGGTCTCGGTAGGGGTCCACAGAGACGTGGATCGACGGTTAATTGTGGTGCATTTTGCAAATGTGATTTGATTATGGAATTTCCGGAAATGAGTGCTTTCGAACGGTTT